>CP124717.1:78837500-80087500 GCA_031232105.1 Capsicum rhomboideum
TTTGGTTCCATTTTCTGATGAAGATGAAATTTAATTGCAGATTTATACTATTCCACAAATTTCTTAACATAAATCAACAAGACATTTCTTTAATTTCTTCAATGATTAAGAATATTATATATCTCAATAAAATTATAAAACGCCATATGATTGTAAATTGATTGATGCATGTAGGACCATGCGAAGCGCATATGATTTCACTAGTTATTCATAAATGTGTTCCCTTGAAAGAAAATGATTATTTACACCCCATTCCCAAGCTTATATTATTTTTGATTTTGGTAATTAATTTCTGTGTAATCTAATGTAAAAATGATAAATCGGCAAATAGTATTTGCCTCATAATCTTTGATCGATGTTTTTAATAGATTTTCTTTCAATAGAAATTAGAATATTAAAAAACTAATTTACTTTCAACAATGTCTCATCACATTATGTCAAAACCATTATCATTAGCATATATATCGTCACACAATACAAACATGATGAATACTCTAATCTATGTACAAGATCATACACCCCCTAGCCATCATAAGATTACCTAATAATCACTCTTGAGAACTCTAAAAATCACATTTCATGTTTGGGAAAGGAGGAACAAAGGGTGGCTTGAATCACTAAATAAGTTTCCTCCTATGTTATGACTTATGATGCTTTCACATAATTGGTGCCTCAAATAAAACTACACCAAAACTTTAGTACGTATAAATTGTTTCCAAAAAACATGAAACATTCAAGTTTGTTGAAATAATTTGTTGAGGACATTGGTTCTAGAAAAGAAAGTCCCAAGTGCATTGCTTTTCCTTCCTGACTCAGTTCTCATAATCATCTTTTGTTCACCACTCTGAGGGACAATTATTTCCACTTGGGGTGTCATAGTTTCATTATTTTCAAGAATGACACCTTGCTTTTGTATGTATTCCCATTTGTCTTGGAAAAGATAGAAAAATCCCATGAATGAAATTTGAGCTGTAAAAATGATTGTCCAAAGGCTTATTGGTTTAGATGTTCTTTCATGGTAGGCATTTAACCCTGTGTAAGTGTTGACAATTCCTGCCAAGCATATTGTTGTTCCAAGTAACCAATGGAAAAAGTACCATACACTTCTTCCTTTACTTCCCCTGCAGTCCAAAATAGTTCATAGTAAGTTAGTCTTAAGTTAAGTAGAGATCCATAGCTCCCTACCATCACCCACTCCAACATTGCATGGATTAGTTAAGAGTACTAGATACTAGAGATGTGTAGACTCCTGCCCCAAATTAAGAGATTCAACGACTTGTGCACTAAAGCTCACGATGTGGATTCGAACCACTGCTTCTCCTTATTGTCGTGAGCGGTAAAGATGCAACATTTCGTGGAAGTGGTATACTATTAACTTTCGTACGGGATGCAACTCAATGGATAGGACTTCAAGATTTGGAGTCAACATATTCAAAATAAGTGTGATCTCTCATTATATGTGTTGAATAAGTAATGATTTCAGTTGAATCATAGAATTCTTTAGATTCGTTTATTTGTATGTACACTATAAATTTTAGAGTATTTAAATGTATCATACAACATACTCATATTGACATTATACTTGTTCAGCACAGGTACAAAAGGCTTAAAGATGCGACCTAACGATTAATAAAGTGATTTAAAGACAGCAGATTCAGATTAAATGTGATCATTATTGCTATACATTTTGAATAAGTAATGATTTTGGTTAATTCACAGAATCCCCTAGATCCATATGTGTCTATGTAGCTGCAAAGTCTAGAGCACTTAAATATATCATACAACATGCTCATGTTGACATTATTCTTGTTCACTATATGTACTAAAGGCCTAGGGTGTGACTTAATTGACATCAATGAAGTGACTGAAAGTTATGAAAATTAGAATTCAAATCTCAACAGAGAAAACACTCCCGTAGATGATTTCTTTCCACATACATACGTCTTGAAAATAAAATTACTTTATACTTGTACTGATGGAAAATAACAAATACCCAATAAAATAGTTAACATGCGTGTAAAATGACTCATACATCATCGTTATAGTTTATAAAAGAAAAAGTATAGTTACAAAGGACAAACAAGGAATTTTAGGAAATGGAATTCAATTATCCTTTTGAAAGCAAATATACTGTTTCTTTCCTACCTATAATTTTGATAATTAGTCCTAGGCTAAGTTCCTCATCAAATCTACAATTATGCAAAAGCTTAAAATTTTTTTACCTCTTAGGCCTGCGAAATCCCATAAGTAATTGGACATAGATGGCAACATAAAGTGCTAAGCCTATTCTTTGGTGATTGTTATTGAACATATTCTCAAAGCTCTTTATTGATAGCACAGCTCCAGCAGTAGCCAACAGCACAGAGAGCACCTTTTTAATTATAAATAGAGAAAAAAGAAAAAAGAATCAATTATTGCAGCAAGAAACAAAATAGATAATATAATTTTTAATTGTTTATTGTAGTTAAATTAATTCTCATTTCTTGCCACATACAATGGCCATAATCATAGTCAAATCTGTTTTACTTATACTCCCACCTAACTGTGGCCTCACATAAATGAATTTTGAACTTTTTAACCCTTACTATGATTAAAGTGCACCTATATATTATAATTAAGTAGCAGAACAAAGTAACGATAAATTTATGATCATTACTTAGCATGGCTCAAAAGAAACATCTATCATTCATCAAAGAGATGTCAAAAAGTTTTGTTTTTTTTTCAACAATTTCAATTCATTTTCAGAAGTTTTTCAAAATTTGAAATTAAATACTTCCTCCCTTTCAATTTAGTTATCTTATTTTCCTTTTAGTCTATTTCAAAAGAATTTCTCTTTCCTTTTCTTTTTTCTTTGACAACTCTTTAGTGTAAGAATATTACATCTAATATTAGTATTAATAACCCACATATTTTTTGATAATAAATTTACCTTATCTCCCAAGTAAAGTAATAAATCAGTCAATTACTTTTCCTCTAAGTTATGCATATATGGTATTTCTTTGATGGGAAGAAATAACTATGAAAGTCCCTAAGATTAAAGTTATTTGCCTAAGAATCCCTAGCCTACCTATAAATACGTCTGTGACTCCATCAGTCTGACATACCTTTTGATAGGCATAGGCTAGAAGACTCCTAAGCTTGTTAAAAAATTCTCTCTCAAGTTTTTCTTTCTTCTTACACTTGGACAATGATGGCTGAAGGTACGTTCCTGTTTAACTTTTCCGCTGCGTTTGACTTTGTGATATGTGTTGAAATTCAACATTTAGTTCTAACTTTCCACATGTTCTGTTTAAGAGCATAAGATTAAAGGGCATTTTGCTATACTACAAGATTCAAATGTCTTATTTACTTTCTTAAACTCCGTGTCAAGTCAAGATCAGACAAACAAATTGAAACGGAGGAAATATTAATTACCTCAAGAGTTCCATGAAGATAGAAGAGAATTTTGAGTTTTGTTCTGCTACATTCCTCTGTGTTGGAGAGTCTTATTGTGAGTATTCCAGCAGGCATCAAGAATCCAATTGAAGCCCATAATAAAATTCCATGAATTTCAATTTCAAATATCTTGTGTGAATTCACCTGTACAACACTTTGCATTACTTAGTCAAATTCTCATTCCTTAATTCCTTGTTTGGAAAAAAAAAAGCAGAAAAGAGGAAAAAGAAGGGAAAGTAAAAGATCTTCCTATGTCACATTTTGTTTCTCAACTTCTCATAAACCAAACAAGTGAAAGGAAAACTTTTTCACTTTCTTGGGAACATGAATCAGATTTAAATCCTGAATCCGCCTATGTACACAACAATTTTGTATGGGGTGGGTGGAGGGATCATACCTTGGGAACTTGTTGGTTGATGCTAATCAACTGGCTGTTGAGTTGGATTTCTTCATTGGATAAACAATTAATGAAAGTTGGAAGAAAAAATGAAGCAAAGATTGCATAAATGCTTGAAGATGGTAGCCAATATTTCCTCATTCTTGATTCTTCAGAATACAAGAAGATCACAATTAATTCCAAGAACAGCAGCTTAAAAAAGGCAGCTAATTCAGTACTGAGAAATCTGATTTTTTAGGAAAGTTAGGTACTATGATGGAAGAGGAGACTCAAGATGACAGATTGTTTGTTGCAGTGAGATATGGACTTTTAAAACCATGTAAGCAATTAAAGCACTCTTATAAAGTTTTTTCACTTTATGACATCCTTAGCTTTTATAGCTTTTTTTTCTATTTCTAATGACAAACAAGGATAACTAATTGACTTATTTAATCTAGGTTGTAATGATGAGCATGTTATCTAGATTAGACTAAAGACATTTTTTTTCTTCTCTTTTTGTGCTAAACAGACATTTTGTATTCTGTATTAGCTCTACTAGGATGTGTCTTTTGCTTATTGTATGAAGAAGCTACTTTCAGATCATTCAACAAAATGAGCAACTGCCCATAGCTTCATGTCTTGTGCAAAAATACCAGCTATATACAATAGTAATCTCTACTTTTTGATATACTAAAAGTTAGTACTACAGTAGATATAGGAAACTGATCAATGTATGGTAATAAGAATTCTTGTTTGGAGAAGTTTATAATAGTAACTACATCTCAGTGCCAAATTAACAAGACAAAATTGGCTATATGAATTTTCACTTCTTTATTTAAACTCATCTCATATAATCATTTCTAAGGTTTCATCATGAATTGGTAAGTTTTACGCTTATTGCCAGCCTATCGCAACCCTCCTCCTTTATCTGGATTTGGGATCGATAGTGAGCAAGCTCATATGGGCAGAGCTTCTATTTTTGCAAAAGGGAAGAAGAAATTAAAGTGAGATTGCATTTATAATTGAAGTTGATAATTGTGGCTTAGGATTAGGGTAATAATAAGTTACCATGGCTTAATCAGTCATAAGCTTAATATATCCCTTCTCAAAATTCAAGGGGTTGAATGTTTATAGAGACACAATTATGGCTAGAAAAGAATTTTTAAATGTCCAGTTAAGAATAACACCACAAATTTCAATCATTTGGATTTATGGGAAACATCACTTTTCTAACCAGAAATTGGACAAACATGTGATTTCTTGACAAAAACATATGAGCATTTCTATTACTAGATTCAACTAAAGCTTGATTAGCAAGTTTTTTTCATGTCAGTTTATGTCAAGTTTTAGTACAAGACAGGTCAACAGTAGAAAATGGTAATGATATTTGCATACTGTGGTGGTAGACAAAGATAAAGTGCTTTTGCCCCATGTAATCATATACCAAAGCTTCTTTCTTCACATTCATAATAATGGTTCCCAAAGTGTACCATTAAAAAACATATACATATAAATTAGATTGTCAATTTTCTTTTATAATATTAGTGTAGTTTAACGTGTGATAATAGGTTAGTTGCTGAGAAAAAAATGATTTGGATGTTTACTATAGGACACCTAAGTATGCTCGATTTATACAAATAGAAGTATCCCTGTAGAAAGATTTATGTCATGGCTTACTTTTACTTTATATTGAGTATTACCTTTTTCATTTTACCTCTTTGAAATTCTTGATTGAGGTTGGTGAAAAATAACTGTCCAAGTATCTAACAGGTTATTTCATCCGAGGCATGTCAAACATTGCTGCTATATAAAGTAGATTGACAAAACTTTAGTCCCTTTATTGGAGTAATAATGGCTCCATATATAGTAGAGATTTCCATATAGTAGCATTTTTGTAGCAAATGAAGAGCATTTTGACATCTATCTTGGTTTGGTGAGGGGTCACATCCATGTCCTCAATTCCATCTTTGTTATGCATGCACTTTTCTTCTCTTTATTGTATGAAAATTTCTAGCCCAAAATCCTTTAATCATTGTGAAACCAGATGATTATAATATTTTATGACATGTAATTGACATATCTGATATGAGATGTTGCAAGAGCAGTGCAGATTTTGAGCTTCTTTTTACTTTTAAGTATTCATATCAGCCCTTCAAATGGCAAACACCTGCACAAAATAAAAGCCCAATACTGATGGCTCAGTGTATAAAGAAAGATTTCAACTTTTATACACCAGATGATTTTTTCATATATCAAGTTGCCTAAAAATAGCTATATGCGAGTGTCCATACAAAAGTGAAATCAGTAAAATTACAACAGGTATAAATATGCTGATAGTATAGAAGTTCTTAAACCCAAACATACAAAAGGACAACAGACAACCATGCTAATTAACAAATAAAATCAAACAGAAATCCATGGTTGAAAATATTCTAATTACCACCGCCATTTGATCAGAACAAAAAGGTTTCACAATGAATCTTAAATCAACTCAACTAAATTGCATAAATCTGAAGTTTCTTTTCAATGCACATATGACCAAACATGTTACATGGACAAGTTAGGCCTAGTAGCGTTGTATGTGGTCTTGAGTCTCCTAGTCAGTGACTCGGTGGCCTGACTTTCTTGAACACCAAGGGAACTTGATCTTGGAGTCATGGAACTGCTTTGTGCTCTCCCTCTTGCAGAGCTTAGCTGGAATGGTTGCTGTCTTTATGATCTGGATGCAGTGATGGCGAACTCTGTGGCGAGAAGCCATCTCAGTGTACATCTGCTCCACAGCACCGTCCAATGTGATGTCACGATTTTCCTTGTACATGTTATGATATCCAGTTCTACTTCGGTAACGGAGCCAAATACCATAATTCTTGATTTTTCTTAAGTTCTTCTCAAAGATCTAAAGAAGGTTGAACATACAATCTTATAGTTAGGATATTCGACAGAACATTTCTTGATTTTTATTCATTTTCGCGAAGTGTTTTTACTGTTCCATCAAAACGAAACCCCCGTGTCCATTTTGTTCCATCTGAAGCAGTTTTAGTTGAATAGTCAGTTTAAGTTCTCCAACACAAAGGTTAGCTAGACCTCAAATTCCAATTAGATGGTACAACAGCCTATATCCATTGCTCTCTGCTAACAATTTGCTAAGAGGGGCCAATATTGTTCAAATTTGAATATCCTAACCAATTTAAATAAAAGGTTTTTACCATGTTATTGCAGCATCTTCTAACTTCCTATCACAGCTGGAAATTCCTGTTGCACAGTAAGAGACATGCCTCTTAACTCCTCTTTTAAACTTGGTGGAAAATTGCGTTAAAGTGAGACCCTATAATTCCCAAAAACTTAACCCCCCCACCCCACCCACCCCCATGGATTTCCTCTCTATTACTTACCAAATACAATTCAACCACCAATTTGATGTAAGGTTCCTGATCGCAACATAATGCACTTTAACTATAACCACAACCCGCCCCAAAAACCTCATGATAAAACCTACACCTACATGCAAACACAAACTCCACCGAATACTCATTTGAAACCTCTGCCCGACAATGCAAGAAAAAGATGAGTGATGTAAGCATATGAATAGAAGTTTTGTTTGACAATTGTCGGACCAAAGTTGTTCCACTGAGAGTACTGAGCCTAAATACTTTTTCACCTTTCAGCCTTCAAAGGAAAGGAATGGTCGGAACCATGATCCAATTAGGCAGTTGCATTCTTCTCTCTAATAAAAATTGGGCACTATTAGGATCATCTCTCTGAGTTTGCGCAAGGCAACCTAGTCCACACCAACTTCTTTATGGACAAAAACAAAGCAAGTAGCACTGATTCCAGTACATTTATTTGGGGATAAGAAGGCGAGGAGACTGGAAATGGAATCTCACAGTCCATTCGCAAAACAAGCAAACTAAACCTAGAACATTTTATGGGGGCGAAGGTGAAAGGATAATGAAAATGCAATCTCAAAATCCATCTTCAAGATTAAGTTTTTTTGACAATGGAAAAAATACTTATCTTGAAGATGGATTATGAAGGACTAATCACACCCCAAAAAGAAGACCACTATCGGGAAAAATATACAGAAGATTCACATATGCAACCAGAACTTCATAAGATTTAAATTTGGTTATCCAAAAGACGAATCAATTAGAATCCCAAAACTTTAAATCAAAAACCACTGACCAAATTCTAAACACCGTGCATCAAAATTCCTATCATTGAACTACCGATCATAACATTTCTAATACATAATCTAAAAATACACAGAAATATCAGTCGAGAACTAAAAATACAGAGAGAGATCAGAAATATCTGTCAAGAGAAGTAGATACTTCGGAAGGGTATTCTGCATAAAGGCTTACCACCTTAATAAGTAAAACTATCTGCGAAGAAATGCTACGCCTTAAAACATTTACACAATCACTTGAGGGCTTAGGCAACCAAATGAGTAAGACACTTCAGAGAGGGGAAGCAACATCAACAGAAAAGTCAGTCAATCCAAAACAGTACTAAACACATATAGCTATAGAAGTTTCTACGTCCAAAATGTGCCAAATGGCGAATAACTTAAATCTAGATAGGACTTTGCGAGATGGGTCCGAGGTAATCACCCTCCAAGCTCACAACTGCTTGGAATTCCTTCTCCGCCTCCACATACCTTGCTCCAACAACGATGAAACGCACCAAAGTGTCTTTCTCAATTCTTGACATCTTCTCATTCATAAAGATGGGATTTTCTCCAGGCACATACTTATAATCCGCCATCTTCTGATGAGAGAGGTATACCTTGTCGGTGGGGCCACATCTCAAAAAGACACCATGCTTCAAGATCTTGTCAACAACCCCTTCCAAAATCTCTCCACGTAACATCTTGAAGGTTAGACAGCCGAATTCCACAGGGAAAAGCACATCACCAGTGTGTTCTCGAACTTTCCCTTCCCCAATCTTGTCCAGTGAAGTGACAGCCATAAAGTAACCAAGATTTTTTGCGGCCTTCTTGGAAGCAAATTCTTCCAAGAGGCGAACAACAATTGCCTTCTGAAGCATTAAGCCTCCAACATCAAGGATCCCAGCAGGGATTATCACATTCCATGACAATTGAGATTTCCAATACATTTTAGAGGACCTGTTACAAATCAAAACAAAGTGGGCTTTATCAAGGGAAATATGGGGCCTAACAAAGAAACCATGCAGTCACAGCAATGCTAGTATGGAAGTTCAAGAAAATGTTTTGAACTTCATATGCCACAACCACAAGAAATGCAGTGCATATTTACTGAAATTTACCCATCAGGAGAAGATTTGTAATCCCCACAAACACTGTTAAGGAGCAAAAGGTCCTTGGCAGAGAACCGCAAGAGACAGATGGTACATCAAATAAGGATTTGGACGTTGCATTCTTAACTAGCAGTATCAGCCATCTTTCCCTCAAATAAGTCGTAGAGATTGGCTTGAAACATCACAGGCAAACATAGAAGACTACACAAGTTCACTCCTGTGAGATAGATTGTAGCAGTTCAAACGAGAATGCTGCAACGTCGTCATTAATTAGATATTAACTCCCCACCCACCCCACACAGAGACATCTCTAATAAGAGTATTTACACAAATTTGAAACTACTCTTCTAAAGATTAAAATTGTAAGTGAATATCAGTAACAGCAGCAACTCGCTATAGCTAAACCGACCGACCATCGGAGGTAGAATGGTGAAATAGAGTTTCCCACTGACAAGGAAAGAATTTTTCAAGGAATCAAGTTGCTTTTAGAAGCCAACTGCAGGTAAGTGTCTATGCCCAGCATGAGGTGGTAACTTACGAAAAGAAGAAAGGAGAGGGGGGGGGGGGGGGGGAGAGACTTTTTGGAACTAGTCAAATTATACTTACAAATTACAATGTTAAGTAGATAAAAATTAAATTCGTAATGAATAATACACATATCCATCCTTCTCCCTAGGTTTGGGGCAGCATGTGAAAATTAACCAAATTTTGAATTTACCAAATGCCCCATATTTCAGTCAGCTGCCTTTACGAACATTTTCCGAGAGTCAATAATGCAAATGCATAGGCATTTCACGGAGGTAACCACAGTTATATAAGAGTAAATTTAGATAAGAAAAAGGAAACACCGAATAACATCACAGGCAATTCAAACATAGAAGACTACACAAGTTCATTCCTTTCAGATAGACTGTATCAGCTCATACAAGAACACAACAATCAGGCTGTTGCACACAAGATCTTCTAAATCTTGAGATGGAAATTCCTATACATTCTCTTCTATTGGATTACTTGTTCTATTCTAAATCAGTAAGAAAAAAAAAATGAAAATAAAGACCTCCTGATTCTATTTATAGTTAAAAAAAAGGGCAGCCCGGTGCACTAAAGCTCCCGCTATGCACAGGGTCCGGGGAAGGGCCCCACCACAAGGGTGTATTGTACGCAGCCTTACCTTGCATTTCTGCCAGAAGCTGTTTCCAAGGCTTGAACCCGTGACCTCCGGGTCACATGGCAGCAACTTTACCAGTGACTCCAAGGCTCCCCTTCTATTCTATTTATATTTATTGGGGAAAAAAAGAGAAATCTTTAAAGACTTTCTAATTAAAGAAGAAATAAGATAAGTAATTAATTTAGAATTCCCGTCTTTAGAGAAAAAACAAGATAAATAGGAGAAGTTGTATAAGATTAATATATAGTTAGAAGGTTCAACTAAATAAAATGGAAATAAGTAAAATGGAAATAAAATCGGATTCCATTCGATGAATCTTGCAATGAGATATGCCCTACAATAAACCAATAAACAAAACAAACTAGGCAGTTCGACCAAAATGAATTCTTGTTTTGACTAAATAGTTATGGATAACTTGACAATTCCAATTCGAGTCGACCAATCAAATCCGGTATATTTTCCACGTTCATAGGAGTGCATTTATGTTTCTACTAGACGAATATAATTTTTTCGGGCGTTCCTAATAATATCCATCCTTCTTCGTATTTTGGCATTTTTTATTTCCGGAGTGTTAGTCCCGATTAGCAAAGGGTCTTAACATCACATACAAACATAGAAGACTACACAAGTTCACTCCTGTTAGATAGATTGTATCAGCTCATACGAGAATACAGCAATCAGGCTGTTGCAACGTCGTCATTAATTAGATATTACAATCCCCCCCCCCCCCCCAAAACCAACCCCCCAATATCTAATAAGAGTATTTCCACAAATTTGAAATTCTTCTAAAGATTAAAATTATAAGTGAGTATCAGTATCTAAAGATTAAAATTATAAGTGAGTATCAGTAATAGCAATAACTACTTATTAGCTAAACCGACCGTCGGAGGTAGAATGGTGAAATAGAGTTTCCCCTGACAAGAAAGAATTTTTAAAAGAATCAAGTCTATTTAGAATGTTGAGTAGATAACTTAAATTTGTAACGAATAATAAATATATCCATCCTTCTCCCTAGGCTTTGGGCAACACGTGAAACAATCAACCCAACTCTGAATTTACCAAATGCCCATCTTTCAATCAGCTTCCCTTACGAGCATTTTCCAAGAGTCAATCAAAGACGAATGCAATAAACCATAGCCATTCAGTAAGTTTAGATCAGAAAAAGGAAACACCGACAAAGCATCCAAGGGTATAGCCTAGTGGTCAATGACGTGGGTTGAGCACCTGCTACTCGTGGGAGGTGGGAGGTATCCCATGGAATACGTCAATGCACAAAAGATGGCCCGCGGACACAAGGTTATTAAATAAAAAAACAGAAACAGTAATAACAAAGAACCATACGAGGAAATTAAAGGAACAAATTGGTTTTTAAAACAATTTTAGCATGGTGACAAAAGATAAATTGGTACTTCCTTCACCCTTTGCTTTTAAGGTTGTAAAGAATGAGCAAAAATGGAGGAAACTACAGCATTGCATGATCGTAAAGTAACAAGTAAAAGGAAACAATCTGAACATAGAAAAGAAAAATAAAACTAATAGCATAAGCAAAAGAACCGGCGACCGCGACGGAGACGGCGGCCGTGTAGTGGGACTAACCTTTTGTGGAGAAACCGGCGAGGGCAGCAGTGACCTAGGTACGAACGAGAGCTCAGTCCAAAGAGTTGTAGTATTATAAAGGAAAGGGACTAAAAATTGATGTAATAGAGACTTTGGGGGGTTAAACTAAAACCAGCTTTCTCATTTCTCTCCGCGGAATAACACTTGAACAGTACACACTACTCTATTTGCATTGTTTTGATAATGTATCGTATTTGTTATATTACTATGTTATATTACATTATCATGGGCGGAGCCACATGTTCGACACCCCTTTGTCAAAAAATTACACTTTGTAGTTGGGTAAAAATATAATTTTTATGTATATATATTACATATTGACACCCCTTGGCTTCTTCGTGAATTTACTTCTTTATATTCTGACACTCCTTAGTGAATATTCTGGCTCCGCCACTGAGTCATTATAATATATTATTTTGATGAATACAATATTTTGATAATTTCGAAGAAGGAAGGCGCATAAGATATAAACAATCTATCCTTTTGTATAACTTATTCACATTAGTGAAGCAGTTGGATGTATAAGGAAAGATTATATTGTTTTAATAAATATAATATTTGGATATATTGTATCGTTTTCTATCGTTACATAATGTTATACATCAATAATTTGAAGGATAAACCTATAAGAAAAGTAGGGTATGGGTAGGGCTACAAGCCTACAATAGAAAAAAAATGGTAGGATAAAGAATAAAATGAGATTATTAATAAGTAATGATAAATTGAGGGAAAAAACAGTAGCAATACGATTACATCAAATCGGTCGTCACAAAAAATGAGATGTTCAGTTGTTACCTAAAGATGAATTTAACAATACAATAAATCTTAAGTAATAATCAAAATAAATATTATATTTGAACTAAAAAAGCAATTCGATACACTAAAGCTCCTGCTATGTGCGAGGTCCGAGGAAGCGCCAACCATCCAAACAAGTTATTACGTGTAAGTCATGATTGGCTGCTTCGGTTTCATCGAATTAATTTTGATTTTGTTAATATTTTTGATTTTTTAGCTAGCACTGAAATATATATTTAATACGTTAATCTTTCCGAGTTGAAAGTTATACATATTTAATATTGAATCAATTCAAGTTATGGATAAAAAGAATCATAAGTTAATATGTAGATGGCAAGAATTGAATAAATGAATAAATTTATGATCTATTGAAATATCATTATGTGAATCTAACCGGCCAACATCACGCTAATATTCATATTTACTTTCAAGTTTAACGTGATATTATTGACTTAAAAAGAATAAAGAGATGGCTACTAAAATCTATCAATATCAATAAAGATGGCACAACTTAATATGAAATCTAAGGAATGATACATAAATATATCCCCACATAATTTATTTCTAAGAATTATCGATAAACCAATATCACAACATCGAAAAATGTTATATAAACAATAGGCATATGAATTTTATGGGATTAAAGTCCACAATTGAGATAATTTCTAAAGTAGTCCTATTCATTTTAGCCACCCTTTTCATTACTGATCTAGTTATTCTTACTATCTAACCCGCCACTTTATTAAATGATCTTTTATTGATTACAAAAAGTCAATTTTTTCCTTTTTCTCGAGCCGACTTCATACATTCTTTTACCTATAGAAATAGTCATGCGAATCTTCTTGGTAAGGAAGAACTTTTTCGCACGATCTTAAGAAAGCCTAATTCCACAAGAGCGTTATCATGAGCATTTACTTGATGAAAGATGCCCTGTAAGATGCGTTATATCGATAAGGTGAGGAGAAAGCAACCTAGTCACAAGTACGGATTCAATACAAGATCTAATTCATACGGACAAATCATTTAAGGCCTCAAATGATAAGCCAATCCCAAGAATTGAGTCAAAGGTATTATTTAAGCCTTGAATTTTAAAAAAAAAAAAGTGATATTAACTTTGGTCAATTGAGATTAACTGAAAAGGTGGGTCATATTAGAATGATTTAAAACTTTAGGATGCAAATTAAAATTTTAGTAAAGTTTTCCCTTCTACTATTAAATTTTAAATTTCAAAATTTAAGTTTCCCCTATCACTTTTCGTCCCCTTTTTTTTTGGGGATAATTATGGAAAATGACCACTCGATCAAATTATTTACAAGAAAATTAATCCAACTGTATTAAAATTACATGAAATAGCCATTTGGTCATACCACTTGTAAAAAGTTGACATGTCGCAAATGTGAATAGTTTTAAGTGAATAACATATCAAAAGACTCGTAATATCGAGAGGAGCTCATATCTACAATTTGAGACTGTTTAGACGAGATTTTGAGTTAGTCGAAATTGAAAGAACTTGCAAACCAAGTTTTGTTGGTTATTCTTTTTCATTAAAATTTGACGTGCTGCAAATGTGAACCATTTTGAGTGAATAACATATCAAAAGACTCGTAATACCGAGATGAGCTCATATCTAAAATTTGAAACTGTTTAGAAGAGATTTTGAGTTAGTCGGAATTGAAAGAGTCCACTAAAAAATTTGTGATTTCTACATGTGGGTTGTTGTCCTCAATAGGATGTTTTATCTGAAGTGGCCTGATAGCTTAAACTTTGGAGCATGTATTTTTAGCCCTTGCAAGTCTTATTGATTTCAGCGATGTTGGTTTTAATGATGATATGTTTATACATACTGACTTAAGAAAGAATATACCAGAATAAGTTGAATACTCATAAGTGATCTCGTGGTCGTAACATTTATCAGTTGTTTTGGTTGCAATATTAAGTGTGAGTTTGTTTCCAGAATATTTTAGGTCATTGAGATATCTTTTTGCAACTTTGTGCATGATATTATCAGTATTCAAGGGAGAAGTGCAACTTGAAACTCTAAATCTGAAATTGTGAATGCCTTATACACGTTTATACACCATTTTTGCAATATTGATACACGTTTATATGCAATTTATACAATATTGATACACGTTTATATACAATTTATACAATATCGATACACGTTTATACACAATTTATACAATATTAATACATTACATAACTATTTATACAATATTAATACATTACATATACATTAATATACATGCGGTTATTTTTTTGTGGCTAGTTCATTTTTGGGCTATTTTTTTTTGTAAAGAAAACTTGCTTATATTTGTTGTAAACTAATTATCCCTTTTTCTTTCTTCTTCTTTCTCTTCTCTCCAACTTTCTCCAATTAAATCAAGACACATGTTCTTGATCTCATTACAAATTTAATTGTACCATTTTTCAGGTAAATAGTTTGGGGCCAGGACAGTTGTGTCATGTTGTTTTAACTCACTATTACACTTTCTTATTAATTTGAATTTGTTTGTTATTCAAGAATGACTATGTCAAACATAAACAAGATCAACGAAAAACGCAATTAATCCGCAAAACCCTGACAAAATTCGAGACCAAACATGTCTTGAAGAAGGGCGGACCACAACAGTTGATAAGTTGAGGTCAATCTGAAAAATATATAGCTGACTAATGTAGACATGCGAAGGGGCATGAGAAGAAGGACGTTTGAGGAAGAAGATCAACAAAAATAAAATGAGGACCGAGCCAATATAAGAGGCCTCAAGGAAACTTTTTCAGGTTTTGGCCGCACAATAGAAATCCATAACGGATCACATGATAGCCTAAGATCAAAAAGTAGTGGAACTACAGGTGACATTAATCATGATGGACTTCAATAAATATCGGAGGAAACGAACAACCACCACCAGGAACGTCAGTGTCGCAAAAGAATTTAGACAATGACTTGGAAGTGGAGGCTCAGTCAAAAGAGTGTAGGGTTAATATGTTGAGAAATGATCCCAAAATCTCAAAAAATCTAGCGCCATTTGTGGAGTTGCTCAGGAAAGAACTCAAGTCTGGGCTATCAAAATTAAACACCCGAATTAACCATATTCCGAGAGTACCACTAATCCTAAAAGGACTAAATCCCGAAGTTACTCAAAATTTTCATGCAAAGCCGATACAACGTCGAGACCTATCTCGAAAAAGTTCAAGATACCGGATATACCAAAATAGCCCCATATTTTTGTTAATTTACTTGGAAAAGACTTGCAAAAAAAAATTAAAAAATCACCACTTTAGGATTAGGTTTATACATGGGCGGTTTAAGCACATTAATGCTCTAAAGCCAAAATCGAATAGAGGCCTTAAATTATATTTTTTAAATGAAGTCTATTGTTTTAGTTCTTTTGAAATACAGAATTATAACAATCAAGTTATTCTAATAGTAAATTCATTTATTCTTTCTTGAAACATCGTACTGTACTCCAAATGTGTCAAACCTCCTCTAATATTTTTTTTCTCTTATATGAAAATATTACATTTTCTAAGCATATTACTCAATATTTTTTTAAAAAATATACCTATTAACCTATCATTATATCAGTGCTAAAAAGAAAATTTGAGGCCGAAGGCACATGCCTTATTTTTTCAAGGAATTGAGCCGGCCCTGGATTTCAATTAAGTAAAAATAATGAAATCTTGAATGAATTAGGAAAAGGAAATTAACTATATTTTCCAAATGAAGTAGGGAAAAGGAAAACAAAACCTATGTAAACCATAAATCAGAAGCGTTACACCTATAAAACCAACCTTCATATTGTTGTTTGGCCACTTCATATTACAACATATATATCTAGTGCCGATGGTATTGCTCTAATTACATTATCTCATTAATTCCCTATTGATATATCAGTGAGAATGGTGGCGGGCTGGTCGGAGCTTCCGGAGGATCTGTTGAGGTTAATTGCTAATTGTCTTGATACATCTACTGATGAAGTTAGGTTCGCATGTGTTTGTACTTCATGGAGGTCTATATGGCCAACTATTCGCCGCTCACATCCATGGTGTCTACAACCTCGTGTTGACAGAAACGAAATATATGAAAAGTTTTACAGTGTACATGAAAAAAAGGTTCACGTGGTTCCAGAGGTCCTTGGTAACAAGTTTCGAGGATCTTCCCACGGTTGGTTAGTTTCTATTGATGAAGACTCTCCTAGAATCTTTCTCCTTAACCCATTCACAAAGGTTCAAATCTCCCTTCCACCGCGGTATATGTTTCCTGATATGAGAAAATACTGTGAAGAGAATCCTGACACTAAATATGAGCTTGAACCTTATGATGATGGCCAGACAGACACTTACTCTGAATCTGCATTTTGTGTTCATCATAGCTTTTTAAACAAACTCATCCTATCTTCAAGTCCTAGCAAAGCTAATTGTATGGTTGCTGCCATCTGTGGTAGAGACTGTAACCACTTGGCCTACTGCAAACTTGGAGATGAAAGCTGGACATGCATTGCCAAAGGTATGATGGAATATGATGATGCCATTTTTGATCATGACAAAAAGTTATTATATGCTGTGACATTCACAAGTCATGTGCACGTGTTCGATTTGTTTGCTTCTCCAAAACTGCTTGATACTATTAAACCACCACCTCAACAAGAAAGAATTCCGCAAAAAAGCTATTTGGTCAAAACTTCAATTGGCCTGCTCCAAGTTCAATAACATTTGAGCTGGACAGGGTCTGTATGCGAACGTAATTATTGTTGTCGAACAAGATTCTTCAACTGATATATGTATGAACCTAGCAGTCGAAGTTGGTGTAAGGTGGAAAACCTCGGTGAAAATGTGCTGTTCTTGGGACAAAATACATCAATTTCAATAGCATCTTCTTGTCTTCGTGGATATAAGGGGAATCATGTCTATTTTATAGATGGTCTTCTCTTTCACGATAGGGTTGGTGGTCGAGGAGGTTATGACATTGGTGTCTACGACCTGGATAGTAGAAGTGTTCAGTCCTTGCAATGCTATCATTGTTAGAAATAACAGAGCAATAGCGCAACGGAAATTAGAGATTGACGTACCTCCAGCCATTGTCAAAGTTCGTCGGAGTATTGGAGTTATCGTCGGCACGTCGTCGGCTTCGCTTTCCTTCCGGTGAGTCTTCTAAGCACTCAACCCTCACTCATAGATGGTGTGGAGATTATTAAGAAGGTTATGCTTAGGGACCTTTAACCAGATATGCCTATTTATAATGTTCACCATCAAGAACATTTGATAGCAGTTCCGCAGCAGTTATGGGATGATTTTGAAATTCAAAATCAGAGGCAGTTTAGAAAGTTGTAACTTACCATAGAAGAAGTTACGGACCATTTAGATAATTCCAACATTCTCCCACTTGGTTCGTATACTTTAATCCCATAAGTGAAACATAATACATGAATCATGACGATAGTTCCTCTAAAAGCGAGTAGTATCTTTCACGTATCACAATGCACCATGCTTCTAAACTTTAGCCCATATTACTTAATGAATAAACGCAATGTTCATTCTAGGTCCATACTTTAGCAATATTTCTTAAAATAAAACTGAATGTGCAAGCAGTTACAAATACGAGAAATACCATAAAATAAAATAGAGTTTCGTCAACATTCGTTGTTACAACGAAAATTTACATAACGGAACTAAGTCCCATTGTGACTATATGATCCTTAAATTTCTGCGGTGGCATGCCTTTAGTTAAAGGATCAGCTAACATCACTTCAGTGCTAACGTGTTCAATGATCACTTTCTTATATTTAACACGTTCTCTTATGGCTAAATACTTGATGTCGATATGCTTGCTTCGACTACCACTTTTGTTATTTTTAGCCATAAAGACAACAGCTGAATTTTCACAATATAACTTTAATGGCTTAGAGATTGAGTCGACAATTCTCAGCCCAGATGTGAAACTCTTCAACCATACACCATGTGAGGTAGCCTCAAAACAAGAAACGAACTCAGCCTCCATAGTGGAAGTAGTAATCAAAGTTTGTTTGGCACTCCTCCAAGATATAGCTCCACCGGCTAACATAAAAATATATCCAGAAGTTGATTTTCGTGAATCAACACAGCCAGCAAAATCTGAATCAGAGTAGCCAATGACATCCAAGTCATCTGATCGTTTGTACATAAGCATGTAGTCTTTCGTCCCTTGAAGATATCTTAAGACTTTCTTTGCAGCTCTCCAGTGGTCAAGACCTGGATTACTCTGATATCTTCCTAACATTCCAACAACAAATGCTATGTCAGGTCTTGTACAAACCTGAGCATACATTAAGCTTCCAACAGCGGAAGCGTATGGAATGTCCTTCATTTGCTCTCTTTCAAGATCGTTCTTCGGGCATTGATTCAAGTTGAACTTGTCACCCTTCACAATAGGAGCTACACTTGGTGAACAATCTTTCATTCGAAACCTCTCTAAAATTTTATTGATATAGGCTTCTTGAGATAGACCTAAGGTACCTTGATGTCTATCTCTATGAATCTTAATGCTAATGACATAAGACGCATCACCCATGTCTTTCATATCAAAACTTTTAGAGAGAAATTGTTTCACCTCATATATCATTCCCTTATCATTGGATGCAAGTAAGATATCATCCACATATAAAACTAAGAAATATATTTTACTCCCACTGACCTTCTAGTATATACATTGATCCATAATATTCTCAACAAAGTCGAATGAAGAGATAACATTGTGAAATTTCAAATACCATTGACGGGAGGCTTGTTTTAGTCCGTATATGGATTTCTTTAACTTACATACCAAGTGTTCACCATCACTAGAGGAGAAACCTTCAGGTTGTTTCATATAAACATCTTCCTCTAGATCACCATTGAGAAATGCGATTTTCACATCCATCTGTTGCAATTCTAAGTCAAAATGGGCTACTAATGCCAATATAATGTGCAAGGAATCCTTTTTAGACAGAGGAGAAAAGGTCTCTATGTAGTCAATTCCATCCTTTTGAGTGAATCCTTTAGCAACAAGTCTTGCTTTATATCTTTCAATGTTGCCTGATGAGTCTTTTTTAGTTTTAAGGACCCACCTACATCCAATGGCTTTTAGACCATTAGGCAACTCAACAAGATCCCAGACTTCGTTAATTTTCATGGAATTCATCTCTTCTTTCATGGCATTGTACCACAATTCTGACTCTTTGCAATTCATGGCTTGTGAAAAAGACTCAGGATCATTTTCAACTCCAATGTCAGATTCCTGTAAATACACAACAAAATCACTAGGAATTGCTGATTTTCTTTCTCTAGTAGATCTTCTTAATGTTGCACCAACATTTTCCTGAGAACCATGTTGTTCAACTGGTTGTTCGATAATTTCTTGAACTTGATCTACTTGAACATTTTCAGCAGCTTGTGGAATCTCATTGATTTGTTGTGCAACACCTAATTGTACTTGAGGGGTGTTATGTACGACAATCAATCATTGACTTGGAGTGAAAGGTCGATCTCTAACAAAAATTGTATTCTGAAATTGATCACTCCCACTAATTAAGTCATTCTCAAGAAATTTTGCATTTCTTGATTCCACAATCCTAGTGTTGTTAAATGGACAATAGAATCTGTATCCTTTAGACCTTTCGGCATATCCAATGAAATATCCACTAGTGGTCCTAGGATCCAGTTTCTTTTCTTGTGGGTTGTAGATTCTTACTTCCGACGGGCATCCCCATACACGAATATGTGTTAAACTCGGTTTCCCACCTTTGAACAACTCAAAAGGTGTCCTTGGGACAGCCTTGGTTGGAACTCGATTTAATATATATACTGCCGTCTTAAGAGCTTCAATCCACAAAAAGACTTAGGTAGCTTAGAGCTACTTAACATACTACGCACCATGTCCAATAATGTTCAATTTCTTCTTTCTGCTACACCATTTTGATCAGGAGAACCAGGCATGGTATATTAGGCAACAATCCCATTTTCTTGAAGAAATTTTACAAACGGACCTTGTGTTTGTCCATCCTCAGTGTATCTACCGTAGTACTCACCACCTCTATCACTCCTCACATTTTTAATTTGCTTTTCGCATTGTTTCTCTACTTCAGCCTTAAAAACTTTAAAGGCTTCTAATGCTTCGCTTTTATTATGAAGCATGTAGAGATACATATATCGTGAGTAATCGTCTATAAAGGTGATAAAGTATTTCTGACCATATGCATCCATATCTGGACAACATATATCTGAATGTATGATTTCTAATATGGTTGAACTCCCCTTGGCACCTTTCTTTGACTTGTTTGTCTGCTTGCCTTTAATATAGTCAACACAAGTATCGAAATCAGTAAAATCTAAAGTACAAAGTACTCCATCATTTACTAATCTCTTAATTCTATCTATGGAGATATGTCCTAATCTCCGATGCCATAATATAAAGGAATCTTTATTCATAACACATCGTTTAGTGCCAGCTTGAACATGCATAACATTATGAGTGGAGTCATTTTGTAAATCAAGAGAGAAAAGACCATCAGACAGTGTACCATATCCAACAAGTTTAGATTTATAAAATAGATTGAAATAACCTTCTAAAAAGAAGGAGTATCCCAAAGGTACAAGTCTTGATACTGAAATTAAATTCCTAGAAAAGTTAGGAACATAAAAGGTCTTTTCCAACTCTAAAATAAAACCACTACTAAGAACTAAAGTGCATATTCCAATTGCTTTTACACGCGACTGCATCTTGTTTCCTGAATAGATGCTTCGCTCAGCTCCCACTGGCTTCTGCAGGTTTGTTAAATCCTGCACGGAATTCGTAATATGGATTGTAGAAGCAGAATCAATCCACCACGTGTTATGATTAATATCAATCATATTAGCTTCATAACAAACAAGAGAGATAGAAGTACCTTTCTTCTCAAGCCATCGTTGAAACTTGACACAATCCTTTCTTATATGCCCCTTCTTTCTACAGAAGCGACACTTGGATTCTTTCTTAATGTCAGAGTCAAGTGGAGCCTTTCCTTTCAATTTTTTATTGGCTTAATGAGACTTCTGTCCTTGAGTAGTCATGAATGCACTTCCTCCTATTTCCATCAGCAATCGACCCTCCTCTTGAACACACATGGCCATAAGTTCATTGATAGACCATTTATCCTTATGTGTGTTATATGAGATCTTAAAGGGGCCATACTGTGCAGGCAGAGTATTCAAAATATAGTGCACAAGAAAAGTTTCAGACATTTCAACCTCAAGAGTTTTTAGTTGAGCTGCTAAGTCTCGCATTTTCATGATGTGCTCACGCACACTTCTCACACAGGTGAGCCTCATTGATGAGAATTTCATGATTAAGGTGCTGGTAAGTGCTTTATCTGAAGTCTTAAATTGTTCATCAATAGCCTTCAGTAATGCCTTGACATTGTTATACTGTTCGACAGAACCACGAATACCAGCAGAGAATTTGGTCTTAATGAACATAACACTCAAACGGTTAGAACGTTCCCATTGTTCATGAAGGGCAATCTCAGCTTGAGTGCTAATTTCATCAATAAGTGGTTCGTCTTTTCTAATAGCATAATCAATGTCCATGCACCCTAAGTGAAGGAGAATTCTCTCCTTTCAGATCTTATAGTTCTCACCATTCAATTCAGGGATAATCACAAATATCAGAGAAATTCGCAGGTTGCATAACTGCAAAAATATACATACATGCTTAATAAATTTGAGGCAAATAATATAAAATTGAATCTACTGACATAAAAATTGCCTGTGGGCTAAATTTATAATTCAATTAGACTCATTCTTTATGATAGAATTATCATTTACTAGCATGATATTCTATCTTTATGATAAAACTATTAAATTCTCATTCATAATCCCTGTGGTAATTATGAAAAGTATTTAACATCTTATCCTAATTAATTATGCAACCCAATAATAAAAGTTTTTGAGTTATCATATCGTGCATAACTAATCACAATAATAATGTCTAAAATTTATTTATGTGATCTTTAACTTTAAAAATTCTATTCAATTAAAGATGTTGTGGCTAATCTTCAATTAAACAAAATTATAGATCACTTAGACATTAGTCCTTATTTAATGTCTCTAATTTACTTATGTGATTCTAAACATAGTATATATAATTTTATTTAATCAAGATTGCTGTGGCTAAATCTCAATCAAACAAAAATTATACAAATCACTAGATATCAAATATAATATTTCTACAGAAAAGCCACAAAGATAAATAAGTATTATTTAACTTTGCAGTATATATCAAGTTACTAGGTAGAAACTATCAAAAAGATAATTTCCCTCAGCAAGATATATTAAGAACTATCATGTGAAATAAGACAACAACAAAGTATACATTACGTGTATCAGTAGAAAACTCCAACAAAAGAGACTTGACTGTCATTATTTCTATGTATTAATTAAAGAAAAAACATGGCATGGTCCCACTAAATCCATTCACATGTACAATTGTACAATATTAAAGAGTAGATATCTCATTTCCTTATGCAGAACAGTGAATATCCCACACATCATCTTCTTCCTTAAGTCGGGGCAAAGAAAAAAAAAACCATTTGACCAAGTTTTATTTTTATCATATCAGACATAGAAATCAGATACCAAGTCACAAAAATATGTTTAGAAATCCGTTTCATAATGGTTTCTAACACTAAATTGCATCATAAGTTCAAAAATCGCAGATCTGAAAATCAAATCACTATTTTTGAACCATTTGCAAACTCCAAAAATTCACAAGGCAGAGGTTTAAACCTTGCTCTGATACCAAATGTTAGAAATAATAGAGCAATAACACAGCGGAAATTAGAGATTGACGTACCTCCAGCCATTGTCAAAGTTCGTCGGAGTATTGGAGTTATCGTCGGCACGTCGTCGGCTTCACTTTCCTTCCGGTGAGTCTTCTAAGCACTCAACCCTCACTCATAGATGGTGTGGAGATTATTAAGAAGGTTATGCTTAGGGACCTTTAACCAGATATGCCTATTTATAATGTTCACCATCAAGAACATTTGATAGCAGTTCCGCAACAGTTATGGGATGATTTTGAAATTCAAAATCAGAGGCAGTTTAGGAAGTTGTAACTTACCATAGAAGAAGTTACGGACCATTTAGATAATTCCAACAATCATAGTAAAAACTACTGGCCGCGGCCAACACCAATTTGGTACATACATAGTCCAGAAGATTTCTTTGAGCAGTAGTCCTGGACTTCTAACAAGGATGAATATGCATGGAAAAACAAAGCTTTTTTTTTTTTTTTTTGAGCAGGTAACAAGTTAGTATTATAAACCAATACTTAGGTAGTACTGAAAACCCCTTTGCAAAAGGTATTACAACTAAAGGAACAAAATAGTAAACCTAGCATGAATCTAAAACTTCTAGGATTGCTTCTGCATCTGTAGGGAAACTTTTTGTACACCAAAAACAAAGTAGCAGAATACAATATGTTTTAATCTTTTGTAAGGAACTAGTTCTATCCTCAAAACTCCTAGAGTTTCTTTCCCTCCATATGGTCCACCAAATGCATGCTGGAATAGTCCTCCAGTAGTTCCTATTTTTTGCACCTCTGCCAGCTTCTTCCCAACTGGAAAGAGCGTCAACAATCTTACTAGGTATTGTCCATTGGATGCCTCTGAGATTGATGAAAATCTTCCAAAGTTGATCAGTAATTCTGCAATGTAGAAATAGATGTGTAACTGTCCCAGCTGCTTCCCCGCATAAGCAGCAGTGTGTCACTAGGATGACGTCTCTCTTCGTCAGGTTCTCATGTGTCAAGACCACCTCCTTTGCTAGTAGCCAAGTGAAGCAGGCCACCTTTAAAGGTATTTTGGCTTTCCAGATTTGTTTCCAAGGCTAGTTTGTAGATTGTGACATGTCCCCACTCATGATCTTATATCCTGAACTCACCTTGTAAACCCCTTTACTGTGACCAATCCACCATAAACTATCTTCCCCTTCCTTCAATCCTTGAAAAGTTTCCAGCACTTTGTAAAGCTCGATTAATCTGTCTACTTCCCAATCGTTCAGATTTCTTCTGAGAACAAGGTCCCATCCATGAGGAGACCACATTTCAGCCACTGTCCTTCCTTTATGAAGTGCCAAATCATACATATCTGGGAAAGTTTCTGACAGACTTGTATGGCTAAGCCATTTATCATTCCAGAATCCTGTCCTGTTGCCATTGTGAACTGTTATGACAATGTGGTCTTTAAGAAAAGGCCACCAGTTCCTGATTGATCTCCAAACAGTAATACCATAAGGTTTGTTTGTTTCATTGGTGACCCAAGGATCCATTGCTCCGTATTTCATTTTGATCACCTTACTCCATAGCGATTGTGAATCATGTGCATATCTCCACAACCACTTCAGCTTTAGTGCCTTGCTTTGAATCTTCAGATTTTTGATACCAATGCCACCTTGTTTCTTCCCAGAGATCATAACTTTCCATTTTACCAGGTGGTACCCCTTTTTTTCCTTGTTGTCTTGCCAAAAAAAATCCCTTCTGAGCTTGTCCAGTTTCTGTACTACCCTGCGGGAATTGGAAACAACGTCAACATATAAGTAGGAATAGCGTCCAAGACAGCATTGATCAAGGTAAGTCTGCCCCCCTTTGATAAATACTGAGCTTTCCATCTGGTCACCTTCTTCTCATATTTTTCCAAAACTATGTCCCAAATATTCTTGGATTTTGAATTTGCTCCCAGTGGCATACCCAAGTATACAGAAGGTAAAGTTCCCACTTCTCCTCCTAGCACAGATGCCAATAACCTCATATTAGGAACTGTATTTATGGGATATAAGTGGCTCTTTCCCCAATTTATGTGTAGACCAGAAACACCTTCAAAAAGTACCAACAAGGCATTTTAATTGATCTTCATCTGCATCACAGAAAATCAGTGTATCATCTGCATACTGGAGATGCGTCACCTCCAAACTTCTTTCATTGTTACTAGACATCTCAAAACCTGTGATCCACCCATTAGTTTTGGTTGTCTTAATCATGTTATTCAGACCTTCCATGGCAAGGATAAAGAGGAAAGGAGACAGAGGATCTCCTTGTCTGATCCCTCTTTGAGCTTCAAAGAAACCTTCAGGTGCTCCATTAATTAGGACGATGAACTTCACAGAAGAAATACAAAACTTGATCCATCTTATCCATTTTTCCCCAAACCCCATTTTCCTGAGTATATTAAGGAGGAACCCCCGATTAACATGATCATAGGCTTTATTAATGTCCAATTTGCATAGGATGCTTGGTTTTTTTAGAGCCAATCTGGATTCAATTGCTTCATTCGCAATTAGCACAGCGTCCATGATCTGTCTACCTTTGATAAAGGCCATCTGTTGGCAGTCAACAAGTTTATTCACCACCTTCTTTATTCTTTCAGTCAATACTTTAGACAAAAACTTATAGAAACTGCCTATTAAGCTTATCGGTTTAAAGTCTTTCAATTCTTTGGCTCCTTTCTTCTTTGGAATCAGGGCAGTATAAGTAGCATTGAATCTCTTCTCGAACATCTCTTGCTCATAGAAATTATGAAATGCCTCCATGATATCTTGTTTCAGAATCTCCCAATATTTGATGAAGAAGCCCATTATGAACCGTCGGGGCCAGGGGCTTTATCCATCGCACATATTTTGAGACTACTGTATGCTTCCTGTTCTTGGAATCTGACCTGTAGTTGTGCCTTTTCTTCCTAGGATATTGTGGGACAATTAGTGAAATTTCCATCAGGCCTCCATTTCTCTGTTTCAGAGTACAACTTTTTATAGAACTGTATGATCTCTTCCTTGATTCTACCTGGTTCTCTAATGCTCTCACCCTGTATCTCCAGATGATCTATATGATTACTTCTCTTGTGTGCATTTGCAGAGTTGTGAAAGAACTTTGTGTTGTTATCTCCTTCTTTTAGCCATAACGTCCGGGACCTTTGTCTCCAAGTCGTATCCTCATTTTTTAGCAATTCTTCATACTCCATAAATGTTTCTGCTTTCATAGTTGCCTCTGCCTCTGTTAAAGCTCTATTGTTTATCAAAGAGTCAATCTTTGCCATTTTACTAAGCAAGTTGTCTCTTTGAATCTGTAGGTTTCCTTTCTCGGTTCTACTCCATTCTTTGAGCCTCTCTTTCAGTGCTTTCAGTTTGCATGCTAAGATATAGTCTGGCCTTCCAGAGAAGGTAAAAGAGTTCCACCAGGAGTTGATCCTATCAACAAATCCTTCGGTGGTTAACCACCAATTCTCAAATTTAAAATAAGATTTATAATGCTCCCAAGGTCCACAAAACAGTGCTACTGGAACATGATCAGAAATCAGTCTCTGTAGTGTAGTCTGTTTCACCTTGTTGAACTGCTCACTCCAATCAGTAGTGAAAAAAATCCTGTCAATTCTAGATGCAGTTGTGTGAGTATCTCCTCTGAACCATGTGAATTGTCCTCCTTCCAGAGGCAAATCAACAAGCTTAAGATTTTCAATTGTATCAGAAAATTCTACCATGGCAGAATTTCTTCTTATGCAATCCCTTTTCTCCGAAGGAAACCTACATACATTGAAGTCTCCGCAAACTGCCCAAGGCCCCTCCATTAAACCTCTTACCCCTCCTAATTCATCCCAAACCTCCCTTCTTTCCACTTTATTGTTTGGTGCATAGACTCCAGAAATGTGACATTTGAAATTCTGGAGTAATGCTTCAAAACGGCAGGTCAAGGTGTAGGCCCCTACTTGCAGTATCTCACCATTCCACACTCTACAATCCCATAACATAATAATTCCACCCCTTGTACCACTTGCCTCGAGGCAGGCATATCTCACCCATCTCCCTCCCCAAATTTGCTTTACTATATCTTTAATATCCCCCTGAAGCTTTGTCTCCTGCAAACATACAAAATCAGCCTTCCATTGGTCTATACAACTCTTCACCACCCTTCTTTTCCCCACATCATTTATTCCCCTAACATTCCAAGATACTAGTTTGAGCTTCATATTTCAGACTGTGATTTCCCTTTCCCCTTATTCCTACTGTCACTATTTTTGAATTTAACATCGAAGGTAATTAAATTCTTTAATTCATTGGCACCCCTGAACCTTGTCTTTTTTATATCTGATGCAGATTCCATCCTTCTGGCTTGTCTACAGGCATCAATTTGCATGAGAAGTTCTGTGGCCTCCTCCTCGTGCCCTTTGAAATCTACCCCAAACATCTTGCCTAATTTGATTATGTTCTGTCGAACCCACGCAGATGTGGCTCTTTCCACTGTAAGTGCAGCGTTTTCTAGGTCTGTTGCTAAAGGAATTACTTCTTCAACATCCCACACCTCCCCAACGTTACTCAAGGTGACAATTGAATTTCGCTGGGCTTCAAACCCCTTGTTCCCCCTTTCCTCCGCCTCTGCAATTAGGTTCACAATATTCTCTGCTCCATTACAGGCTCCCTCCTCCCTTTCAGTAGTGATTTACATGGTGTTTTCCTTTGCATGTGAAGTCTCCCCTGTTTCTCTCGTTGTGAGATTCGTGTCTGAGTTTCTTAGAGATTCTATCTCTTTCCACAACTCGTCTAAAGGCTGTTCATAGGCAGGTTGGGCTCTTAATTCATTAATTGGGGATTTATTCTGTTGGGCTATAGAAGTGGGCCGACCCAAATTTTTAAAAAAAGAGGATTCAGCATTCTTGCTTACCACGTGCCCCTCATGTGCTTATCTGGATACTTTTTTGAACTTATCACAACTCACGTGAGTTGACCACTCAACAGCTGTCAAAGCTGACACCTCCGATATAATTGCAAAGGGGGATTTTGACCTCTGGATAATCATCTCTCCCATCGGTCTTTCACTCTCATATCTCTGGACATTGGACTGTCTTAGGGTTTTCTTTTGCTCTGCCGTCGTCGCCGGTTCTGTCTGAAATTCGGTCGGTCTATAGCCCGGAATCTTCTCAAAGGTAGTTTTCCTTTCAACCCAAATGGGAACTTTGAAGATGTACCCTTCTTTTGAGATAGATACCTCGTTGGGGATGTTTCGAACTTCACCCTGAACTTCAATACGAGCCCATTTGAGATGATTCTTCAGTTCTGTCTCTTCCTCTGTACTTTTCCAGCCTCCACACTTATTCCCGATCTCCTGGAAGATCTCTTTGGACCACAGGTGTAGTGGAAGTCCTATGGCTCTGATCCATGTCGAAGAAATCTTTTGTGCCGGAGCACAACCAATCAGAGGACTCCACCATTCTAGCTTGACCTGGGTTTTCTTCCAGACCCATTCTCCTTGTAAAATCTGCTCCGCCATAAACCTATTTGGGAATTCAAATAGGAATATATGCCCTGACATCTCATAAATGTTGACTCTGAATGCTTTCTTCCAAGAAGATACTGCCCATCTTCTGACATCTGCCAAGATGGGGGGTTCACTCGATCTAAAATAGCCCGTAATGCATCTGCCTAAAAGACCTCTCTCAACTGAGGTGTCTTCCTTAGTTTGATGGTGCCATTTACTGCTCTCAACTACCGTATTAAATGGGATTCCTTTGCTAATCAATCTCGGCGGATGTTTTACAGTCTACAGATTTGTGCCATTAATGAATCTGTCAATCTTAAAAGCTATATCTTTCCAGCCTGCATTAATGGCTAGTTCAGGTACTATGATGACTTCTCTAGCTTCCCCTTTTAAAGATAGAATACTCATGTACCTACCATGTTCATTATATTTTCTAGTACCATAAAACTCAGCCATTTGGTCTCTAGTTCTCCATCTTCTCACCAGATTCTTTTGATCACTTGATGCCTCGTTGAGAATACGGCAAATCCATTCCATCACCTTCTTGCTCAGAGTTATCCTCCTCATCCTATTTCTGCTTCTTTCTACCCAATCGAACCAGCGGCTATTACCTGAACTCCATCTGGTGATATCGAAGGATTTGAAGCCAGCGTTGAAATAGATTCTGTTCTCTGACATGACGTTGCTATTTCAGGGGCTAAAATTGGTATATTGAAGCAATAATCACAGTGGGTGATTATTGATTGGCTTTGAAAGAAAAGGGAAAACAATGTCTCCGATGATGGAAGACCACCGGAGAGAGGAATTGGAAGCCCGGAAAGGAGCTTCTAAAAAGTTGTCTTGGGAAGAGTGCCTGGGAGCATTAAACCTTGTCCCAATGCAATTAGTTTTTTACAGTCTAGCTTTACTCTGTTTATGTCTAATTACTGTTCTTCATTTCCTTTACGTAGAGAAACCAATTTGTTATAGAGATGTGCACATTCTAAATAATCTTTCACATTACTTGCGACCTCTTTCCTGAACTGGACTTTGATAGACAGCTTCAAACTGGAAGGTTCTAAATGGGAATGATGTCTTTAGTCAAAGGAAACAATTATGTGTTGAAAAAGTTAGAAATCACGGAAGTTCTCATAGCTCATGTCTATGACTATGTGCGTCATTGATCTTGAGGTTCTTGCAAAATCTGGAACCCCCAAAGACCGTCTCCATGCTTGTATGTAATCTCCAGATATATGTATTTCTTCTTCTTGCTCCATTTCTTTATATATGCATGAAAATTTTCTGGTCATTCCATGTCCGGCCCCAAGCAACAATTAAAGATAAAATTTTAATTGAAGACTTTCTAAAACTTTGTGGCTAATGAAATGATAAGTCAGCTCTTCTACTTGAACATTTTAGTTAATTATTGAAGAATTGCTATTGTGAGGTTACATCCAATTCTAGAGTTTGCAAGTGAATTTTTAAGACGTTTTTCTTATTCTTCTTTTGAGAAGATTGAAGAGTTGATTTTCAAGACATCATTTTTTGTTCTGGGAAGAAGAGGACCTGATGAAGACAGAGAGCAATCAGGCTCAAGATTGGGTCTGGAGTTGAGAGGGAGAGTAGTCAGAGGAAAGATATGGTTTAGCCATTGGTGCAACTGTGTTCGACTTCTCTTTAGACACTGCTAATTCTGAAATGTATATTTAGCGCTAGCTAAACTTACTATTTTGCACAAATATAGGGTTCGAACATGAACCCATGGTTGGACTTGGACAGGCCACTATTCAGAATCTACCTTTACTCCTCCTTGACCTAATCCTAATTTGGTGTGAATTGTACATCTACTTGCCAATGCTGCCAACTTCTTACTGTTGTTGCTAATCAGGCAGGAAAAAGAGAAGAATTATGCTTCATAAGACAAATATAATTGGAGGAGCACTTGAGCTCACTGAGAACACTGCAAGGGATGCGATGACTCCTATATCTGCCAATGCCAATATTGACAGGTAAACTTTATCATTTACCAAAATATAGAAATTGATAAAGTCTACTATAATTTATTATCTTACCTAAGATACGAGATGAGTAGGATAAGAATATATGATGTCTTTGAGCAGGGTCCTGATAAATTTAATCTTGGAGAAGGGACATACATGGGTCCAGTGTACGATGCACATCATCAACAACAACAACATACCCAGTGTATTCCCACAAAGTGGGGTGTGGAGAGGGTAAAGTGTACGCAATCCATACCACTACATAAGAAGAAGTAGAGAGACTATTTTCGATAGACCCGCTGCTCAGAACACAAAACAGTAACAAATGATGCTATTAGTGAGTTTTGAACCCACTTCGCAGAGTCGGGGCTTTACCAGCTGCGTAATTACCACTGAACCGTCTATACGATGCACATCGAACACACATAATTGGACTCGTCCTGGTAACTATTTCCTTCTGTCTCAGTAATGCACATTAGAATGTATTGCTGATATATAGTTGTCTTTCCTATATAAACTGATAAGAACCAGGCAAAAACTTCGCTATATGACGTTCATGCTAAGTTTCAAAAGATATGGAACTTGTATTCATGGAACATGAAGCACTAAATAGCAAAGAAGTATGAAGAAATACAGTACCCATAGTAAGAGGAAAAGGAAAGAAAGGGTGCAAGGAATAACAATTGCCTTGGATTTTCCAAGAGGAGACTCAGTAAGTAGATCAAAGAGAACCTACAAGCAGCCAATTGTCCCAAGAAGAAAAAGTATCGCGCTTGCTGCAAGATTATTGGCAATCATATTTCGGACTGTCGTCATCATCCAAACAGTTCGGGATAAAAAAATATATTAGCAAGAATTTCAACGATAAAAGCAAATATAAATCCATGATTAAAAATATTCTAATAACCACCATCATCTGAATTTTGATCAGTAGAACAAAAAGGTTTAACTTCTCTCTTTCACAATGAATCTTAACTCAACTCAACTAAAGCACCAAAATTGCATAAATCTGAAGTTGCTTCTCAATGCACATATGACCAAACATGTTACATGAACAAGTTGGGCCTAGTAGCTTTGTATGTGGTCTTGAGTTTCCTAGACGGTGGCCTTACTTTCTTGAACACCAAGGGGAACTTGATCTTGGAGTCATGGAACTGCTTTGTGCTCTCCCTCTTGCAGAGCTTAGCTGGAATGGTTGCTGTCTTTATTATCTGGATGCAGTGATGGCGAACTCTGTGGCGAGAAGCCATCTCAGTGTACATCTGCTCCACAGCACCATTCAATGTGGTATCACGGTACTCCTTGTACATGTTGTGATATCCAGTTCTACTTTGGTAACGGAGCCAAATACCATAATTCTTAATTTTTGTTGGGTTCTTCTCAAAGATCTAAAAAGTTGAATATACAATCTTACAGTTAGGAGGTTCAACACAACATTTATAGTTAAAGGAGAAGAAAATATTGCTGAAACGAAATCCCCCAGCTGCCAGCTTGATGGAACAGGAAAGACACATCACGTAAATGAGTTAAATTCAGGAAATGTTATAAAAATCACCACAAACAATTTAAACACAGCAGACAGAGAAACAACAAAGGATTGGTGCATGATGCAGTGCCATAATAACCAAATCATTAAGGCCATACCGACGGTTGAAAGGGATTGGAGGGAAGATATTCTGTTTGTAAGGATAACAGGTCTATCAATGGACTATGAACTAACAACAAAACAGAACACTTTGAACAACAAAGCAAGACTGCAGGACTGTCCCACCAACAGTTTTTTAACCACGGTTAACCTTCTTAAAATGATCAATACACAATAACAAAAATTAAGGAACTACAGATATGGTGTATACATCTTGTACCAAAATCATCATTTCATAATTGTCAATAAACAAGACAAAACTAGTTGGACTAAGAGGGTGTTTGGATTGGCTTATTTTTAGGTGTTTTTGGCTTTTAAGCACTTTTTTATTTTTGGAGGTGTTTGGCAAAGACAAAAAGTGATTTTAAGCACTTCACTTTAGGCTTAAAAAGTACAAAGAAAAGCCAAAAGCCAAAAGCAGATTGCTACCTACTTTTGGCTTTTAGCTTTTAAGTCGCTTAAAAAAAGCCCACCCAAACACCCCCTAACTATATAAATCCCCCCTGATTTTGTTCGGTCTGAACTAGTTTTGTTTTTGACTATTCAATTAAGTTCTCCAACACTAAGTTAGCTAGATTTGCTTCAAACAAAAAAATCACTAGCAAGATCAAAAAGGCTCTAAGCAAAAATAGATCAATGTACATTTTCAAATTTGTTGGTAAAACCTTTAAATCTGAACATCCTAACCAATTTAAATAAAAGGCTTTCACCGAGTTATTGCAGCATTTTCTAGCCTCCTATCATAGCTTGAAATTCCTGTTGCACAGTAAGAGACACGCTTCTTATCTCCTCTTTTGAACTTGGTGGAAATCTGTGTCAATCACTTCCCTTCAACTAAATTCCCCACCGCCCACAGATTTCCTCTCCTTGACTTACCAAATACAATCCAACCACCAATTTGATGTATGGGTCCTGATCGCAATGCATGTTAACTGTAACCACCACCGCCCCAAAACCTCACAATAAAACCTAGATGCAAACTCAAACTTCGTAAGCAAAAGTAAATAACTGAAAGTGACAAAGATCGCAAGATATGGCTGCGCATGGAATACTCATTTGAAACCTTTGCTCCGCAATGCAAGAAAAAGAGAAGTGATGTAAGCATAAGAATAGAAGTTTTGTTAGACAATTGTCAGACCAATGATCTCACTAATTTGAATTGGCAATATTAGGGTCATCTCCCTGAGTTTACACGGTTGACACGTACATGTTTGGCCCAGTGGTGGGTTGCACAAGAAAATAGAAACTAAAGTTGAGATGTTTTCTTGATTTGTAGTCATAGAGTTTCCCATGCCTGCACTCTGCAGGCCAGCAGAACTTGAAAGAGTTGGAAAAAAAAAAAAAACTAGTCCGCATTTTTGTTTGGTGGGAGGGGGTGGATGACTGATGCAAAATGCTTGTATCATATGTGTTAAGTGGTCAGAATTTGAATGTGCTCGTTTATACACAAAAACAAGGTAAACAGCACTGATTCCAGTACATATTGAACCTAGAACATTTTCTCGGGGCAATGGAAGTGAATCGATAATCATAGCCCAAAAAGAAACCCACCATTAGGGAAAATCAATTAGAATCCCAATACTCGCAATTTAAAAAAAAAAAAAAACTTACCAAATACTAAACACCATGCACCAAAATTGCTATAATTGAACTAGTGATCACAACATTTCTAATACACATAATCTAAAAATTAGCCCTAAAGAAAAATGTATGTCATGTTACCTCATTAATAGCCAGCATCTGACCATTGCTCTTCTTAACCTTCTTAAGCTTCCTCAAAAAATACCTTTGATATCAATCAAACAAATCAAACAAAACCCAGTTAGCATAAGCATTGACCATCATAAGAACATACGAAGATCGAGAGGCAAAGAGGGTGTAGTAAATACCAGAATTTGGACTTTGCACGAACTTCATTGGTAGCCCACAACTTCATACGATAAATCTTTGGATGTTCATCTGTTTCAGTCGGCAAAGCTCTCCCGACAACCTGGTACTGATGAAACTGCAATAAAAAAATTTAAAAAACATTGTTGATGAAATCAGATAAAAATGGAAAATGTTGGAAACAGACAGAGTAAAGAAAGAAGAGGAATTACCTTGTACGTCACCATTCTGCACTGCGTTTGGCGTCCAAGGGGAGTGAAGAGAAAGAGAAAGAGATTATAAGGTAAAAGGGGCTTTACAGAAAAACCCTAGTTTCAAAAGCTTCTAAATTGGGTCATGTTATTAATATGGGTTGGGCTTCGAATGAAATTTGGGCTAGATATTGATGAGGTGGCCCATGCGTTAATATTAGCCATAATTCAGGAAACAGAGCAAGCGTCATTTGGAATATTGTTACTGTTTGATGTTATTAAAACGAGAGAATTTATTTTCTAGCCCTTTACAAATTATTTTTTTTACTTTTATGACTTTTTGACAAGAAATCTTCACTTTTTACACGTAAGAGATCTTCATTTTTACACAAAAGAGATCTGAAAAAATTATTTTTCTTTTATTCATTTTGTAAGAGGACAAGGGATCTCATTTCATCCCTTAATATTACATTTGGTTGGAATGAGGGTAGGTTTGAAAACCCATCCAACCAATAATATCAAATCTAGCCGAATTAATTATTAAGCTCTTTAAAATTACATCTTCTAATATATACTAGTAATGTATCAAAAATTAGTTATTTATTTTTTACAAAAATACCGAATCAAATAAATTTATATTAAAATGTATTTTATATATTAAGTTTAAAATATAAAACGTTCATTTGGTATGGGAATGAAATGAACAAAGTTATCCCGTGGATTAAGAGAACTCATCCCATCATATAGTACAATTGATGGGATAAATAATCCTGCATTTTATACCGAGAGATGGGATTAGCTAATACTCCTAACCAAACATAGGATAAAATAATCCTGCATTTCCAAGTGCTGATTGTCCAAAAAAATACAATGAAAGAGCAACGCCCAAGTGTCGATGTTTCTTCATAGAACTTTCACACTAATGCCTCTGAAAAACTCTATGGGGACTGGGGACTGCTTAAAGATGATGCTTTAACCAATAAACTAGTTCATATGGACCTCTCACGCATATGTGGAGAATTATACATGCATTTAAGAAAGCCAAGATCTCCAACAATCTTTGAAATTTCTAAACTTCTTCCCAATGGAGCAGCTAATTTTACATTCTTCAAGTCTGAACACACACAAACCTCCAATTTAGTTCTGCACTTCTATTGGGGAATTTTCAAAAAATATACATCAAACCAAGAAGTACCACAAACATTATAAAGGAAAGTGCATGATAACTGATAAGTATAAGAACCACTCAAGTCAATATTTGCTATACAAATTGAGAAAAGGAGATATCTTACAAACAAAAACCAGTTACTAAAGTTGCCCTTTCCTTTGTCTTTCCCCCCTTTTTTATAGAGATCGCCATGATAAGTTACATTTTGCAGCTAGGGTAGCCTCACCAGGAATGAGTTGCCTTTGTCACACCAAGAGTCACAGCGATCAAAGCAAGCATGGCCTGATTTACCAAACAAATAAACAAGTTAAGAGGCTGATATTGATGAGAAAAGAAATTGAGAAATAATGAAGTCATGGAGTATTGTGCTGATACCGTGCTTCTATTGGGTACATCAGAAATCAGAAAGCTAATCAGTGCATAGCTACAGCTGCTTGGGTGGTACTAACAAACATTTGTCTATCCATGATCTTATCTTCACCCTATTTGTTTCCCTCCCCCTTCATCCCTCATCTACCCTCAACACCCAAACAAAGAAAGTCTTAAAGAACCTTCGTAGCATATTGCAACTCAAGTTTAGTATTATTACAAAGGGCATTTAACCTATAACACAGAGAGTATGCTTGACACTAAACAGATTATTCAAGTATTCCTCTGCAAATTGGGCAACATTAGTACACGAGTATCAGTGAAGGATTGCCTATTTGCTTACATGGAAGGCTTTTATGTGCCAGCTAAGAAGTTGCACCAATTCAAATTTGGAAGCATTAAACTACACATTACTTGGATACAAATTCACGATCAGAATAAGAAGATTGAACACGCGAACACAAGACATTAAGCCCCCCAAAACCTTTCCTGAATATCAGTCGGCACTAGAAGGAAAAGTAACACAAATATATAAAGCAGCCAAAAACTCATGCAAGAATCGGATTACGACTTTGACTCTATCGAGAATGAAGGCTATTGTTGAATAATTTGTCAGAAATGTTTCCTCACAGCCACAGAATTAGTTACCCAAATGTAATCCATCTCTCAACCTAGTCTCATTGTTCCATCCTTTTAATTTTCCTCTAATATATGGTCATAGAAAAGCTAAGCTATATAATATACATTTAGGACTGCTTTGGGTAAATATCAATAGAAAAGGAATATCTAAGTGCAATGACGTAAATTCCAAGGTAAGCACTCACAGGGTGTAACCAAATATAGTTATCCAATATCAAATCCATGTTTTCTAGAAGTACAAAACATTTATTCTTTTCAAAATTTATAGCTGCCCAAACAAAATTTTATTACGCACGCTGTTCTATTTTATATGGCACATGTTTTTTCTTAGTTTGTACAAAAAAGAATAGCACCTTTCTATAAACTCTTTCAACTTTAAACATCAAATTTTACCCTTAATGACATGCATTTATATCCATAAAAATGTCAAAACATGTTTAAAACCACAAGTTCTAAGGGTCCTTTTGCTATATGCCAAAAGTCTTTTCTTTTTCTTTCTTATACTCTGTACCCAATGAAACTGAGTAATTGTACCCCAACAATATTGCTCAACTTGACTCCTAGAAAAAGTATTATGCATGCTCAAGAATTTGTGGAAAAGGGATATCATCAACCATATAACTGAACCAAAAACAAAAAAAACGAACTATTGCTACTGCACATTATCCATCCCAAAAATGGGAGGACTTACTAGAAACATTTTTGTCAAATTCGTTCAAGTCGTGAGAAGTAAATTTATAAGTTATATAGCATTCAAGCTTATCATTTAACCCACTTCCACTCTACCCCAACAAAGGAAAGAGGTCCACACACAGCTTAAGTTTGTTCCTTTTTTTTCCCGTTTCATCTCTTGGTAAGTGGCAGTCTTATTTAATATCCTTTTATCTTCATAATCATATTCATCCTTTTCTTTTTGTGAGACTATATTACTTTAGTAGAATATCACAAAGAGTTATAGCACAGGTGAAAGGAATCCCAGTTTTAGGATCACCATAATGCCAGTGCGTAGAAATGAGAGCATACTTGTGACATTGAGCCAGTAATACAAGTGTGAGGCTACCATAGCAATGTTTGGAGAAATCATTAAACCAAAGTACATAAAGTATCTGGCACAATATTTTGAGGGAGTGAGTCAAAAGTTACCCCTAATGTGCATGCTATAAGGCCAGCCTTCTCTCTATAATCAATCCGTACACACAGAAGAAGAAAAGCTCCGATGTACCAAGGGATGGTACCAAGAAAGAAACCAGAGATGAACCTTGCAAACAAAGCAGAAATGTTTGGAAGTAAGCCAACGTTGAAATCTTAATCAATCTTTACAGCAGTCAAAAATTGAGTTTATGAAAATCTGGTCACTGAAATGCCAGAAAGAGGTAAATCCATTAGCAACTATCAGATCAGGGTTTTTGACATCGTTGAGTTCTATTCCTCAGCGCCTTCACATTGTTTCCCCAACATCTGACCTACCAGTCTTAATGTTAATACAAATTAAGACTCTGAAGACAATGAAAGAGCTCTAAAATAATAATAAAACCTGAGTATGATTACATATATTACAAATTTTGCATAAAACAAAATATTTATCAATTTGACCACAATATATAAAGAAAATTTAAAAATAAGGGGTCAAGAAAAGGAACGTACAAGAACCAGCCGATCCCAATACCACAACAAGGAAGACGATGCTCCCTTACAGGTCTACCTTCAGCAACAGCATAACCTAAACCATAGTGAAGCAACATAATGAACACTGTGTATATCGCCTGACATTAAAATAATGTTTTCAATAACCAAATATTTTCAAACTAGCAATTAGAGCAGAAAAAATTAAAAAGCATTTTCGAAAGTGTCATTCCTGAAATTTTCCGAGACAACATACAAAACTAGTTCAACTTTCTTCTAGTGTGAGTTCTTTTTTAAATAATATTTGACTCCACTTCTACAACTTTTCAATGCTTTAAGAAAGTTGGCAAAATCACATACTCCCTCTATCCCATTTTATGTGAAACTGTGTAACTGGGCACAAAATTTTAAAAATCAGAGAAGCCTTTTGACATGTAAAGACACCAAAACAAAATTATGATAATCCAGAACTCCATAAATTTTCTGACAGCCAAAATCTAAGGCGGATTTTTGCTTTTATCATTTTGCTTATTCTACTCTTTATTCTTCAGTTCACTTTTCAAGCAGCAAGACAATATTGATGTCTTAAAAATCACGAAGTTACACTGAAGAAAGTGAATTATTCATAACACATCAATCATCACCTATGTAGAATAAGGAAAATGATAGAAAATACACCTTAGATTAAGGGGAAGGGGGCTTCTTCTTTTTTTCATAAGTGAACAAAACATTTTGTTTTATTAATATAAGCAGCCAAGCACTAAGCACTGGACAGTACAAAAGAGGTCACTTCCCAGCAGCAAAAAATTGCCAATTGCCTAGTTATAATCCCTGTTCAAACTGAAGATAATCTATGAAATCTATCGAATTTACTACTACTTATAGATTCTTTAAGTTATACCAAAAGGCTAGAAGAGATAAACATCCAAAATCAGAATATTTGCTTAAGTTGCTTTGCCCCAGAAGCACCTCTGGTTGCTCTTCTTCACTATCACGCATGACGTAACATACAGAAAATGGAATGGTTCTCCACTTCTTTTCTGCAGATTCTTATTGCATTTACAACCCTTCCGGCTTCAAAAGGTTCTATAGTACTATTGGCAATTTGGCATCAACCAGCTAACACCAAACGTTGCCAAAAAGAGATTTGAAAGCTCACTAGTGTAAGAACAGCCGGAAGAGGTATTTGCTGTCCGCAGTTTCCTTTTCACACTGGAAATACTCTTGCAAATTTACATTCCCCTTGAGTGAGAATCATAGAGAAAAACCCAAGTAAGACAGGCTACCTTGAATGGTGTTTTAGAGCCCCAAATCATTTACCAAATCCATTGAGGAAATCTGCACACAGTTGAGTTAAGCATTTTGTAGTATTGTTTGTACTGTGATGCTCTTCCTATTAGCAGTCTCCACATTGGTGTAACTTCTATTTCAAGATCTAAATGAACTTGGTCAATTGCCTGCAATAGAGCTTTCACCCTTCAACTTTCCAATCAAAACAGTTTCTTCTAACACAAACTTCCAACCATTCGCCATCTACACTGTGCAACTGAGAGTCGGGGTTTGAAGCAAAGTTATACAAATTAGCACATCTTACTTTCAAAGACGTATGACCAAACCAACAGTCCAATCGGAATTTCACCTTCCTCCCACTTTGCACTTTGAACTCCACTTCAGATGAGAAAGTGCACCAACATTTCCCAATTTGCTTCCAGACCCCTTACTCAATTGGGGCAATTGTTGTTTCTAACTTCGAAACTCATTTACCCTTCTCAATTTAAAAAATAAATAACAGATATGAATGAGTGATGTGTGCCTACCACACATCACTGATCACACACTATACTACCTTTGATATTGAACCAAAGCGCTGATACCGATTTGCCTGCCTTATTTCCTTCCCATAAAAGATTCTTTATTGTCTTTATTTAGAACTTTACGCACATTAACAGGAGGAGGAATTAGTGACATCAAGTAAGCAAGTAAAGAATCTAATAAAACAGTAGATTAAAACTAATCTCACTCCTAACAATAGATACTGTTTTTCCCAGATTGAGAACTTCCTCTCTGCCTTTTTTTTTTTTGGAGAAATTAAACAAAAAGGTGGAGAGGAATTTTTCAATCCTCTCACCTTTTCAATGATGCCCAATCAGATCGAAGAAGATTGGTAACCAGCAACAATAGGCATCCCCAGGAAGTGGGCATGAACCCGGGATGTGACACCACTTTTGACTAATCATTAAAGCTGATACGAAAAGCTCTTTACAAGATTGACATAAAGACCTGACACAACCTCACAGATCATGAGAATTCCTAAGTGATTCTCCTCTGAGCACACATAATCAAGGTATAATCAACTTAAAGAATGTGTGACAGTTCCATTGGGATCAAGTTCTGTCTCCCTAAGACGTAACCTTTTAGCTAATTATGACGAACGGCTTTATGGACTAATTTTTTGTCCTTCCATGACTATTATTAAGAGAAAAAGGGTGGAGGAATCTCACTGTCTTGCCTCTGTGAGTTATGAAAAATACTGCTGGAAAGCCACACATAATCACCGAAAGCTTCACTAAGGAAATAAAGAATTGAGTCCTTCAATTCCACTTCCCACCAGAACCTATATCCTTGAATATGTTCAACAACAACCTTCTGTTAATATGATTGTAGACCTTCTTGATGTCTTAATGGATATGTGTATATTTGAGGTTTCTTGTTTTGAGTTCATTATTTTCTATTTATTTTTTTAGTACAGATAAACCGAATGTGTTAGATCTAAAATCACATGGAGAGTAGTTGTCTAAAGAGTACTACAATCTCTCTCAATCAATGGGGACTTAACTAAGGATAGAATTCAATAGAGATAAGAACACTATTCCGTGATACCAAGTTACCAACTAATAAAAATAAGGCTAAAAACTCCATGCCTATGATTCCAACAAGTTAAAATCAAAGCTGAATAGTTGCTACTTACATAAGATCTTTGATTGTCAAGAATCTTTTCACTTCTGTTACAGACTTGTATGTCTGTGTAGAACAAGTGTGAGATTTAATGAATATCTAATTTTAGAAAAGCTAATTAGCTTTAAAAGACATATTATTAAGTATTAAAATGAATTTGATCTAAAGAGAGTGCAATGGATACATAAGATTCATTAAGCCAACTCCAACTAATCTAGAATCGAAACATCGTTGATTCATGCTATTTTAATACTACAACTTGAATTTTTCTGGAGTATTTTGCTATGTGGGATGTAAAGCTTTTAATTAGTAGTGGACATGGATATCATCACCAAACATATTTTATGTACTTCTTTCATTATGTTTAAATTTTAGCATAGAGTTCACCATATTATACAAAATTCATATGGCATTTCGATGAGTCCTAATTTGAAGGCTATAATTTCTTCCCCCGCGTGCCCTACTTGATATAGCTAAATCTTCAATCTTCATTATCAATCCCATTCTTGTAATTCCTCAATGACAAAACCATACAAACCGTTTCTTTCTTTGATTGGTGACAAAGCCATACCTACATCCAATCATATGCTATAACCAATAACACTTAAATACCCCGCATTCTGTTCCAAATTAACATTATTATCACACAGCTGTAGCTCAACGAATCATACCAACTCTCCATTTCAATTTGTTTGTTTTACTTTCCTTTATAATCCGTTTGAAAAATAATGTATCTTTCATTTTTTGGCAACTCGTTTATTCTACTTTTCAAATCACATATTTAAGACCACACCAATTAAAAATCTTTAGTTTAAGACCACAAGATCTAAAAATCTCTTTTACTTTCTTAAACTCCGTGCCAAATCGAAACCAAACCAACAAATTGACCACACAAATTGAAATGGACGGAGTACTTTAAAAAGACGGATGACAAGTTGGATTAAAATTCCCAATTTTAACTTAATTGACGTAAAGAAACAGATTTTATCAACAAGCGTAAAAGAAAAAAGCTCTATATGAATATGTGGGAAAACACACCGTGAGGAGTTTGATAACCCTGAGGATAATAATGAGGAGGAGCGCCGGAGGAACCAGGCGGAGGAACTGGCTGAGGAAAACCGAACACCGGCTGAGACTGTGGAGGAGCAGGAGGCCGATAATTGGCTACTCCTTGAAACGTACCGTAGTAATAATTTTCCGGCAAGGGTTCACCGGTAGCCGAAGAAGCCCCGGTCTTCCCGTTTTCTTCGCTCATACTTTTAGCCCCCATAGAGATCGAGGAACGGTTTAGGGTTTCGAGATTAAAACGAAGTCGTATTGTTTCCGACGCCGATTATCAGAATCGAATCGGCGGGGAGAGGTGATCGGCGATTTTGCGGTCTTCGGTTTGTTTGGGGGGAATGATTGTGTTGATGATTTTGTTTATTTGTCTTTCCAGCTTGGCTTAGCTGGTAAGTTTAACGCCAACACGTGGACACAAATGGAGGGAGGAGAAAAGACCAGAAGATAAAAGAAAAGGAATATATATTACTCCCTCCATTTCAAAAAGAATAATCTAATTTGACTTAATACGGAGTTTAAGAAAATAAAGAATACTTTTAAATCATATGATCATAAATTAAAGCTGTGTCAAATTTATCAAAATATCCTTTAATCTTGTGGTCTTAAAAGTTAAAATTAAAGTATTATTAAAAAAGAAAAAGATCATTCTTTTTGAAACAAACTAAAAAAAAAGAAGTAAGTCTTTTTTTAAAACGGAGGGAGTATATGAGTATATTCAATTCCCCTATTATATGACTCAATTGCAAAAACGTGTTATCTATGGAGATTTTTTTTTTTTTTTTTTTTTCAGGTTAGATTGATCAAATTTTTTTAAAAATATCTTTGTAGAAAGACAAATTTCTAAAAAATAAGATAAATGATTTTTCTATAGAAAAAATAAGTTTCAAATAACACTATATATTTATTGTGATTCATTTTTCCTACACTCATCTTCGTTTCACCTTAGTAACCCGTCTCCACCACCCACCAGCTCTACCTTGCTCAATATTTATTTAAATTATATATAAATAATTTTTAAGATAATATTTTTTACATAAGTACCAAACACACAAAAATAAAAATTAAAAAAAAATCACTTATTCATATATAAAAGATGATATAGATAATCCTGATAATAATTTCAGGATAATTTTGATTTTGAACCGAATGACCCTTGACACTTTGGTAATTTACACCTAACTCTATCTTGACAAGTTTTCTAGCATTTTCCACAATTAAGTCCCTTTTCATATTTAAAAGCTTTCACTGTGAATTCAAACTCGAGCTTAATCATTTGGTTTGCCGAAAAGTACTTGCTCGAGTGTTGTGTAGAGTTTCTATATTTTAGAGGTTTTAAGTATTTGAATTCTATGATAAAAATTTATCATAATGTTCGCTAATACCTTCACCCAAACACATCATAGAGTTAAGCCCAGATATTATATTGAGATAAGTAGATAACTCATTTAATCCGTCCTAAATTGTTGCGTGTAACAACGTTTCTCATATAACTCCATATAGCTTAATCATAGTCGCACCAGAGTTCAAATGCAAAGAATTATGAAGCAAAAACGTCAATTACTCGTGGGAGGGAAGGAACAAAAAGTTGAGTGAAGAACACACTGAAAAAAAATTGATGTAAAGCAGAACAACTCGTACAATGTTATACGCAAACATGAACCGAACAGTACCAGTTGATCAGTGCAATGTGCAACAGATATTATCCTCCTCTTTAATATAAACATCAGGAGGGACCAGGAACTGCATACGTTGAGATTTCCTAGCTAAAAAGGTGTCAAAAAGTTTTCATGCCATCTCCTAGGTTACCAAAAAGGGGCAGCCAAAATGTCTTTCATGCAATCCTAGATAGCGAAGTCAACCCGCTGAGGGTCGTCAGTAGAAGTGATCTTTATATTTATGCCAGCCCTGCATTATCAAGAAAAAGAATGTCAGTGAGTTCTCCAAATATCTTTCAAAGCCAACAATCCCTTGCGCCACTCATTTCCACTTCGAACATGTTCCTCAGAGAGCATGGACTAAATAGCTAAGAGTATTATGTCTAACACAAAAATCCCAAGGTTGTGACAAGTCAGTTCATACCAGCAAATGTTGTGAAATGATAAGTATTCCTCCATCCTTAACCAGAGGGCTCACATGCGAGACCTCAAATTGAAGTCCCCTTTATGGAGAGTTTTACCACCAAGTGCGACTTTCCAGCGCAAATCCAGATTAGTCAGGCTCAATCATTTACTAAAGACTATCGCAAACAAGCCAACCAAGGAGGAAAAATAGAGGACAGGGAAGGAAGAAGAGAAAGCTTCTAAGCTATGGAAAAACAAAGCTCGAAATTCAAGCTGAAAAACCCCAAAGATGCAACTTGAAAGAGCAAATAATTAAATGAAGAGGAGATCCTTTCTACGAAGAGAGGACCTCTTATACTGACTATTGAACTAAAGTTATGTCTTTGAGCATCCAAAAATTAAGATATGGACGTCTCATACTCCATTACAGAAAGAGAGCGCACATGCATCAAATATGGTAGGAATGACACAACTAGTCAAGTAGCTAAGCCTTTCATTGAATATAAGCTTTGGTTCATCAACATTAAAATCTACAAGATTAACACCCATACTTGTATATACAAGTATAAATGTTCATGAATCAGGCAATGAGATAAAAATTTAGAAACACTTACCAGAAACAAGAAAAGAACATCTGAAAGCAGAAAAGCACTGGCTCAATTGAATAGATAGGTAACAGAATTGTTTGCACTTCTTGATAGGACTTGGTTCTATTAGTTTTTTTCTTTTGAAGCCTTGGCTTAGTTCGCGCAATATAATCCACATGCATTATTTCAGTGAAACTATGTTTTTCTGCTCTTTTTTCGAAGCCTTGGCTAAGTTAGTGCGTAATGCTCATTCATATTGTAACTCATCCCACGCCACAAAGTTACTTTCAAATACAATTTCTCAGATGGAAGAACAAAGAAACAAAACTTGTAAGTTGGGTATAAAAGGTTTCCAAACCACAGCAGCAATTCACAAGCATCTCCAGTAATTGCTTAGAATTATGTAAACAAATCATAGAGTGAATTCACAAAGTAAATTAACCCATCATAGTCAATCAGCTTAGTTTCACCAGGTGCCCTTAACATATACATATAGTAAGGATAAATAATGCAGCAAAAACATCTCAAAGAGGGAGTTAACAATCAGCACAAAGCAAGCATATAGTAAATTAAAAATGTCATTGAGAAGACAAAGATTGATCACCGCACTTTAGGAGGGTTTCGCGTGCTAATTTATCTCTAGCAGCTTGCTTCTCAACTGGTAGCATCCCTCTGATCAGAACTAGGCTCTCTGAATAGTTGAAAGTCACGGATGAACCTCTCTTAGCGTTATTGATGCAAAATTTTGCCTTAACAGAATTAGTCACCGGATCAAAGAGTAACAACACGCCATTTTCATCCTCAGCCACAATGTAACCATTCCTCAAACAGCCAATAATTCTGTCAAACCCGAACACCAATCCGACATTGCATTTCTTACTCCAACCATCTTCATCATCCATTACCCAAACACCAACATTACATTTGTCAGTTTTCGCCCAGATTAACATACCAAGAGAATCCTCCAAATCCACAAGATACCCCTCAGCCCCCACTGTTATTCCCGGCATAGGTAACTTATCAAATACTTTCCTACCCACATCAAAATACACCAACACCTCACGTAACCCGTACTCATCCTCTACTACAGCACTCCAATACGGTACCCCTTTAACAATCACATTGCAAGACGGGCCAAGAACTCGAAACCCCACCTCATTTTTCAGCTTCTTCCAACTGAAACTCTTAGTCGAACACATTTCCACTTCATCAGGAACCCTAGACCCTAATCTAAAACACAAAAGACTCAAAATCAAGAACTCATTCTCTTGCTCATCATACGCCAACCCAATCGATACACCCGAATGCACCCCCATAAGCGGTTTCTTCTTCGAAAGCTGCACATTGCTAGACTGCCTCATCACTGGATTCCAAAGCGTGATCACATCACCCCAAGGTGGCATACAAAGACAAACAATCCCATTACATGAACCCACAACAACCATCTCATGAAAGAAGAAAGGAAAAGGGTTATCCAGCTCCACAACAGACGACTCCACGGGGTCGAAAAGCGAAAGCACATGATCAGAAGACTTAACATCGCGGGTGTGTACAAGAATGGGTGAATCAGTGAGGCCCAAAGAAGAAGAACAACAGTGTAAATGGGTGTCTATGAAATTGGGTTTTGAAATGAGGTTCTTCCATGGCTTGCAAACACACCTGAATTGTAAAAGGGTCTTTACAGGAAGACGAGAAAGGATGTTAGAGATGATTTCTCTTGGGAAAATGCAGTTAGATGTTGGGTCTGGAGGTTTGTTCTTTGTTTTCTTGGAGTTATTACCTCCTTTCCCTTTCCTTTTTCCCTTTCCTTTGCCTTTAGGTGCCATTTTTGCTACAAAGTTGAAAGGGATTTGTGAATTGACAAAGAGAATTTTAGGGATGTTGAAAGCAAAGAAGTGAAAAGGGTTTTAGAGGGTTTTGCATCTAGTAAAAATCATTTATGGAAGACAATCAAATTAAAATTTGTTTAGCCCTTTGATTCAAATTCGTTAACATGTTTGCTTATGAAGTCAATTTAATTAATTTTTAAAATTTAATTTAATTAGATTAATTTGATAGTTTAAAATTTAAATTTAAATATTTTAAAATTATACAAAAAGTACTATAAATTATTATTTTTATATGAGTATGATGAGAAAAATATATTTTAATATATTAATTAAAGTTCATACTCATTTAACACTCAAAAAGAAAATTATGACAAGTACTTTAAAATAGAAGGAGTAGTAGAATTTCTAATTTTTCAATAACACCATCTCGTCTTAAACAGATTACTTGTTTTTAACTTGTTAAGGATTTAATTCAGTAAAGTTCTAAATTTAATTTAAATTGATAATAATCTGTTTTTAAAAATATAATAGAAACGACAAATATCTTAGTACTATAATAGGGAGCTAATATGATCCTAAAAATTGATTTGGAAAAAGCTTTTGACAGGATTGAGGGTCTTTCATTAGACAAGCTCTTTTTTTTCAACTTCCTTTCTCATAGATTCCCTTCACCAAGTCATCGCCAGCAATCAGCTCTTATCCCTTGGTGTCAAAGGGCGAGTTCCTTTCTTGTCTTGCCCAAAAACTTTCTTTATTCTCATTGGAGAAAGACTACCGACAATGAGTTTACGAAGGCTTCGAGTAGTGCGGGATAGGCTAATCACCAGACTGCTCTGGAATAGGTTAATCGTTGGAGACAAGAACGCGTGAATCTAGTTTCGAGAGCATGTCTTACTCTAATAGGGGGCGTAAAAGGATTGAGTGGTCTTTCATTAGACAAGCTCTTTTTTTTCAACTTCCTTCCTTGGCTCACCAAACTCATTATGTCCTATATTACTACCTCTTCTATCTCTGTTCTAGTCAATGAGGGTCACACCAAGGCCTTCAAACCCACTAGAGGAATTAGACAAGGGGACCTCATATCCCCTTACATTTTCATCATTTGCATGGAGCTTCTCTCCAGGAAAATTAGGCATGAAGTAGACCTCCTCCACTGGACTCCCATCTCCATCAGTAGAAGAGGACTAAAAATTTTCCACCTCTTCTTTGCTGATGATCTTACACTCTTTGCTAAAGTTGATATCACAAATTGCAAAACTATCATGGACACCTTCTCAAGCTTTAGCTCTCACTCTGGACAGAAGATTAACGTTGCCAAATCCAAAGTTATCTTCTCCAAGAACATCACTCAAGAAACCAAGTTTGCCTTAGCTTTGTCCTTCCCATTCCTGTCAAGGAATCCTTTGGTAAATACTTAGATTTTCCTATTTTCCACAACAGACGTACTAATAGGGACTTCCAATTCCTATCAAGATAGCTTTGTATCCTGGGAGAAGGTCTGTAATTCCAAAAGGAATGGTGGTTTAAACATTAAAAGTTGTGGTCACTGGAATATAGCTTCTATTGGGAAGCTACTATGGCATATAGTGATGAAGGAGGATACATTATGGGTTAAATGTATTCATGACATTTACTTAAAGGGTGTTAATATATGGACTTGTCAGGCTCCAATAGACAATAGACAGTAGCTGGTATTGGAGGAAGTTGAACTCATTGAAGGAGTGTATGGTTAACTGGTTTGTGAATGATAGATTTATTCTTACAGAGGGGGAAATGTTTTCAGGATTCAAAAAATGCGTATAGGAGTAGAGGATTTTGACAACAGTTATGTATATAGTTTCTCTGTAGTTCTGTTTTTTTTAGGCTAGGTGTTAACACATTAAGGGGTCGTTTGGTATAGTGTATTAGAAAAAATAATGCTTGCATTAGCTTTGTGTATTACTAATACCTAGTTTGGTACACTTTTTCATCATATGTATTACTAATGCTTGCATTAGTTATACACTCTATTTGGTATTAAGGAGTGTATTACTAATGCATGAAAATCCATGGTATTAGTAATTGCAATGGATTCTAATACATGCATTAGTGTGGTTAAAGTCATAATTGTCCCTCAAAATCTGTTCCACATCCTTTCCACCATAGTTATGGCGGGTATTTTTGTAAAAGAATACTTTTTTCTAGAAATGATTCAATTCATGTTATTTTTAATACACCAAATTAAACACTGCACAAGAAAAATGCAAGCATAACTAACGCAATCATTACTAATGCAAGTATTATTAATACACAATATTTTACACTATTCTTATACAACCTACCAAACGACTCCTAAGGTATTGACATCAAGCAGAGGCGAATCCAGGATTTCAAGAAGACGGGTGCACCATTGCTTTAAAGAAATAAAATTTTATAATGAAACAACTTGGCGAGCAAAAGATAATTAATTGCATCATCACAAAAAATATCATCAGTTTACATTTGTACTCGAAGAAACTTCATATTTTGAAAACGATCTATAATAGTATAATTACTTACCAGGGGCGGAGCCAGCCTTTGTCATGGGGGTTCATCCGAACCCCCTTCGGCGAAAAATTATAGTATTTATACATGACTAATTTTTTTTTTTTTATATATACATAATAGATATCGAACTCCCTTCGATTAGTTTTTCTTTAAATTTTAAACCTCCTTAGTGGAAGTCCTGGCTCCGCTAAATACTCAAGGTTGCAAACATCTTACGTCTATCTTACAAACTAAACAACCATTCAAAAATTCTTCACCAATGCTATTATGTAAATCATTTCTGATGAGCTTCATCGAGGAGAATGCTCTTTCCACACTTGCAATAGCAACATAAAAAATCAATGTCAGCTTCACACGTAAATAAACAAGAGACCAAGTTCGATCTAATTTCGTTTTCGTCATAATTGCAAGATCCTTAAATCACCTTCAAGTTGAGAAACTTGGATCACACTCTCGAGCATATGCAATGAAACTATCAAGTTGGTAATTGAGATCTCGAAGTATCATATATCAAGCATAGAAATTACAAATTCATAATAAAATAGGAGAATCACACCCCTTTCACATTAAACAACAAGGAAATCGTATCTTTGCAAATTTACAATAAAATAGAGGAATCATGTCCCTTTTGCATTCAAAATAAGGAAATTGCATATCATAATAAATTAGAGGAATCACACCCCTTTCGCATTAAAAAATAAGGGACTTAACCCTTGCAAATTCATAATAAAATAGAGGAATGACACTTCTTTTGCATTTGAGAATAAGGAATCAAAAGTTCATAATAAAAAAGAGGAATTATACCCTTTTCAACTTTAATTAAAGTAAAATAAAATCTTACCAATGTCCAATTCATCCGCAAAATATAAGAGTTTGAGATAACCATCTAATTAGCTCTTGATGATTCCCAATTATAAGCAATGGAAAAAAACTTAATTTTTTATGAAAACCCTAAAGTTAAAGCCCATGTATTTTGGATATTTTGATTTTTTCTAGTTTGCTTACTAAGAAGAAAAATCATAAACAAAAAGGAAGGAATGGGATATCGATTTTACCTTGGTCAATCTGATTTGGCTAATTGGCAATGGCTGGGAAGTGGGAAGTGGCTGCTTGTGTTCTTTGTGAAATAAATAAGCCTAATAAAAAAACAAGCGCCTAGCACTTTTTAATAAAAAAATAAGAACCTTGCTCCATAAAATGGCCGAGAATGCAACACCTGAGATTCGATCTCTCGAACGCACAGGATAAAACCAACACCCCAACCAGTGAACCAACCAACCATTTGTGATGATGGATTCCTTCCCTTAATAGTTGATATTATTTTATGAATTATACAAGTAATATATCAAGTTTCGTCGGATGACCACGGGTTTCCGTGACCCAATTTTTACACATAGATTCGCCCCTGACATCAAGTGCTCTTAGTTTGTATCTTTGTTTTGTTGGTTAATGGTATTCACAATGTTACCAAAAAAAATAAATAAATTCATATATTACTAAATAATTAAAATAACATTGTTAAAATATATGAAGCGAAACCACTTTGACACTTGCCAAAGAAGAGATTAGGATAAAGGCAGCACAGTAATACTTGTCCTTTGTGTCTGCAGTAGGGGTACAAGGCAATCACGTGTCCATTTTCCAAAAAGTAAGTATTAAGAACTAAACCATGCTCGTTAATTGAATTAACTATTTAACGTTATACCAAAGCAGTATTCCCTAATTGAAAAATTACGTTATACCAAGAATTGAAAAATTCTTTTCATGAAGTAGCGGTGCTTTCATTTATAAAGCTTGGTATATTTCTTGAATAACTCTTTTAAAAATAAATTAGTAGGCGTTTGGCCATAAAAACTAAAACTTTTTTGAGTTGGAGCAGTGGCGGAGCCACCTTTGGTGAAGGGTGGTCAGATGTACACTCTTCGTCGAAAAATTATATGATGAATAGAGGTTAAATATTAGTCATTATGAATACATATTTAATTTTGCACACTCTTAATATAACTGAGAATAAAATTTGCACACCCTTCACCAAATTTCTAACTCCACCACTGAGTTGGAGTGGAAGTTGAAGTTGGAATTGGAATTGGAGTTGTGTTTGACCATGAAAATAAATTAGAGTTCTTTTTGACTTTTTGTGAGAGAAGTAGATGTGAAAAGACTTGTTTTCACTTTTTTGAATTTTTTTTCGCTAAATTAAAATAAATTTTATGATCAAACACTGCAAATTTTCACTTTTTTTACTAAAGTGAAATAATTTTCAGAAAAAAAGTGAATTTTTTTATGGCCAAAATAAACTTCAGAGCATGTTTTGGAAAGCAAGTATTGGAGATCACTCAACTACTAAATGAGTTTGCAACAGATAATAAATGAGCTAGTTTTTCAGTATTCAATGAATTATCGGTCAATTTAAGATGAATTAAAGTTACGAAATCTTATTTTTCTTGCAGATTCGATCAAATATGAAAAACCTCAAGAGATTGCTTCTTTTATTCTTTCCTGAACCAGAACCAAGTAGGTAGGGAAGAAAGGGGATCAAAATGTTTTTGAGTGGTCAAGCATTTGTTAACTGATCATATATCCAATCCTTTGAGATTCGATAAGATGTTTAATTTAAATAACATAGATGAAGTGCCTGCAAAAAATTAGGACAAAGAAACGATTTATATGTATGTAGATCTACTCCTTGAGCATTATGCTAGTTTTCTTTTAGGCCATTCAGAGCAAAACAGAATCAGATTCTGTTGTAAGCTGATCCATAGGAATAGAGTAAGATCTAAGCATGTCTATTCTTTATTAATGCACATGTTCCATATTTCAAGACTAATTTAGCAAGGGTGACTGTACTTTACCAAGCACAAGTTAACACTAGCCTCTTTCGGCACAACTATAAAATTGTTAGGCTTATCCTCACATTTCTTTCACAATAGAACTTTGAACCTTTCACTAGTTAAAATACAATATGTGCAAAGTGTGTACTATTCCTTTTGTTATAATACGTACTTATAAGATATGGTGGAAGAATCCACGTTCACTGGTATCCGATACTATACATAAATTATATGAAATGCAAAAGTGATTCCCTTCCAGGCCTTTGGAGGTGTATTTTCTTCTCTTTTATGAAGTCTGGTTTCTCAGGTATTATCTCTACACACATTTTATTTGCTACAACCTCCCTAATTGAGAAAAAAGAAGTGCCTAAATGAGAACATATTGGTCCTTCAGAAAGAATTCCATGGAGAGAAACCATTCTTTCCAGCAACATCCCAAGGCCTTCCATGTATTCGGTCCTCGCCACATTTCTTCTCCCGGATGGAGAGAACTCATCAGCTCCAGTTGGTTAGTTCCGTTTATCCTTTAGTGTCTTCGTTCAGATTTCAATTCCTTGTACTACTTTAATGATGTATACTGATTTGAAAACTGATTGGAGTAAAACAACATAAATGTGCAGGAAGGATGAAAGCTACAAAAGAATAGTGATGGCCTGCTTTGTACAAGCAGTATACTTGCTTGAACTTGACAGACAAGAAAATAGGAGCGGCACAGAAACTGCCCTTGCACCACAGTGGTGGACACCCTTTAAGTACAAACTGGTTGAAGCCCTTGTAGATGAAAGAGATGGTTCGACATTTGCTGCAGTTTTGGAGTGGGATCAAACAGCAGCCCTGGCTGATTTTATACCCATAAGACCAATTGGTGCACCAAAAGTGGTATTAGCCATCAGAGGAACACTCTTGAAGAACCCCACAATAAGGAGAGATATCGAGGATGATCTACGTTACTTAGCGTGGGAAAGTCTCAAAGGGTCCTTCAGATTTGACAGAATCTTATCGGCTCTAAAATCAATCTTCTTCAACCTGCAAGGGAGCAAAAACGTGTCCATCACAGGGCACTCATTAGGAGCTGGTTTTGCTCTGGAGGTATACAAGGCATTAGCTGCTGAAGGAACTTACGTAGAAGCACATCTTTTCAATCCACCATCTGTTTCATTGGCCATGAGTTTGAGAATCTTGAGCGGAAAAGCTGGATTTGTGTGGAAAAGATTCAAATCAATGCTTCCTTCTAACTCGGGGTATCAAAGCAGGAGCGTCATTGAGGGTGCAGCTGAAGCTATAGAATCAAGAATCACTTCAGAGCTCAAGCAAATGCTGCCTATGCCTCATTTGTATGTTAACACAAGTGACTACATCTGTTGCTACTATAATTACCCAGATAGAGTACAAAACAGTAGTTTCAATGCTATTAAGGAGATAGAAGCAAAACCTGGTGGAAATGGGCTAAACGGTGCAAAACTTTTTGTGGTTTCAAAAGGAAAGCAGAGGTTTCTTGAGGCACATAAGCTGAAACAATGGTGGTCCGATGACTTGGAACTCCAAATGGCTCTCAATAACAGCATGCTGATAAGTAGGCAGCTCAACTCCTTATACACCATTCAAGCTCCAAAACAAACTCAAGGATAGAGTCTCTAAAAACAAATCTCAGCCCTTTGGCACTTTTATTCTTCAATTAAAGTGGATAGGAAACAATTGTGCATTTCTTCCATTAGGTTCAAGTTATATTGGCATATGTACTTGAATTTGGGATGGTTAAGATTGAAATTTCAAAACAAAAGATTGTAAGGCCTCAGATTCTGCATTTGATTTGTGAATGAATTGATTAAACTCCTATATATAAATATTTGACTTGCTAAAACCACATTTGCGATCTTGCATGTCAATTTGGCTTGTATTCCAAAATACAGCATGAACAACATAGCAATTTCTTCTTGTTTACTATTACCCAAAAGATAACATGTGTCTATTTGGATAAATACATGATGGGACCAAGCATATTTTGCTATGATTCACCAAATGACTGGTGCTAAGCAGGGAAACATAAATGTGCTGTACATTAAACTACTAAGGACCTGTTTGACCGTGAAAATAAAAAACGTATTTACTTTATTTGGTATTTTTGAAGTTGAAAATAAAGTTGTAGTTGTGTTTGGCCATAGTATTTTCAAAAATATTTTAGACTTTTTTTATGAAGTGATAGAAAATTAAGTGCAAAAAAAAGTGAAAGCACCTCAAATAAAAAATTGTGAAAATATATTTCGAAATATATTTTTAATTTTCATGGCCAAACAAGTATTTTGAAATAAAGTTAAAACGTATTCCGAAATATTGTGAATAATATTTATGACCAAAGGTTTACTAAGCATCTAGTTGTAAAAAGAAATAATGGAGAAATGTATAATCGAGAAATGTAGTGTCAAGTCAAAAATAGGTAAAAGCAAGCATTAAAAAATGTACCTAATCTAGCAATGTGTTTGGCCTTCAAAATAAGATTGAAAACAAAATTGAGGATAAATCAAACATATGAAAACAAAATTGAGGATAAATCAAACATACTTTTTTTCTTTCTTTTACTATCCGCAAGGTCAGACGTAAATAAACATCATTAGTCCTATAACTTAGCCTCTCGAAGCAAACCTTTCTAATAAGTCCTCAATATCCCAACACTCTGGCCAATTAGATAAATTACTAAAATTAATTTTGATAAAACTAAGGTTTTTAAGACCGACAAGTCTCTGTCGGGTCCCCAATTGTGGCACAAAAGACAACAATGTTTTTTTGAACTTCCTTAAACCTTCAAAACCCTAAAGCCCTTTTGCTTTGCGAACACTGTTGCTGTGAAGATGGCTCCTAAAGGCAAAGGAAATGGGAAGAAGAAAGGGAAAGGAAAAGGGAAAGGGAAAGGAGGGAATTCCAAAGAAACAAAATGCAAAGCTGTAGAGCCAACTTCCAATTTCTATTTAGCAAAAGAAATCATCTTTAATATCCTTTCCCGTCTCCCTGTGAAGATCCTTTTACAATTCAGGTGTGTTTGCAAGCAATGGAACAAGATCATTTCTAAGCCTGAGTTCATCGCCGCTCATTTCCGCCGGTCTTCTTCTTTGCACCTCTCCGGTTCATCCCTTCTTATAGGCAGCCGTCACCCCAAGTCCAATAATCATGTTCTCTCACTATACAACCCGCCTGATTCACTTGTCGAGCTCGACAGCCCTTTTCCATGCTTCTTTCCTAATATGTACATTGTGGGTCCTTGCAATGGCATTGTGTGTCTCTTTAATCCACCTTGGGGTGAATTGATTACCCTTTGGAACCCGGCAATGAGGCAGTATAAGATGGTGCAGCTCTCTGAAAGTTTACCCGTTCAGGGACTGCACTCTTTGGCGTCTGTTGGAATGGCTTTTGATTACCAACAAAATGATTTGTTGGTTTTGAGAATCTTTTGTGTCAGGCTAATGTCTCCAGTCCCCAACCACATTGAAATGTACTCTACCAAGAGTGGCAGATGGAAGAAGCTGAAAAATGAGATGATTTTTCATATTCTTGAGTTTACTTGCAATGTGATCGTTAAAGGGGTGCCTTATTGGTTGGTTTGTATGCCTGATAGATTTGGAACGCGTGCTGTGTTTATGCGCTTTGATGTGGGCAAAGCAGTATTTGAGAAGCTACCATCGATAGGAAGGCTTAGGCAGCATCAATGTCTTGTGGACTTGGAGGATTCTCTTTGTATGTTAGATTGGGATCACAAAGACAATTGCCATATGGATATTTGGGTAATGGATGATGTAGATGGTTGGAGTATGAAATACAGTGTTGGAACGTCATTCAGGTTTGACCAAATTCAGGGTTGTCTGAGGAATGGTGACATTGTAGCTAACAATGATAAAGGAGTGGTATTCTTGTGTGATCCCATAACTAGTTCAGTCGAGGAAAAATTCAGCCTTGCTAGTAAGGAGGGATCATATGTGATTGTTGACTATTCAGAGAGCCTATTTCTGTTCGGAGGGATGCTACCAGTTAAGAAGCAAGATGCTCAAGATAAATTGGCACGCAAAAAACTCACAAGGTTCGTGTAATCAAAATACCCTATACTCTAGTTTATGTTACTATATCCTTGTTATGTGTGGATTGTCAGTTCCCACTTTTAGATGTTGTCATTGCTTCTGAAGTTAATTATCTTATGTGAACGTGTATCTGTTATACATTCACTTGGGAACTTATCACATTAACTCTGATGTGTTAATTATTGTGTGGACTAATTCTATTGATTACTTTAGTTAACTCTGTGCCATTGGTTGTGATGTTTGTGTTTTAGTGCTGTTTTTTGCTTATAACACCATAACATATACCAATTAAATGAAAAGAAAAAAGAGAGATGATGGAGAATCTGTTGAGAAGTAACATGTATCCAAGGTATTAATTCTTACTATAATACTTCCATAGCATCTAATGTACTTGTGGTTGTAACAAATTGCTCTGTGAACTAGTCGCGACACACACTAGCTTAGCCGAATACCACTGATTAAGAAAAAATTGGTCCAGTTCTATTGATCTTTCCTTATAAAAAGTAGAGTTTGCGGAAAAGTATATCTAATAAAAGGATAAACACATACGGAGAACTGTATTCACTGGTCTTGGCGGTTTTTTGCTTTTCAGCTGGACTTTGTATCAATAATGATAAATGTGAAATACTAACAGAAAAATATATGGAACTGGGAATCATTCTTAAAAGCAGAAGAATATACGGAACTTGGAAGTCAACAATATGTCATTTTGTCACAGAAAAGTAGCAATAACACATTGATCCAGCAACTGTAGAGCTATGATAATTTTTTGCGAGGGAAACTTAGAAAATCTGTAAACCTTGATTCCTGCACTGTGTTTACTTGTCTTCTATGAGACAACTGCTCTCATTTAATAGCAAGATATTTGCAGTTCATTTGAAGACCTCATGAATGGTAGATTTTTTCTCCCTCTTGGCTGATGAAAGTAGTAGAATATTTCTTGCCTTTATACAATCGCTAATTTTTGTCTATTAATCTTTGGACATCGAATTGAGTGGTCATAATTTTGGCATCTGTAGACAATTATTACATACTCTGTAATGTGGAGAGCGAGTCTGAAACGTTGCTTCTAGGATGAAAATTCACAAGAAAGAGAAGGAGAGCATGGAAGTAGCTCTTTTAGTACTTGAAGTTAATATGAAAAGAGAGTGTTTGATGGCGTGGAACTTCTTTTTACAGCTTAGTGGAACATTTTTGTTCTTTGGATATCCTTGGAGTATTTCTAATATTGCAGTTAGTGTTGATGATTGGATGCTATTCGTAACTAGACATGCAATGGTATAAGACTTTGTGTACTTTTTTGTTCTTCGGATATTTTTGGAGTACATCTAATATAGCAGTTAGTGTAGATGCTAATAGTAAAGAAGCATGTTTTCTTATAGGATTTCTACCTTTTGCATACATCTTGTATGTTGAATTTTCCCATTACATCAACATACTTAAAACTCAAAAAAAGATATTTTGAGCAACTTACAAACACTTTTTCTTTTGGGATGATGCAGGGCTTGCTTAAAGTTCTTGACGGGACAACCCTCAGAAATCGTCATACCTTGATTGCCCCTTTTTGGCTGACCTTAGAGATGGCCTGAAAAACTTTTTGATTGTCTTTTTAGTTGGAAGATAGCATGTGTGTAGTTTTTTGGTGAATTCACGTTTGTGGTATAGTACTTTTTTGAGTGTTTTTTCGCTTCGTAATGTCTATCTTTATGTTCCCTTAACTCAGTTTTTGCCCTGTACTTCTTTTTGTTTCGTAGTTATTTACCCATGTTGAACTGGTCTGACTTCATGTGTATTTACCCATGTTGAACTGGTCTGACTTCATGTGTATATGTTTCAAGTAGAAGAGCGGACTTACTATTTCATTAGCCACAACGTTTTAGCAGGTAATAGATTAAAATTTTATCTTTAATTGTCTCTTGGGATCGAGCATAGGATGACCAGAAATTTTTCATGCATATATAAAAGAAATTGAGCAAGAAGAAAAAAATACATATGTCTGGAGATTACATACAAGCATGGAGACGGTCTTCGGGGATTCCAGATTTTGCAAGAACCTCAAGATCAATGACGCACATAGACATGCGGCCTAACACGAGCTATGATAATTTCCGTGATTTCTAATTTTTCACACACATAATTGTTTCCTTTGACTAAAGACGTTATTCCCATTTAGAACCATCCAGTTCGAAGCTGTCTATCAAAGTCCAGTTCAGGAAAGAGTGAGATTCAAAAGGTCACAAGTAATGGGAAGGTACATAGAGAATTTTATTTTTTTTTTAAAAAAAGATTATTTAGAATGTGATTTCTATAACAAATTGGTTTCTATTTGTAAAGGAAATGGAGAACAATAACTAGACATAAACAGAGTAAAGGCTAGACTGTAAAGAACTAATTGCGTGAAAAAGAGGAACCTTTGTTTTTCCATATCCATCCTTGTCGAAAAAGAGTAAAGGCTACTGCTCAAAGAAATCTTCAGGACTGTATGTACCAAATTGGTGTTGGCCACAACATGTATCTTTTAATATCAGAGCATTGCAAGGACTGCACACTTGTACTATCCACGCTGTAGACACCAATGTCATAACGGCCTCCTCGAACACCAACCCTATCACAAACGAGAAGACGATCTATAAAATAAATATGATTCCCTTTATATCCATGAAGACAAGACGATGCTATTGAAATTGATGTATTTTTTCCCAAAAACAGCACATTTTCACCGATGTTTTCCACCTTATACCAACTTCGACTGCTAGGTTCAAACATATATAAGTTGAAGAAGCTTGTTCGATGAAAATCATAAGTTTGACCTTCCCATTTACTCTCCAAGCTCACATGTCGTTGAACCTGGAGCAGCCCAATTGAAGTCTTGACCAAGTAACGTTCTTGCAGATTCTCTTCTAGTTGAGATGGTGGTTCTATAGTATCGATCAGTTATGGAGAAGCAAACAAATCGAACACGTGCACATGACTTGTGAATGTCACAGCACATAATAACTTTTTGTCATGATCAAAAATGGCATCATCATATCCCATCATACCTTTGGCAATGCATGTCCAGCTTTTATCTCCAAGTTTGCAGTAGGCCAAGCAGTTATGTTTTATTCCACAGATGGCAGCAACCATACAATTAGCTTTGCTAGGACTTGAAGATAGGATGAGTTTGTTTAAAAAGCTATGGTGAACACAATTAAATCCAGATTCAAAGTAAGTGACGTCTGTCTGGTCATCATCATAAGGTTCAAGCTCATATGCAGTGTCAGGCTTGTCTGCAGAGTATTTTCTCACATTAGGAAACATATACCTCGGTGGAAGGGAGATTTGAACCTTTGTGAACGGGTTAAGGAGAAAGATTCTAGGAGAGTCTTCATCAATAGAAACTAACCAACTGTGGGAAGATCCTCGAAACTTGTTGCTGACCTCAAGGTAGTGAAGCTTTTTTTCATATAAACAATAAAACATTTCATACTTTTCGTATAAACAATTATACTTATCATATTTTTCATTTGTTTCATCACGAGATAGCAGACACCACGGATGCGAGCGGCGAATAGTTGGCAATGTAGACCTCCATGAAGTACAAACACATGCGAACCTAACTTCATCAGTATATGTATCAAGGCAATGAGCTATTAACCTCAACAGCTCCTGGGGAAGCTCTGACCAGCCCGCCACCATTTACACTGATATATCAATAGGGAATTAATGAGTTAATGTAATACCATCGGTACTATATATACATGTTGTAATTTGTTACAATATACTAACTCTACTATGTATCTTAATCAACTGTCTCATTAGAGAACTTCTAATTAAAAGCACTAGGTACTATATTACTCTACTCAGAACCAGAATTGATTAGTCATTTTTCTAATTAATTCAAAAGCAACGCATGCAGCAAGCTATAAATGAAATAAAGAAAAACATGAATATGCACAATAAATAAAATATGAAGTGGCAAAGAAAGTTCACCGGTTTGGAGAGAGAGAGAGGGGTAGGTTTGATTGGCCAAACAGCAATATGAAGGTTGGTTTTATTGGAGTAACGTTTCTGATTTATGGCTTATGATAGGTTTGGTTTTCCTTTTCCCTATGGATGACAAATGGATCATTTGGGCTAAATATGGACAGGTCAAGATGGGCTTATGTCCAACCCTGTCCAAATCTTGCTTGGATTAAAATGGGCCTACAATGGGTCATAACCCAATCGCCCCAACTTCACTCAGTATTTTTATAAATTTTAAGCTTAGCCTAGCTTGAAATTTTATAATTAGTTAGCTAAATAAAAATTATTTATACTTTAGGATGTTTCACATATGAAAGTAAATGATTTACTCAACAGTCAATTACATTTTCTATCGATTTGGACTTTATAAACTATTTATCAGACTTTGATTTACACTTTACAAAAAATTACAGAACAGAAATAATGAAAATGAAGTAAATACAGAAAGCTAAAAAGAAAAAAACCCAGAAAAATATAGATAGCCAAGTGATATATAGCTGATGTTTCATGATTGCTTTTTTATTTTTTATTTTTTTGATTCTATGCCTTTGGACTTATAAAACTACTAGTTTAGGGTACGTGCGTTGCACGTGAATTTTACGTTTATAAAGGTGTATAACATAGAGTATAAGAATGAATTATGTGTAATATCAATTGACATTGAGGAAAGAATAGAAAAAAATGGTAGATGATAATTTTGTCTATTGTAAAGTCTTTTAACGAAGGACAAAAAAATCAATCAACATTTCTAAAAATCTTCGTATTTTTATTGCCCATTTGGCCATTGAGATGAAATTATGAAATGAAGTTGAAGTTTTTTTCGGACATGCAATTTGGTTTTTTTATGTTGTATGTTTTCTCATAAACATTAAAAACCCGTAAGTTATGAAAACTATCAAAACTATTCCAATCTTTATACGATCTTACCAAATAAGCAAAAAGTTTATAACAAAAGTATATACACTATCACAAAGCTATTCTAAAAAAATACAACATTTGTTGATCAAACTTTAGTTCAATAAAAAAATAAAAATTGAACATGAGTTGTAGTGTACTACTCTTTAATATAATCTTCTCACATAGTACGGACAATCTCCTCACGTTGAGCTTGCATTTCTCGATCAAATGACCAAGAAGACGAACCAACATTGTTACTTTGAGCCGTTTGTTGGTTAAAAATAATGAATTCAGTAAAAAACAATGAATTTGGTGAATAATTAATAAATGGTAAAGTAGAGATTGATTTGAAGTAATAATAAATTTTATATTGGTGAGAGTAATGGTTATATGGATATAAATGGTTTAATGATATGAACTATAAATTTTATTACATATGAATTAAATGGTTAGTAGATATAAATGGTGAGATTTTTTTTTTATTTGAAAAATATAAACTTGTGGATCAATTTTTGTATTTGAAAAAAATACCAAATCAGATTTTTTGGAGAATTTGAAATTTCATCTCATGATATGAAATCATGAGATAAAATCAGCGTTAAATCGCATGTCTAAATGCTGATTTCATCTCATGATTTCAAATCACGAGATGCAATCACCCTGTCCAAACGCCTAGTTAATATAGTAATAAACTTTTAACACAACACATAACTTAAAAAGTTTCCACTATTTTAGTGCTCATTGACCTCTCCTGTTCACAATTAAGTTTAGTTGCTATCTTTTTTCCTTGTCTTTTCAGCGTATGAATTGCTATTAACTTCAACAAAATTTTGACTATATCTATAATGTAGAATATGTAAGTGTCTTTCATAGTTCACCAATTATCTCCTAATTTCATTATTTATCTCCTTACATCAATTATAAAATGTCAACTAAGAGATTTATTGAAAACACATTATTAATGGGAGTCTTCATTATTTTAAAGTATAAGCGTTAATTACAAAGATGCATAAAAAGACAGACACTACTAATATATAATGTAGGTAACTGAAGATATTACTGATGCAAATAAGTAGGTAACTAAAAGGTTGTTTGGATTGACTTATTTTAAGTGTTTTTAAGCCAAAATAGCTTTTAAGCAATTCTATAGTGTTTGGGTAAGGTTAACAAGTGCTTTAAGCACTTGTTTTAAGCCAAAATAACAAAAATAAATCATAAGCCATAAGTTAAAAATCTTAATTTTTGAGTTTTGACTTATAAGTTATAAGCAATAAATCCATCCAAACAGGCTCTAAAGATACTTTTGTATCTTGAGCATATGTAAGTTTCTTTCTAAATTCATACGACTAATAACACATGCAAATTCCGGTATTACTTGTTCATCTAATAAGCTCCAAAATACGACGAACTTACATAATTACTCCTCCGTTCATCTTCATACTATTATACTGTGAGCTTATTTGAATAGGTTTCCATTATGAATTGTTGATTATGTAAAATTCAAATATAATTTTAAAGCTATTAACTAAACGAATTCAATCAAATTCTAAAATGTAATTGACCTTCGATTAATTGAAATTAGAACCTAGGAGGTTATGTTTTGACTTTCAAATTTTAGTTAATTCTTTCTACTAAATCTCTCCCCACACACACACCCCACAAACTCCATCAACCCAGCTCCAACATGTATAGTTTCTCTTCTTTTGCATGTGTATTTGTAAGGATATCTCTTGATTGGTTCAGAAAGGTATGCACATCATCATCACTTTAGCTTTTCCTCGACTATTTCTTTCTTTCTTTTTTCTCCCTTTCCTTTCTCATTTACACCATTCAACTAATATTATCTATATTTTTAAAAAAATCATAGCCCTTTAAAAATTGATTAGTTTTAATCATAAAAATATAAAAATAATACCCTTTATATCTCTCTTGAATGTCTCACTTGCGGAAACGATGATGATATTAAATGTAAAAAGACACTTAAATCAAATATAAAATAAGAATAAAATGTAAAAACCCTATAAGCATTAAACAATTTAAGAATTTTTAAGTCGAAAAAAAGTGAGAAAGTCACCTTCATCTTCCAATAATCATAAACTCATGTAGCAATAAACAACGAAGACATAGATGATCAGAAAATTCACTTTATCATACAAATACACATAACAATACATAAAATTCCATCAAAATTATTTTACAAAAATACCTATGAACAAAGAATTTGAAGAAAGTACCTCAAAGACACCAAAAACGTTAGTGAAGTTTCTGATATAAAGTTCACCAACTTCTCGTTTTCAAAGCAACTTCTTTTATAATAAAAGTATATTTATAAAACAAAAAGAATTTGATTTAGAACTCCTATGATTTGTATTACATATATATTATTTGTATTAGGATACCACTGTGAAAGCGAAAAGAGGACTCTTATTTTATTTTAAAAAGAAACAAGACTCCACAACAATTTTTATTTTTTTGTTTTCCAAAAATAAAATAGTTTTTAAATTTTTACAAAAATATAAAATAAAATCCCATGGCCGTTTTCTTTTGCCAAAAATAAGACAATTTACAGTTTTTTTTATTTTGACCCAAAAAAAATAAAAAAAATCACACGGCAGTTTTCTTTTGCTAATAATAAGACAATTTTGTCTTTTTTTTTTGGGTAGATTTTTTAAAGGTAGTGATTTTAATTGGAGGAACCCAAGGCAATTTTGTTATGACAAAATACACGACAGTTTTAAAGCTTTTTATTTTGCAAAAATGAAAATTTTCTATTCTAATTGTGTTTTTTCTTCTAAATCTCCTATTTTAGGAGTTCTTTTTCTAGTTGAGCAAAAACAATAATTAATTTTCCTTCCTATGTATTTTAGAAGTCTATTTAATATTACGAAAATAATTAAATAATAATTTGAGAAAATACTAAATGACAGTTTTGTCTATTGCAGAGTCTTTTAATGAAGGATAAAAAGTTCAAACAACATTTATAAGGATATTCACACTTTTAATACATAGAGATAGAGATTAGAGATTAGAAATTAGAGATAGAGATTATACACTGGTAAAGTTTACATACCTTATTTGACAACAAATACTATAAAAAAAAATAGTAATGAACTTTGTGTCAAATTGCTCGTAGCTATAAAAAAATATATTGATAATTCATAACTTTTCGTCAATAATTTATGTCTATTATGTACTGAAATGACTTACTGAACTATTATAGACTATATTTTATTTTCTGCTATTTTATCTTGTTACTTTAAATTTATATTTTGTCAATTTGACATTTAACATTACACTATAATCTATTTTTCTTTATTTTTAATTTCTTTCGCCACTAATATTTTTCTTATTTAAAAATTTGTATTCAAGAGTTTTGTCAATCTAACAATAAATTTAATAAAATGAGGAATTTAAAAAATAATAAGATTAGATTTTTTTTCTAAATAATTAATTTAAAATTTTAATTATTTGTTTGCAACATCAAAGAAAATAATCTATAAATATAGTTATAAAAAAATCATTTATTTTTTTTTGGTTGTTTAATTGTGTAGAAAATTAAAATCATAACTATGAACTAAAATAGTGTCGTTTTTCCCCTTTTCTTTTACCCCACATCATTCCAACAACAACAACAATAACATACTCAGTAAAATCTCATAAGTGAGGTTTGGGGAAGATAAAGTGTTCATCCAATTCATTACTGTCCTCATCAAAATTTTCTTTTAAAACAAAAATGGCATTATTTTAGGAATTACTATAATAATAATTCTATGTAGTGTCGCCTTAAAAAATTAGTGCTACATATTGTCAGTATATATAATAAATACGTGTAAGAACTATCATATACTTGTTAAAGGAGCAAAACTTGCGACAACCGAAAAGAGAAAAGAGATAAACCTTTGATTTTTCCTGCTACTTTATTCGGCGGCAATATAGGCTTGTTTTGTCCAATTTTTCTATCATAAATTTTCAACTGAAAGAGAAATATGAGAAATTATCAAAAGCAGAGAATCAATTGTCTATTGTTGATTATTAAAAAAAATAAAGAAAGACATGAAGAATTATGATAATGAATGCAATAAGACAATTTGAATCAAATTAAAATCAAAATAAGAAGAAAAGTTGAAGCAGAAGAAGCTATGTTTATAGAAGAGGCACATAGTTGTTGACTAAGTTTGATCAAAATATTACTTAAATAGAATTGTAGAAACCCTTTCTTTATATAAGGAGAATTCTAATTGATGTAGAAGTGCTAGATATTATGATTTCTTACCTAAAGCAAATAAAAAAACCGACATTTAGCTATGAAAAAAAAAAAAAAAAAAGAGGAGAAACTAAAAATAAAAGAAATATTATTTATACATTTGAAATCCTATGAAATATAAAATTGTGTGTTTACAATAGAATCCTAATTATGGTTAATGATAGAAATTTTCTAACGTGTAACAAACAAAATATGAATCACATTTATGGTAGAGTTTAGGAGACTTCCCATATATTAAAGAGTTTTTCCATTTATTTTTCCATATATTTATTATAGTCAGTATTCAATATTTTAAAATAATTAAATAATAATTGAAGGAAAAAGATGAAAAGACGATTTTGTCTAAAGAAGTGTCTTTTAATGAAGGGCAAAAAATTCGAATCACTTTTCTAAGGGTTTCACACTTTTAATATATTGTAGATGTAGATGTAGATTGGTTATAGTTAAAATTTCAAAAAGGAGAACTGTAACAAATTAAAACTTGTTGAAAAGGGACACAGTTTTAGAACAAAGAACTTTGAATGTACATATGTGATTTTGGAAATAACTAAAATTTACTTGAAACATTAAAAAAAACAAAAAAACTGTATTGAAACATGGACATAAAAATAATAATTTAGAATGGTCGATTTTCGAACCTTTTATATTTTTTTCATTGAGATTTTTACATTGTGCAACACATTAATAAAGTTTAATGACATAAGTAGCATAACTTTTGCATCCTGCGAACTTTGGCTACGAGAGAATCAAATTATTGGTTGAAGAGTGAATAGTGATGGATTGAGTTTGGGCTGATATCGTGTTCGGCCTATCTTTTAGATTCGATAAGATGTTTGATTTAAATAAGTAGATGAAAGCGCCTGCAAAGATTAGGACAAAGGAACGATTTTTATGTAGGGGAAAGGACATAAATGTCACTTCGCCCAAAACTATTTCCACGAAATAGCCATTGATTTTGCAATTCCAAAAGGTAGCCATTTTAGGCCTTTTTGTCGCTGCTAGTGCCTTTTTTTTTTTTTTTTTTTCCAGTTCATATACCATAATGATACAGTCCCCATGCCACATTCATATAGTTTATACAGAAAAACATATGCATATATAGTTCATATACCATATTGATACAATTTTTATACCATTTTGATAATGTCCCTGTACCATATTAATACACTCCTTATACCATATTGATACAACCCATATACTATATTGATACAGTTTCGACTGACCATTTTTTAAATTAGTTCAAGTTTTCCTTTTAGGTCATTCAGAGCAAGACAGAATCAGACTCTGTTGTAAGTTGATCTGTAGGTATAGAATAATATATAAACATGTCTTTTCTTCCATGCACATGTTCCTAATATCACCTCTCTTTAGGCACCATTTACACTGATATATCAATAGGGAGTTAATGAGATAATGTAATACCATCGGTACTATATATACATGTTGTAATTTGTTACAATATACTAATTTTGAAAATAAAACTCCTATGTGTAGTACTATGTATCTTAATTAACTTTGTCTTATTAGTGAGCTTCTAATTAAAAGCACTAGGTACTATATACTACCACTCAGATCCAGAATTGATTAGTCATTTTTCTAAATAAAAAAGCAACGCATGCAGCAAGCTATAAATGAAATAAAGAAAAAATGAATATGCACAATAAATAAATAAATAAAATATAGTATGGAATGTCCTTCATAATGGGTGACTTTGTATTTTTATCCCCCATAAGAAAAGTCTTTAAAGACTAGTCTTTCTTCACTTTTATGTATACAACAAGTACATTTTTGCCCCTCTACACCTCAAATGTTGTTACTCTTTACATGCTCATTTGTCTCTCAACTTTTTCTTTTCTTTTTTACTGCTACTTGATTTTTCTTTTTTTTTTCTTGTTTTAATTCATTTGTCTCAACTTTTATTTTATTTTATATTATTTTTTTTCCTTTTATTTCTCAAACATTATTTATTTTTCATTTTTCTTTTTTTAATTCATTGTCTCAACCTTTTTTTTTTTTTTTTTTTTTCTTTTCACATTTTTTTAAAATTTTTCTCAAACTTTTTTTTTTTTTTCCTCTCATTTTTTTTTTCTCAACTTTTTTTTTTAAATTTTTCTATTTTCTTAACCTTTATTTTTTTCTTTTTTCTCAATCTTTATTTTTTTCCTTTCTCTTTTTTCTTTTTTCTCAGGTTCTATTATATTTTGCTAATGAATAGAAAGTTGGATAATCCGCAAAAAAGATCTTCTTTCTTTGACATCAAGGGAAACTTAAGGACGTGACTTGCCGTTTGGAAGTCCTTTGGGATAAGTCTCGTCTCTAAGGAAAGATTTATAGAACATCAACTTATTGTTTGTAAATCCTTGAATAAGTCTTGCCTTTAGGGCAAGAATTATAGAGTATCTCATAAATTAAGTCATAATGAAATAGTGTTAACTCTTGCCCATGAGGAGTAATTTATTTTTTGGGGAGATTCTTGGGCTAAGTCTAGTTTTAGAGGCAAGACTTATAGAGCATCTCATAAATCAAAGACACAATGTGGTAGTGCTAACTTTTGCCCATGGGGATGTATAACTTGTTTTTTGAAAGTCTTTGGGCTAAGTCCTACCTCTAAGGGAAGAGTTATAGAACATCTCATAAATCAAGACACAATGTGGTAGTTTCAACTCTTGCCCATAAGACGTAACTTGTTGTTTGAAAGTCCTTGGGCTAAGTCTTGCCTCTAAGGCTAGAGTTATAGAACATCTCATAAATCAAGACACAATGTGATAGTGTCAACTCTTGCCCATGGGGCATAACTTGTTGCTTGAAGTCTTGCCTCTAAGGCAAGAGTTATAGAGCATTTCATAAGTCAAAACATAATGTGGTAGTGTCAACTCTTGCCCATGGGGCGTAACTTGCTGTTTGAAAGTCCTTGGGCTAAGTCTTGCCTCTAAGGCAAGAGTTATAGAGCATCTCATAAATCAAGACACAACGTGGTAGTGCCAACTCTTGCCCATGGGGCATAATTTGTCGTTTGAAAGTCCTTGGGCTAAGTCTTGGCTCTAAGGCAAGAGTTATGGAACATCTCATAAATAAAAACACAATATGGTATTGTCAACTCTTGCCCATGGGGCGTAACTTGCTGTTTGAAAGTCCTTGGGCTAAGTCTTGCCTCTAAGGCAAGAGTTATAGAGCATTTCATAAATTAAGACATAACGTGGTAGTGTCAACTCTTGCCCATGGGGCATAACTTGTTGTTTGAAAGTCCTTGGGCTAAGTCTTGCCTCTAAGACAAAGTTATAGAGCATTTCATAAATCAAGACTCAATGTGGTAGTGTCAACTCTTGCCCACGGGGCATAACGTGTTGTTTGAAAGTCCTTGGGCTAAGTCTTGCCTCTAAGGCAAGAGTTATAGAACATCTGATAAATAAAAACACAATATGGTAGTGTCAACTTTTGCCCATGGGGCGTAACTTGTTGTTTGAAAGTACTTTGTCTAAGTCTTGCCTCTAAGGCAAGAGTTATAGAGCATCTCATAAATCAAGACACAATGTGGTAGTGTCAACTCTTGCCCATGGGGCATAACTTGTTGTTTGAAAGTCATTGGGTTAAGTCTTGTCTCTAAGGCAAGAGTTATATAGCATTTCATAAGTTAAAACATAATGCGATAGTATCAATTCTTGACCATGGGACATAACTTGTTGTTTGAATGTCCTTAGGTTAAGTCTTGCTTCTAAGGCAAGAGTAATAGAACATCTTATAAAACAAGACACAATGAGGTAGTATCAAATCTTGCCTATGGGACGTGACTTGTTGTTTAGAAGGAATCGAAGAAAAGAAAAGAAAAAAAATAAAGGTTACGGAAAAAAAAAAAAAAAAAAAAGAAAAAGAAAAATGAAGGTTGATAAAATTAAAAAAAAATCAAAGAAAATGAAAAAGAGAAAAAGAAAAAAAAATAGAAGTTGAGAGAAGAAAAGGAAAAAAAAAAAAAAAAAAAAAAGAAAGGTTGAGAAAAAAAATATAAAGAAAAAAAAGTCAAAATAAAAAATAAAAGAAAAATAAAGGTTGAGAAAAAAAATAAGAAAAAAGGAGAAAAGAAAAAATAAAAACCAAAGAAAAATTAAAAAGAGAAAAAAAAAATAGAAGTTGAAAGGAGAAAAAGAAAAAAGGAAAAAAGTAAAGGTTGAGAATTTTTTTTTTTTTTAAAAAAGAGAAAATAAAAAAATATCAAAGTAAGATAAAACAAAGAAAAAAAATTAAAGTTGAAAGATAAATGATCATGGAGAGTTGTTTGAAAATATTTGATATATAGAGGGGCAAATATGTATTTGTTCTATACATAAAAAAGAAGGAAAGATAATTTTGTAGGACATTTATTATGGGGAACAAAAAAGCAAAGTCATCCACTATGGGGGCTATTTATGTAGTTTACCCGTTTCTGATTTATGGTTTATAGATATGTTTTGTTTTTCTTTTCCCTATGGATGACCAATGGGTCGTTTGAGCTAAATTTGGGCAGGTCAAGATGGGCTAATGCGCAACTCTACCCAAGTCTTGTTTGGACTAAGATGTGCTAAACAATGGGTCATAATCCAATCCACCCAACTTCACTCACTATTTTTATAAATGGAAAAAGGTCATATATATCCCCAAACTATTGAAAGTGGTAAGTAAATACCCTCCGTTATACTTTTGGGTTATTTGTGCCCTTGTCGTCTAACTTAAGGTACATATATATCCCTGAACTATTGAAAATGGTGCGTATATATCTTAGACGGTGCGCGACGTGTCCTCATCTTATAGAAATTAACCCAATACTTCCAATACCACCATGACCGCCACTTTTTGATGGCATGAAAGACTTTTTGATGTCTTTTTAGTTGGAAGATAGCATGTATGTAGTTTTTTGGTGAATTCATGCTTGTGGTATGATACTTTTTAGAGTCTTTTTTTCGCTTTGTAACGTCTATCTTTATGTCCCCTTCGCTCAATGTTTGCCCTATACTTCCTTTTGTTTCGTAGTTATTTGGATATCTGAACTAGTCTGATTTCATGTGTGTTGGGTAAAACAGTTTAAACCAAAATACTTCAAACACATATGGCCTTTCCAACATGGGTTATGGTGGGATAGTTAGGTTCTCTCCACCCTTAACTTAGAGGTCTTGGGTTCGAGCCTTGGATATGGAAAAAATCCTGTTAGGAGCGCTTCCCCCAGAATGTGTATTGAATGAATAAAAAATGTACACAAACTGTGAGAAGTGTTAGGACCGAAATTAATCAGGTGTCATGCGGAAGCTAGCAAAGCAAACCTCGAAAGACCCAAATAAGAAGACATGCGAGAAATACACCAAAAGAGACACAATAATTTAACGTGGTTCGGTCAATCGACCTACGTCCACAAAAGGAGATGAGCAATCCACTATATAAACGAGAGTACAAAATGTCAAGAGAGACAACCTCACACAATTCACTCAGAATAAAAAGAGGTTCACACAAGTGACACCGCAACACTTGTGTCTCACAAAGTCTCCCCCCAAACAATACTCTCAAACCCCTAGGACTACATTGTGGATGCTACCAAGCTAGAAGAAAGGAGCCTCTATTTATAGAGTCTATAACCTTTTCCTATAAGAACAAAGATTAGCCAAATATGAAGAATTCATGTTTTCCTTTTCCTAAAAGGAAAACCCAATTATGGTAAGAAAATCAGGGCAAATACCAACAAGAAGAAGTACAACTACTTAAAACTGTGCTAACCACCAATTAGTTATCGCTAACTAACATTTTAACCGCCTATTTTAATTAATCTCTAACTAATTTCTTTATTTATGAATCCCTGTACTCAATCAGAGCCCAAGCCTAATTGCCATTAATATTAAGTGTTCATTGAAGAGTTCAATAAGATTATTATGGTTCAAATTAATTTCGTCTTCTTTAAATGGAGTGCATATTTGATACATAGATTAACTCCGTCTCTTTTAAGGGCGTTCAAAAATTAGCAATTTTTTTTTTGTTATTTTGATTTAAGTTCACCCAATCCTCTAAGCCCTTATTCTTGACAAATAGTCATATGGTTGAAAGCCACTTGACTTTAAGGAGAGGAGCTTCGAAATCATTTTATTGATTTTTGTGTTGTAGGCTTGCAACTAGTATAGATGATGAAAGACGGGCCATTTTTTGAGACCTATTCTCTTAAATAGTCAGCAAAGCAAAATAGGAAAGGGATCGAGCTGACTGATGAGTGCCCCTCCATATGGTCAGGTATGAAGCAACTTCACGATGCAATGATTAGATGACAAGGCACACTAGAATACGCCGATTGATTAAGGTAGCAACAGGTTCCAATCGAAAGGAACACGCGCATACGCTAGAAAGACGTATAGACAAGTCGAAGAACTCTCGGGTATCTACACTAGATCCGACCAATCTCATGATAGAGAATTTCCGATAATAAAATTGTCACGACAATTCAATTTGTCCAATAAACTACTCTAGGCTCTTCATTATTTAGTAAAAGGGAGACAACATTTTTTCATCTTTCCGAAAATCTAGATCATTCCTTCGAATTTGCATTAGTCCTATTTCAAGTGCAAAGTCTCTTCGATAAAGACCTCATTTTTTATTTATCCTCATTTCTCATTTTGTTGATTGAAAGAGAATCTTACATGTTACTAGAACTAACCAATCTACAAAAAAAAAAAAAATCATTTTAAGTATCAGATTATTTTCACAAAAAAATATTATCTGTCTAATTTAATTGTTAATCTACATTAAATTAGCCGTCAAAAAATGAAAAGCAACAAATCATTTAACTAAACTGGAATATTGAGGGAATAATGATGTAACCGTCACAATTTAACTAACTGGAATATTGTCCCTTTTATAATTCCATAACTGCTTTTTGTGAAATCGTTAAACCCGTAACTCTTTTTTCACTCTTCTTCTACGAATTCACAAAACAATTGATCGTCTTCAACCTCTGGCCAATTCTTCTACAGCAAAAAAAGATGGCGCCGAAAGGAAAAGAAAAGAAGAAAGGGAAAGGAAATTCCAAGAAAACAGAGAACAGAGCTCAAGAACCAACATCCGACTCCATTTTTAAGCCAGAAATCATCTCTAACATCCTCTCTCGGCTTCCTGTGAAGACCCTTTTACGATTCAGGTCTGTTTGCAAGCAATGGTTGAAACTCATTTCTAAACCTGAGTTCGTCACCAGCCATTTCCGCCATTCCTCTTCTTTGCAGAGTACTGATTCATCCATCATTATACAGTCCCGCAACGATGGCAAGTTTAATCATCATGTACTCGTACAGTACAAACCCCCTCTATCACCTATGGAACTGGAAAATCCTTACCCTATTGTCTTACCCGAAATGTCCATTGCGGGTCCTGTCAATGGCATTCTGTGCATCTTTCAGCCACCTTTGGGCGATTCGCTTACACTTTGGAATCCAGCAATGAACAAGTCTAAGATGGTCAAGCTTTCTAAAACAAAGCTCCCTCAGAAAATGGCATTTATCGTATCAGTTGGACTGGCGTTTGATTCCCAGAAAGATGATGTGTTGATATTGAGAATCTTTTGTGCCCGCGTATTGTCAGGACAAGCCTTATCTAAAGTGGAATTCGAAGTACGTCCAACGAAGAGTCCTTTGGGATACTGGAAGAAGCAAAAAAGTGAAGAGTATTTTTATATTGACAGGCATATTTGTGATGCGACCGTTAAAGGGGAGCCGTATTGGTTGGCCTATATAACTCCTTCTTTTGTACCTGGAAACTTTGAGGCATTGGTGCGCTTTAATGTGGATGAAATGGAACTGGAATGGTTGCCACTGCCATTTGTAGGAGCAGGGGATTATAATTTGTATCCTGTGAATTTTCAGGATTCTGTTGGTATGTTAATGTGGGAGGAAAAAGAAAATTCGTACATTGATGTTTGGTCAGTAGATGATGAAGTATTCAATTGGAGCGTGAAACTCAAGGTTCCGTTATTCGGGCTTGGCAAAATTTTGGGCTGCTTGAGGAATGGTGACATTGTAGCAGAGAAAGAAGACAAGGTGCTGTTTTATGATCCCTATCCTTGCTTATTTACTGATACTTCCATAGTGGGTCCTGTCAATGGCTATATGTGCCTTTTTCATCCAACTTGGGGCGATGTAATTACCCTTTGGAACCAACCAGAGAATGTAATTACCCTTTGGAATCAACCAAAGGGACAGTCTAGGATGGTGAAGCTTTCTGAAACCAAGTCCCCTCAGGAATATGTTGCATCATTGGGATTGGCGTTTGATTCTGGGAAAAATGATTTGCTGGTCTTGAGAATCTTTTGTTCATCTACAGTCCAAGATCATGTGGTAATCGATATACTACGTCCAATGAAGAATCGTTTCGGATGGAAGAATCTGAAAAGTGATATGCATTTTCGTATTGATCGTAGGTCTACTTGTGATGTGATCTTTAAAGGGGAGCCTTATTGGCTGGCGTATATAACTGATACTGCTAAATCTGGGCAGCATGAGGGGTTGGTGTACTTTAATGTGGGTAAAATGGAATTACAATGGTTGCCACTGCCATTAATCAGAGCAGGGTATTATATTGAGTATCTTGTGAAGTTAGAGTATTCTCTTGGTATGATAACCTGGGAGGGAAGACACAAATGCTATGTTGATGTTTGGCTAATGGATGATCATGAATGTGGTTGGAGCAAAAGATACAAGGTAGGACCGTTCTTCGGGATTGATGGATTTATGGGCTGTTTGAGGAATGGTGACATTCTAGATGAAAAACACAGTGGAAGGCTGATCATGTATGATCCAGTGACTTGCGTAGTTAAATATGGATTGCATCTTCCGGATGCTAAGAAAGGATCACATGTGATTTTTGACTGCCCAGAGAGCCTACTTCTGATCGAAGGAATGGAAGCAATTAAGCCGCAAGCGGGATCGGAATGTAAAAAGCTCTTAAGGTTCGTTGATAAGTTTATCATTATACTATAGTTTATGTTACGTACTATCTATATTCTTGCTGGGTGTTGCTTGTCAATTTCCACTTTAAGATGGGATTTTACTGGTTAACTCCCACTTTTAGATGTTGTGATTGCTTCAGAAGTTCTCTTATTTTATGCGCACACGTATGTATTATATAAGCATTGGGTGAACTAAGCACATTCAATCTGATGTGTTAGTTTACTATGTCTATTGGTTACTTTAGTTAATTCTATGAATTGGTTGAGATGCTTGGGTGTTGCTGATACTTCTAGATTCTTTCAATAGCATTGGTCCAGAACATGGAATTGTGGGTTGTAGCAAACTGCACCATTAACTGGTTGAGAAGATAGGTTGAATAAGAAAACGTAAGGAGAACTGCATTACATGTTCTTGGCATCTTTTAGCTTTTGAGCAGTACTTGATCGATAATGACAAACATGAAATACTTAAAGAAGAATAAATGGAATCTGGAAGTCAACAGTAGGTCAATTTTCTCACAGATAAGTAGTAATAACAAATTGGTCTCCAGCAACCGTAGAGCTTATGATACCTTCTATATAATTTAGTGAGGGAAACATAGAAAAATCTCTAATCCTTGATCTCGAACTGTGTTTGCTTTATATTCTGTTTTTGGGGGTGTTCATCAGTTTTGGTTCCTTAACGGAGTATGTAGTAAGATGAGGCAGTTGTTTTCCCATTCATCTAATAGCAAGATCTTTGCAGTAATTCATTTGAAGACATCATGAATGGAAGAGCTACTCCTTGAATGCGACCTTTTTTTCTCCCTCTTTACTGATGAGAAAGTAATAGATACATCTCTGTACAGATTAGTGGAACATTTTTATTCTTCGGATATTCTTGAAGTACTTGTAATAATCCAGTTAGTATTGATGACTGGATGCTGTTCGTAAAGAAACAAGCTTTCTTGCAAGACTTTTAGCAAACATTTTTGTTCTTCGGATATTCTTGAAGTACTTGTAATTATCCAGTTTGTATTGATGACTGGATGCTGTTAGTAAAGAAACATGCTTTCTTGCATGACTTTTAGTGAACATTTTTGTTCTTCAGATATTATTGAAGTACTTCTAATATTCCAGTTTGTGTTGATCTGATCAGTAAAGAAACATGCTTCTTGTAGGATTTCTGCTTTTTGCATGCATCTTGTAGGTTGGATTTTGCCATTCATCAATGAAATTTAACTAATAAAATTATATTCTGATAAACTAACGGACATCTTTTTGATGATGCAGCAAGAGCAGAGGATACGTGCAGACGGTGTGAAACAACTCTCGGTATTCGCTTCATAACATCTGTCTTGTGTTCCCTTTTCGAGTTATTTCTGACCTTCAACTTCTTTGCATATGTGAATTCTCTGGCCTGACTATGATCAAATACATTTTGTTCATATGAATCATTTCAGCAATCGTTGTATCCAACATTTAGAATTTGCCAAAGCTTACAGCTGTGAAATTGTGACTGTAATCCTAAGGAAGCTGTCAATAAGAAGTTTACACTGATGCTTTGCAACTTGTGATCAATAAGTTTGTCTTATAGCTGCTGTTATGTTGTTGCCAAATATTTTTCTACGTCAAGAAAGTGTTAATGGAAGAATATCTTCTGATTTTCAACGTTTTTAAAATATACTAGCAAAGTAGGCAACCTATTATGGCAAATCCAAGAGAACTGATGAGTCGACTGTAAAGGACTGCAGAGTTGTTTATACATTGACTGAACACAGAAAACATCACTAGGCTCTAAACTCTATACTAATTTATAAAACGAGGTATGTAGCAAGAGTAGATTTGTTGAGTAATAAGGTTGGGTAATTCAAAAGGAATTGGAGTCAGGTCCCAATAATTACTACATATCAAGTCCAAAGAAAGCCGGTAATGGTGTGACTGGAGAGGGCCTGCAATTTCACTCCTAAGTATAACAGTTGGTTTAATCCACGGATCAGACCAAAGGTTAATATGCTTTCCGGATGCCAAAATCCATTGAATCCCATGTTGGCGAAATTCCAACCCAGCATGATATTCTTCAACAGAAGGGATCCATTGGTAGAGTGTTAAATATTTTGAGGTAAGGGTAGATGCCCAGAGGGACGACCGGAGGGAGATGGAACGTACACCAAAAGAAGTACTAGCAAACAAAGTCTTATATTTTCAACGAAGAGATTGTATACCCAAGCCCCCTTCAGGTCTTCTTTTAGTAATGGATTTCCAGGCTATGAGGCACAGTTTTTTCTTGTGTGGGATAGTAACCCCACATGAAGTCCCTTGCATATCGTTCAAGTTGTCTGATAATGCACATGGGAGTAAATTGGTTTGCATTATATGGTTGGGTAGGCTATTGAGAGTACTCTGAATGAGAGTGGTTCGACCCGCAAGAGTGAGAAACTGAGTTTTCCAACCAGACAGGCAATTGATAATTTGCCTTGGTTGGTTTGCTCATGAAGACAGGGTAACCTGGATGGATACTTGCCAAAAGAATTACCTTCTCGAATCAACAGGTTATTCAAAGCAAAAGTTTTATCAATGGTAAGACAAGTTTTAGAGGGAAAAAATCGAGATTTGAAGTAGTTTATTTTCTGTCCCAACAAGCCATGAACTGATTTAGACTATCTAAAATAGTATGGCATGTATGAACATTAATAGTTCCCCTAAGGAGGTGCGATAGTTGTGGACCCCTTTTGGAAAAAGTGATTGGAGTGCACCCAAGGATGTGGCCTAATGGTTCAATGAAGTAGAGTTGAGCACCATGAGATCTCAGGTTCAATTCTCAACAGAGACAAACATTAGGTGTTTTCTAAACATTAGGTGTTTTCTACCTAGCTGTTCTAGCTTTGGTGGACAAAGTTACCCGGTACTTGTTGCTGGTGGGAGGTGGCAGGTATCCCGTGGAATTAGTCGAGGTACACTCAAGATGGCCTGGACACCACGGTTATCAAAAAAAAAAAAAGTGATTGGAGTCCAAAGACCACAGTCGACCGCCATGTTGACACGTCGGGTTAACATTTTCTTTCATATTATAAAAATATAAGGAGATATAGGATCAATTTGCCGAATTCCCCTCGATGGGGATTACTGAGCCAGCAGGAAATTACCAGGACAAGTCCAATTATGTTTGTTCGATGTTCGTAGTACACTGGAACCCCCTGCTATGCCCCTTCTCCAAGATTAAATTTATCAGAACCCTGCTCAAAGACATCATATATTCTTATCTTACTCATCTCACATCTATCTATTTTGGTAAACTCAAGTGAAATTAACTTGTCAAGATTGGCATTGACATCAATAGCAAAGTTTCAGACATAGGAGTCACGGCATCCCTTGCAGTGTTCTCAGTGAGCTCAAGTGCTCCTACAATTATATTTGTCTCATGAAGTGATAATTCTTCTCTTTTTCCTGCCTGATTAGCAACAACACAGTATAAAGTTAGCAGCATTGGCAAGTAGATTTACAATTGACACCAAATTAGGATTAGGTCAAGGAGCAGTAAAGGTAGATTCTGAATAGTGGCCTGTCCAAGTCCAACCATGGGTTCATCGGTTTAGCAGAACCCAGTGTTTTGTGTTCGAACCCTATTTTTGTGCAAAATAATAAGTATAGCTAGCGCTAAATATACATTTCTGTCTAAATTATGGATCAGCCTTTAATTCTGAAAACATCAAAAAAAAAACAACATTCTTCATACAGACCAAGTCTTTCAGCAGAGAGTGATATGTCAACTAGTGTCCTCAATTCAGCTTGCCGGAATAGATTATGCCCTTTCCCCAACAGGGCGTCTAAGGTGTGGTGATTAAGAATTTAAGAAAGAAAAATTACACTTACTATTCTTTTGTGAAGTAAATTAACATATACTTTTTTTTTTTTTTTGAATACCCAATAAGCTGTATTTCTCGTAAATGCAGATGGAAACATTCACATCTTGCTTATTGGATAGGCTATTGGAAACCAAAACCAAAAAACAAGTCGAACAAGGGGAGCAACAGTTGGCACTAGTGGCTAAACCATGTCTTCTCTCTGCCTACTCTACCTCTTGTCTCCAGACCAAATCTTGAGCCTGGTCGATCTCTCTCTTCATCAGGTCCACTCTTCTTCTCGGAACAAAAAATGCTGTCTTGGAAATCAACTCTTCAATCTTTTCAAAAGAAGAATAAGAAAAACGTCTTAAAAATTCACTTGTAAACTCTACAATTGGATGTAACCACACACTAGCAACTCTTCAATAATTAACTGAAATGTTTCAAGTAGAAGAGCTGACTTATTATTTCATTAGCCACAAAGTTTTAGCAGGTATTAAATTAAAATTTTATCTTTAATTGTCTCTTGGGATCGGGCATAGAATGACCTGAAATTTTTCATGCATATATAAAAAAATGGCGCAAGAAGAAAGATATGATTTTGCAAGAACATCAAGATCTATGAGAATTTCCGCGATTTCTAATTTTTCACACACATAATTGCTTCCTTTGACTAAAGACGTTATTCCCATTTAGAACCTTCCAGTTCGAAGCTATTTTTTTTAAAAAAAAGATTATGTAGAATGTGATTTCTATAACAAACTGGTTTCTATATGTAAAGGAAATGGAGAACAATAACTAGACATAAACAGAGTAAAGGCTAGACTGTAAAGAACTAATTGCGTGAAAAAGAGGATGCTTTGTTTTTCCATACTCATCCTTGTCGAAAAAGAGTAAAGGCTACTGCTCAAAGAAATCTTCAAGGCTGTGTACGTACCAAATTGGTGTTGGCCACATGTATCTTTTAATATCAGAGCATTGCAAGGACTGTACACTTGTGCTATCCAAGCTGTAGACACCAATGTCATAACGGCCTCCTCGAACACCAACCCTATCCCAAACGAGAAGACGATCTATAAAATAAATATGATTCCCTTTATATCCATGAAGACAAGAAGATGCGACTGAAATTGATGTATTTTGTCCCAAAAACAGCACATTTTCACCGATGTTTTCCACCTTACACCAACTTCGGCTTTTAGGTTCAAACATATATAAGTTGAAGAAGCTTGTTCGATAAAAATCATAAGTTTGGCCTTTCCATTCACTCTCCAAGCTCACATGTCGTTGAACCTGGAGCAGCCCAATTGAAGTCTTGACCAAGTAACGTTCTTGCGGATTCCCTTCTAGTTGAGATGGTGGTTCTAGAGTATCGATCAGTTTTGGAGAAACAACCAAATCGAACACGTGCACATGACTTGTGAATGTCACAGCATATAATAACTTTTGTTCATGATCAAAAATGGCATCATCATATCCCATCATACCTTTGGCAATGCATGTCCAGCTTTTATCTCCAAGTTTGCAGTAGGCCAAGTAGTTATGTTTTATACCACAGATGGCAGCAACCATACAATTAGCTTTGCTAGGACTTGAAGATAGGATGAGTTTGTTTAAAAAGCTATGGTGAACACAATTAAATCCAGATTCAAAGTAAGTGACGTCTGTCTGGTCATCATCATAAGGTTCAAGCTCATATGCAGTGTCAGGCTTGTCTGCACAGTATTTTCTCACATTAGGAAACATATACCTCGGTGGAAGGGAGATTTGAACCTTTGTAAACGGGTTAAGGAGAAAGATTCTAGGAGAGTCTTCATCAATAGAAACTAACCAACTGTGGGAAGATCCTCGAAACTTGTTGCTGACCTCAAGGTAGTGAAGCTTTTTTTCATATAAACAATAAAACTTTTCATACTTTTCGTATAAACAATTATACTTATCATATTTTTCATTTGTTTCATCACGAGATAGCAGACACCACGGATGTGAGCGGCGAATAGTTGGCAATATAGACCTCCATGAAGTACAAACACATGCGAACCTAACTTCATCAGTATATGTATCAAGACAATTAGCTATTAGCCTCAACAGATCCTGGGGAAGCTCTGACCAGCCCGCCACCATTTACACTGATATATCAATAGGGAATTAATGAGTTAATGTAATACCATCGGTACTATATATACATGTTGTAATTTGTTACAATATACTAACTCTGAAAATAATACTCGTATGTGTTGTACTATGTATCTTAATTAACTTTGTCTCATTAGAGAACTTCTAATTAAAAGCACTAGGTACTATATTACTCTACTCAGATCCAGAATTGATTAGTCATTTTTCTAATTAATTCAAAAGCAACGCATGCAGCAAGCTATAAATGAAATAAAGAAAAACATGAATATGCACAATAAATAAAATATGAAGTGGCAAAGAAAGTTCACCGGTTTGGAGAGAGAGAGAGGTAGGTTTGATTGGCCGAACAGCAATATGAAGGTTGGTTTTATTGGAGTAACGTTTCTGATTTATGGCTTATAGATAGGTTTGGTTTTCCTTTTCCCTATGGATGACAAATGGGTCGTTTGGGCTAAATTTGGGCAGGTCAAGATGGACTTATGTCCAACCCTGTCCAAATCTTGCTTGGATTAAAATGGGCCTACAATGGGTCATAACCCAATCGCCCCAACTTCACTCACTATTTTTATAAATTTTAAGCTTAGCCTAGCTTGAAGTTTTATAATTAGTTAGCTAAATAAAAATTATTTATACTTTAGGATGTTTCACATATGAAAGTAAATGATTTACTCAACAGTCAATTACATTTTCTATCGATTTGAACTTTATAAACTATTTATCAGACTTTGATTTACACTTTTCAAAAAATTACAGAACAGAAATAATGAAAATGAAGTAAATACAGAAAGCTAAAAAGAAAAAAACCCAGAAAAATATAGATAGCCAAAGTGATATATAGCTGATGTTTCATGATTGCTTTTTTATTTTTTATTTTTTTGATTCTATGCCTTTGGACTTATAAAACTATTGGTTATAGTTAAAATTTCAAAAAGGAGAACTGTAACAAATTAAAACTTGTTGAAAAGGGACACAGTTTTAGAACAAAGAACTTTGAATGTACATATGTGATTTTGGAAATAACTAAAATTTACTTGAAACGTTAAAAAAAAAAAAAAAACTGTATTGAAACATGGACATAAAAATAATAATTTAGAATGGTCGATTTTGGAACCTTTTATATTTTTTTCATTGAGATTTTTACATTGTGCAACACATTAATAAAATTTAATGACATAAGTAGCATAACTTTTGCATCCTGCGAACTTTGGCTACAAGAGAATCAAATTATTGGTTGAAGAGTGAATAGTGATGGGTTGAGTTTGGGCTGATATCGTGTTCGGCCTATCTTTTAGATTCGATAAGATGTTTGATTTAAATAAGTAGATGAAAGCGCCTGCAAAGATTAGGACAAAGGAACGATTTTTATATAGGGGAAAGGACATAAATGTCACTTCGCTCAAAACTATTTCCACGAAATAGCCATTGATTTTGCAATTCCAAAAGGTAGCCATTTTAGGCCTTTTTGTCGCTGCTAGTGCCTTTTTTTTTTTTTTTTTTCCAGTTCATATACCATAATGATACAGTCCCCATGCCACATTCATATAGTTTATACAGAAAAACATATGCATATATAGTTCATATACCATATTGATACAATTTTTATACCATTTTGATACAGTCTCTGTACCATATTAATACACTCCTTATACCATATTGATACAACCCATATACTATATTGATACAGTTTCGATTGACCATTTTTGAAATTAGTTTGGGCCGACTGACCATTTTTTGGAATTAGTTTGGACCGATTGACCACTCCATGTCCAATAGCCCAAACATAGGTCATTTGTTTTTTAATGGGCCATGTGGTGTCCTTTTCCCTTTTATATATAGAGATCTATTCCTTGAGCATTATGCAAGTTTTTCTTTTAGGTCATTCAGAGCAAGACAAAATCAGACTCTGTTGTAAGTTGATTTGTAGGTATAGAATAATATATAAACATGTCTTTTCTTCCATGCACATGTTCCTAATATCACCTCTCTTTAGGCACCATTTACACTGATATATCAATAGGGAGTTAATGAGATAATGTAATACCATCGGTACTATATATACATGTTGTAATTTGTTACAATATACTAATTTTGAAAATAAAACTCCTATGTGTAGTACTATGTATCTTAATTAACTTTGTCTTATTAGTGAGCTTCTAATTAAAAGCACTAGGTACTATATACTACCACTCAGATCCAGAATTGATTAGTCATTTTTCTAAATAAAAAAGCAACGCATGCAGCAAGCTATAAATGAAATAAAGAAAAAATGAATATGCACAATAAATAAATAAATAAAATATAGTAGAGAAGTGGCAAAGAAAGTTCACCGGTTTGCAGAGAGAGAGAGAGAGATGGGTTTAATTGGCCAAACAACAATATGAAGGTTGATTTTATTGGAGTATTGTTTCTGATTTATGGTTTATAGATATGTTTTGTTTTCCTTTTCCCTATGGATGACAAATGGGTCGTTTGGGCTAAATTTGGACAGGTCAAAATGGGCTAATGCTCAACTCTACCCAAGTCTTGTTTGGACTAAGATGTGCTAAACAATGGGTCATAATCCAACCCACCCAACTTCACTCACTATTTTTATAAATGAAAAAAGGTCATATATATCCCCAAACTATTGAAAGTGGTAAGTAAATACCCTCCGTTATACTTTTGGGTTATTTGTGCCCTTGTCGTCTAACTTAAGGTACGTATATATCCCCGAACTATTGAAAATGGTGCGTATATATCTTAGACGGTGCACGACGTGTCCTCATCTTACATAAATTAACCCAATACTTCCAATACCACCATGACCACCACTTTTTGATGTCTTTTTAGTTGGAAGATAGCATGTATGTAGTTTTTTGGTGAATTCATGCTTGTGGTATGATACTTTTTTGAGTCTTTTTTTCGCTTCGTAATATCTATCTTTATGTCCCCTTCGCTCAATGTTTGCCCTGTACTTCCTTTTGTTTCGTAGTTATTTGGATATCTGAACTAGTCTGACTTCATGTGTGTTGGGTAAAGCAGTTTAAACCAAAATACTTCAAACACATATGGCCTTACCAACATGGGTTATGGTGGGATAGTTAGGTTCTCTCCACCCTTACCTTAGAGGTCTTGGGTTCGAGCCCTGAATATGAAAAAAATCTTGTTAGGAGCGCTTCCCCCAGAATGTGTATTGAATGAATAAAAAATGTACACAAACTGTGCGAAGAAGTACAACTACTTAAAACTGTGCTAACTACCAATTAGTTATCGCTAACTAACATTTTAACCGCCTATTTTAATTAATCTCTAACAAATTTCTTTATTTATGAATCCCTGTACTCAATCAGAGCCCAAGCCTAATTGCCATTAATATTAAGTGTTCATTGAAGAGTTCAATAAGATTATTATGGTGCAAATTAATTTCGTCTTCTTTAAATGGAGTGCATATTTGATACATAGATTAACTCGGTCTCTTTTAAGGGCATCCAAAAATTAGCAAATTCTTTTTGAGAAAATTTCAATTATATACAGAAAAATAAAATATTTACAAAAAAAGTAACCCACTTTTTATTTACAAAAAAAATAGCCAAAAAGGCTCATGGACTCAACAGAGTTCAATTCGGCCCAAGGCCATTAGACTATTTTTGCTTCCTTTTTTTTTTTAAGCGTTAATTTTTTTAAATAAAAACTTTTTTTGCTGCGTTTTTTTTTTTTTTATAAAAAAAAAACTTTTCCCCTTAATTTTCAAACTTTCTCCATGCAAATTTTTCATGTATCAATATTGTATAAATATTGTATAAACATGTATATATGATATACAAATAGTTATGTAGTGTATATATAATGTATCGATATTGTATAAATAGTTATGTAGTGTATATTTAATGTATTGATACTGTATAAATAATGTATAAACGTGTATCGATATTGTATAAATAATGTATAAATATGTATATATGATGTACAAATAGTTATGTAGTGTATATGTAATATATCAATATTGTATAAATGTGCATAAATGTGTATCGATATTGTATAAATAGTTATGTAATGTGTCGACATTGTATAAATGATGTATAAGCGTGTATCAATATTGTATAAATAGTATATAATGTGAATATGTAAACGTGTATTGATATTGTATAAATAGGTATATAATGTATTGACATTGTATAAATGGTGTATAATAGTGCATTAATATTATATAAACAGTTATGTAATGTTATGTATCAATGTCGATATTTATTTGACTATCATGCGTTCCCACCTTAACAAAATAAAAGTATAAATAAAAATAATAAAACAACATAAATATTTATTTTTCCACAAAAGAAGTGAAACAATTAAAAAAAAATAACAACAAAAAAAAATTTAAACAACGAGTATTTTTCTTTTAAATAGCACAACAAAAAAAAAACAATTAAAAAGTTTTTTTCAAAATAGTGCATAAAAGAAAAAGATAAAAAAAACAGGTTAGCATTTATTTTCAACATTCAAATGTAATGTTGAAAGATATAATTTAGCAAATAATGATGCAGTGAAATGTTGAAAAAAAAAAAAAGAAAGCTTAGAGAGAGATGAAGTAGTGTGTAAGAGAGAATTGATAATAAATGTGTTTTATTACAGAAAATATACAACATAGACCATTTTGGGTAATTTTTGCAAAGTTGGGACATTTTTCTTGTAAATAATTGTAGTGGGCTGACATTTTGCATAATTTTCCCATTCTTTTTTGTTATTTTGATTTAAGTTCACCCAATCCTCTAAGCCCTTATTCTTGACAAATAGGCATATGGTTGAAAGCCACTTGACTTTAAGGAGAGGAGCATCGAAATCATTTTATTGATTTTTGTGTTGTAGGCTTGCAACTAGTATAGATGATGAAAGACAGGCCATTTTTTGAGACCTATTCTCTTAAATAGTCAGCAAAGCAAAATAGGAAAGGGATCGAGCTGACTGATGAGTGCCCATCCATATGGTCAGGTATGAAGCAACTTCACGATGCAATGATTAGATGACAAGGCACACTAGAATACGCCGATTGATTAAGGTAGCAACAGGTTCCAATCGAAAGGAACGCGCGCATACGCTAGAAAGACATATAGACAAGTCGAAGAACTCTCGGGTATCTATACTAGATCCGACCAATCTCATGATAGAGAATTTCCGATAATAAAATTGTCACGACAATTCAATTTGTCCAATAAACTACTCTAGGCTCCTCATTATTTAGTAAAAGGGAGACAACATTTTTTCATATTCCCGAAAATCTAGATCATTCCTTCTAATTTGCATTAGTCCTATTTCAAGTGCTAAGTCTCTTCGATAAAGACCTCATTTTTTATTTATCCTCATTTCTCATTTTGTTGGTTGAAAGAGAATCTTACATGTTACTAGAACTAACCAATCTACAAAAAAAAAAAAAAAATCATTTTAAGTATCAGATTATTTTCACAAAAAAAATATTATCTGTCTAATTTAATTGTTAATCTACATTAAATTAGCCGTCAAAAAATGAAAAGCAACAAATCATTTAACTAACTGGAATATTGAGGGAATAATGATGTAACCGTCACAATATAACTAACTCCAATATTGTCCCTTTTATAATTCCATAACTGCTTTTGTGAAATCTTTAAACCCGAAATGAATTCGTCACTGCATACAGGTGTGTTTGCAAGCAATGGCTGAAACTTATTTCTAAGCCTGAGTTCGTCACCAGCCATTTCCGCCATTCCTCTTCTTTGCAGAGTACTGATTCATCCATCATTATACAGTCCCGCAACGATGGCAAGTTTAATCATCATGTACTCGCACAGTTCAAACCCCCTCTATCAACTCTGGAACTGGAAAATCCTTACCCTATCGTCTTACCCAAAATGTCCATTGCGGGTCCTGTCAATGGCATTCTGTGCATCTTTCGGCCACCTTTGGGCGATTTGCTTACACTTTGGAATCCAGCAATGAGGAAATCTAAGATGGTCCAGCTTTCTGAAATCAAGCCCCCTCAGAAAATGGAAATTATCATATCAGTTGGATTGGCGTTTGATTCCCAGAAAGATGATTTGTTGATATTGAGAATCTTTTGTGTCCGCCCATGTTCAGGACAAGCCTTATCTAAAGTGGAATTCGAAGTACGTCCAATGAAGAGTCCTTTGGGATATTGGAAGAAGCAGAAAAGTGAAGAGCATTTTTATATTGACAGGCGTACTTGTGATGCTATCGTAAAAGGGGAGCCTTATTGGTTGGCCTATATAACTCCCCTTTTCATACCTGGAAAGCATGAGGCACTGGTGCGCTTTAATGTGGAGGAATTGGAACTTGAATGGTTGCCACTGCCATTTGTAGGAGCAGGGGATTATAATTTGTATCCTGTGAATTTTCAGGATTCTGTTGGTATGTTAGTGTGGGAGGAAAAAGATAATTCCTACATTGATGTTTGGGCAGTGGACGATAAAAAATTTAATTGGAGCGTCAAATTCAAGGTTCCGTTATTCGGGCTTGGCAAAATTTTGGGTTGTTTGAGGAATGGTGACGTTGTAACCGAGAATGAAGACAAGGTGCTGTTTCATGATCCTTATCCTTGCTTATTTACTGATACGTCCATTGTGGGTCCTATCAATGGCTATATGTGCCTTTTTCATCCAGCTTGGGGAGATGTGATTATCCTTTGGAACCAACCAGAGAATGTTTTTACCCTTTGGAACCAACCAGAGAGGCAGTCTATGATGGTGAAGTTTTCTGAAACCAAGTCCCCTCAGGAATATGTTGCATCATTGGGATTGGCGTTTGATTCTGGGAAAAATGATTTGTTGGTCTTGAGAATCTTTTGTTCATCTACAGTCCAAGACTATGTGGTAATCGAAATACTACGTCCAATGAAGAGTCGTTTCGGATGGAAGAATTTGAAAAGTGATATGCATTTTCGTATTGATCGTAGGTCTACTTGTGATGTGATCTTTAAAGGGGAGCCTTATTGGCTGGCGTATATAACTGATACTGCTAAATCTGGGCAGCATGAGGGGTTGGTGTACTTTAATGTGGGTAAAATGGAATTACAATGGTTGCCACTGCCATTTATCAGAGCAGGGTATTATATTGAGTATCTTGAGAACTTAGAGTATTCTCTTGGTATGATAACCTGGGAGGGAAGACACAAATGCTATGTTGATGTTTGGCTAATGGATGATAACGAATATGATTGGAGCAAAAGATACAAGGTAGGACCGTTCTTCGGGATTGATGGATTTATGGGCTGTTTGAGAAATGGTGACATTCTAGATGAAAAACACAGTGGAAGGCTGATCATGTATGATCCAGTGACTTGCTTGGTTAAATATGGATTGCGTCTTCCGGATGCTAAGAAAGGATCACATGTGATTTTTGACTGCCCAGAGAGCCTAATTCTGATCGAAGGAATGGAAGCAATTAAGCCGCAAGCGGGATCGGAATGTGAAAAGCTCTTAAGGTTCGTTGATAAGTTTATCATTATACTATAGTTTATGTTACGTACTATCTATATTCTTGCTGGGTGTTGCTTGTCAACTTCCACTTTAAGATGGGTTTTTACTCCTTAACTCCCACTTTTAGATGTTGTGACACTCGGTGAACTAAGCACATTCAATCTGATGTGTTAGTTTACTATGTCTATTGGTTACTTTAGTTAATTCTATGAATTGGTTGAGATGCTTGAGTGTTGCTGATACTTCTAGATTCTTTCAATAACATGTAATTGTGGGTTGTAGCAAACTGCACCATTAACTGGTTGAGAAGATAGGCTGAATAAGAAGACGTAAGGAGAACTGCATTACATGTTCTTAGCGTCTTTTAGCTTTTGAGCAGTACTTGGTCGATAATGACAAGCATGAAATACTTAAAGAAGAATAAATGGAATCTGGAAGTCAACAGTAGGTCAATTTCTCTCAGATAAGTAGTAATAACAAATTGGTCTCCAGCAACTGTAGAGCTTATGATACCTTCTATATAATTTAGTGACGGAAACATAGAAATATCTCTAATCCTTGATCTCGAACTGTGTTTGCTTTATATTCTATTTTTTGGAGTGTTCATCAGTTTTGGTTCCTTTACAGAGTATGTAGTAAGATGAGGCAGTTGTTTTCCCATTCATCTAATAGCAAGATGTTTGCAGTAATTCATTTGAAGACATCATGAATGGAAGAGCTACTCCTTGAATGCGACCTTTTTTTCTCCCTCTTTACTGATGAGAAAGTAATAGATACATTTCTGTACAGATTAGTGGAACATTTTTGTTCTTCGTATGTTCTTGAAGTACTTGTAATAATCCAGTTAGTATTGATGACTAGATGCTGTTCGTAAAGAAACAAGCTTTCTTGCATGACTTTTAGCTAACATTTTTGTTCTTCAGATATTATTGAAGTACTTCTAATATTCCAATTTGTGTTGATCTGATCAGTAAAGAAACATGCTTTCTTGTAGAATTTCTACTTTTTGCATGCATCTTGTTGATTGGATTTTGCAATTCATCAATAAAATTTAACTCATAAAATTATATTCTGATAAACTAACGGACATCTTTTTGATGATGCAGCACGTGCAGAGGCTTCGTGCAGAAGATGTGACAACTCTCGGTGTTCGCTTCATAACATCTGTCTTGTGTTCCCTTTTCGAGTTATTTCTGACCTTCTACTTCTTTGCATATGTGAATCTCTGGCCTGACTATGATCAAAGACATTTTGTTCATATGAATCATTTCAGCAATCGTTGTATCAAACATTTAGAATTTGCCAAAGTTTACAGCTGTGAAATTGTGATTGTAGTCCTAAGGAAGCTGTCAATAAGAAGTTTACACTGTCAATAAGAAGTTTGTCTTATAGCTGCTGTTTTGTTGTTGCCAAATATTTTTCTATGTCAAGAAAGTGTTAATGGTAGAATATCTTCTGATTTTCAACGTTTTTAAAATATACTAGCAAAGTAGGCAACCTATTATGGCAAATCCAAGAGAACTGATAAGTTGACTGTAAAGGACTGCAGAGTTGTTTATACATTGACTGAAGTCCTGAACACAGAAAACATCACTAGGCTCTAAACTCTATACTAATTTATAAAACGAGGTATGTAGCAAGAGTAGATTTGTTGAGTAATAAGGTTGGGTAATTCAAAAGGAATTGGAGTCAGGTCCCAATAATTACTACATATCAAGTCCAAAGAAAGCCGGTAATGGTGTGACTGGAGAGGGCCTGCAATTTCACTCCTAAGTATAACAGTTGGTTTAATCCACGGATCAGACCAAAGGTTGATGACGACGGCGACGGAGTTGAAGCGGAGAAGACGACGGAGATGACGACGGCGACGGCGATAGCAGTCTTTGGTTATTCACCGGAGTAGTGAGCTTCGTGGATTTGGCATGGGTGGTCGTTGGTTCGAACTCCGCCGGAGTTCGTTGTTCATCGGTTGTTCGTTGGTTGTTGCTCCGTTGTGGTGATGGCGTTAGCCGGTTTCGTCGGAGGTTGTTTTCGCCGGAGACGGCGAGCTGGGGTATGGTGGAGAAAGTAAGGATATTTGTGTAAATAATAAAACTTGAGGGTTTTATGATTAGTGTCATTAAGTCTGTGTTAATGACACTAATCATAAAATTGTCACCTCTACTCAATAATTAAGACTTGTGTCACTTTTTTTATTTTTCGAACTTTTTTGTCACCCTTAATTAATTTGCCCATTGTTTTCCAGATTTTCTTCCTGACCTTAACAATTCCTTTCCCTGTTCAGCTCATAGTTTGGTGAACGAAAAGGTGATTAGCATCTTCTTCTGCCTTAAGCACTTGTTGCAACTTTCAAGGATCTCCATATTAGTTTGCTAGGCCAATCATGTCTTGTGCTTGAATCAACTTTCAAGGATCTCCAATATTAAAGAATATTTTGATGTACTTTATATATTTTGTGACGACAAAATTAAAGGTTCTTCTTCACTTTTTCAAAGTCGTGTCAAGTTAAAATCAGATAATATATTATAATTGAAAAAAGTAAAAAGTCAATTTGGTTAACTAAAGATTCCGCAAAGCTATACCATAAAGGTCTATTATATACACTATCATCTTACATCTCTGCAACGGGCGGTTTCCACGGCTTGAACCCGTTACCTCCTTTATAGTTGAAAATGTAAACTTTTAAAAAAGGTCCTTCTGAAAAACTGGAAAAATAAATTGATGGACTGGACCCAGTGGTACATTTTGGCTTTGTACATACAGTAGTACAAGATGATGATGATCATAATTGCTGTAAAAAGAGTACCTAGAAGATAAAGGAAAGATACAACTATCTTCAATAATTACTTACAGACCATAATATAGCAATAGTTTCTTGATATACCCTTTTTTCAAGAAACAAGAAAAGGGGGTTATAAAACTACAATTAGTATAAAAATAGAAAAAGAAAAAAGAGGTGGGTTTTATGAGCTAATACTGAAATTGGGTTCCTCCAATAGCATGGATCTTGGGAAATCTTGGAATAGTAGTTGGATTTGGAGCTGTTGAGCTTCCAAATCCAAGAGAACTGATGTTGACTGAAAAGGACTGCAGAGTTGTTTTTACATTGACTGAACAGAGAAAACATCACTAGGCTCTAAACTCCATACTAATTTATAAAACGAGGTATGTAGCAAGAGTAGATTTGTTGAGTAATAAGGTTGGCTAATTCAAAGGGAATTGGGGTCAGGTCCTAATAATTACTACATATCAAGTCCAAAGAAAGCCGGTAATGGTGTGACCGGAGAGGGCCTGCAATTGCACTCCTAAATTTAACAGTTGGTTTAATCCATGGATCAGAACCAAAGGTTAAATATGCTTTCCGGATGCCAAAATCCATTGAATCCCATGTTGGCAAAAATTTCCAACCCAACATGATACTCTTGAACAGAAGGGATGCATTGGTAGAGTGTTAAATATTTTGAGGTAAGGGTAGATGCCCAAAGGGTGGATCGGAGGGAGATGGAACGTACACTAAAAGAAGTACTAGCAAACAAAGCCTCATTTTTTCAACGAAGAGATTGTATAGCCAAGCCCCCTTCAGGTCTGCTTTTAGAAATGGATTTCCAGGCTATGAGGCATAGTTTTTTTTTGTGTGGGGAAGTACCCCCACATGAAGTCCCTTGCATATCGTTCAAGTTGCCTGATAATGCACATGGGAGTAAATTGGTTTGCATTATATGGTTGGGTAGGTTATTGAGAGTACTCTGAATGAGATTGTTTTTTTTTTACCCGCAGGAGTGAGAAACTGAGTTTTCCAACCAGACAGGAAATTACAAAAATTATCAATTGCAAATTGATAATTTGCCTTGGTTGGTTTGCTCATGAAGACAGGGAAACCTGGATACTTGCCAAAAGTATTACCTTCTCGAATCAACAGGTTGTTCAAAGCAAAAGTTTTATCAATGGTAGGACAAGTTTTATTGGAAAAAATTCGAGATTTGAAGTAGTTTATTTTCTGTCCCAACAAGCCATGAACTGATTTAGAATATCTAAAATAGTGTGGCATGTATGAACACTAATAGTTCCCCTAAGGATGATGTGGTCTGCAAAAAAGAGGTGCGATAGTTGTGGACCCCTTATCTTACTCATCTCACATCTATCTAGTTTGATAAACTCAAGTGAAATTAACCTGTCAAGATTGGCATTGACATCAATAGCAAAGTTTCAGACATAGGAGTCATGGCATCCCTTGCAGTGTTCTCAGTGAGCTCAAGTGCTCCTACAATTATATTTGTCTCATGAAGTGATAATTCTTCTCTTTTTTCCTGCCTGATTAGCAACAACACAGTATAAAGTTAGCAGCATTGGCAAGTAGATATACAATTCAGACCAAATTAGGATTAGGTCAAGGAGGAGTAAAGGTAGATTCTGAATAGTGGCCTGTCCAAGTCCAACCATGGGTTCATCGGTTTAGCAGAACCCAGTGTTTTGTGTTCGAACCCTATTTTTGTGCAAAATAATAAGTATAGCTAGCGCTAAATATACATTTCTGTCTAAATTATGGATCAGCCTTTAATTCTGAAAACATCAAAGAAAAACATTCTTCATACAGACCAAGTCTTTCAGCAGAGAGTGATATGTCAACTAGTGTCCTCAATTCAGCTCGCCGGAATAGAGCTTTATGCCTTTTCCTCAACAGGGCGTCTAAGATGTGGTGATTAAGAATTTAAGAAAGAAACATTACACTTACTGTTCTTTTGTGAATTAAATTAACATATTGATGAAGAGTTTTGATTTTGTATATGATGCTAACTGCTGTCTCCTTGGCATTTTCTGGTCTTGATATTTTTGCTGTAACTTTTAGATTATTTTTGTTGTAAGTTCTAGAATTTAGAAGATAGTTGTAGTGTGTGTGGTGGAGCTCACATAAGGAGATAGATTTTCAGGATTTGAGGAATATTTGATAGACCACTTTTTGTATTATATATAGACTGAACTGTTGCTGTATGAATTAAGAAAAATCAGCTTCACTTTCTCAGATTTTCTTCCCTTTTTCATGTTTTGTTTTCTCTTTCTCTCCTTCAATTGGTATCAGAGCATAACTGATCTTTGAGGGACTGTTTCAGCAAAATCACCCATCAAGTATTACTAGTTTAGTTCTCTTTTTGTCCATCTCTCTTTCACATGGCTTCCATCAGCTCTCCTCTTTCACCTCCTATCTTTAATAGTGAGAACTACCAAGTTTGGGCAGTAAAGAAGAAAACATACTTAAAGGGTCTTGGATTATGGAGGTATGTTGAGGAAGACAATGCTTCAGGGCCTTTGAGAGAAAATCCAACTCTTCAGCAGATCAAAAATCATGAAGAAGAGATCGCAAAAGGTCCACAAGCCTTGTCTTTCATTCACGCAGCCATTTTCGAATCAATTTTTACAAGGATTATGGCATGTGAAACTGCCAAAGAAGCTTGGGATATGTTGAAGCAAGAATTTCAGGGGAGTGATAGGACAAGGCAAATGCAAATATTAAATCTAAGAAAAGAATTTGAGATGTTAAGGATGAAAGAGACTGAAAAAGTGAAAGATTATATTGATAGGATCATGAAAATTGTTAATCAGATCCGATTGTTGGGAGAAAAAGTAGAGGAGCAGAGGATTGTTGAGAAGGTGATGGTGACACTTCCAGAAAAGTTTGAAGCAAAAATTTCCTCAATAGAAGATACTTGAGATATGTCTCATGTCACGTTGAATGAGCTATCCATCGCTCTTCAAGCTGTGGAGCAAAGAAAAACTTTTAGAGAGGATGCGAATTCAAGTGAAATTGCTCTTGTGGCTGCTCAAAGGTCTAAAGCTCAATCTAATGGTGAATCAAGAAGGCAATCAAATGGAAGACATGGCAAGGAGAAGAAGGAGCAATATAACAATAGAGGGAGATATAGAAGGTCCAAGTATCCACCTTGTCCCTATTGTAAAAAGACCGATCATACGGAGAAGTTTTGCTGGTACAGACCTGGAGTTCAAAGCAAGGTCTGCAAATAGTTTGGTCATGTGGATAAGGTGTGCAAAACAAATCAAGCTCGACCAGCTCAAGCGCGGCCAACTCAAGTTGATGAAAATGTTGAAGATCATGAAGAGAAGCTATTTTTTGCTTCTATTGTTGGAGAATGCAATATAACAGCTCATGATCAAGATGTGTGGCTTGTTGATAGTGGATGCACACATCATATGACAGCTAACGTGAAAAATTTTGAATGTTTGGACAAAAGCTATTTTTCCAAAGTCAGACTTGGAGATGACAAACTCTTAGATGCAAAAGACAAAGGAGCAGTTGCTGTTCAAACTCCCTTAGGTACAAAGCTTATTTCTGATGTATTATGTGTTCCTGAAACTAGCCAAAGTCTTTTTAGTGTTGGCCAGTTGCTTGATAACAATTACGCCATGTTATTTAAAGATAAAGCATGTGAAATCATGGATCCAACTGGTATAAAATTGCTCTCGGTCAAAATGAACAATAGAAGCTTCCCTCTTGATTGGAAACATACTGAGATTGGAGCTTATGTCGGCATACAAGATGAAAGTTATGTCTGGCCTAAAAGGCTTGGCCACATCAATTTTAAGTCTTTAAAAATGATGCAAAATATTGTGATAGATTTGCCTTCCATAAATGAAAACTCTAATGTATGTGGAGTTTGTCAAATTGGGAAGCTAAGTCAATCACCATTTTCGATGAATCAAGCCTGGAGAGCTACTGAAAAGCTCCCATTAATATACACTGATGTGTGTGGACCTATGAGCACTCCTTCTTATAATGGCAGCAAATACTTTCTTTTATTCATTGATTATCTTACGAGGTTTTGTTGGGTTTACTTTCTGAAGCATAAATTTGAAGTATTTGCTGCGTTTCAGAAGTTTAAAGCAACTGTTGAAAATCAATATGGCTCTTTGATAAAGATCTTAAGGTCTGGTCTAATAATGAGACTGAGTTCACTTCCAATCAATTTAAAGATTTTTTTCAAAAAGCAGGAATTCATCATCAACTTACTGTCACTTACACACCACAACAAAACGATGTAAGTGAAAGAAAAAATAGGTTCATTATGAATATGGCTAGGTGTCTTCTATTTGAGAAAGGGCTGCCTAAGGTGCTATGGGCCGAAGCTGTCAATACCGCTGTCTATCTCCAGAATAGATTGTCGACGAGAGCTGTTGAAGGAAAGAAGCCATAAGAAGCATGGATTGGAACCAAGCCATCAGTCTCACATCTTAAAGAGTTTGGCTGCATATGTTACTCTTACATTCTTGAAGTTAAAAGGGATAAACTTGATCAAAGAGCAGATGTTGGAATATTTGTGGGATATAGCTGCACCTCTAAAGGCTATAGGATTTTAAATCCTATTTCGCAGCAAATACATGTAAGTAGAAGTGTTAAGTTTGATGAGAATATTGCATGGGACTAGAAGAAGATGGTTGTTTCTTCTTTACAGATCACTAATCAAGAACAAAGTGTCCAGGGAGAAGAGTCAATTCCAGATGAAAAAGATTTTGATGATTTTGCAGTAAGAGGTACCAGATCAATTGAAGATATATATAGCAGATGCAATGTTGCTATATTGGAGCCAACAAGTGTAGAAAACGCATTGCAAATTCTAGAATGGAGGGCTTCCATGGAGGAAGAGCTCAATATGATTAACAAGAATGATACATGAGTACTTGTACCTAGACCTCACAACAGTCAAGTTCTTGGAACTAGATGGGTGTTCAAGACTAAGTTGAACTCAGATGGCACACTCTACAAGTACAAAGAAAGGCTGGTTGTAAAGGGGTACGCCCAACAGATTGGAATTGATTTTGTTGAAACCTTCGCACCAGTTGCAAGGTTCGATACCATCAGATTGCTTTTTTTAGTTGCAGCACACCAAGGGTGGCAAGTATTTCAATTGGACGTGAAGTCTGCTTTTCTTAACAGGCTTCTTGAAGAGCAAATTTATGTAGAGCAGCCTGAAGGTTTTAGAAAATCTGGCAATCAGGTATACCTGTTAAGAAAAGCACTTTATGGCTTAAAACAGGTACCTAGGGCCTAATATGCATGGATTGAGAGTTACTTACTGAATTTGGGGTTTAATAGAAGTTGCAATGAAGCAACCTTATATATTAGACTTTAAAATGATGATTTTCTCATAGTTTTCCTCTATGTTGAGGACCTGCTGGTGACTGGCAGCAACACAAAGTCTATCATAGACTTCAGAGAGCAAATAAAGAAGGTTTTTGAAATGATGATCTGAAAAAGATGACTTATTTCTTGGGAATGGAGGTTAGTCAATCTTCTCAAGGAATTTTATTGCTCAGAAGAAATATGCTGCCGAAATATTAAAGAAGTTTTGTCTTGACAAATGCAAACCAGTAAGTACGCCTGCAGTTCAAGGAGAGAAATTGATGAAGGAGGATGAGTCTGGTTTGGTTGATGCTTCGATTTATAAAAGTTTGATTGGTTCGCTATTGTATCTATCTGCCACGAGGCCTGATATTATGTACGCAACAAGTGTGATGTCAAGGTTTATACATTCACCAACTGCAACTAACCTCAAAGTAGCAAAAAGAATTTTGAGGTACATTCGGGGCACCATTGATTATGGTGTGTTCTATAAAAGAACCACGTCTATGAAATTGTTGGGGTTTGCTGATAGTGACTGGGCTGGGTCACAAGATGACATGAAAAGCACTTCCGGATATTGTTTCACTCTAGGATCAGGTGTCATTTGTTGGTGCACAAAGAAGCAAGGGTCTGTGGCTCAATCAACTACTGAAGCAGAGTATGTTGCTGCCTCAGGTGCTGTTAATCAAGCTCTATGGCTGAGGAAACTCTTGAGCGACTTGGCGTTTCAGCCAAATCCTTTGTGATAACAAGTCTGCAGTTGCCATAGTAAAGAATCCAGTCTTTCATGGAAAGACTAAACACATTAAAATCAAATAGCATTCCATTAGAGAAGCTGAAAGGGAGAATGAAGTTCAAATTCTGCATTGCTGTGGTGAAGATCAACTAGCTGATTTTTTTACAAAAGCACTGCAAAAACAACGATTTGAGCTTCTTAGAGATAAGCTTGGAGTACCCAGCAGCACTTGCATCAAGGAGGAGTGATGAAGAGTTCTGATTTTGTATATGATGTTAACTGTTGTCTTCTTGGCATTTTCTGGTCTTGATATTTTTGCTATAACTTTTAGATTATTTTTGTTGTAAGTTCTAGAATTTAGAAGATAGTTGTAGTGTGTGTGGTGGAGCTCAACATAAGGAGATAGATTTCCAGGATTTGAGGGATATTTGATAGACCACTTTTTGTATTATATATATAGACTGAACTACTGCTGTATGAATTAAGAAAAATCAGCTTCACTTTCTCAGATTTTCTTCCCTTTTTCATGTTTGTTTTCTCTTTCTCTCCTTCACATACACTTAGAATTTTATCCTTAATTGTCTCTTGGGATCGGGCATAGAATGACCGGAAATTTTTCGTGCATATATAAAAAAAATGGCGCAAGAAGAAAGAAATGATTTTGCAAGAACGTCAAGATCTATGAGAATTTCCGTGATTTCTAATTTTTCACACACATAATTGTTTCCTTTGACAAAAGACGTTATTCCCATTTAGAACCTTCCAGTTCGAAGCTGTCTATCAAAGTCCAGTTCAGGAAAGAGTGAGATTCAAAAGGTCACAAGAAATGTCAAGCGTACATGATAGAGAATTTTTTTTTTAAAAAAAGATTATTTAGAATGTGATTTCTATAACAAATTGGTTTCTATATGTAGAGGAAATGGAGAACAATAACTAGACATAAACAGAGTAAAGGCTAGACTGTAAAGAACTAATTGCGTGAAAAAGAGGAAGCTTTGTTTTTCCATATTCATCCTTGTTGAAATAGAGTAAAGGCTACTGCTCAAATAAATCTTCAGGGCTGTGTATGTACCAAATTGGTGTTGGCCACATGTATCTTTTAATATCTGAGCATTGCAAGGACTGTACACTTGTACTATCCAAGTTGTAGACACCAATGTCATAACGGCCTCCTAGAACACGAACCTCATCCCAAACGAGAAGACGATCTATAAAATAAATATGATTCCCTTTATATCCACGAAGACAAGAAGATGCTACTGAAATTGATGTATTTTCTCCCAAAAACAACACATTTTCACCGATGTTTTCCACCTTACACCAACTTCGACTTATAGGTTCAAACATATATAAGTTGAAGAAGCTTGTTCGATGAAAATGATAAGTTTGGTCTTCCCGTTCACTCTCCAAGCTCACATGACGTTGAACCTGGAGCAGCCCAATTGAAGTCTTGACCAAGTAACTGTTGTGCGGTTTCCCTTCTATTTGAGATGGTGGTTCTATAGTATCGATCAGTTTTGGGGAAATAAACAAATCGAACACGTGCACATGACTTGTGAATGTCACAACATATAATAACTTTTGTTCATGATCAAAAATGGCATCATCATATCCCATCATACCTTTGGCAATGCATGTCCAGCTTTCATGTCCAAGTTTGCAGTAGGCCAAGTAGTTACAGTTTCTACCACAGATGGCAGCAACCATACAATTAGCTTTGCTAGGACTTGAAGATAGGATGAGTTTGTTTAAAAAGCTATGATGAACACAAAATGCAGATTCAGAGCAAGTGTCTGTCTGGCCATCATCATAAGGTTCAAGCTCATATTCAGTGTCAGGATTCTCTTCACGGTATTTTCTCAAATCAGGAAACATATACCTCGGTGGAAGGGAGATTTGAACCTTAGTGAATGGGTTATAGAGAGAGATTCTAGGAGAGTCTTCATCAATAGACACTAACCAACCGTGGGAAGATCCTCGAAACTTATTGCTGACATCAAGGTAGTGAAACTTTTTTTCATATAAACAATAAAACTTTTCATACTTTTCGTATAAACAATTATACTTATCATATTTTTCATTTGTTTCATCATGAGATAGCAAACACCACGGATGTGAGCGGCAAATAGTTGGCCATATAGACCTCCATGAAGTACAAACACATGCGAACCTAATTTCATCAGTATATGTATCAAGACAATTAGCTATTAACCTCAACAGATCCTGGGGAAGCTCCGACCAGCCCGCCATCATTTACACTGATATATCAATAGGGAATTAATGAGATAATCTAAAATAAAATATAGTAGAGATTAGAGAAGTGGCGAAGAAAGTTCACCTGAAAAGAACACCGGTTTGGAGAGAGATGTAGGTTTAATTGGCCAAACAGCAATATGAAGGTTGGTTTTTTTGGAGTAACGTTTCTGATTTATGGTTTATAGATAGGTTTTGTTTTCCTTTCCCTATGGATGACAAATGGGTCGTTTGGGCTAAATTTGGGCAGGTCAAGATGGGCTAATATGCAATTCTATCCAAATCTTATTTGGACCAAGATGTGCTAAATAATGAGTCATAATTCAATCCACCCAACTTCACTCTCTATTTTTATAAATGGAAAAAGGCATATATATCCCCAAACTATATTTACAAACGGAAAAAGGTCACTCACTATTTTGAACCTTAGCGAATGGGTCTTAGAGAGATTCTAGGAGAGTCTTCATCAATAGAAACTAACCAACCGTGGGAAGATCCTTGAAACTTATTGCTGACCTCTAAGGTCAAATGGGCTAATGCGCAACTCTACCCAAATCTTGTTTGAACTAAGATGTGCTAAACAATAGATCATAACTCAGCCCACCCAACTTCACTCGGTATTTTTATAAATTTTAAGCTTTGCCTAGCTTGAAATTTTATTATTAGTTAGCTAAATAAAAATTATTTATACTTTATGATGTTTCATATACGAAAGTAAATGATTTACTCAACCGTCAATTTTTACTTTTTCTATCAATTTGGACTTTATAAATTATTTATCCGACTTTGATTTACACTTCACAAAAAATTACAGAACAGTAATTATGAAATAAATACAGAAAGCTAAAAAGGAAAAAAAAAACATAATAATATAGATAGCCAAGTGATATATAGCTGATGTTTCATGATTGCTTTTTTATTTTCAATTTTTTTTTTATTCTATGCCTTTTGACTTATAAAAATTAGGGAAAAGACTCAAATATGCCATCGAACTATTGAAAATGGCTCATTTATGCCATCCGTTAAAAGTTTGGCTCATTTATGTCATCGTTGTTACAAAACAGGCTCATTCATGCCATTGTTTCTTAACGGTGGTTTTTAAAAACAGCTTTGCCATGTGGCATCTTACTAGAGGTCCACGTCATTGATCAAATATGCCATCGAACTTTGAGAAAAGGCTCATCTATGTCATCCGTTAAAAGTTTGGCTCATTCATGCCATTTTTTTTAATAGTCCAATTTGGGGTTTTTTTGCAAAACCATTTTGTACACGTGACCAACAATAATTCTTCCACATCATTAATTAAATCAGCCAAAGAAATTTTAAAATTTCTAATAAGAAAATATCGACTTCTCCAGCCAAAATATTTCTATGCATTTTGTAACTCCTTTATAGGCACTATAAAGAGTTCATCCATTTTCAGTTTCTTCGGAATCGCCGAACACAATTCTGCAAATCTCAAGGCCAATTCAAGCCCGAAACAGACATCAACTATTTCAAACAACGAATCAATTATTTACCGAAACATAATTTTTCAAATTTTTAAAAAATTGTACTTGAAGCAAAAATCAGAAAAATTCTATAATCGGTGAAATTACAGAAAAGAAAAGAAGAATATTTCAACAAAATCAAATTAAAATCAAAACTTGAAGATTCTAATGACTTGAAGAATCAGATGTACCAGAAATTTGTGAGTCGTGGAAAACAAAATTTTAATTTCACCTTTTAGAAGAAAGTTCAATTTTTTAGATTTTTTATTTGGCTGATTTAATTAATGATGTGGACGGATCATTGTTGTCTACGTGTACAAAATGATTTTGCAAAAAATCACCAAACTGAAATGTTAAAAAAATGGCATGAATGAGCCTTTTTTGTAACAACAATGACATGAATGAGCCAAACTTTTAACGGATGGCAAAAATGAGCCTTTTCTCAAAGTTCGATGGCATATTTGATCAATGACGTGGACCTCTAGTAAAATGCCACGTGGCAAAGCTGTTTTTAAAAACCACCGTTAAGAAGCAATGGCATGGATGAGCCTATTTTGTAACGGCGATGGCATAAATAAGCCAAACTTTTAACGGATGGCATAAATGAGCCATTTTCAATAGTTCAATGGCATATTTGAGCCTTTTCCCTAAAAACTATTGGTTATAGTCAAAAATTCAAAAAAGAGAACTGTGACAAATTAAAACTTGTTGAAAAGGGACATAATTTTAGAACAAAGAAATTTGTATGTACATATATGATTTTGAAAATAACTAAAATTTACTTAAAACATAAAAAGAAAAATCTGCATTGAAACATGGACATAAAAATAATAATTTAGAATGGTCAATTTTGGAATATTTTATACTTCTTTCATTGAGATTTTTACATTGTGCAATACATTAATGGTGTTTAATGACTCAAGTAGCATAACTTTTGCATCCTGGAACTTTGGCTACACGAGAATCAAATAATCGGGATTTCAGTAATTATGCAAAATGTTGGGATTTTCTGTAATTAAGTTCCAAACTATCGGAACTTATGTTGTTTGCCCAGCAAATTATTGGTTGAAGAGGGAATAGTGATGGGTTGAGTTTGGGCTGATATCATGTTCGGCCTATCCTTGAGATCCAATAAGATGTTTGATTTAAATAATGTAGGTGAAAGTACTACAACAACAACATACCCAGTGTAATCCCACTAAGTGAGATCTGGGGAGGTTAAAGTGTACGCAGTACATACCATTACCTCAGATGAAGTAGAGAAATAACATAGGTGAAAGTGCCGGCGAAAATTAGGACAAAGGAACGATTTTTATATATATCTAGATCTATTCCTTGAGCATTATGCTCACTATTGCTCAGTTTTTCTTTTAGGTCATTCAGAGCAAAACAGAATCAGATTCTGTTGAAAGCTGATCTATGGGAATGGAATAAGATATAAGCATGTCTATTCTTCAATGCACATGTTCCTAATATCAAGACTAATTAGCAAGGGTGACTGTACTTTACAAAGCACAAGATAACAGTGTACTTGCTTGAACTTGACAGACAAGAAAATAGGAGTGGCATAGAAACTGCCCTTACACCACAATGATGGACACCCTTTAAGTACAAACGGGTTGAAGCCCTTGTAGATGAAAGAGATGGCTCGATATTTGCTGCAGTTCTGGAGTGGGATCAAACAGCAGCCCTGGCTGATTTTTTACCTATAAGACCAACTGGTGCACCAAAAGTGGTATTAGCCATCAGAGGGACACTCTTCAAGAACCCCAAAATGAGAGATATCGATCGAGGATGATCAGCGTAACTTAGCGTGGGAAAGTCTCAAAGGATCCTTCAGATTTGACAAGATCTTATCGGCTCTAAAATCAATCTTCTTCAACCTGCAAGGGAGCAAATATGTGTCCATCACAGGGCACTCATTAGGAGCTGGTTTTGTGATCTGGAGGTATACAAGGCGTTAGCTGCTGAAGGAACTTATGAAGAAGCACATCTTCTGAATCCACCATCTGTTTCATTGGCCATGAGTTTGAGAATCTTGAGCAGAAATGCTCAATTTGTGTGGAAAAGGTTCAAATCAATGTTTCCTTCTAACTCAGAGTATCAAAGCAGGAGCGCAGCTGAGGGTGCAGCTGAATCTACAGAATCAAGAATCACTTCAGAGCTCGAGCAAATGCTGCCTATGCCTCATTTGTATGTTAATACAAGTGACTACATCTGCTGCTACTATAATTACCCAGACAGAGTACAAAACAGTAGTTTCAATGGTCATAAGGAGAAGGAAGCAAAACCGGGTGGAAAATGGGCTAACTGGTGTAAAGCTTTTTGTGGTGTCAAAAGGAAAGCAGAGGTTTCTTGAGGTACATAGGCTGAAACAATGGTGGTCTGATGACTTGGAACTCCAAATGGCTCTCAATAACAGCATGCTAATAAGTAGGCAGCTCAACTCCTTATACACCATTCAAGCTCCAAAACAAACTAAAGGCTGGAGTTTTTAAAAGCAAATCTCAGCCATTTGGATTATGCATTCCTTCCATTAGGTTCAAGGCATATGTACTTGAATTTGGGATGGTAAAGATTGAAGCAAGAGATTGTAAGACTTGAGATTCTGCATTTGACTTATGAATGCATTGATTAACCTCCTATAAATATTTGACTTGCTAAAACCACATTTGCGATCTTGCATATAAACTTGGAGAAAGATGGAAAGAATTAGAACTTTGTGCAAAAGGTTCAGTTTGCATTTCTAACAACAGATTCAGTTAGTCCGACACAATATTGACATCAATCCAACATAAGATTTCATTGATCTACCCTTGCTTAGTTGTTTACTGCACCTACAACTACTTTTTTCTTTTGGACAAAGTACTTGTTGATTGTACTGCCTCTTCATCCAACTAAAAATTCCCAAGCTTGTGTTCCAAAATACAGAATTGAACAGCATAGCAATTTCTTCTTGTTTATACCCAAAAGACAACATGTGTCCTTTTTTGGATAAATACATATGAGGCCAAGCATATTTTGCTATGATTCAACAAATACATGTGTTAGCATGTATTTGTAAGAACTAAAAAACGGAGAAATGCGGTGTGAAGTCAAAAGCAGGTAAAAACCAGCATAAAGAGATGTACCCGATCCAGCAATCTGTTTGGCCTTCAAAATAAGCTGAGACACAAAATCAAGGATAAATCAAACATATTTTTTTACTATCTCCAAGATCACCCGTAAATAAAAATCAGTAGGCCTACACCCTAGCCTCTTGAAGCGAACACTCTGCACAATTAGATAGTATATTAAAACTAATTTTGATACAAACTATAGCTTCATAGTACTCCCTCCGTCCAACAATACTTTTTCATTATTGACTTGACACACATGTTAAGAAACATTAAATAATAGGGGCAATTTTACTATATTATCCTTTGAATATAAATGTCTTGGGAAATGCATTAAGTGATTAATACTCCCTTTAGTCCAAAATAAGTGAATTTTTAAGTTGTTTTTCAATGTCCAAAATAAGTGAATTGTTCATTCTTCAAGAGACATGTTGAAAATTTCTTTCAATTTTACCCTTCATTTATACTTAGTTATGAGTTCCAAAAGACTTAATTGACTTTATTTTGAATTTGGCTAAAATTTCAAGAGTAGTTTGATAACATCTAAAAAGGTAAAAATGGAAAGTATCGTACAATTAGAATAGGATAAAGCATCCATTGATTTTCTAAACTGAACAAATATTATTTGACATATATTTTTTGTATAGTGGATAAGTATTATTGGACAGATAGATAAAAATACAAAACTTTCAAGGGCCAAACACGTAGTATTAAAAGAGCAAAAGAAAGTCCAAACTTTGGTTTTAAAAGGGATAAGTTCTCTGTCGGGTCCCCAATTGTGGCACAAAAGACAACAATGCTTTTTTTGAACTTCCTTAAACCTTCAAAACCCTAAACCCTTGTACCTTGCCAACACTGTTGCTGTGAAGATGCCTCCTAAAGGCAAAGGAAATGGGAAGAAGAAAGGGAAGGGAAAAGGGAAAGGGAAAGGAGGGAATTCCAAAGAAACAAAATGCAAAGCTGTAGAGCCAACTTCCGACTTGTTTTTACCAAAAGAAATCATCTCTAACATCCTTTCTCGTCTCCCTGTGAAGATCCTTTTACAATTCAGGTGTGTTTGCAAGCAATGGAACAAGATCACTTTTAAGCCTGAGTTCATTGCTGCCCATTTCCGCCGGTCTTCTGCTTTGCAGCATTCCGGTTCATCCCTTATTATAGGCAGCCGCAATCAAAAGTCCAATAATCATGTACTCTCACAATACAACCCGCCTGATTCAATTGTCGAGCTCGACAACCCTTTTCCTTGCTTCTTTCCCAATATGTACATTGTGGGTCCTTGCAATGGCATTGTGTGTCTCTTTAATCCACCTTGGGGTGAATTGATCACCCTTTGGAACCCGGCAATGAGGCAGTATAAGATGGTACAGCTCTCTGAAAGCCTGCCCGTTCAGGGACTGCACTTCTTGGCGTCTGTTGGAATGGCTTTTGATTACCAACAAAATGATTTGTTGGTCTTGAGAATCTTTTGTGTCGGGCTAATGTCTACAGTCCCGAACCACATTGAAATGTACTCTACCAAGAGTGGCAGATGGAAGAAGCTGAAAAATGAGATGGTTTTTCATATTGTTGAGTTAACTTGCAACACGATTGTTAAAGGGGTGCCTTATTGGTTGGTTTGTATGCCTGATAAATTTGGAGTGCGTGCTGTGTTTATGCGCTTTGATGTGAGCAAAGCAGTATTTGAGAAGTTACCATCGATAGGACCGCGTAAGCAGCGTCAATTTCTTGTGGACTTGAGGGATTCTCTTTGTATGTTGGATTGGGATCACAAAGACGATTGCCATATGGATGTTTGGGTAATGGATGATGTAGATGGTTGGAGTATGAAATACAGTGTTGGACCGTTAATCGGGTTTGACCGAATCTTGGGTTGTTTGAGGAATGGTGACATTGTAGCTAAGAATGATAAAGGGGTGGTATTCTTGTGTGATCCTGTAACTAGTTCAGTCAAGGAAAAATTCAGCCTTGATACTTCTAAGGTTGGATCATATGTGATTGTTGACTATTCAGAGAGCCTATTTCTGTTCGGAGGGATGCTACCAGTTAAGAAGCAAGATGCTCAAGATAAATTGGCACGCCAAAAAATCACAAGGTTCGTGTAATCAAAATATCATTATACTCTAGTTTATGTTACTATATTCTTGCTATGCTTAGATTGTCAGCTCCCACTTACAGATGTTGTCATTCTTCAGAAGTTTTCTTATCTTATGTGCACGTGTATGTGTTATATAGGCACTCGAGGAACTTAGCACATTTACTCTGATGTGTTAAGTACTATGTTAACTAATTCTACTGATTACTTTAGTTAATTCTGTTTAATTGGTTGAGATGCTTATGTATTAGTGCTGTTTTTAGCTTCTTTCAGATTTCTAACTGTCTTATTATCCTACAACACTACAACATAGACCAATTAAATCAAACGGGAAAAAAAAAAAAAAGACGATAGAGAATCTGTTGAGAAGTAACATGTATCCAAGGTATTAATTCTTACTATAATACTTCCATAGCATTGGTCCAAAGGTCCCAGCTAATGTACTTGTGGTTGTAACAAATTGCTATGTGAACTAGTTGCGACACGCACTAGCTTAGCCGAATATCACTGATTAAGAAAAAATTGGTCCAGTTCTATTGATCTTTCATTATAAAAAAAATAGAGTTTGATTGATCTTGTGGAAGTGTCTTTGATATCTAATAAAAGGATAAACACATACGGAGAAATGTATTCCCTGGTCTTGGTGCTTCTTAGCTTTTGAGCTGAACTTTGAATCAATAGTGATAAATGTGAAATACTACAGAAAATATATGGAACTTGGAAATCTTTCTCAATCTTTTTGTTTGATATTCTCAAAAACAGAAGAATATACAGAACTTGGAAGTCAACAGTATGTCATTTTGTCATTGATAAGCAGTAATAACATATTGATCCAGCAACTGTTGAGCAATGATAATTTTTAGCGAGGGAAACTTAGAAAATCTATAAACCTTGATTCCTGAACTGTGTTTACTTATCTTTTATGAGACAATTGTTTTTCCATTCATTTAATAGCAAGATATTTGCAGATATTCATTTGAAGACTTCATGAAGGATAGAGCTATTCTCCTTGAATGACCCCCCCCCCCCCCCTTTTTTTCTTCCTCTTTACTGATGAAAGTAGTAGAATATATCCTCCTGATAATTTGTCTATCGATCTTTGAACACCGAATTGACTGGTCATAATTTTGGCATCTGTAGACAATTATTATATACTCTATATTGGGTGGCGAGTGTGTCTGAAGTGAATAAGTGATGTCAAGCACAGTAACAAAGGTGCTTCTCGGATGAAAATTCACAAAGAAGAGAAGGAGAGCATAGAAGTAGCTCTTTTAGTACTTGTCAATAATATGAAAAGAGAGTGTTTGATGGAATAGAACTTTTTACAGTTTGGAGGAACGTTTTTGTTCTTTGGATATCCTTGGAATATTTCTAATATTCCAGTTAGTGTTGATAACTGGCTATTCGTAAATAGACATGCTTTCTTATAGGATTTTTTTTGTGTACTTCTTTGTTCTTCGGATATTGTTGGAGTACATCTAATATATCAGTTAGTGTAGAAGCTAATAGTAAAGAAACATGTTTTCTTATAGGATTTCTACCTTTTGCATACATCTTGTATGTTGAATTTTCCCATTACATCAATAAACTTTTAACTCAAAAAAAAAGATATTTTTAGAAACTTACAAACACTTTTTCGTTTTTGGATGATGCAGGGCTTGCTTAAAGTTCTTGACGGGACAACCCTCAGAAATCGTCATACCTTGATTGCCCCTTTATGGCCGACCTTAGAGATGGCCTGAAAACTTTTTGATGTCTTTTTAGTGGGAAGATAGCATGTATGTAGTTTTTGGTGAATTCATGCTTGTGGTATAATACTTTTTTGAGTTCTCTTTCGCTTCGTAATATCTATCTTTATGTTCCCTTCAGTCAATGTTTGCCCTGTACTTCCTTTTGTTTCTTAGTTATTTGGATATCTGAACTGGTCTGACTTCATGTGTGTTGGGTAAAGCAGTATAAAGCAAAAGACTTCAAAAACATATGGCCTTACCAACCTAGGTTATGGTGGGATGCTTAGGTTCTATCCACCCTTAACTTGAGGCCTCGGGTTCGAGCCCTGGATATTGAAAAAATCCTGTTAATGAATGAAAAATGTACACAAACTGTGCAAAGAAAACTGTGCTAACTACCAATTAGTTATCGCTAACTAACATTCTAACCGCCTATTTTAATTAATCTCTAACTATTTTCTTTATTTATGAACCCCTGTACTCAATCAGATTAATACTATAGCCCAATCGTAATAGCCATTAATATTAGTGTTCTTTGAAGAGTTCACTAAGATCATTATTGTTCAAATATCAATAAGATTAATTTAGTCTTTTAAAATAGAGTGCATATTTGATAAATAGATTAACTCAGTCTCTTTTAAGGACGTCCAAAAATTAGCAAATTCTTTTTTGTTATTTTGATTTAAGTTCACCCAATCCTCTAAGCCCTTATTCTTGACAAATAGGCATATGGCTGAAAGCCACTTGACTGTAAAGAGAGGAGCATCGAAATCATTTTTTATTGATTTTTGTGTTGCAAGCTTGCAACTAGTATCGATGATGAAAGACGGGCCATTTTTCGAGACCTACTCTCTTAAATAGTCGGGAAAGCAAAATAGGAAAGGGGTTGAGTTGACTGATGGGTGCCCCTCGATATGGTCAGGTACGCAACTTCACGATGCAATGAGCAGATGACAAGCCGAACTAGAATAAGCTGACTAATTAAGGTAGCGATAGGTTCCAATCGAAAGGAACGCGTGCGTATCGTATAGACAAGTCGAAGAACTCTCGGGTATCTACACTAGATCCGACCAGTCTCGTAATAGAGAATTTCTGATAATAAATTGTAGCGACAATTCAATTTGTCCAATAAACTGCTCGAGGCTCCTCATTATTTAGTAAAAGGGAGACAATATTTTTTCATCTTTTCGAAAATCCAAATCATTCCTTCGGATCTTCATTAGTCCTATTTCAAGTGCAAATCTCTTAAATAAAGACCTCATGTTTTATTTATCCTCATTTCTCATTTTGTTGATAGAAATAGAATCTTACATATTACTAGAACCAATCTGTAATTTTTTAATTTTTTTTTTTTTCATTTTAAGTATCAGATTATTTTCACAAAAAATTATTATCTATCTAATTTAATTGTTAATCTATATTAAATTAACCGTCAAAAAATGAAAAGCAACAAATCATTTAACTAAATGAAATATTGAGGGAATAATGATGTAACGGTCACAATATGGCTAGCTCCAATATTGTCCCTTTTATAATTCCATAACTGCTTTTGTGAAATCTTTAAACCCTCTAAACCCTTTTCCACTCTTCTTCTTCTTCTCTACGAATTCAAAAAACAGTTGATCGTCTTCAACCTTCGGCCAATTCTTCTACAGCAAAAAAAAAAAAAAAAGAAGATGGCGCCGAAAGGAAAAGCAAAGAACGCTAAAGGAAATTCCAAGATAACAAAGAACAAACGTCCAGACTCAACATCCAACTGCATTTTCCCAAGAGAAATCATCTCTAACATCCTTTCTCGTCTTCCTGTAAAGACTCTTTTACAATTCAGGTCTGTTTGCAAGCCATGGAAGAACCTCATTTCTAGGCCCGATTTCATAGACACCCATTCCCGCCATTCCTCTTCTTCACAGCGCGCTGATTCATCCATGATTATTATACAGAGCCGCCTCGATATGGATAACGCCAATGATCATGTACTCTTACGATACAAACACCCTGATTCTGTGGAACTGAACAACCCTTATCCTTGTCTCTTATCCGAAATGTCCATTGCGGGTCCTGTCAATGGCATTCTCTGCCTTTTTCGGCCATATTTTGGCGATGTGCTTACACTTTGGAATCCAGTACTGAACAAGTCTAAGATGGTCAAGCTTTCTGAAACCAACCCCACTCAGAAAGTATCGGTTGGATTGACGTTTGATTCCCAGAAAAAAGATTTGTTGATCTTGAGAATCTTTTGTGTCCCCCCATTCCCAGGATGTACAGAAACCAAAGTGGAATTCGAAGTACGTGAAATGAAGTATCCTTTAGGATGGAAGACGCTGAAAAGTAAAAGAATGTATTTTTATATTGACAGGCCTGCTTGTGATGCGATCTTTAAAGCGGAGCCTTATTGGTTGGCTTATGATTCTGAAGATCATATTCCCGGGAAGTATGAGAGGTTGATGCACTTTAATGTGAGTAAAATGGAATTTGACTTGTTGCTACTGCCATTTATCGAAGCAGGGGATTATAATATGAATCTTGCCAATTTTGAGGATTCTCTTGGTTTGTTGAAATGGGAGAAAAGAGACAATTCCTATATTGATGTTTGGGAAGTGGATGCTAAAAAATATCAATGGACAAAGAAATGTAAGCTAGCACCATTATCCGGGTTTGGCAGAATTTTGGGCTGTTTGAGGAATGGTGAAATTGTAGCCGAGAATGAAGACGGGGTGTTGTTGTTTTATAAAGTGATTAAATCAGAATTGGTAGTTCAGAATGCTGAGAACTTTTATCCTTGCTCAGTTAAGAAATCATTGACACTTGAGAATACTAAGAAAGGATCACATGTGATTTTTGACTGCCCAGAGGGCCTACTTTTGATCGATGGGATGGTCACAGTTGAGCCGCAAGATGGCTTGAAATGGAAAAGTCTCTTAAGGTTCGGTAATAACTATAGTTTATGTTATGTACTATATACATTCTTGTTGTGTGTTGCTTGTCAACTTCCACTTTTAGATGGTTTTTTACTCGTTAACTCCCACTTTTAGATTTTGTGATTGCTTCAGAAGTTTTCTTATCTTATGCGCACATGTATGTATTATATAAGCACTCGGTGAACTAACCACATTCACTCTGATGACTATGTCTATTGATTACTTTAGTTAATTCTATGAATTGGTTTAGATACTTGGGTGTTGCTGCTACTTCTAGCTTCTTTCCATAGCATTGGTCCAGTAAGTGTAATTGTGGGTTGTAGCAAACTGCACCGTCAACTGGTTGAGAAGCTCGTCCGAATAAGAAAACATAGGTATCAAAGAGTTCTATTGATCTCGCAGAAGAATTCTGATATCTAATAGGAGTAAAGGGATGAACACATAAGGAGAACTGCATTACTTGTTCTTGGTGCCTTTTAGCTTTTGAGCTGTACTTGGTCGATAATTACAAACATGAAATACTTAAAGAAGAGTAAATAGAAACTGGAAGTCAACAGTTGGTCACTTTTGTCACAGATAAGTAGTAAAAACATAATGGTCTCCAGCAACTGCCGAACTTATGATACCTTCTATATTTTTAGTGAGGGAAACATAGAAAAATCACTAATCCTTGATCTCAAACTGTGTTTGCTTTATCTTCTGTTTTTGGAAGTGTTCATCAGTTTTGATTCCTTTACGGAGTATGTAGTAAGATGAGGCAATTGTTTTTCCATTCATCTAATAGCAAGATGTTGATGACTGGATGTTGTTCGTAAAGAAACAAGCTTTCTTGCATGACTTTTAGCGAACATTTTTGTTCTTCCGATATTCTTGAAGTACTTGTAATAATCCAGTTAGAATGGATGACTGGATGCTGTTCGTAAAGAAACAAGCTTTCTTGCATGACTTTTAGCGAACATTTTTGTTCTTCCGATATTATTGAAGTACTTCTAATATTCCAGTTTGTGTTGATCTGATCAGTAAAGAAACATGCTTTCTTGTAGGATTTCTGCTTTTTGCATACATCTTGTATGTTGGATTTTGCCATTCATTAATAAAATTTAACTCATAAAATTATATTCTGATAAACTTATGGACATCTTTTTGATGATGCAGCACGAGCGAAGACTTCATGCGGAAGCTGTGACAACTCTCGGTATTCGCTTCATAACATCTGTCTTGTGTTCCCTTTTCGAGTTATTTCTGACCTTCTACTTCTTTGCATATGTGAATTCTCTGGTCTGACTATGATCAAAGACATTTTGTTCGTATGAATCATGTCAGAAATTCTTGTATCAAACATTTAGAACTTGCCAAGTTTACAGCTGTGAAATTGTAATTGTATTCCTAAGGAGCTGTCAATAAAAAGTTTACATTGATACTTTGCAACTTGTGATCAATAAGTTTGTCCTTAAAGCTGCTGTTATGTTGTTTTCTGTGTCAAGAAAGTGTTAATTGCATAACATCTTCTGATTTTCAACGTTTTAAAAATATACTAGTAAAGTAGGCAACCTATTATGGCAGCAAAGTCAAAGGAATTAAGTGCTTTATTTTCGGTAGTGTTGTGAGCTTCCAAATCCACGAGAACGGAAAAGTTGGCTGAAAAGGACTGCAGAGTTGTTTATACATTGACTGAACAGAGAAAACACCACTAGGCTCTAAACTCCATACTAATTTATAAAACGAGGTATGTAGCAAGAGTAGATTTGTTGAGTAACATGGTTGGGTAATTCAAAAGGAATTGGAGTCAGGTCCCAATCATTATTACTACATATCAAGGCCAAAGAAAGCCGGTAATGGTGTGACTGGAGAGGGCCTGCAATAGCACTCCTAAGTTTAACATTTGGTTTAATCCACGGATCAGACCAAAGGTTAATATGCTTTCACGATGCCAGCATTCCAACCCAACATGATATTCTTTCACAGAGGGGATCCATTGGTAAAGTGTTAAATACTTCAAGATAAGGGTAGATGCCCAAAGGGAGGGAGAATGGAACATACGCCAAGAAGTACTAGCTAACAAAGCCTTAATATTTTTGAACGAAGCCCCGAGGTTGTTTACTCAAGCCCCCTTCAGGTCTGCTTTTAGTAATAGACTTCCAGGATATGAGACAGTTTTTTCTTGTGTGAGATAGTACCCCACAGGAAGTCCCTTTCATACCGTTCAAGTTGCCTTATAATGCACATCGGGAGTAAATTGGTTTGCATTATATGGTTGGGTAGGCTATTGAGCATACTCTGAATTAGCTGCAGGGGTGAGAAACTGAGTTTTCCAACGAGACAGGCAATTACGACAATTATCAATTGCGAATTGATTATCTGCCTTGGTTGGTTTGCTCATGAAGACAGGGTAACCTGGATACTTGCCAAAAGTATTACCTTCTCGAATCAACAGGTTGTTCAAAGCAAAAGTTTTATCAACGGTAGGACAAGTTTTAGAGATAAAACATTGAGATTTGGAGTAGTTTATTTTCTGTCCCGACAAGGCCATGAACTGTATTTAGAATATAAATTGAATAGTGTGGCATGTATAAACATCAATAGTTCCCCTAAGGATGATGTCGATCTGCAAAAAAAGAGGTGTGATAGTTGGAGTCCCCTAAGGAAAGAGTGATTGGAGTCCAAAGACCATAGTCGACCACCATGTTGATACGTTGGGATGGGGAGAAGAATTCAGTTGGCGAGCCGTTAATCAAAACAGAAATCAAAGTAGTAGATGTAAGATAAGATAAGGCGAGTCAACTTAGGAGGGAAATTAAAGTAAGTTAATGATTGTTTGAACCAAAGATCATTCTATAGGGTCAAAATCTTTTCCCAAATCTAGTTTAAGAACGAATTTGTCTCGTTTAGCTTAAGTAGTTCTGAGATGTGTTATCAACTCTTGCACTACAATAGCGTTGTCAGCAGCTCTCCGTCCTTTCAAAAAGCTAGATTAATTGAGTAGGGCCAATAATATGATCCAGATAAGGTTTAAGCCTATGCACAAATATATTCGAAATTATCTTGTAGGATGTATTACATAGGCCAATAGGCCGATATCGTGAGATTGTAGAAGGCTGAGAACTTTAGGTATCAAGCATAAGTAAGTAGTGTTATAAATGTTGGGAACACAACAGATTTGGAAAGTAGAATGGAAAAATTCTTTAACCGAATCTTCTATTGTGTCCCAATGTGTTGTTGGTAAAAGAAAGGATCTAAACAGTCCGGCCAACGGGGCATCTAATTTAATCCAGTGTTCGTCAGTCAAAATTTTTTGAAGAGCGATTTGGACAGTAAGGTGTTGGAGCAACAAAATTAGGTGTTGCTAAAAAATATGGAACCAATAGCTCAAATATATTTGAGTTTATATGACAAGTGCTCCAACATAATGCAATTCAGTAGTGAATTCCCTGAAGTCCAGCAGAATATTATGTACTCTTTAAAAAGATATTGCCAAAAAAAATTTTATTCCAAAGAAGGATGTTTTTAGTTAAAAAGAGTAATGGAAGAGGCTAAATCTTGACTTGGGATATTCCAGGAGTAGTGCACAATGTCCCCAAATTCCGGATGGGAATTCCAAATGGATTCAGGCTTGTTCTTGTTAAAAACAGTAGCCATTAGGTTTAAGGGTGTGTTCGGTAGGAAGAAAATATTTTCTATGGTCCAAGATTTATTTTCTTGTGTTTGATATGGAAACAAAAAGTATTATTCTAAAAGCATTTGCACATGCCTAACACAAAATCTCACTCGCCCCTCTCGTTTATCTCTCTCGATCTCTATAGTTAGGCAAACTATAGCTACTATACATAATTATGGTCTAAACTATAGCTATTTATGAAAAATCCTCATATTTTATCTCGACAGAATTAATATTTGGACCTTAAAAAATTTGGTACATAGGACATTACATACTGCACATGTTCTGTTCAAAGTCCAAAAACTAAACATAGTTAAGAGGATGTTTTATTTTGTACAGTATCATTTTTGAAAATAACTACAATATAAAATTCGCCACTTCAACATAACCTTTTACTTGAGTATAATTTTTATACTATTTGTCCAATTGGTGAATGAAAAATATTTGAATTGAATGGTAAAACAATTTACTTAAAAGCTCAGATGATCACTCAACTTATTATTTCAAAATGTATTATACAAGCTGAGCAGCAAAAGCTGATTCAATGGAAGATTATATTCAAATTTTGAGATAATATTTTCAAAAACTTGTAAATAGGGAATAAGGGTGAACGTATTGTAAAGAATGAATATCCCTATCAATTAATTCCCTCTATATTCATTTGAATTTTTCTTAGTTAAGAGCTCGAATTTCCTCTTTATTCAATTTCAATCTCCTTTTTGGACTTTCCATGACATGAATTTCAATTCCTAATAATCAGACTTTCGACAAAGTAGTAACTAAGTATCACATAAAATAGTACTCCCTTCGCTTTTACTTATCACTTATTTTCTAATTGAATTTCTATTTTTACTTGTCATTTTTGACATATCAAGAAAAGACAAATTTTTTTTTACTATTTTACCATTAGCATTAATTGTTTATTCTCCAAACTAATTTCAAGACACAATAATAAATATCAATTAATAGAGATATTATGGTAAAATAGTCATGTTAATAATTATTTTCTTAATGGGTGTGTCGAGTTAAAATGTCACAAGTAAAAGCAAATGGAGGGAGTACTTAACATATCTCCAGAAACCATGAAACAAATCAGAACTTTGATCGAACCATAGCTGTTTGCAGTTATCATCTTCAAGCAGGACTGCAATTCAATAACAAGTGCAATAATGTAAATTACATCATGGGAATTAATAAATTGAGAGAAGATTTTTGACTGGCAAAGTGATAGGAATTAATAGGTTGAAATCATTCAACTTGTTATCTCAGGCTGCTTTGCCAATATATTTTTGAAAACGTTGAAAAACAAAAGATATTCTTCCATTAATAATTCCTGGACACAGAAAAATATTTGGCAACAACATTACAGCAGCTGTAAAGATTCAAAACTTATTGACCACAAGTTGCAAAGCATCAGTCTGAACTTCATTACAATTACAATTTCCTAGCTATAAACTTGGCAAGTTCTAAATGCTTGATATAACAACTGCTGACATGATTCGTATGAACAAAATGTCTTTGATCATAGTCAGACCAGAGAATTCACATATGCAAAGAAGGTCAGAAATAACACGAAAGGGAACACGAGACAGATGTTATGAAGAGAATACTGAGAGTTGTCACAGCCTCTGCATGAAGTCTCTAATCTCCCTGCATCATCAAAAAAATGTCACGTAAGTTTCTCATAATATAATTTGTGTTAAATTTTAATTAATGTAATGGGAAAATCCAACAGACGAGATGTATGCAGAAGGTAGAAATCCTACAAGAAAGCATGTTTCTTTACTATTAGCATCGACACTAACTGGAATATTAGAACTACTCCAAGAATATCCCAAGGACAAAATGTTCACTAAAAATCCTACTAGAAAACATGTTTTTTTACGAATAGCATCTAGCTAGTCATCAACTTTAACTGGATTATTTACAAGTACTTCAAGAATATCCAAAGAACAAAAATGTTCCACTAATCTGTACAAAAATGTTTCTAATACTTTCATCAGTAAAAGAGGGAGAAAAAAGGGCGCATTCAAGGAGTAGCTCTTCCATTCATGATGCCTTCAAATGAATAACTGCAAACATCTTGCGATTAGATCAAGGGAAAAACAATTGTCTCATCTTACTACTCACTCCGTAAAGGAATCAAAACTGATGAACGTTTTTCAGAAGAATTTCAGAGAAAAGAGACACCAGCTTATATGAAAATTATCTTCTTAGCAGAATTGCTTAGAAGAACTCTCAGTTTCTCGTTATATATTCATCCTTTGTCAGATATCAAGAGTCTTCCAAAAGATCAATAGAACTCTTTGGACTAATGTCTTCTTAATAACGGTGGTATTCGTCCATGCTTGTGTGCATCTCGACAGACTCGACTAGTTCACGAACTTGATGGAGTAGTTTCCTACAACCCACAAGTGCAGCTGGGAACTTGGGACAAATGTTGTGGAAAGAAGCTAAGTGCAGCAGCAACGCACAAGCATCTCAGCCAATTTCACAGAATTAACTAAAGTTATTTAATACAGCTAGTTAAAAAAAGCTTAATGTATTTCAGCCAAAGTCACAAGGTGGTCCTGGAATCAGAGATCTAGCAAACCATAACAAGAGTATGCTGATAAAATGGCTTGGGAGATTTGCTGATGAAGATTCTAGCCTATGGAAGAAGGTGGTTGCTGCTAAACATGGACAGCAAAGTCACTAGTGCACTAAAACAGTACATTATCTAATGGTGTGGGTTCTTGGAAACAAATTCGTAGCTTATGGAAGGAATTCTCACAGAACATCACCTTTAAGATAGGGAACAACTACATGTCAAATTTTAGAAAGACAAATGGTTGAACAATGCCACCCTGATGGATAGTTACCCATCCCTCACCAAAGAGCCAATTACCCTGACTCAACCATAGGCCAAAACAGATCAAGGAATACTTGGGACCTCCAGTTTAGGAGAAACATGAATGACTGGGAGCTGGACAGCCTTTTTGAAATCTGGAAGACTGGAAAACTACCCTATGAATGAAGAAACCATGAATACAAACAAATACAACAACAACAGCAACAACATCCCCAGTGAAATCCCACAAACTGGGGTCTAGGGAGGGTAAAGTGTACGCAGACCTTACTCCTACCTTTTGGAGGTAGAGCGGCTATTTTCGAAAGACCCTCAACTCAAGTGAAGAAAATTCAAGTAGTGATGAAAGGAAGAACCAAAAACAACGGTGAAGAAAAACATGACAACTAATAGGAAAAACAGGGCAGAACGGTACATAAACAACAAGGTACGACCACCTAAACATAGTAAACAGCAGATGATAACAGATACCAAAAGACAAAGACTACACGAATACAAACAAATTCATGATTTCAGATTCAGCATAATTTCAACTCCTTCCCATTTTTTGAAAGCTAAAGGTCTATTGTACCTATTTAGTTGGAGCAACCTAACCCCTGTAAATAGTGTCGACTCATATCTAGATTTTATCAGTTCATTTTCTTTAACTTAAGCCATAATTTTGCTCCTTTTGGTCAGCTTCCTGGTTAGAATGAAACATTTTGTAATGGAGTTAACATTAACATTGGCTCTTGATGCCATCTATGAAACATCTTACTTCAAAAAATTAAAATAAAAAATAAAAGTAAAAATAGAGCTAGTTTACATAGTAATTTAAGACGTCAGAGTCGACGCGCGCCTGTATAACGCATACATGTGCACATAAGATAAGAAAACTTCTAAAGCAATGGCAGCATCTAAAAGTGGGAGTTAACAATCAACTAAAAGCAATGAAATAGTAACTTGAACTATACTATGATAACTTAATTACCGAACCTTATGAGGTCTTTGCGTGCCTTATCTTTAGGATCTTGCTTCTTAACTATTTGCATCCCTCCGATCAGAACTAGGCTCTCCGAATATTCGAAAATCAAATATGAACCCTTCTTAGCATTACCAACGTCCAATTTTGCCTTCACTGAACTAGTAACCGGATCAAACAACAACACCCCATTTGCATTCTTAGCAACAATGTCACCATTCCTCAAACAGCCCAAAATTCTGTCAAACCCGAATAACGGTCCTACCTTGCATTTCTTACTCCAACCATCCTCATCATCCATTACCCAAACATCAATATAGCATTTGTCTGTTTCCTCCCAGGTTACCATACCAAGTGAATCCTCCATGACCACAACATCCTGATTAGTCCTTTCTCCGGTCCCTGGTATTGGTAAGTTCTCAAAGACTTTTCTACTCACATCAAAACGCACCAACACCTCCCGTGGCCCAAATTTATCTGTTATAATTGCCGACCAATAAGGCACCCCTTTAAGGATCCCAAGGTTAGTATGGCTAATAATATGACAAACCAGCTCATTTTTAAGCTTCTTCCATTGGAGATTCTTTGTTGAACACATTTCCACATGGTTGGGGTCAGTAGATGTCATCCCTTCACAAAAGATTCTCAATATCAACAAATCATTTTCTTCGTAATCAAATGCCAGTCCAATAGACACCCAACAGTGCACCCCTATAACGGGTTTGTTCCCCGAAAGCGGCACCCTCCTAGACCGCCTGGTTGCTGGGTTCCAAAGGGTAATCACATCACCCCAAGGTGGCAGATAAAGGCAGATAATTCCATTGACAGGACCCACAATGCACATATTGGGAAAGAAGCATGGATAAGGGTTGTCCAGCTCGACAATCGCTTCAGGTGGGCTGTACATTGAGAGCACATGATCAGAGGACTCGGAATGACGAGTGTGTATGAGAATGGATGAACCAGAGTAGTGCAAAGAAGAGGAGGAGTGGCGGAAATGGGTGGCGATGAAGTTGGGCTTAGAAATGATCTTGTTCCATTGCTTGCAAACACACCTGAACTGTAAAAGGTTCTTCACAGGGAGAAGGGAAAGGATATTAAAGATGATTGTTATAGGGAAAATGCACTCGGATTCGGATGTTGGGTCTGCAGCTCCGCTTTCTGTTTCCTTGGAATTCCCTCCTTTCCCTTTCACTTTCTTTTTTCCATTTCCTTTGCCTTTAGTCGGCGCCATCTTTGCCTGCAAGTGGGATGACCAAGCCTAGTCTGGGACTCTGGGCAAACAAGAGTGGGAAAGGGTTTTCAGGGTTTAACAACATCAAGAAATACTAATTGTACTATTAACACCCTTTAAACATAATAAATTCAGTATTTTAAAAAATATATTGAGTAATGATTATAATTAATAACTAAGACTAAAATAGATATAAATAGATAAATTACTCACTCCATTTAAAATTATCTGACACACCTATTAAAAAAATAATAACTGACATACCTTATTATTTCTATTAATTGATACCTAATCTCAATAATTGAAATCAAAATCCCAAACGTATTTATTAGAGTTATGGATATCAGCGCAGGGCATTTCATATTAGGTAATTCATCCGTCTCTTTGCTTTTGAATTCAAGTACGTACTTAGTAAAAAATTTTGGAGGCAAACAATTTAGTTGCCTCCAGTTTAGAGCTTATTTTTATCTGAAAATTTTAAAAAAGAATTTTAGTTTCCTCCAATTTAGTTGAATTCAAAAGAAATAATTATGGGTATCCAATCCAATTTAGTTAAATTCAAAAAAAAAAATGAAAATTCTTTTTTTTTTCCGTTGAATTTCAAAAATATGGCTTTTAGGTGGAGTAAGTTCTAAGTGGGTTAATTAAGGGGTTCATGTGTCAATCCCAAGAATAAACATTGGTTCTAGTTGAAAAATTGACCATTTAATATTTCAACAAGTCTTAGTAAATAAATTAAGGGTTAAACAGGAAAAACAATTATCTTCTCTTGATATGTCAAAATAACAAGTAAAAATAATGGAAAAGGGATAAATATGTCCCCCAACTATGATAAATGGTGCATATATATTCTTCATCATACTTTGGGTACACATATACCCCTACCGTTAATGAAATGGTATGTATATTCCCCTCACACTAACAGTAGGGGCATATGTGTACCCAAAGTATAACGGAGGATATATATATACCCTTTATCATAGTTCAGGGGTATATTTGTCCCTTTTCCATTTTAATTTTTTTATCCCAATAATTTCTCTTTTTCACTTTAAAATAATTTTTATTTAACTTAATTTGTAATGTATTTTTTAATAAATTTTTGTACCAAAATGACACATGTCATTATTTAATTTGTTGCTACGCCATGCATTGTGAGTGTGCAACATACACTTCATACTTTCGGTTTATTGTCAAAAAAGTGTGAAATAGGTATTAATTCGAAGTGGTAGAGATGTTCAATAAGTACAAGAATGATTTAAGATGTCAAAGTGAATTTTTCGGACAAGTTTAAGGGCTTGTCGATGACTTAAGTCAAAAAAAATTATAGTTTTTTAAATATATAATGTATGTTTTTTGCTTATGATATCAATAGATTATTTTCGCAAAGAATTATTATCTGGTCTAATTATATTTTAAATCATTTAAACTAGTCCTCAACAACTAAAAAGCAAACATTTAATTTGATTGTTCGTCCTTTTTAATCCAAAAGATTCTTTCTTGGACTTTAGAGTTAAACCCTCAAAACCTTTAAACCCTTTTCCACTCTTCTGTGAAATTCAACCTCCGGCCACTTGTCGGGTAGTGGGTTTGGGTTAATTATTTGGGATAAAAAATTTAAAATGAAAAAGGGATAAATATACCCCCAAAGTATGATAAATGGTACGTATATGCCCTTCATCATACTTTGGGTATACGTATGCCCCTACTGTTAGTATGAGGAGCATATACGTATTTGTCATTTCATTAACGGTAGGGGCATATGTACCCAAAGTATGACGGAGGGTATATACGTATAATTTATCATAGTTTGGGTGCATATTTGTTCCTTTTCCGTAAAAATAAAAGTCAAAAATAGAAATAAATGACAAGTAATTTTGAATGGAGGGAGTATTAATTGGTTTACTAAACTAGTTAAAAATTGTTACACATCTATTTTTAGTAAAATGTACAAGTAAAGATAGACGGAGGAAGTAATTTTGGATTAAAACGAACATTCCAATTAAATATAGTACACTCAAAGTTCTCCATTTCACTGTAACAGTTAGATTTTCTCCAGAACTGATTTTTTACGTTATATTTTATTTTTTATAATAACATTTTACGCATAACAACAATGACATTCATTATACTCCCTCCGGAGCTACTCCTTGAATGCGCCCTTTTTTTCTCCCTCTTTACTGATGAAAGTATGAGTGTTGATGCTAATAGTAAAGAAACATGCTTTCTTGCAGGATTTCTACCTTTTGCATACATCTTGTCTGTTGGATTTTCCCATTACATTAATAAAATTTAACTCATAAAAATTCTATTATGAGAAACTTAACGTGATATTTTTTTGATGACAGGGAGAGCAGAGACTTCATGCAGATGCTGTGACAACTCTCAAAATTCACTTCATAACATCTTCTTGTGTTTCCTTTTCGAGTTATTTCTGACCTATTTATTTCTTTGCATAGGTGAATTCCCTGGTCTGACTATGACCAACGACATTTTGTTCATATGAATCATGTCAGCAATTGTTATATCAAGCATTTAGAACTTGCCAATTTTACAGCTTGGAAGTTGCATTGTAATCCTATGGAGCTGTCAATAAGAAGTTCACACTGATGTTTGCAACTTGTGGTCAATAAGTTTATGTTGGTGCCAAATATTTTTCTGTGTCCAGAAATTGTTAATCTGATTTTCAACGTTTTCAAAGATATACTAACAAAGCAGCCTGAGATAACAAGTTGAATTATTTCAGGTCATTAATTCCTATCAATTTGCCAGTCAAAAATCGTTCTCTTGATTTATTAATTCCCAAGATGTAATTTAGACCAATGCACTTTGTATTTATTTGCAATCCTGCTTGGAGATGATAACTGCAAACAGATATGGTTCGATCAGTGTATTAATGTATTGTTTATAGTTTTATGGCCTTTTCACAAGAGATCTGAAAAGTTCATTTTCTTCTATTCATTTTATAAGAGGGTAAGAGATCTCATTTCTCTCCCTCCCTGTAATTCTTTTATGTGATAGTTACTACTTTGTTGGAAGTTTTGATTATTGGGATTTGGGAATTGAAATTTGAAATTCATGTTTTGGAAAGTCCAAAAGAAAGATTCAAATTGAATAAAGAGGGAATTCAAGCTCTTAACCAAGAAAAGTTCAAATGAACATGGAGGGATATTCATTCTTTACAATACGTTCACCCTTGTTATCTATTTACAAGTTTTTGAAAATATTACCTCAAAATTTGAATATAATCTTCCATTGAATTAGCTCTCTCTGCTCAGCTTGTATAATACATTTGAAATAACAAGTTGAGTGAATCCGAGAGTCCCTTTGTTTGTGCAAGATGAACTTTTCGTCATTATAAAATAAAATAAAATGAAAGTTTAGTTGAAATTATCCCTATAAAATAATATTTCAATATAAACTAAAACATCATATAAATGTACATCTTATCAAAAATGTGAATGCCCAAACACTAGTGAGAAGAGTTTTAGAAAGGAAAAACCTATTCAAATAGTACTACTTATTTTTGGCTCTATCAGATAATTGATTTGAATAAACAAAATTACCAGTTTTTTTAAATAGATAATGTATGTTTTTTCCTTCTGATATCAATAGATTATTTTCACAAAGAATTATTATCTGGTCTAATTATACTTTAAATCATTTAAACTAGTCCTCAACAACTAAAAAGCAAACATTTAATTTGATTGTTCGTCCTTTTTAATCCAAAAGATTCTTTCTTGGACCTTAGAGTTAAACCCTCGAAACCTTTAAACCCTTTTCCACTCTTCTGTGAAATTCAACCTCCGGCCACTTCCCGGCGAAGATGGCGCCGACTAAAGGCAATGGAAATGGGAAAAAGAAAGGGAAAGGGAAAGGCAAAGGGAATTCCAAGGAACCAAAACGTGGAGGTGCAACATCCGAATCCGAGTGCATTTTCCCAATAACAATCATCTCTAATATCCTTTCCCGTCTCCCTGTGAAGAACCTTTTACGATTCAGGTGTGTTTGCAAGCAGTGGAGGAAGCTCATTTCAAAGACCAACTTCATCGCTGCCCATTTCCGGCACTCCTCTTCTTTGCAGCACTCTGGTTCGTCCATTCTTGTATACACTCGTGATTCCGAGTCCTCTGATCATGTGCTCTCAATGTACAAACCACCTGAATCGATTGTCGAGCTGGACAACCCTTATCCATGCTTCTTTCCCAATATGTACATTGCGGGTCCTGTCAATGGCATTGTCTGCCTTTTTCAGCCACCTTGGGGTGATGTGATTACCCTTTGGAACCCAGCAACCAGGCGGTCTAGGAGGGTGCCTCTTTCGGGGAACAAACCCGCCAAGGAAGCGTACTGTTGGGTGTCTATTGGAATGGCGTTTGATTATGAAGAAAATGACTTGTTGATATTGAAAATCTTTTGTCTCGGGCCGACACCTACTGACCCCAACCCTGTGGAAATGTGGTCAACGAAGGATCTCCGGTGGAAGAAGCTTAAAAATGAGCTGGTTTGTCATATTGTTAGCTATACTAGCATTGCTAGCGTTAAAGGGGTGCCTTATTGGTTGGCATTTATAACTGATGAATTTGGGTTTCGTATGGTGTTGGTGCGCTTTGATGTGACTAGAAAAGTCTTTGAGAAGTTAACAATGCTAGGAACCGGAGAAAAGACTAAGCAGGACTTTGTGGTCATAGAGAATTCTCTTGGTATGTTAACCTGGGAGGAAAGAGACAATTCCTACGTTGATGTTTGGGTAATGGATGATGAAGATGGTTGGAGTAAGAAATGCAAGGTAGGACCGTTATTTGGGTTTGACAGAGGTTTGAGCTGTTTGAGGAATGGTGACATTGTAGTCAAGAATGAAAATGGGGTGCTGTTGTTTGATCCAATGACTAGTTCAGTTAAGGCAAAATTGAGCGTTGATAATGCTAAGAAGGGTTCGTATGTGATTTTCGACTATTCGGAGAGCCTGGTTCAGATTGAAGGCATGGTAATTGTCAAGAAGCAAGACCCTAGAGATAAGGCACGCAAAACCCTCATAAGGTTCGGTAATTAAGTTATTGTCATACTATAGTTTAAATTACTATGTTCTTGCTTTTTGTTGATTGTCAACTTCCACTTTTAGATGCTGTCATTGCTTTAGAAGTTTTCTTAGCTTATTTGCACATGCATGTCTCATGCAGGCACTTGGTACTGAAGCACAACGACTCTGATGTCTTGAATTACTATGTAAACTAGCCCTATTAAATTACTTTAGTTAATTCTGTGAAATTTGTAAGATGCTTGAGTGATGCTGCGGTGTTTAACTTCTTTCCACAACATTGATCCAAAGGCCCCAACACCTGTGCTTGTGCCTTGTGGGTTGTAGCGAACTACTCCATGAAGTTCCGAACTAGTCGAGATGCATATAAGCTGTTCTCTCTTTTCTCTAAAAATTTTCTGAAAAATGATGTCTTTAAGTTGTGTTTTCTTGGGTATTTCTCTTATGATGGTGGGTTTGGTTAGCTCTTCTACATTTGAAGAGCTATATTAACCCAGTTGGGCTTGGACCATTTGACAAATAAAGGGGAAGTTCTCAGGATGAAACTGGACAACCTTCTGGTGCTCAGTTTTCATCATAGAGCAAGTACTATATGTTTGGGGAAGTCACTTTTCAGATTAAGCTTGTAGAGGGTGACTCTGCTGGACCTGTCACTGCTTTCTATATGTCTTCGTAGGGACCAACCCGCAATGAGTTTGATTTGAGTTTCTAGGTAACGCAACTGGTGAACCATACTCGGTACAGACCAATGTCCACGTGAATGGTGTGGGTAACAGGGAACAATAATTGAACCTTTGGTTTGACCCATATATGGACTTCTACTCTTATTCCATTTTGTGGAACCAGTGCCAAGTTGTATTTTTAGTAGATGACACACCAGTTTGTGTGCACTCAAATTTGGAGCACAAGGGACAGAGGCACATCTAGGATTTCTAGAACATGGGTGCACTACTAAAGAAAGGAGGAAAAAAAATGCATTTAGTGGTAGACTGGGAATTGATCCAAAAAATGCATTTAGTGGTAGACTGGGAATTGATCCTTGTTTCTCTAGGTAAATAACCAACTTTCAATCAAGTGTACCGTAGCTCCTTTAGTCTTATGTGGACTACATGGAAAGAGACATAGAGAGTATTTGATGGAGCAGATATCTTTTTTGTACAGATTAGGGAAATATGTTTGTTCTTCAGATTCTGGGAGTACTTCTAATATACCATTTAGTACTGATGACTGACTGGATGTTGATGACTGGATGCTATTCGTAAAGAAACATGCTTTCTTTCAGGACTTCTAGTGAACATTTTGTTCATCAGATATTATTGAAGTACTTCTAATATTCCAGATAGTGTTGATGCGATCAGTAAAGAGACACGCTTTCTGTAGGATTTCTTCTTTTTGCATTCATCTTGTATGTTGGATTTTTCCGTTCATCGATAAAATTTAACTCAAAATATATTCTGAGAAACTTACGGACATTCTTTTTTAAAAAAATTATGCAGCGCTTGCAGAGACAACCCTCTCGTGATCTTGGGCTATCTGGCTTGCTTGAAAGGCACTCTGTTTGCCCATATTTTGCTTACCTCAGAGATGGATTAAAAAACTTTTGACTGTCTTTTTAGTTGGTAGGTCGTAGATGTATGTTGTTTCTGCCCATTCCGTGTTACAACCCTCTGATGTTTAAACTTGAAAGGTGTAATTCTGATTATCTAACTAATTTCTATCGCTCGTTGCACTCATCAATTAGTATTTGGTGAATTCATGTTTGTGTACAATACTTTTTGAGTATTATTTCGCTTCATAACATCTTTCATTGTGGTTCCCGTTGAGTTTTTTCTTCACTCAATTTCTCTCTTTTTCCATAATCAGGTAGTTCTTTTTGGTTCATAATTCTTTGCTTATGTGAATTCTCCAGTCTGACTATGATCAAAGATATTTTGCTCGTACGAATCGTATCAGAAGCTGCTATTTTAGTCCTAAGGAGCTGTCAATAAGCCTTAGTCCTTACAGCTGCTGTTGTTGTGTTGCCTGCATTCTGGACAAATATATTTTTCTGTGTCCACTAATAGAGTAATTGATAGTTAAGACAATGTAGAACATCTTCTGATTTTCAACGTTTTAAAAATATATTTGCAATGTAGCCTGAGAGATAACTACGGCTCAATGCTCCCAAAATCTTATAAGTTCAAGAAATTTTGTCTGCGTTAACTTAGCACATGTACTAGTAGTTACGGGGTGGCTGCATTGTGCCAACATAATAATGGTTTGGGCACGTGAGGAGGAGTGTAGATGCCCCACTGAGGAGGTGTGAGCGCTTGGCAGTGGCGGGCGTCAGGAGAGGTAGAGGCAGGCCGAAGAAGTAGTGGGGGGAAGGGGAACGTGAGAAGGAGTGTAGATGCCCCAGTGAGGAGGTGTAAGCGCTTGGTAGTGGCGGGCGTCAGGAGAGGTAGAGGCAAGCCGAAGAAGTATTGGGAGGAAGGGATTAGACAGGACTTGGTTCGTCTTGACCTTACCGAGGATATGGCCTTAAATAGAAGAGTTTGGAGGTCGCGTACCAGAGTAGAAGGTTAGTTGGTAGTTGAGCATTCTTTCGCTTCCTGTGAGATAGGTTTGGTGGCCATTCTTGGACGTCCCGTCTTTTCAGTACCGTTAGCACTATGCTTGTAGTTCCTTGATCTTTGATTTCAGCTTTCACTGGTGTTTTGTGTACCGATTATTGCATTATTTCATTTTCGTTATTGTTCTTTCTATTGTGTGTTGTGTAGCACTTTCCATTTCGATTAGTTTGTATTGTGATTGCCCCATATTTCTGTCCCCTTTTTCAGAATATTTATCGGAAACAGTCTTTCTACCTCTACGAGGTAGCGATAAGGTCTGCGTATATTCTACCCTCCTCAGATCCCACTTGTGGGATTACATTGGTGGTTGTTGAATAGAACTGTGTGTTAATGGAACTTTTATGACTCCCATTCAATTGTTGGCTCGTGAAAGTTTGAAACATAATTGAACATTGGAGCCCAATTTTTGAAATATTCTCACTGCAACACTTCTCAACTTGCTAATATTATTACTAATCTTTAATATATACCATATATATTTGGTCCCAAAAATATTTCTCAATCACCAATTAACACCAAAAACATATTTAAAACAAGAAGATATTGAACTCTGAAAAGGAACATGTGCACCACGTAAGTTTTTATGTACCAAACATCCGATCTCTTAGGGTAAAATATGCAAAGTTTTTTCTGGGGTAACTAGTATTTTGAATGTACATAAGAAGAATCATAACCTACGGGTGGATGCAGTCTTTCGACAACGGGTTTTCCGCCGGACGACTAGTAGGAGGGGAGAAGGGCCCTTACTCCGTCCCACACAGTGTATTACTATCGGCCCTATCAGGCAACATCTACCTACAGAAAACATTCATATCTAGCACTTGAGGAGGTCAATCTTAAGTGTTGGAAGCTACTGCTAAGGGACTCCCCCTCATCTAGAAAGGATAGGCAATTGAGAGAGAATAGGGCGATAGCGACAGACACAGGAACTGGAATAGATTTCAAGATTACTTCCGTAGAGGAGAGGGGAAAGCTTCTTAGATAGGGTGATAGCCCGGTTTTTATTGTTTATCCTTTCCTGCGCTTGTCTTGTATTGAGGTATACCGAAGAAATGAGTAAAAATAGGTAACAGAAGGGGAGGGATTGCTGTTTTTTATTAGTGAGGACAAGCCGCTTTCATTTTCAACAATCTAATGGTAGGGCGGGGTTGGTTTGAATCCATAACTTTAAATACGAATATAAATATACATGGTTTTTAGCCAACAATTTAATTTTGTAATGAGTTCCATATTGAAAATCTTAATAGTTGAACTTGTTAAAATTGAATTTTGAATCCGCCACCGGCAGAATCATGATAAGTATTGCATGGGGAGTTCTTGGGAGGGATCTGGTTTATAGCCTGTTTGACCAAGCTTCTAAAATCAGCTTATTTTAAGAATTGTTTTTTTTAAAAGTGTGTAAATTTTGCTTCTTCCCAAAAATAATTTATTAATTTGCAACAAATCTAACAATTCATGTATTGTGATTCATGCATAACTAATATATACATAACTAATCCTTGCATAACTCTCTCAACTTGACAAGATCTTTCACTTTGACACCTAGAGTGGACGATGTTCATTTTAAACACCTAAAATATCATTCAACTATGTCACTTTGGCACCTTTTGCCCTGTTGGCAAAATGTGTGTGGAACACTGCGCAAAGGCGCGCTAAGCTCCATATTTGCTGATGTGGCGTACAAATGGCCCCCAATGGTAATATAACCCCCAACCTTATATATACCCATCTTCTTCCTCATTTCACTCGAAATTTTAACCCTAAATTCCCAATTTCTGGAAAAAAAAATTCTCTCATCCATATTTAAATTAATTTCGTATTTCTTTTTGAAGGAAAAATTTATTCTTCAAAAGATAGGTTCTTTTATAATTCAAAATTGGATCAATTGAATTTTTGTTTTTCCGCCTCATCATCTTCTTTCCACTTCATATTTATATCCATAATTATTTCTATATATTCATTAGAGGTGGAATGAATAATTGTTCAAAATTGCAAATTTTATTAATTTCTAAATTTAAAATTAGCCCCCTTCGCAACTAGAGTAGAGATGAATGTACAAAGAAAGAGAAATTCTTACAAGTGTGATTTGCTTTTCTCATAGAAAGAAAGAAAGAAATGAAAGAAAGAAAGTGATGAGGTAAATAAAATGAAAATTCGATTGTGGGTGTTCATCGAATTCCGGCACGGATGTGGTGGTTGTTCTTGCAATAAATGAGAAAAGAGGAAAAATGAATCATTGTGGTAGTTGTTTGTCGAATTCGGGTATGAATTTTGTGGGTAATTGAAAAGTTGGAAAATGGCATGGGAAAGAAGAATTCGGGTATGCATTTTGTGGGTAATTGGAAAGTTGGAAAATGGCAGGAGGTGGGGTTAGATATTATGGAGGAAAAAAAGTAAAAAGTGATTTTTTTTTTTTTAAAAAAAATTACACGTGTCACATTAGGATTCGTTTACTTTTTCACGTAGATGACGTTTGACATACGCGCTTTGATTGGTTTTGAGAATATGAAAAAGGCGCCAAATGACACACTTGGAGACTGGTTTAGGTGTTTAAAATAAACAACGTCTAGTTTAGATGCCAAAATAAAAGTTCGTGTCAAGTTTAGGGATCTGACGATGTGTTTAGCCTAATTAATACATGCATAGCTAGTAGCTACATAACTAATACATACATAGCTAATTCCTGCATAACTCTATCCGGCAAACAAATGACTTCTAAAATTAAGACAAGAAACGAAAAAATCATGAGATGAAATTCAAATTCTCCAAAAAAAACACTTTGATTTGAGAATTTAATATCATGATTTAGAATTTTTCAAATACAAAAATTGATCCACAAGTTTATATTTGATTAAAAAAGGTCTCATCATTTTAAATTTTGCAAAAAGACTCTTGCTCGGAGTAAAAAAATTATACGTATCATGTGAAAGAATTATATTAAAGAGTAACTAGTTGTTATTATTGTTGATTAGTGAAACTTTATAAAATTATGCATACTTGAAAGTTTATAATCACAAATATTTATTCATAAAAGGAATATAGAGATATGTAATTTATTTATGCAGTGTCTTAGCATACTACTAGATTTTATTTATGAACTATAGGTTGCTCATTTGATAACTTAATAGAAGAATTGAAAAAAATTTAATAGTTTTTACAATTTATGAGATTTTCATATTTATAGGAAACATACAACAACAACATATCATATATATGTGGTTTGTAGGCTAATATACAATAGAGAGTTTACTCACAAAGTGCTCACCACAGAATGCTCACTCGAAGGGCAGAGCTGTGCAGAGATTGTAGCGTTTGCAGGTTATTTGGGTGTTCTAAAAAAAATATATATCAATATATTCCCACAAAGTGATTTAAATTGCGTGTAAAACCGAAACTTCAACTTCATCTCAAATAATTTAAAATTATGATTTGATATGTATGGCCAAACGGACCCTTAATTGGATTGTCCTGTTCAACCCAAAAATTCTTTCCTGGACCTTGTTAAACCCTCGAAACCCTCTCTAGCTGTGAAATTCAACCTCCGGCCACTTCCCGGCGAAAGATGGCGCCGACTAAAGGCAAAGGCAGTGGGAAAAAGAAAGGGAAAGGGAAAGGAGGGAATTCCAAGAATACCAAAAACAGAGCACCAGAGCCAACTTCCGACTGCATTTTCCCTATAACAATCATTTCTAACATCCTTTCCCGTCTCCCTGTGAAGACCCTTTTGCAATTCAGGTGTGTTTGCAAGCAATGGAACAAGATCATTTCTAAGCCCAACTTCATCGCCGCTCATTTCCGCCACTCTTCTTCTTTGCAGCACTCTGGTTCGTCCATTCTTATACACACTCGTCATTCCGAGTCCTCTGATCTTGTGCTCTCAATGTACAAACCACCCGAATCGATTGTCGAGCTGGACAACCCTTATCCATGCTTCTTTCCCAATATGCTCTTTGTGGGTCCTGTCAATGGCATTGTGTGCCTTTTTCTGCGAGGTCGGGGTGATGTGATTAGCCTTTGGAGCCCAGCAATGAGGCGGTCTAGGATGGTGCCGCTTTCGGAGAACATACCCCTCATGGGAGGAGGGTACTGTTGGGTGTCTGTTGGACTGGCGTTTGATTATGAAGAAAATGATTTGTTGATATTGAGAATCTTTTGTCTCGGGCCGACACCTACTGACCCCAACCCTGTGGAAATGTATTCAACGAAGAATCTCCGATGGAAGAAGCTTAAAAATGAGCTGGTTTGTCATATTGTTAGCTATGCTAGCATTGCTAGCGTTAAAGGGGTGCCTTATTGGTTGGCATTTATAACTGATGAATTTGGGTTTCGTATGGTGTTGGTGCGCTTTGATGTGAATAGAAAAGTTTTTGAGAAGTTACCAATGCTAGGAACTGGAGAAAAGACTAAGCAGGACTTTGTGGTCATAGAGAATTCTCTTGGTATGTTAACCTGGGAGGAAAGAGACAATTCCCACGTTGATGTTTGGGTAATGGATGATGAAGATGGTTGGAGTAAGAAATGTAAGGTAGGACCGTTATTCGGGTTTGACAGAATTGTGGGCCGTTTGAGGAATGGTGACATTGTAGCCGAGAATGAAAACGGGTTGTTGTTGTATGATCCAGTGACTAGTTCAGTTAAGGCAAAATTGAGTGTTGATAATGCTAAGAAGGGTTCATATGTGATTTTCGACTATTCGGAGAGCCTATTTCTGATCGATGGCATGCTATTAGTTAAGAAGCAAGATACCAGAGACAAGGCACGCAAAAACCTCATAAGGTTCGGTAATTTAGTTATGTCATACTATAGTTTAAATTACTATGCTCTTGCTTTTTGTTGATTGTCAACTCCCACTTTTAAATGCTGCCATTGCTTTAGAAGTTTTCTTATCGTATGTGCACATGCATGTGTCATACAGGCACTTGGTACAGAAGCACAACGACTCTGATGTCTTAAATTACTAAGTAAACTAGCCCTATCGAATTGCTTTAGTTAATTCTGTGAAATTGGTGAGGTGCTTGTGCGATGCTGCTGGGTTTAACTTCTTTCCACAACATTGATCCAAAGGCCCCAACACATGTACTTGTGCGTTGTAGGAAACTGCTCCTTGAAGTTCGTGAACTAGTCTAGATACACACATGCTTGGACGAATACCACCCTTTTTAAGAAAAAAACATTGATCCAAAGAGTTTTATTGATCTTTTGGAATACTCTTGATATCTGATAAAAGGATAAATCTATAAGGAGAAACTGAGAGTTCTTCTATGCAATTCTGCTCAGAATATGATTAATATAAGCTGTTCTCTCTTTTCCCTGAATTTTTCTGAAAAATGGTGTCTTTAAGGTTGTGTTTTACTGAGTGTTTCTCTTACGATGATGGGTTTAGTTAGCTCTTCAAGATTTGAGGAGCTATATCAACCCAGTTGGGCTTTGGACCATTTGACAAATGAAGGAGAGGTTGTCAGGATGAAACTGGATAACCTTTCTGGTGCTGGGTTTTCATCAAAAAGCAAGTACATGTTTGGGAAGTCACTTGTCAGATTAAGCTTGTAGAGGGTGACTCTGGTGGAACTGTCACTGCTTTCTACATGTCATCAGAGGGACCAACCCACAATGAGTTTGATTTGAGTTTCTAGGTAACACAAGTGGTGAACCGTACTCGTTACAGAACAATGTCCACATGAATAGTATGGGTAACAGGGAACAAAGATTGAACCTTTGGTTCGACCCATCTAAGGACTTCTACTCTTATTCCATTTTGTGGAACCAGCGCCAAGTGTATTCTTAGTAGATGACACACCAGCTCTTGTGCACTCGAATTTGGAGAACAAGGGGATCCCATTCCCCAAGGACCATGCGATGGGTGTTTACAGTTCAATTTCGATTGCAGATGACTGGGCTACACGAGGTGGAAAGATCAAAATTGATTGGTCCCATGCACCCTTTGTAGCACCCCTTCCCCCCACCCACCCACCCACCCCCACCCCCACCCCTTGATAATGAGCGAGGGAAACTTAGAAAATCTCTGATCCTTGGTACCTGATCTTTGTTTGCTTATCTTCTTGTTTTTGGAAGTGTTCACCAGTTTTGGTTCCTTGACGGAGTGAGTAGTAAGACAAAGCATTGTTTTTCCATTTAATTAAAAGCATGATATTTGCACTTATTTATTTGAAGACATCATGAACATCTGGAGAATTCTCCTTGAATGCCCCCTTTGTTTGCTCCCACTTTCTGATGAAAGTATTGGAATTTTTGTTGCAAATAAGTGCTGGTTTCCTCTTTTGCTAATTTGTTTGATCAGTGAATTGACTTGCCATAATTTTGGCATCTGCAAACATATATTATATACTTATTAATTACTTATAGTGTAGAGCATATGTGAAGTGAATAAGTGATAACAGGAACTGTAAGAAAGGTGCTTCTCGGATGAAAATCATCAGAAGGAAGGGGAGGAGAGCATGGGAGTAGCTCCTTTAGCACAATGTGGACAATATAGAAAGAGAAACAGAGAGCATTTGATGGAGCAGAGATTTTTGTTTTTTTGTACAGATTAAGGGAATATTTTTGTTCTTCGGATATTCTGGGATTACTTTTAATTTTTAGTTAGTTCTGATGACTGTCTGGATGCGATATATTCCAGTTAGTATTGATGATTGGATGTTGTTAGTTTTGATGATTGGATATTGTTTGTAAAGAAGCATATTTTCTTGCTTTGATTTTTAGTGCACATTTTTGTTCTTCAGATTTTCTTGGAGTACTTCTAATATTGCTTTCGTGTAGGATTTCATCTTTTTGCATACATGTTGGATTTTTCCATTCATCAATAAACTATAACTCACAAAAAATATTCTGAGAAACTTACAAACACTCTTCTTTTTTTAAATTATGCAGGGATTGCCTTGACTTTGCAGACACAACCCTCTGGTGATTTTTGCTATATCGCTTGCACGAAAGACACCCTGTTTTGTCCCTTTTTGGCATACCTTAGAGATGGATGAAAAAACTTTTTGACTGTCTTTTTATTTGGTAAGGTGGTAGCATGTATGTTGTTTCTGTTCTGTCTGTTTTACAACCCTCTGATGTATATACTGGAAGGGTCTAGTTCTGATCATCTAACCAACTTCCATCGCTCGTTGCACTCATAATTAATATTTGGTGAATTCATGTTTGTGTGCCATATGTTTTGAGTTTTCTTTCGCTTCATAACATCTTTATTTGTGTTTTCCGTTTGAGTTTTTTCATCATTCAATTTCTCTCCTTTTCCTTAATAAGGTATTTCAGCTTACTGAAGACATAATCTTAGAAAGGAAGGTGTGGAGGACACGGATTAGGGTAGAGGGTTAGTAGGTAGGAGTATTCTGGCTAGTAGGAAGGAGTGTTTTGTTTGTAATTGTGCCTAACTGCCTATCGTCGTAGTGTTATGCGTGTGTCTTGTAGTTTCTTGTTCGTGGTGGTTTGGTGATGTTTGTGATTTTCTGATAGATTGTGTATAACATAGTCTGTGGGTGTCTTGTTTCTTTTATTATCTATTGATGTTATCCCATTTTGTTTATTGTTTCCATCTTTTATATACTGCTATTTGTCCTAAGCCGGGGGTCTATCGGAAACAGCTTCTCTACTTCGTTTGAAGTAGCGGTATGGATTGCGTACACTTTACCCTCTGCAGACCCCACTTTATGGAAATACACTACACTGGGTATGTTGTTGTTGTTCCTTAATAAGGTATTTCTTTTGGGTTCATAATTCTTTGCTTATGCGAATTCTCCGGTCTGACTATGATCAAAGATATTTTTGCTTATATGAATCGTATCGGAAAATGATATACCAAACATTTTGAACGTGCCAAGTTTATAGTTGGGAATTTGTGAAGCTGCAATTTTAGTCCTTAGGAGCTGTCAATAAGTCTTAGTCCTTACAGCTGATGTTGTTGTGTTACCTGCATTCTGCACAATTAAAAGATGACCCATTAAAATTAAATTCTGAATCAACCTCTGTCGGAACCATGAGTACGTACCGAGTATTGCATGGGGAATTCTTGGGAGGTATCTGATTTAGACTTGCCAACAACAATTACAACATATGACATTGATGGTACAACTATCGGGTTAATAATGTATGTACGAATTATTTACTCTGAATTGTCATATTTGTTTTTCAACTGTGCAATTAATTATGCAGCAATCATTATCTTTTTCCTTCAACTAACCAAAAACTACACAATTTTATGCAAAATTTCATATTGGAATTAATTGCTCCAACGTCACAATGAAACAGGCTCTAAAGGTACTAGTAGTATACAGTGGTTTGGAGTCAATATTTTTATCAAGGGGTTCAAAATACGAAGAAGTCAAAGAGGGTTCAATATATATATATAATTTTAATTAAAAATAAATAATATAATTTCTCGCTGAAGGGTTAGATGAACCCTCTCGGTCCTAGCTGTGTCTTGACACATTTTTAAGAGATGAGTGTCTATTCCTATCTTATAAAGGTGCCAATGACCTCACCAACTACCAAAATTCCAGAAACAATTATCCAAAATATTGTCAACTAAAATCATCTTTAAGTTGTCATAAATTGACTATTTTAAGGATGCTACAATATCTAATCAGAAAAAAAAATTGCAGTTAGACCCCCTTGTTCTAGAAGCTGCCATTTGTCAATATTAAAGGGGACCTAAGATCATTTTAATCCACTGAATTATGAAAGAGACACTTAACTGATATATTAAGAAAAGTCAATATACATTAAAAAGAACACTTCGTATTAATAGAAATAATGAGGATGATATTGAAGACGATGATGATAATCTAACTTGTAACAATTCTTTTCCTCCACTCCTCCATTTTATCATTGACTAATTACATATTATAACTTGTAAAATATAAGTTCAAGATTCTCTTACGTATACGTATACATGTCATAGGATTAAAAATTTAAAAAGAATACATTTTTCACATTTTTTTACTTTACAAACATATTTAGATCTTTCCCTCTGCCAAAACCAAAACGAGATTCGTTTTTATGGAGCCACTTTTTTTTGGAGATAGAAGTACCAAGAACTATGTTTAAAGTTGAGTGGAGTGTCAAAAACACACTTAAATTATTCCTTTTTTTTTTTAGTTTCACACCTAAATTAATAGAAGCGTGAGAAAACACCTAAACTATTACTTTTAGTTTGAGAAACACACTTAAACTATCACTTATTAGTTTGAGAAATACACTTAAAAGCTGACTAGATCAAATATTTGCTTATAAACTCTTTAGGTGTGCCTACCCATTAAAAATCAGTCCACATGACATATTTTTATTCTTTTTTACTAATACATTATTTTTTTCATTTTTTAAATATTTTTTAATTGATTTTTATTCATTTTGAGGTGTGTTTCTCAAACTAATGAGTAATAGTTTAGGTGTGTTTCTCATACCCTCAATAATTTAGGTATGAAGCTCAAAAAAAAAAGGATAATTTAGGTGTGTTTTTTAAACTTCACTCTTTAAAGTTTTGTAAAATTAAGGTGTATAAGACAAATTTACAAATTCATACAGAGAGTATGTATTAACCATATAGATATTTATTAAATATTTTTTGTTTCTCTTGTCCTTTTCATCCTTCTCCCTCAAGGATCACCTTTTACTTTTGTTATCTCAATTATATCCATGTCTGAAATATTATCCAAGATTATGATTATGTATTTCATTAGTGTTGCTTGGACTAATTTTATTGTACATTTGTATGTCATGTCAACATAATTTTATAGACATGAATTATTTCTAGTTCGAAGCCTAAAGAGCCATCTTTTTAAGCCAAAATGCCAAAAGGCCCACTCCCTTTTCAAAAAAAAAAAAAACTAATCGAACAAAAAGATCAAGGTTCAGCTATTTATCCTTTTCCTGCTATTGCAAGTTGCTGGCTGCTCAGCGACTTGTAAGTTCTTGGCTTCTCAGCAATTACTGGCTGCTCAGCAACTTCTGAGCAATTTCCTTCCTTCGTGTATGGTCTTTCACACATATTAAGTGATGTTTTCCTACAACAACAAGTTTTTGAGTTTGTGATTGGGAGAGAGAACTTAATTTATGGTGAAAGAATAAAAATTACATGACAAAATTTTTGCTTAGTTCAATTGAGAATTCACGTGAAAGCCTACTTTTTGAAGAACCTACATTCAAACTCGCAAATATGTAGTATTACAAAGATCAAACTCATCATTGGTGGGTTTTTGAACGATAGAACAACGTTTAATTGACGCATACATGTCAAGACTCGTTACGTTAATGTGATTAGCAAAAATATCAACAGTACGTAGAAATCAAGACAGAGAATCGTCATTTCAAATACAAGTCTCATAGTGTGTTATAACCTCATTGACTGAAAAGGACGTTGGATATCGTCCAGTGATAACCACTACATCTTCAGGATCACTTATACCCATTTTGTTCCTTAATAAGCGTCGCAATCGCAATCGCTCGTATTTAAGAGATAGTGGAAATATTTGTACCACTACAGACTGTCGATTATATCTTATAGAGCCGGCTTCATATAAAACATTACCACCCCAATATAAATTTACTCTTACTTTAGCCTCATTCATTTTGATTAGTATGAATAAAAAAAAATAAAAAAATAATCCAACTAACTCAAACTAATACCACGAAGAAACTTATATAGAGCTTAGAAAGCATTATTAGTATGTATACAGGAGGGAAAAAAAACTAACTCAAACTGATAACTTATATAGAGCTTAAAAGTTGCAGGAAAACAACACTTAGGGGTCGTTTGGTAGAGTGCATTAGAAAAAATAATGTTTCCATTAATTTTGTGTATTACTAATATTTTGTTTGGTAGACTTTTTCATCCTATGTATTACAAATGTTTGCATTAGTTATACACTCTATTTGGTATTAAGGAGTGTATTACTGATTCATGGAAATTCATGGTATTAGTAATGCAATGGATTGTAATGCACGCATTAGTATGGTTAAAGTCATAATTGTCCCTCAAAATTTTTTCCACATCCTTTCCACCATATTTATGGCGGATATTTTTGTAAAAAAAATATTTTTTTTAGAAATTATGCAATTCATGTTATTTTTAATATATCAAACCAAATATTGCACAAGAAAATTGCAAGCATAATTAATGCAAGTATTACTAATACACACTATTTTACATTATTCGTATACACCCTATCAAACGGCCCCTTAATAGCATGTGTGAAAGACCATAGAAGATAAAGGAAGGAAATGATTAGAAGTTGCTGAGCAGTCAATAACTTCTAAGTCGCTGAGCAACCAGCAACTTATAAGTCGCTGATAACTTATAAGTTGCTGAGCACCCAACAACTTACAAGATGATGTGCAGTAACTAAAAAAAAGATAAATTCCTGAACCTTGAGCATTTTGTCCAATTTTTTATTTTTTATTTTTTATTTTTTTGAAAAAAGAAGTGGCTCCTTTGACATTTTGACTTAAAAAATAATTTTTTAAATTCCGGACTCAATTATTTCTTTGGAATGAAGTAATTGACGTAATCAAATGTCTATATATAATAGAGTGTGGTGCCTTTGAGATGACTTTGGCCCCCTTTACGTCGTTTGGTACACAGAACAAGGTAAAGTATCTCAAAAACAAATCGATTTGGCAGTAGATTTGTCATGTGTTTAGTTGGCAGTTTATATTTTCAATCAGACATAGTATTTCCTTCATTCCAATTTATATGAAGTAATTGACTTGATATATAGTAAAAAGAAACAAAGGTTTTTAAAATTTATTATCTAAAATAAATCATAGATGTGTGTGACTATAAATTATTTTATTAACTATAAAATTAGTATTTTAAAATTAAATTATTACTAAATATAGAAATGTGTCATTCTTTTTTAGACTGATTAAAAAGAAATGCATTTTTTTAGGTGAGATAAATAAATTTAGAAATTATAATTTCAAGAATATAATTAAATAAATTTAGAAATTATAATTTCAAGAATATAATTACAAAATAATTTATTCCACGAATTAAATGACCACTTGAGGCTTTTGAAAGTGGTACTAGTTAAGTCCTTCCAAGTTTGGCAAAGTGGTATAGGTGCACCTCACATAGATCAAGAATCAAGCTTATAATCAATGTCTTGAATTCTTTATGCTTTAATAAAGACTTGTATTACGAGAAAATTAAAGAACTAACAAAGAGTAATGCTACCAAAAATAATTTAGGATTATTTCTCCAACTATTAGAAAATTCATATGAAACAAATATTCCACTAATTATTACGCTGATCATCATCCATTGCGTAGCCCATAATTATTGGAGATTGGTCCCTCCATCTTTCCATCTCTTGCTCTCAATATTGAAATATTTTGTCATGAAAACTTTATTTATTTTATTCTTTCATAGAACAAGTGAAACCCCTCTCAATAATGTCGATCTCTAGGAAATACATACTTAATTATATAATCAATTTATTTTATTTGACTTTTAATATTAAAACTATATTTTTTATTTATCTATTTTAGCAAATTACTAGAAATTTATTATTTTCTTCAATACTGTCTTGATTATTAAATAATTACATTAGGTATAAATGAAATTTAGATTGTCAAAATATAATTAATAAAGTTAGTTTAGTAAAAAAATAAATTACTAATAAATATTTTTGGACTAAAACTATTGATTTAAGTCGAATCCACATCTTAAAAAAATATTTAAGATGTGCAAGCCTCAACCAATAATGTTTCTCTTACAAAAGCTTGCATTCCTACGCTGTCCCTCAAATATTTTGTTTTCCTTTTCCCAATCTTTACAAGGAGTTATTATTAAAAGAAAATATACTAATTAATTATAATTAAATAACACAAATTTTGTTTACATCACGTGTGACAGTGCAGATACCTACACTAATTATACATCCAGCTCGTTTATATGGAGGGTGGCACACTTAGGGGTCGTTTGATACATAAGATGGGATAAACAGAAATATTTTATGAGACTATTTTATTTCACTTTTTATATGGGATAGTAATCTTACTATTTTAGTACAAATGATGACATAAAATAATCACAGGATTAGCTTTTACTATCTTGTATCAAATATGACATAAAGTTAATCCTAAATTTTATTTTAAAATTATTATCCTTATCCCACGTACCAAATGACTAACATATCCACTTATATAACCAACTCATTGTCACAGATAGATATTCAACTCTGTTTATCGCCGAGCACAAGCAACTCATAAATTAAAAAGTTGCTCTGTGCACAATTCTTTTTTTTACTTATATATGATGTGAAAGCTGTTTAAACCCTGTATAATAATTAATTTAAAACAATACCAAAAAAAAAAAAAAAATCTTATGGCATCATCGAGATTCAAGACCCTTAGAAAATTGTCTCTGACTTAGCCACATGGAGATAAGTTGGCAAAACTTTAGGAGTTTTTTGTCGTTATAAAAAATTTTAATAACTACGTCTCAACTATTAAAGTAATTGGAAAAAAGCATAAAAATATGGCCGAATTTCTTATCCAAATTATTAGTTAGACGTTGGCCAATTGTGTCAAAAGAGAACTTTTCCCCAAGGGTGTACTTGCCTCATTTAACTAATGAATTTACAAACTTCACTAATCATTAAGGACCCGTTTGGCCATAATTTTTTTTTAATTTTTTTCTGAAAATTTATTTCACTTTAGTGAAAAAAATGAAAAACAGAGGTGTTTGGTCATGAGATTTGTGAAATAAATTTTAGAAAAAGTGAAAACAAGTTTTTCTTGTTTTTACTTTTTTCACTTTTATTTCTCTCACAAAAAGTCAAAAAGAACTCTAATTTTTTTCATGGCCAAACATAACTCCAACTCCAACTTCCACTCCAACTCCAAAATTTTTAATTTTCATGGCCAAACGCCTACTTAACTTCTATGTTAAAAACATTTTTTCTTTTACTTTTTCCATTTTAGCAAATCAGGGCAAAGGGTAGTTCTGTCATCTGTGCACTAGCTTTTGCTACACGTGGGGTTCGAGCCACCAGGAAGAACCAAACCACAAGAATTTATTTACACAACCTTACTTCACATTTCTTCAAGAGTCTATTTCCACAATTTAAACTCGTGACACGATAGTAACTTTATCAATTGTGTCAAAGCTTCCATTCAAATGATATGCACTTGTCGGGAGTCAAACCCCGATTTGTACCGTGGCAAGGTACTATTCTATCACTAGACCATAAACAAATCAAGAATATTACTTTTTTCATGTTATCCATAGTATTAAATAATTACATAAAGTAATAAAATTTAGAGTTCTAAAATATCATTAACAAAACTAGTTTAGTAAAATACACCATTAAAAATAGTGAAGTGTCAAATACACACCTAAATTATCTCTTATTTTGAGTTTCATACCTAAACTATTGGGAGTGTGAAAAACACACCTAACCATTACTCATTAGTTTGAGAAAAATACCTCAATGTTGTCTGGACCAAATGTTTGTATGCACACACACTTAGGCGTGTCTGGCCCTTAAATTTCCATCCATGTGGCTCCTTTTTTTTTTTATTATTATTATATATTTTTCAATTGATTTTTTAAAATTCTAAACTCTCCCCTTCTTCTTCATTTCTCAACCACTTTTCTTCATTTCTTCACCTTTTTTGCTTATTTTTTTCAACCTTCTTCCTCTTCTTCTTCTGTATTTATTAACATCCTTCTCTATTTCATTCTTCATTTTTATAGGCTAATTTGATTTGTTTTTAATTTTATCCCCTTATTCTTTTTCTATGAAATATGAAATAGGTGAATGTAATATGGATCTTCTTATGTAGTATGAATACAGTGAAACTTATATGAATACAATGAAGCTTATAGAGTGAAACTGGTTTAAGTGATTGAGCCAATTCTGGGCCAATTTTTGAAGGCCATCTAGTGAAAAATAAAGTTGCCTTTTTTGAATTAATTAGCAGTGACAATTTTGCATATTTTGCACAATTTTAGATGACAATTTTCCGGAATAATTAACTAGTAGTGACACTTTTATTTTGCACATGATAACTAGCTTTATAATTAACTGGTAGTTTTTAATATTTAACTTTTTGCCACGGTGGCATTATTTTCCATGTGGCAATCTATGTGGTAAATTATTATTTTTTTAAAAAAGAGAGTGTAATACACACACCATTACATATTAGTTGAGATGTGTTTCTCAAATTAATACATGATAGTTTAGGTGTGTTTTTCACACTCCCAATAATTTAGATATGAAACTCAAAAGAAGAGAGAGTTTAAATATATTCTGGACATTTTACTCTTAAAAATATTTTTGAAGGATTTAACAAGTAAAATGAACCCAAGGAAGTAGTTAAAACAAGATTTCCAGGTCATGCCAAGTGCCAATACATTGAAAAAGGTCCCTCAACAGAAGAAAGTCGAGACAAGATTTCCAGGCCAGTGCCAGCTTCAACAGCACTCCAAAACATAGAAAAACTCACAACCCACATCACCACAAACTAACTAATCAATCTCATTAATAATTTAAATTTGATTGGGAATTCAAGGTATGATACTAATGGATTTAACCTTTAATACTCCCTCCGTCCCAATTTATGTGATGTACTTTGATTTGACACGGAGTTTAAGAAAAAAAGGAAGAATTTTGAAACTTGTGGTCTAAAATGAGTCATAGATATTTGTGTGGTTGTAAATTATTTCATTAAGGGTAAAATGGGTATTTTAAAGTTAAATTGTTACCAAATATAGAAATGTGTCATTCTTTTTGGGACTGACTAAAAAGGAAAGTGTGTCATATAAATTGGGACAGAGGGAGTAGTTCTTATCACTAAATGTTTTTTGCTTTTTTTTTTTTGGGCACAAAAGATGTAATTTATAGTACTCATTAATTTAGATACCTGGTACAGGGAAGCCAAAAGGTGGTCCAACATTATAGTACAAGATATTTCAGCATTATCTATCCTATTGTTATTAGTGCTACAGGTACTATTACTGCTAGTATCAGCATTTGATAAGGCTTGACATTGTAGCTTGATTGATAACTCTTATTTGTAAGGCACCCTCCTGATCTGATTTAATACTAAGATTTTAAACAAAAAGGAGAGGTTGCTGAAAGATTCTGAGTCATTGCTTGTCAGTTTTAATTTGTACGAAAACGTGCAAGTTGATCAGCAACTAAAAGTGTGAAACTCTCTCTCTCTCTCTATGGTCATATGGACTGGACTCAGGGGCGGAGCTAAATCAAGAGTGTGCAAGTAAACATTCTTCGTCGGAAAATTATATGGTGTATATAGATTAAAATTTATGCAGTATGTATATATACTTGAGTTTGTACACCCTTGACATTACTAGAGCCTTTGGCTCAGTGGTAAAAGGCGTGCAAAACTATCGCAAGGTTTGAGATTCGACTCTTGCCTTAACTTTTAGTCAAAGTGTACGTGGCATACTTATTCTCTTTTCAAGAGTTTTTGAGGGTCACTTTCTTTTTAATTCCTTTTTATTCTTCAAAGTGTTTTTTTTTCCTAAACCTGTCTCCATGCCCCACCCATCCCCCTCAATCAAAACCAAAGTCATACTATTTGAGTTTAGGAGTATTAGATATTATTTCCTCCATCACAATTTAGATGATATAATTTAATTATATATCTACTCATAAATTATTCTATTTAAATTAAAAGAGTAATTTTAAAATTAAATTATTTTCAATTTTAGATAATATTTTTTTTGAGAGGAACTAAAAAGAAAAGTGTGTCACATAACTTCAGATAAAATGAATATTTATTAATAATTAAATTTAATTGAAACTTTAATTTGGATATATATTTATATTAAATATAAAATAGTCTTTCAAACAAGTTTCCACCAAAAGAATTAGAAGAAAATATTATATGCAATTACACATATATCATTGTATTTTTTATTCCCTCCTAAGTAGGTTGTTAGGAGGTTTGGACCAAAAAATTTTAATAATCGGTTAATTTCTTCCATAGTTTTATAGGTGAATCAGGAGAACTAACTAAGATTTGTAATTTTTTATTATGATTTTCAGTCATTCTCCATCAAAATACAAGAAATTTAATATCCATTAAAATTAAGGAGTAGCGAAATCGAAGATTGAAAATAACTCTAAATTTAAGTAAAAATTGATAAATTAATGTTATTTTTTCTTGAATGTATACGTGTTCAATAAAATATCTATCTAAAATTTTTTGATAGCTGCTTCTTTAAATTTTATACATCCTTCGTAAAATATCTGGCTCCGCGACTAAGACTTGGTAGTGGATTATGCATCTTGCTCAGAAGTTTATCTTTTTTGGGCCACCCACACTATATATATCCGCCACGTGAGTGTTACTGTTGGCAATGGGCGAGAATGACCAACAAACAACAATAACTATGCCACAGTTTAAACAAGTTAGAGCCACCTATATATGAAACTACACGCACCATATTCTCTAATTTAACTCATAAATAGTCATAATATAAGTAATTAATTGAAAGGAATTCCTTTTATTAATTTTCCACACAATCCCAAATATTTTCCACTCCATCAATTGCTCCAACAAGCATTTCAAAAGAATCTCGATCATTTGATCAAGTTACATGTATTCACACACTAAAATAAAAAAGAAAAAAATGGAAATAACAAATCCACATCGACCCCATTCTTGCAATTTGGTCGAGTATTTTTTTTTCTGTTACACCCATGGCCAAATGGGACCAATGTGATGATCTGAATTAAATTTTAAAAATGGCCAAATTTGATCATCAAAGAGATGGTAATCGTGTGCATCTCTGTGAAAGGAACACTTTACAATCATCCTTTGGAGCAATGGTGGGAATATACAAGATATCATCACAGCCATCCGTTTTGTGTCTCTTGAAATCAATCAGAGCCGTAAACATAGCAATGAAAAGCATCAAATGGTTAATAGCATACTTCTGGCCCACACATGCATGGGGCCCAGCTCCGAATGCTAGAAAGTTCTTCTTGTAAACACGATCCTCTTGCCTCTCTTCCATGAACCGGTCCGGGTCAAACTTCTCCGGTTCAGGAAACCCCTGGAAAGACGAGTCAAAAACCGACGGGAATACAATTGCCCCTTTTGGAATAACGTAATCTTCGGTTAACCGGAATTCTTCGCCGGCAATGTGTGGCACCATAGTCGCCGGAGCTCTGATCCTGATAATCTCACGGGCCACCGCTTCTAGGTACTTCATTTCCCTAAGCATCTCCGCAGTCAGCGGCTGATCAGATTCCGGCGACCAGAATTTCACCACTTCTTCCCGGACTTTCTCCAGAACTTGTTGATGAGAATCTAAAAGAACCAGTGCCCATAGTAGAGCAGAAGTAGAAGCATCTTGAGCTGCAAAGAGGAAGTCAAATAGGTAACCCCCAAGTTCCTCGTAACTGTACTCAAATGGCTTTGTTAATCCATTTTTCTTAGCTTCGTTAATCTCTCGTAAATTCTCCTGCATCCAGAAATCAATCAAGCATGTAGGTTCTTCTTCCCTTTTCATCTTGTTTAAGCTCTGTTCCACACAAACAGAAAGGGTATCGACTAATCTCCCAACTCCTAACCTAGCGTTTCTGAAAGCGAAACCGGGCAAATCAACGGGGAGTTTCATTAATCCAACATTGAAGTAATTGTAATCAACATTGAATCGCTTTCTAGATTCTTCGTTCAAGTATGGACCGACAAAGACGGTCTGGGAAGTATCCAAGTTCATGTCCCGGCAAAGGAGACGAAGTGGGATTGGTTTGGTTGGTACTTTGGATGCTTCGTCTAACCATGACTTGAAGTGTTTGATAATAATCCTCTGTTGGATATCAGTGTAAGTTGCTAGAGCTTTCGGGGTAAAATTTGGGGCAATTCGGCGGCGGAGGTCTTTATGTTGTTGCCCAAATAGGTAAATCAAATTATGTTCGCCGAATAGTTTTTTCCCAAAAGGGTGACCGATAAGATGGAAAGCGTCAGGGCGGACATTGGCGAAGACCTTGTGGGAAAGGTCAGTGGAATGGATGTATAGAATGAACTTACCGATGATGTAATTAGCAGAGAACCCATGTCTAGTAGACTTAGCTAAAGTGGATTGAAGGTCCCAGAATTTGGTGGGGTTGGTGACTAAAGGAAAAACATTGCCAAGGAAGGGAAACACTAAACTTGGGCCAGGAAGAAAACGCTTCTTCTTGAGGTAAAAGATTTGTTCAAGAAGAAGTAAAAGAGCTATGAAAGAGAAGAAATAAGGTGTCCATGGAGATATCATGACCCAAATGGATGCCATGTGCACTGCAGTAAAGCTCTCTTCTTCTTCTTCTTCTTCTTCTTCTTCTTTCTTCTTCTTCCTTGGCCCTTCACCAAACTGTTTGATAATATGAATTTATGAATGCTCAGCAGGCTTTTTGGTGTTGTGTTTATATAATAGGAAGGAGGGTCAAAATGTGGAGAGTGGATTGGTGGGTCAAACAAGAAAGCTGAAGGGAAATATAGGAAAACTGTGAAAGAACTTGGAAAACGTGGAACAAGAAAAAACAAAGAGACCAAATCTGAAGTGTTTTTTAGACCGAAATTTTCAGGTTGTACAGTGACATAGTTATATGTGTTGTATTTTAACCTGGTTACAGGTGGTGTTGGTCATTGGTTGTACTCGCATGGCTTGTTGTCGAGAAGGGGAAAAATTTGTTCAGTTTTGTGGTCAGAGTTTTCACTTTTGGAGGGGGAGAAAAAGTGCTATATTGAGGCATAGGAATTGAGTTTTATTGGAAGATGGATAACAGAGGCAAGAACAAAATAACAACAGAGGTAATTTTTGTCTATTATAGTCGGGCGGAACTAGAATTCAATGTATGAGTTTGATCGAACCCAATAATTTTGATTTAAACATAAGTTTGAAATTCTGGTTCCGCCTTTGATTCAATTTTCAAGATTAGATTTTGATACTTATTACAATACATAAGCAACATTTGTTAAATATGTCTACAAAAGGTTAAAACGACAACCAAAAGTTAATCCATAACGACTAATGATATATACTTGTTGAGCTATCAGGTTGTTGAGTATTAGCAATATAATATAGACAACAATGATTAAACTTTAGAGGGAAAATGTTCTTTTATAATTGAAGGGCCTATTGGCTGTTGCATAGGAAAGCAAAACAGGTAGCGATATAGATGTATTTTGGGGTGGGTGGGGTTAAAATCCAGCTGGTCATAGCAATGGTCCAGTGAGAGGATTCCTAGACATTTGCAAAGAGACAAGGACATATTACATGGGGAATTTGCTCTCTCCTTTGAATCTCTCTGTTCAAAATCCTTTCACCTATTGAACCTTACGGGGCCAGTTTGCGAACCTCGATTCCGTCGGATATTTATTACCTTTCAGCAATTCAAGTATCGAGTAATCACATATACAGATGAGAAGAATCTTTTGATCAATAATGTATCTAATGTAATCTCATAAAGTGGGGTATGAGGAGAGTATGTAGACCTTATCCCTATCTCAGTGGTAGAGAGGATGTTTCCGTTAAACCCTTAGCCCATAGAAATTTTCCTTGTGCTGCAACATAATTTTCAATTTCGAAAATGTTAAGATACTTTAACTGTTTTCTAGCGTGTCAAATATATAAATTCTTAAAGGTTCCTAACAATTTTGGTATTTTAAGAAAAGAGAAATGTAATGTTAACCTGTGGAAAGAATGTCCGCTCTTTTTCCGGAAAGTAGGTAGTTTTGAATGCGATTGCTAGTGGGTTAGTAATTGAGAATAGAAAAGAAAGCATGTTATTCCCTTATTGACAAAAGAAATATTTAACTTTATCCATTTGCTAATTCTATTTTAAACATTTTTTAGTTATTACTCCATTTTTAAACGTTCTTGAATTTTAGATTAGATAGCTATTTATCCAAGTGCCTTCTCAAAATAGCTAAAATTGTTTTCAACACACATTAGTTCTCCAATGTGTACTCGTTTCAAGTGTTTACTTAAATTCTAGATGGCAATTAAGATGCATTTTCCCGGTGTAGCGTATATAAGTTGAATTGCTAGTTATAGGTGCAAATGTTTGTTTAAAAAATCGAGTTGAATACATATGCAATCCTTTAAACTTGTCAACTAAAGGTGTCACCTGTTGAACACTTGATGTGAAGCTAAAAATATACCTATACCTTACTAAGAATCACCAAAGAAATAAGAATGCATGAATCTCAAATGCGACGACATGACAGTGGCCAATCAAACTGTGACACGTGGAAAAGAACCCAATTTTTTTTTTTTCTCCCCTTACATTTACCGGCCATCTTCTTCGTCCCCGATCTTCTTAGTCAGCTGCTCTAGTCAAATATGCTCATCACAAATTTCAAAGCTCGTTTCTACACTGCTTGTAGCAAAAACAAAGTTGTGCTGAAACTTTGCTTATTTTATGACGAGATGCTCTTTAGTGGGCTCTCTGTTGTAGTTGGAAAAGGAGGCTAGTTTGTGCTTTTTTGGTCAAACAAGAATCCATGAGGTGAGTTTTTCTACTTTGCTGTTTGGGCAGAGTTTGGAGGCTAGGTTCTTTTTTGTAGTCGAAAATGGAGGCTGGCCAAGTTTCTTGGATGGTCATAGATTTGACTAGGGCGTAGATTCAAGCACAGCAACTAACATACCAGTGTAATCCCACAAGTGGAGTCTAGGGAGGGTAATGAGTACATAGACCTTATCCCTACCTTGGGAGGTAGAGAGAGTGTTTCCAACAGACAGATTCAAGCACCATATTCAGATATTAAATCCTCTACTATTAGAAACCCAGAAATGAATCATTTCTACTAGTAACTATTTTGAAAGAAGGAAAAAAAACCACAATAGCACCTTATTACCTTCCTTTCCATCCAAAACAAAAGTGCAATCAACATACCGAAGAGATAGATAAACCATGGAACATAGATTCTTAACCAGCTAATTGATTGTAGACTACAATTCATATTTCTCATATTTGTTTCACAAATTTAACCACGAAAAAAGAAGCAAAATTTATAGGCAAGGCCAACATCAATAGAACTACATAGTAGATGAACAACATTCAAGTCCATATCAAAAGTAACACCTGCAGTATTCTCAACAAGAACCCGCATCTGTTTCTTCTTGACAAGAGCAGCAAGCTTACAGCCTTCTTCCTCTCCTACCACCCTTTCTGCGGGTGCTATCAGTAGGAATGGGAGTCACATCCTCTGCAAGATAATTTAGACAGTTATTATCATCTCCAATTTCACTTCACATGAAGTGTTTTTCACAAGGGTTATACCAACACAACCGACAGATAATTCTCAGTTTAGATACACGAAAGGAAGAAAGAAGGCTAAACAGTACCTATACGACCAATTTTCATTCCTGAACGAGCAAGAGCCCTGAGAGCAGACTGAGCACCAGGTCCAGGAGTTTTGGTCTTGTTTCCACCAGTGGCCCGAAGCTTAATGTGAAGTGCATTGATTCCAAGCTCCTGTACTCAAGAAGACATGATCCAAGTGAGTGTCTACAGAAGGAAACACATTACTCAACTGATCGTAGATGGGAAGGGAAAAACATCATCATCATACCCAGTGTATTCCCACCAGGTGGGGGCGGGGGGGGGGGGGGGGGGTAAAGTGTACGCAGTCCATACCACTACCTCAGATGAAGTAGAGAGGCTGTTTCCGATAGACCCCCGGCTCAGAACCGATAACAATAACACACAAAAATCACAAAAAAAAAATCATAAATCAAAAATCATAAAATCATAAATCAGAAAAATCCTAAGAATCGTAAAAATCATAAACAAAAATCATAAACCAACAGCAAAAAGGGTAACACATTGCTAGCAACTAGAAGAAGCAAGACACTCACAGATCAACCCTATAGACTGAATATAAGCTGTACCTTGCATCTCTGGGAAACATCTTGTGCAGCAAGCATAGCAGCATATGGGGAAGATTCATCCCTATCAGCTTTGACCTTCATACCACCTATTAGAAACGGGTGACAGCAGAGATTCATTACAACTATTTTCCGAATAAATAACAAAGGTAATGGTAAAGAGCAGAAATATAAATAAGCTTTGGAACCATTAAAAAAACTACAGAAAATCTAGCAACCTTTCAAGTTAGATAATTGCTGCACCACTATGACATTTAGAAAGCAAAAGTTCTTAATGTCTATGAGGAATCAAAGTAGGGTCACAACGCTAGAGAAAGTAAAAGCACAAAGTTCGTGAAATAGAAATTTACCCTATGATTCTTGACTATAAATGCTATGCAGAATTTGAAGTAGTGCTTAAATTGTTAAAATAATAACAGGCTCATAATTCAGAACTTCTGAAATTTCAATAGGTAAAAGCTTTGGCGTTCTGATACTAGGTAAAAGAACATAGGAGGAAAAGGATATAAAAGCCAAGCATCTAAAAATGAACTTTTGCTACATTGAGGAAGTATAGGAAAGTGTATGCAAAGGAAGAACCAGGATCCTAAGCAGTAAAATTTCAGTAGCTAATCCTTCAAAGATAGCAGACTTGCCAAAGGATAGAGAAGTGAGAAAGGACATTAATAACTAGGAATGCCAAAAGAACTTATAATGTTCAACATAACCAGAGATATAATGCAAAGTAACAAAGTTTATATCTCACAAGTACGATGGCCCATAATGCTTGAGATCAGCAGTAGCAGCCAAGAACTAACACCAAACACAGAATAAGTCACAAACGTCAACTAGAACATAGTAATCACATTATGCACCAAGACATGACATTAAACAATTCTCAATCCTCAATTAACGTGACAGGAATTATAAGTGAAACAAAAGTAACCTAACTCCCATTGAAACCCAAAAGTTGACTTTCTGCCATGGCTGGCGGGGATAGCATTAAGGTAAGCATCAAATAATATAAGAAAATACACGGCAGAGATGTCACTCAGATTGTTTTTTGTTGTCAAAACAGAGCTTACAGTTGAGTGCCTTCACTCTTAATGAATAAAAAGCAAATAAAAACCAGGTTATGTTATATCTGAGCTCTTATTTTATCATCTCCTCGACAAAATACCAAGCAAAGTACCAAGACATTCAGATTTAAATAAGCCTATTCTGTAGAAATATATAGTCCTTACCAGTAATACGAACCATTGTTTCCCTTCCAGACAAATCAGTCACGTGCTGCAGTCCAAAAACAAAGTCCGTAACTACTTGAGGCAATGTAATCAGACAATAAAGAATAATGAATCCATTGGTTACCACATACAATGAAAGTGTCATTGAATGACGCAAAAATGTGAGCAACGCCAAAAACAAGCTCTCCCTCTCTCACAGAGGGTCCAAGAGTGACAGTCTCTTCCTTTGGCTCCCTAGTCCTTCTCTTCGACTGCAAGGCCAAGTCATCAACATTAAAACAAATAGTTAACAATAGAAAGCTTAATACTGACCATTCTTTCCTTCACTTATGCCACTAAGCAAACGATAAATTCCTAAATAGGAATAGACTAACTAAGGAAGACCCACCACAGAAGCTATGCGTTCGGCAGAACACTCTATATTTGTGTTTAAAAAATTATTTAATATGTATGAATAATCTATCAAGAACCTAGTAAGCAAAACAGATTATGGTACCTATGAACTTAAAATCCAGAATAGAGTGAATGCAACACCATAACAAGTGTAATCCCAGAAGTGGGGTCTGGTTTACCGTGCTTGTCCAAAAATTTTAATTAACTTGTCATAAGCTTCAATATTTTCGGTTTTACATAGCAAACTTTATCCAAACCATTATATATAACTAAAATGTGATGCACCCGATTTGCATCACTACCACCACCACCACCAACAATATACCCAGTGAAATCTCACGAGTGGGGTCTGGTGAGGGTAGAGTGTACGCAGACTTTATAGGACTGAAACTAGTAATAGACTTTACAAGCAAGAGATAAAACAACGGGGACAATGTCTTTAAACAATAACAGATGAAAACAAAACAGATTATAACGAGGGAAGACGCAATCTTTTCATTCCAAATGGAGAACGATAACTAATCTAAGCATACCCAGATAACCAATAGATTGCTATTCTAAATATAAATCAGCAAATTACATTCAATTCAATGAAAAACTAGTGTATCAAGACAACACAAACAGGCGATTTAATTACCATGGTGTTGTTGCTGATGAGATTTCTGCTAAGGAGGTGGCTGAATTCACAGAAGGCGATTTGGTTCAGCTGCACCTTTTATATGTAGCACGACGGCCTTAGGGTTTCACCATGGAACTTATAAACTTTTTTTTTTTTTAGTATTTTCTAAAACAACCCCATATGTTTCTCATAATGTCGAATTGCGTCATACTCTCTTTTTTATAATCCGAATTGCACCATTTCTTCTAAAACTCCTCCTCCTAATTCCCAATGCAATTTATTTATGCGTTTTACCTTTTTTTTTTTAGTTTGTTTTAAAAAATAATATTATTTTTATATTTAGTAACTTTTTAATTTAAACATCTTATATGACATGGGATATTTTGATAAATTCAACATATATTATCATTCTTTGAAAACTTGATCGAACAATATCAACTCAACATTTTTATACATTAAACATATATTAATCATTCTAAGTCAGAACAATGTTTATTTTTGATATAGTGTTACAATACCACGTTACAAAATATAATATTTCTCATACATTTCTAACACTATAAATAACCCTTCTTCTTTATCCAAATTTAAATCGACACTGTGAAGTGTGAAGAAGCTTGGCGGAGTTTCTAGCAGTATAAATAAGGAAACTTATATTGATTGACCTCTTCATTTTATGCTAATGATGATGACGGGTGATATTAACACGGATCCATTTGGTTCTTAAATCAGTGGAACCAAACCTCAAAATCAATTGAAGATAAAAAACGGAATGGAAGACGTAGCACCTTCTGTGTTTTAAATATACTGAAACAACTTCAAATCTCGGATATGTTAAATTTATATTCACAACAAAGCAGACATGAGGATAATTTTAAGATACTCAAATATTTGGCAACTATTCAATGCTAGTTTTTATCAGAGAGTGCGACCAGAATTTTACTACATATAAAGCTATTTTTTGGGTATTTCAGAGTTATGAGGAAAAAGTAAATGAAAAACAGTTTCCTCAATCTATTCTCTAAGTTTGAAGGGAAAAGAGAGAATTTGCAGCAAGTGACTCCAACTTGTCACCTAAGCAGTCAGAAATTTCAATAGCATGCCCAATATGCTCCATGACTTGTGGTTAAACTGAAGTCAGTCCCACATATCCGGCACTCAAGGCTAAAATGCAAGAAAAGGCATATGCAGCAGCAACGATGACAGGTTCTTTTACCCCACATAATTCAAGGTGGTGATGTAATGGGGCCATTCTAAACAAGCGGTGTCCAGTTCCTCGGAAATATTTTGTTGTTTTGAAGAAGGAAACCTGAGACAGACGTAAGTCTTTGTTAGTTGAATCAAAAAAGTGCAGACATATAAATGTAGATAATTGGATACAACCTTCTTAAGAAATAGGTGAGGATAATCAAGCCACAGAGGTTGTATATGCAAGTAGACACTAATTTCATATTCACATATATGCCATGCTTATAGAAACAGCAAAAACTCAGCCTCAACTCGGGTCCAAGAACAAGGAACGCATCCCGAGCAACCTTAGCTGAACTTATTAGAGTGGAGAAGGCAGTTTGATTAGTTAATTAATTTGCACAGTGAAGATCCTTAAAGCAATCAGGAGGCGATCTAAGTAGAGTAATGCAAACTTCTCAAATTGTATGGAGAACACATTTGTTTCTCCTGTACTAAGCACAACTTAAGCAAAAGTAAATTAAAGAAATTGAAAAGGGCATAAATCATGTTTCTTTTAAATTCTACTTAATTCCCTCCATGACTATATTTCTGAAGAGAAGAACACATATGGACGACCGGGAGAGAGAAAGAGAAACCAAAGTAAGAAGTTTAAGTTGCATTGGTAGGTAGGTAGGTTGATAGAGAGGGAGGGGGAACCGACAACATTATTAGAAGTTCAAAATAAAGATGAAAGGGGCTAAAGAGAGCAATTAATTCCTCTTCCAAATTCTCAAACACTAACACAAGTAGACTAAAAAAGCATCTCTAGATTGAATAGTTCGAACAAGATATCCAGAAAGGATAAAGGTACCAACAACAACAACATACCCAAGGTATCCCATAGGCCATAGGTGGGATCTGGGGAGGGTAGAGTGTATCCAGACCTTAACCCTACCTCGTGGGAGTGGAGCAATTGTTTCCGAAAGACCCTTGGCTCAAGTAACGCATACCAAAGCAAAGGATAAAGTTACCAGAATCGGAAAATCTAAGAATATCATATTTGCAAACAAACTGATAATCATCCAAATTTTTAAGAAAGAGAATTATCCATGGGTAAAGGATTACAGAATAGTTAACAAGTACTTTCTCAAAAAAAAAAAAAAAAGAATAGTTAACAAGTTACCTGCAGTAAAACTGATAGTGCTTCCAGGACAAAAACACCAGATGAGATGAACAATGGAAAGAACATCCCTGTACAAGCAGCCATAGAAGCTAGTGCACCCCCTAAGGCTAAAGCTCCTGTATCACCCATAAATATTGATGCTTTGTACCGGTTGTGCAGTAGAAAGCCTGCACAGGCTCCGGCCATAGATGCTCCAAATATGGAAAGTTCTGTTTTGGATGCAGAAACCCATACTCAGCAAGAATCATGAACATTCAGAAAATGCAAGTTTCAAGACACTACTTCTCTAGGATTTTAAAATGAAATCAAGTTTTTTCATCACAAAAATTTTCATGAATAATATCGAACTAAGACAACATAGTCAGTACACTTGAATTGGTAGGAACACAAAAGGATCAGTAGTTCACAAACTGACCAGAACATATAGGAAGCACTGCAATCGACATTGCAATGAACGCCAATGTGGCTGTTCCTCCAGCCAATCCGTCGAGACCATCAGTAAGATTAATTCCATTAGCCATGGAAACAAAGCAAAATGAAGTTAAAAAAGGATAGAGTCTTCCGAGGCATATGAGCCCAAGAGGCGCGGGTAGGGGAACCACTGTTTTCCTGCATGCACACAGAAAATATAAACCTTAAGTGAATATGGAACCATTTTTTATTTATATACCACATTGAATTTATGGAACCATTTTTTATTTATATACCACATTGAATTTAATAACTAGCTGAGAAAGAACAGATTTTTGTCAATATATACAGGAAGCATGTTTGCATCTTCAGTAGCAGAATATCCAAGTGAACTCTAATAGTCAAGCAAGGCTTCATAGGCTTTGAATTCTTTATTCATTCTTGTTTTTGTATTCAACATTCAAACTGTAATTTTTCAGAAGATGTGCAAGAAACTGATCTATAAAAAAAAGAATGAGGATTAGTGTTGTATCTAAAACATCTAGCATTTGTATGTGCTGCTAGGAAATTATCAAGATCATTAATTCTTGTTAACTTTTTTTTTTTGGATAGGTAACTCCTGTCATTCTTTTATCCCCCCTGATCTTGTCGCAACCTTAAGTTAGAGAGTTTTTAATCCTACTATGGAATGCTACAAAATTCAAACTGCGACATTGACCAATTAGAAAATTCATGATACGTATTTGTTAGGACCAAAGGCGAACTAGGGACTAATCCAGTTCATTTAGAAACATCAATTTGAGGAATGAGACTACATGATCTTAAATCTGGTTAAGATACTGAAATAAGAAAAACTAGTTGCCAACATAAGATAGATTTGTGAGTTACCATCATAAAAAGGTTGATGAAATTAGTTACAAGAATGTATACATGCTGTAGGGTGACGACATGTCCGAAGCATACAGCCAAAAGGAGAAAAATGTCCCAGCAGCTACCTGTGTACCATAGAGGAGTACCGTCAACTCCCGAGAAAGAAGACGCAAGCTTATGATTTGCAAAAAGTACCAAAAAGAAAAAAAGGCTCACCTCCAATATAATTCGAAATCGAGCAGATAAGCCAACATTATTATTCCTCATACTTATCAAATCATCAAGTAATCCAATTGCTGCAAAAGTTAAAGTTGCTGCAGATGCTCCGAGAACTTCCAGAGAAGAAAACCCAACAATAATTTCGGCAACAATTACTCCAATCGGGACAAAATACAATCCACCCATAGTAGGAGTTCCTTTCTTACTAGAGTGCCGAGCAGGCCCCTCTTTCCTGATTACAGAGTGGAGTTTTAAACTGCGAAATAATGGGACGCAGACATAACCTACACAAGACACTGCCACTGCAGAGATGAGAAAGGGACGCATCAGGTAAAGTGGAGCCAGGGGCAGTCTAACAATTTTCCATGCACAACAATCCACAAGAGACAGAAGCACTGTCGAGAACATTATGAGACCTATGTTGTTTAGAATGCCATATTTTGTCCTGCATATATGGGTTTGAAAGGTGCTTAGAGAATGGAGAAATTACCAAAAACAACCTTGTGCAGAGTAATGCTAAACACACAATCTTAATTCGTTTAAGTTCATTAGTCCAATAATTTTATAGCAGCAATGTATAAGGCACATTGAACGGGTATAGAGATATGCAGATACAAGTAGATTTACTTTTTTCTCTTATACGCTCTGCCAAGCATAGATAACCGGTGAGCAGCTGTTGTTACGGAGTCGTCAGAGGGATAAAGCTGCTCCTTGGGGGTAGGCAAATCAACATCCGTGATTGGCTGTAGTATAATATCTCCATCACTGTCTTCACCTTCACTTGATGAGAACCCATATTCGATTGCTCCATTATTGTCTCCCCAGTCATGAAATGAAGAGACCCCCACATCCTACATAAGATGATAAGAAAAATAAAATACATATCACACTGAATGAACTAGTATTAGATTCGTTCCAGAGGAGCAAGGTGGAAATGGTTGTAGAATATATTGTCCCATTTATACCTTCACTTGACAGGTCCCACTCCAATCTGTATTAGTAATAAGAATCCTGATATTTCCCATCAAAGAAGAACTCCAATTGGGTATTGTGTGGTTGCTTAAATTTGTGAAAAGGTTTTGCTTGAGGAAAATAGATGTGAAACTACTTTTCTTGTTGTCATTATCTACTCTGCTCTTCATACTTCATAGCACTTGCTACTTATCAACAACAACAACATACCCAGAGGGGAAGGTAGAGTGTACGCAGACCTTACCACTACCTTAGAGATAGAGAGGCTGTTCCGGATAGACCTTCAGCTCAAGAAAGAACAGTCCAAAGCAATATAGAAATAACGGAACTGGAGACAGTCATGGAAAAACACTATAGACAACTTGACAAATCATCCTAAACAGTAGTCATAGCAAGATAAAACGCTCAATTATCAACATGAAACAATATTTTCATTCCTTGCTACTTATAATCATCTTCACACCTCTTCTACCTCCACCAATACATTATTTCAACGACGTATTGCATAGACTGAAATGACTTAAATTTTTTGAGTATTTTCTTAGGTAAAACATCTTTCATGAAACAACAAGAAATTCTACATCCTACCAAATAGAACAGTAAACCAGTAAGTATATCTAAAATTGGTTTAAAAAACAGACATACCAAATAGGAACAGTGAAAAATTACCTCATCCATTGCTCGAACTTGAAGAAGCCTAGGAGGCAAACAGAACCCATAACGCTTAGCACTTGATCTATTTATCTTTATCAAAAACAAATTGCAAAGAAAAAAGTCAATTTAATCAATAACCCACTTGAAAGTTATAAAAAACAGCATACTATTTTCCATATTTCATACTAATATTACCTTCAAAGGAAAATGAGAGCTTAATCGGAGCTGATGATGATGATGATTAAAGCTAATCAATAAACGCTGAAATTTCAGATTCAGATACCCTTTTCGAAACTGAGAAACCCCAAGTTCATAGAAATCAGAATTACAATCCACATTTGATACACAAGATTTGTAAGATCGTATCACTACCATTTTTTTCCAAGAACAAAAATCTAATGCTTATCCAATTTACATTAACATCAACTCCATTATACAAATTTGTTGTGTGTGTGTGTGTGTGTGTGTGTGTGTGTGAGAGAGAGAGAGAGAGAGAAGAAAAGGGTAATATAGTGAGTTCAAAGCCTAAAGAGGGAAAAATAAATTCTTCCACCTGACTTCGAATTCCACGGAAGAAAAGGTTTTCAAGAGTGTGGTGGTAACGCGCCATCAGAGCGCGTAAGAAACGAAGACAAAATCAGATGCTCTGTTTTGGTCGATGGGAAAAAATGATTATTGGATAACTGTGTTTTTTTGTTTTGTTTTTTTTCTGGACGGCAAATTATAGATTTTGTTTTTTCCATAAATAATTGAGAATTGTTGGTTCATACTCTTTCCCTGTCAATTTTATGTGAAATCAACTGCACATGAAACTAATTTTTAAAAAATTTATGATCCTTAAAAAGTTATGATATTTTTATGACAATAAGTTATTGACATTAAAAGTGAAAATAAATTATTTATAAATATAGCAATGTCAATTTATAAAACAAATTAGAAAAAAGTTGAAATTGAAAAATATCTTTAAATCATTTGAAATGTTTTTGAGAGGCTTTTACTCCCCCGTTTGCTTTTAATCTTCTTTTTTCTATTTTATTCTAAATATTAATTACTTATTTTTAAAATTAATTTTAAGATATAATAGTAAATATTAATTAATAAAAATATAATAAAATAGTCATATTAATAATTATTTTCTTAATAAATAGTATATATTAAGTCAAAATGCGATAAAGTAAAAATCGAACGGATGGAAGGCAGTATAAGTTAGGTGACTTTTGAGATCAATATGACTCCAAAAGATGCAAAGTTAATGTGAAAAGAAACTTCTTCTTTTTTTGATAAATGTGAAAAGTAATTTTCTGTAACAAGGCTAATATGATGGGAAAAAACTATTTATTTCCCCTGTATTAATTTATGTGATTCATTTTTTTTAGTCAGTCCAAAAATGACATATTTTTTATATTTATGAATAATTTAACTTTAAAATACTTATTTTATTTTTAAAGAAATGATTTATAGTCACACAGACATCTATGACTTATTTTAACCACAAATTTCAAAAATCTTTTCTTTTTTCTTAAACTCCGTATCAAGTCAAACTAACTCATATAAATTAAAACGGAAGGAATGGTATTTTTGTTGCTTCTGAAATTTTGTGATTCTTCTCCGTCAGCCAACGTTAATTTCAATGTGTTTCCCTTATCAAAGTCGAGTTAATAGCTTGTTTGCCGAACTAATTTTTTTTAAAAAGTGCTTATTTTTAAAAGTGAGATGTTTGGCTAAATTTTTGAAAGAAAATAAGTGTTTCTATAGAATAGTAGAAGTTGTTTTTCATAAGCTAAAAAAAATAGTTTTTCTTAAAAGCACTTTTGAAAAACAGACACTTAAAATTATTTTTAAAAAGTTTGGTGAAATACTCAGTGTTGCTCAAAAGTACTTCCTAAATTTATTAACCAAATAAGCATTTTTCAAAATAAGTTAATTTTAAAAGCTTGGCAAACAAGGTGGAAGTTATTTAAGTCTAGTTCAGGAAAGAATGAGATTTAAAAGGTCTTAATTAGTAATGTGAATCGTACATGATAGAGAATTTTATTATTTTTTTTTTAAAAAAAAGATTATTTAGAATGTGATTTCTATAATAAAATTGGTTTCTATACATAAAGGAAATGAAGAACAATAACTAGACATAAACATAGTAAAGCTAAACCTAAGAAACTAATTGCTTCATCCAGAACTACTGCTCAATGAAATCTTAAGGGCTGTGTATGTACCAAATTAGTCTTTTACAATCATAGCGTTGCAAGGACTGTACACTTCTATTATCCAAGTCGTAGACACCAATGTCATAAGCACCTAGACTATCTTACAAAACCTTTGGCAAACGAGAAAACTCTTCGCAAAATAAATATGATTCCCCTTATATCCATGAAGATAAGATCAGATGCTATTGAAATTGATGTATTTTGTCCCAAAAACAACATATTTTCATTGATGTTTTCCACCTTACACCAACTTCGACTGCTAGGTTCATATATATATATATATAAGTTGAAGAAGCTTGTTCGATGAAGATCATAAGTTTGGCCTTCCAATTTCCCCATGAAGCTCACATGTCGTTGAACCTGGAGCAGCCCAATTGAAGTCTTGACCAAGTAACGTTTTGCTGGTTTCCCTTCTTGTTGAGGTGGTGGTTCTATAGTATCGATCAGTCTTGGAGAAGCAAACAAATCGAACATGTGGACGTGACTTGTGGATGTCACAACATATAATAACTTTTGGTCATTGTCAAAAATAGCATCATTAAATCTGATTATACCTTTGGCAATGCATGTCCAGCTTTCATCTCCAAGTCTGCAGTAGGCCAAGTAGTTATGTTCTCTACCACAGTTGGCAGTAACCATACAATTAGCTTTGCTAGGACTTGAAGATAGGACAATTTTGTCTAAATACCTATAATGAACACAAATTGCAGATTCAAAGTAAGTGCCTGCCAGGCCATCTTCATACGGTTCAAGCTCATATGCATTGTCAGGATTCTTTTCACAGTATTTTCTCACATCAGGAAACATATACTGTTGGATTCTATATTGAATTATGAATGGAAAATGGAGGAAACAAGTGAATTGTGCTTTTAGTTTATAAAAGAAGTGTTTCTCCTACATTGGTGGGAGAAAGAAACTTTCTTGTGCTTAAGTATGGAAGCACTACTCCATGTTGTTATTGAGGTAAGAAGAAGACAAGCCTCGTACAGTCGTCGCTAGACTTCGACTTTGTGGATTTGGATTGCGGACGTAAAAGTGCATTTGGGGACGCAATCCAACTTCACATTGAAAGGACGCGATACAGTTCTGTAGCTTGTGTCGCCTACATAGGTAGGAAAGAATGCTTTGCATATTCACTGTTTGAATGACGTTGAGAATGCTTTGCATATTCACTGTTTGAATTACTTTGAGAGGATTTGCAGACTCAAATTACCTCTCAAGATTCTGTTTTGATGGTGGACTGATTTGCTGCTGTAAATGGCCATTTGTCGACGTAAATAGCTCCCCAAGTGGTTCCATCGGTTCAAAATAGTGCAACTTTTTAGAATAACACCTTTTGGCTATAAATATCTGATTTTTCCTTAGATATAAGAATAAAATTTTGAAGTTAAAAACTTCTCTTTCTTACAAAAACTCAAGTGTGATTTGCTATCATTGAGTGAGTTCATTGTTCGGTAGAATTTGAGGTACCACTATTCTACTGAAGTGAATCATTTTATCCTGGGAGAACATATTTCATTTAACCTCGAGTACTTGAGGGTAATTATTTCCTTAAGGACACACTCAGTGAACTTGATTTTTCTATCTTCATCTCTTTCTTCGTTTGGTTTACTATTTTTCAGAAATAGTTTGAACTTCTTTTGTTGTTCCTAAGTTGTTTTGAACTTGTTATTGAAGTTCATATTTTGAATACAGATTTTATTTATTGACAAAAACAACAATTTTAAAGAAATTATTATAGCTGTATTTTGGTTTCTGGAGATTAAAACCTTTTGGTTTTCTACTGTGTTTGAATTTGATACTGATTTGAAGAACATAAAAACTTCGTCAGGATTCAAAGTTCATTCGGTTGACCATTTGAAGAACATATAAACTTCATTGTCAACTAGAAACAAGTTGTATAAAAATTAAGTCTTTATTATTAGTATTCTAAGATACTAAGTTGTTTGTCTAATTGTGACAACACAATGACTAATGAAACTGAAGTCAACATTGGAACGGTGAATGTTGCAGCAACTATACTGTTTCTTCGAGTCGTTCAAGTGTTGCTCTTGTCATGGCACCGACAGAGAAACCAGGAAAATTTTTGTTATAAATTTCAAGAGTTGACAATAAAAGATGTTCTTCTACTTGACTACTTTGAGTCTGCAGAAGTTCATCAATGAAAGTGTTCCAGTTTTGCCGGAATCAACTCCGGATGATGAACGCTTCGTAGTGATTGAAGCTTGAAAGCACTTAGATTTTCTGTATAAAAATTACAGTCTGAGCGGGCTACAAGATGATCTATACAGTGTGTACAACAATATAAAGACCTCAAAAGAACTCTGGGATGCTTTGAAAAAGAAGTACAAAACAGAGGATGCCGGAATGAAGAAATTTATAGTTGCAAAGATTATGGACTTCAAAATGGTAGACAGTAAAGCTGTTGTTACCCAAGTTTAGAAATTGCAAGTTATTATCCATGATCTCCTTACTGAAGGTATAAACTTATATAACACCTTTGTTAAACATTTTAATAATGTTCTTAATACTCACTTCACCTTTGATGCAGGTTTGATTGTGAATGATGCGTTTCAAGTGGTTGTAATAATTGAGAAGTTGTAATATAAATCATCTGTTGCAACAGATGACTTAACTGTTGAATTCAGCTTCTGATTCTAAACATGTATCCAACGAGTAGGTCATTTATTGCAACATATGAGTCATCTGTTATAACAGATGGCTAATCTGTTGCAACAGATGACCTATCTGTTAGATTCAACTTATGGTTTTGAACATGTATGCAATAGATAAGTCATCTGTTACAACAGATGAGTCATCTATTGTAACAGATGACTAGTATATTGCAGCAAATGACTTATCTGTTGGATTCAACTGCTGATTTTGTCCCAGCTTTGATAGAAGCCATCCAACAGCTAAGTGATCTGTTGCAATAGATTAGTAATATATTGGATTCACTTAAGACATTTGCTGCAACAAATTTATTATCTGTTGAAACAAATGACTTACATGTTGGAACTACTGAGTGAATTTTTAAAAGTAGTGGAAATTATCCAATAACTGCGGTAAATAAATACAACAGTTGTTGGATACGCTACTATAAATTATTGGAAAAGTAGCAGATATATCCAGATGAAAAATTGAACTAAAAATCATTATTTTACTTACCAAAATTACCTATGAAGTAATACCCAGTGATATACGAATAAAAGTTGATCCAAAAATTACAAGAAGAAGAAGAAGCAGTAGTAGCAGCAACAACAACAACAATGGCAATAAGAAGAAGAACAACAGAAAGAACAAGAACAAGAGGAAGAGAAGAAGAAAAAGAAGAAGCAAAAACAACAACAATGGCAGAAAATGGAGCAAAAACGAGAGAGAAGAGAGTCGTCGGTGCTTGCTTTTTTTTTTCCCCTCCCATTGTAGTTATAATTAGGGTTTTATAGGATGGGTCAAAGTGTAAAATAAAAAACTTGAGGGCAACTCCCACACATGAGTCAAAATCCCTTAATCCTTAATCTAGTTTTTGTCACCCCTACTCAATAATTAAAACTTGAGTCACGACAAATTAAATTTAAAGTTTTTTTTCACCCTCATTTTTCCAAGTAACTTTGTCAATCAAAGCTAGTAGATCATTTTGAACACTAGACCATGACTATTGATGCTAAATACGAAAAGAAAATTTAGTTTATAAATTAAAAAAAAATTCACATGAAACATGATCATAAAGTTAGATATCCATAATTTGAATCTCTTCTACATGTCATTAGTTACTACTCAGCATACAACAATAACAACAATAACATACCCAGTATATTCCTACAAAGTGGGGTCTGGGGAGGGTAAAGTGTACTTAGTCCATACCACTACCTCAGAAGTGAGATAGAGAGGCTGTTTCTGATAGACCCCCAGCTCAACACAAAAAAAAGTCTAGAAAAGACATAATAGAAAAATAAGGAACAATAAGATTGTTAAAAACACTTTTCTAAAAATAATATTTGCTCCCTCTCCTTTGCGAGATTACTATGAAATTGTACGCAAATAATTTTAGTGGATATGACATATGGATTTTTAGACCAAGCAAATAGTGAAGTGTTGAATGAAAGGACACATCCTTTAATTTAAAGAATAGAAGCTTTGAAGTTGCTTGAAATGACTCAAATGAAGATGTATAATATGTGGGAGGTCAAAATGGATGAGGAGAAAGGCAAAAGAACGAAGACCGAGGTAACCTTATAAGATCACATATGCTCAGTACAGATTGCAAAAGTCAGTTTAGATCGCACAATTGGACAGATTGGAACCAAGAAATGTGAAGTCACTTTTACGAGTTGGAATGAAGCAATGCGTATCGCATTTCTATTATACGAGCTCGATGGAGATCACATTTTGTCAGCGGTTTGCAGCTTTTGGCTATTTTTACAAAGGTCACTTTGGGGCCTTTTATGTAATAATTAACCTAGACTATAAAAAGCTAGAATAGGCCTTTCATTCCCTAATTTTTTTATGATAGAATACTTCTCATTGTTGAGAGCTGAGATGTCACGACCCACCTAGGCCATGACCGGCGCTCAGTAAGACTTTACCTACCAAGCAAGCCTGACCGAATTTATGCTAAAAATTCGACAGAGTTTCCTCTATATTAGAAGCAACCCAAAAATTTAAACCTGTTAACATACAACCAACCACCACCACATACTACAATACTAGCAATTAAGTTTAAACTACCCTCAGAATCGGGAGTCTCTTCCACAAACTTTTGAAGTTCCAAGTCATACCTTTACTAATACAAGCCAAAACCAAATGTACAAGACTGACTCAATGAGCAAGACTCTAAGATTAACTAAAGTAATACACTACATCAACCTTAACAAAATGATATTCCCCGCGAAGCAAGTGCGAGGTTTACTAGATCCGACAGCTCTACCTATCTCCTTGCCAAGTCAAGTGGTCACCCTCAGTTAAGTTATCTGAAAGTGAAAAGCAAGAGGGAGTGGGGTCAGTCTCACAGACTGAGTGAGTAATAACATCAACCATAGTGTTTTACCTAGGACAAGCATATATAAGAAATCATGCAATTTATAGATCATCAAATAGCCTGTTTCAATCAAGTTGGCAAACCATGTACAAAAACTGTATTAAAGTCATTAAACAACTCCATCATTATGTATTCTGGAGGATCCCATGCCAGTATCGAGTATGCATCCTGACACTACGGATTTACCATAGCCGTTTGACTACCCCGTTAGATAGGTTTCCTTCTAAAGGGTCTTTGTATAACATTAGTCTTTCCTACAAGGTGCACCAGGTCTAATGAGCCAGACGTTAGATAGCGGCGAACTGGCAAAGTTATCTTCCTGAATAATTTTTTATTATACAACATATATCATATACTTCTTGTGTCAAATTCAAATTCATCAGTATATAACAACTCATACATAACATAGATTCAAGTAATTATTCTCAAATATTTGATCATAGTATCGCTTGTCCCTATGCAAGTAAATCAATTTCTGGATAATCAGACCAATGCAAGAAAAACAAATTTTAAAACATGTTATAATTGAAAACCAACTGCAAAAGAGTTATCACTCACAGCACTCCCAATGTTGGATAGCTTCAGTTTGCTTCCAATAATCGCGTCCCCGAAGTCTCAGATTATCTTTACACAAGGTTTTAGGAAGGAGAAATAATTTTCAGTAGAAGTTCTTCACTTTTCTACTTGCTTTTTCCCCTTCTCTGCTTTGTTTCTCCGTATCTGCCCTCTGTTTCTTCTTTTTTTTTTCATTTTTTTTTTCAAGAGCCTTGTGTTGGACAGCTTAAAACTGCTCCCAATGCAGCTGTTTTATGTTGATTTTCCACCGCCTCTTTTCTTTTTTAACTTTCTTGGTTTATTATTATTATTACTAAGGAGGTGGACTAAATGCTTAAAGGCTAAGTAACTTAATGGGCTAGGTATTTATTTAAGGAGGTGGACTAAATGCTTAAAGGTTAAGTAACTTAATAGGCTAGGTATTTATTTAAGGAGGTGGACTAAATGCTTAAAGGCTAAGTAACTTAATGGACTAGGTGTTTATTTATTTTACTTAGTTTTCTAGTTTAAATGGGTCAGGCCCAGTTATATTTTCAGGTCATTACATTCTCTCCCCTTATGAAAATTCGGTCCCCGAATTTTAAACATATTCGTACCTGTAGACACAAACAAGTGAGGACACTTTGCTCGCATCATCTCCTCATCCTCCCATGTCGCCTCTTCGCTAGCATGATTTTTCCATGCTACCTTTACTGTTGCAATATCTTTCGACCCCAATTTCCTTACTTGTTTTTCCATTATCAACACTGGCTCCTCTTCATAAGTTAGGTCCTCGTCCAACTGAATGTTTGATGCTTCAAGCACATGTGAAGGGTCTGGTATGTACTTCCGCAATATAGACACATGGAATACTGAATGTACAGATGATAACTCTGGTGGGAGTGCTAAACGATACGCAACTCCACCAATTCTATCAAGTATCTCATACGGCCCAATGTACCTTGGACTCAATTTTCCCTTCTTGCCAAATCTCAAGACGCCTTTCATCGGTGATATTCGCAAGAAGACATAGTCTCCTACTGAAAATTCTAATTGTCGATGTTTTGCTTTCCAAAAGTGCGAGGTGAATTGGGATCCCCTATCCGATATAATAAAAATTGGAACTCCGTGAAGTCTGACAATTTCATCTATATAAACTTGGGCGTAGCGTGCACCATTATAAGTTGTTTTGACTGGTAGGAAGTGTGCTGACTTCGTCAATCGGTCTACGATCACCCATATAGAATCATAACCCTTAAGAGTCCGTGGTAATCCGGTTATGAAGTCCATGGTGATTTGTTCCCACTTCCATTCTGGTATCCGAAGCTCTTGCATTAACCCTGCGGGTCTTTGATGCTCAGCCTTTACTTGTTGGCCAGTCAAACATCGATTAACATGATTCACAACATCTTTCTTCATACCATCCCACCAATACAACTGACGAAGGTCCTGATACATCTTTGTGGATCCAGGGTGAACTGAGTACTTAGAGCCATGTGCTTCATTTAGCAAGGTTTGTCTCAACCCATCAACATTTGGTACACAAATGCGATCACCAAGTCGTAATACCCCGTTAGAATCCAGGACAAAATCTTTATTTTTGTTGTCAACATTTTGATCTCTAATTTTGCATAACCGTGGATCTAGATATTGCTTTGCCTTTATATCTTCTATTAAAGTTGACTTGGCTTGCATATAGGCTAACAATGAACATGCTCGCCCCAAACTAAAGACCACTCGATTTTCTTTCAATTCTTGAATTTCTCTTGCTAAAGGCCTTCTTAATAAGGCAAGGTGGGCGAAGCTTCCCGTAGACTTTCGGCTTAATGCGTCAGCCACAACATTTGCCTTGCCCAGATGGTACAAAATAGCACAGTCGTAGTCTTTTAATAGCTCCACACATCTACGTTGTTGAAGGTTCAAATCTCTTTGTTGAAATATATATTGGAGGCTCTTGTGGTCAGTGTATATCTCACATTTCTTTCCATACAGATAGTGTCGCCATATTTTGAGAGCAAAGACAACTGTTGCCATCTCTAGGTCATGCGTAGGATAATTTTGCTCGTGCTTTTTAAATTGTCTAGAAGCATAAGCTATGACCCGACCATGTTGCATAAGTACATACCCAAGTCCTACTCGAGAGGCATCGCAATAAACTGCAAATCCCTCGATTCCCGATGGAAGTACTAATACTGGAGCTATTGTCAAACTTTCCTTGATCTTCTGGAAACTCCGTTCAGATTCCTCTGACCATTGGAATTTCATATTTTTCTGAGTTAGCTTTGTCAAAGGTGCAGCAATCTTGGAGAAATCCTTTACGAAACACCTATAGTAGCCTGCAAGGCCCAAGAAGCTTCGTCTCTCGGTCACTGTGGTTGGCCTTGGACACTTCTTTACTGCTTCCACTTTCTTCGAGTCAACCAAGATCCCTTCCTCCGATATAATGTGCCCAAGAAAGGCAACTTTGCTCAACCAAAATTCACACTTGGAGAACTTAGCCTATAACTTATGTTCTCGAAGTGCTTGCAATACCGTTCTCAGGTGTTGTTCGTGATCTCCATCTGTCTTAGAGTACACAAGGATATCATCAATAAATACAATCACAAATTTATCCAAATACGGCTTGAACACCCTATTCATCATGTCCATAAATGCTGCAGGTGCATTCGTTAGCCCAAACGGTATCACTAGGAATTCGTAGTGTCCGTACCTGGTACGAAAGGCGGTCTTAGAGATGTCCTCGCCTTTGATGCGTAATTGATGATATCCAGATCTCAAATCGATCTTGGAGAATCTCTTTGCACCCTCAAGTTGGTCAACAAGATCATCAATACGCGGCAATGGATACTTGTTGCGCACTGTGACTTTATTTAATTGTCGGTAATCTATGCATAATCTCATGGATCCATCTTTCTTCTTTACGAACAAGACTGGTGCGCCCCATGGCGAAGTGCTTGGTCTAATGAACCCCTTGTTTAATAGGTCTTATAGTTGTTCTTTCAATTCCTTCAACTCTGTTGGTGCCATTCGGTACGGAGGTATCGATATGGGCTGCGTTCCAGGCACTAAATCAATACCGAAATTAATTTCTCTAACAGGGGGCAACCCAGGTAGATCCTCTGGAAACACATCCGGGAAATCCCTAACAATATGGACCGACTCTAATTCTGGTGTTGCAATTTTTGTATCTTTGACGAATGTCAAAAAGCCTTGGCAACCTTTGCTTAGCATCCGTTTTGCACCCATAAATGATATCAAATTGTTCGGAGGTGATCCTTGATCGCCTTGTAAAGCGAAGCTTGGCTCACCCGGCATGTTAAAGTGAACCATTTTAGAGTAACAATCAACGATTGCGTGGCATGAGGCCAACCAGTCCATCCCCATGATCACATCAAAATCTATCATATTCATCACAAACAAGTCTGCTAATGTGCCCTTCCCCTGGATACTAAGTTGATAAGAATGATACACTCGATCAATCGGCAAGGATTCTCCAACAAGTGTAGCGACCAAAAAGGGATTATCCAATAATTTTGGCAGTTTACTAAACCTCATTGCAAAATATAAGGACACATAGGAATGGGTGGATCCGGGATCAATTAAAGCAATAGCATCAAATGAACAAACGAAAAGTATGCCTGAGATAATATTGGGTTACATGTCAAATCTTTCGACAAAAATAGAGAGCACATGAATATATATGCCAAGTTTAAACCTAGTTAAACAATTTTATCTAGAAGGCAATTTAAAAATATACTTGTGACAACTGCATTTGATGCCTCAGCATCCTGCCTAGTAAGAGCAAACACTCGGGATTGGCCTCTACCGACCTTATTTGACCCTCTACCATTAGTACTTTTGTTCCCAGCTCTCCGTTTATTGGCACAGAATTGTCCTTAGTGGGGTAGGTGGTAGAGTTTGTTGGTGCCCTAGATGTTAATGCTGTATTAAATCCCTCGAGAAAACGTGGGCAATCTCTTTTGTAATGTCCCATCTGTCCGCATCGAAGGCATGCTCCAATCTCTCTCCAGCATTGGCCTGTATGAGCCTTATGACAACTGGGGCAAGTAGTTGTAGTGCGGTTGGCTTGCCTAGTAAATGGTATGGGACCTCTATTGCTCTGCCTTGAGGTGGAAGCACCGTTAGATGACTGGGAGATGGATGCACCCCCAGCTTCTGTGGTCCTCAAATGATTTTGGTATCCGGGGCCCCTTCTTGTACTGCTACTCCCATCAAATGATCTTGTGGTCCTTGTTCTCTTATTTTGTGCTTCAGTTGCTTTTCCTTCTCTCCATCTACCTTCCACCTCTCTTGCGACATCTACAGTTTCTGAATACGTGATATCTCCTTTGGTCAAATGTGAGGCTAGCGCTTTGAACAATGGATCAATCAGACCTCGTATGAAACCCTTAGCCCGCGTAGAATCAGTCATCGTATATGCTGCATATCGGGACAAACGAGTGAACAAGATATCATACTCGTTTACTGACATCTCTGGAGTTTGCCTTAATCCTTCAAATTGCATCGACAAAACATCCCTCCGGCTCATAGGTAGGAATCGATCAGTAAATGCATCACTAAACTTCGTCCATGTCAAGGGATGTGAATTAATCGATCGCCCTGCCTTAAAAGATTTAAATCATTCTTCAGTTATATCTTGCAAACGATAGTCAACCAACTCTGCCGACCTTTTGCTTGAACATTCAAGTGCATCTAATGCTTTCTTAATCCCATCCAAGAATAATAGGGGATCTTCGGTCTCACTAGCTCCGGTAAACACAGGAGGCTTCAACTTAAGAAACTCTCGAATTGACCTGTAGAGTGGCTCGTTGGGTTGGTTATGCCCATTACTTCCTCCGGACATCGTGTTGTCTCGAGGTGGTGTTTGAACCTTCTCTACCAAGCTCTCTATCGCCTGTCGAAGCATTGCAGCTATCATATCTGCAGTAGTACCATTCTGAGGTTGCAATGGTAGTATTACCTCTTCTTCTGTGACCGAGTCGATAGCCTGCCTGGGCGGTATACCACGACCTCTCCTGCGACCCCAACGTAAATTTTGCGGAAACATATTTCTATCTGCCATCTGTAATCATAGTAGCGATGTTAGATTCTTACTTGGCTCTAGACCGCTTACACATATAAGATTTAACAAGGGATGAGAAAGACCAATCCTATCCGATTCCTGCAGGGTCCCGATCGAGTATATGGTGCACTGCATATACCCGATTAAGTTCTTGCTGAAATCGGTGCTCTTTTAGTCATAACTTAAACCTAGGCTCTGATACCAACTTTGTCACGACCCACCTAGGCTATGACCGGCGCTCAGTAAGCCTATACCTACCAAGCAATCCTGATCGAATTTATGCTAAAAATTCGACAGAGTTTCCTCTATATTAGAAGCAACCCAAAAATTTAAACCTGTTAACATACAACCAACCACCACCACATACTACAATACTAGCAATTAAGTTTAAACTACCCTCAGAATCGGGAGTCTCTTCCACAAACTTTTGAAGTTCCAAGTCATACCTTTACTAATACAAGCCAAAACCAAATGTACAAGACTGACTCAATGAGCAAGACTCTAAGATTAACTAAAGTAATACACTACATCAACCTTAACAAAATGATATTCCCCGCGAAGCAAGTGCGAGGTTTACTAGATCCGACAGCTCTACCTATCTCCTTGCCAAGTCAAGTGGTCACCCTCAGTTAAGTTATCTGAAAGTGAAAAGCAAGAGGGAGTGGGGTCAGTCTCACAGACTGAGTGAGTAATAACATCAACCATAGTGTTTTACCTAGGACAAGCATATATAAGAAATCATGCAATTTATAGATCATCAAATAGCCTGTTTCAATCAAGTTGGCAAACCATGTACAAAAACTGTATTAAAGTCATTAAACAACTCCATCATTATGTATTCTGGAGGATCCCATGCCAGTATCGAGTATGCATCCTGACACTACGGATTTACCATAGCCGTCTGACTACCCCGTCAGCTAGGTTCCCTTCTAAAGGGTCTTTGTATAACATTAGTCTTTCCTACAAGGTGCACCAGGTCTAACGATCCAGACGTTAGATAGCGGCGAACTGACAAAGTTATCTTCCTGAATAATTTTTTATTATACAACATATATCATATACTTCTTGTGTCAAATTCAAATTCATCAGTATATAACAACTCATACATAACATAGATTCAAGTAATTATTCTCAAATATTTGATCATAGTATCGCTTGTCCCTATGCAAGTAAATCAATTTCTGGATAATCAGACCAATGCAAGAAAAACAAATTTTAAAACATGTTATAATTGAAAACCAACTGCAAAAGAGTTATCACTCACAGCACTCCCAATGTTGGATAGCTTCAGTTTGCTTCCAATAATCGCGTCCCCGAAGTCTCAGTTTATCTTTACACAAGGTTTTAGGAAGGAGAAATAATTTTCAGTAGAAGTTCTTCACTTTTCTACTTGCTTTTTCCCCTTCTCTGCTTTGTTTCTCCGTATCTGCCCTCTGTTTCTTCTTTTTTTTTTCATTTTTTTTTTCAAGAGCCTTGTGTTGGACAGCTTAAAACTGCTCCCAATGCAGCTGTTTTATGTTGATTTTCCACCGCCTCTTTTCTTTTTTAACTTTCTTGGTTTATTATTATTATTACTAAGGAGGTGGACTAAATGCTTAAAGGCTAAGTAACTTAATGGGCTAGGTATTTATTTAAGGAGGTGGACTAAATGCTTAAAGGTTAAGTAACTTAATAGGCTAGGTATTTATTTAAGGAGGTGGACTAAATGCTTAAAGGCTAAGTAACTTAATGGACTAGGTGTTTATTTATTTTACTTAGTTTGCTAGTTTAAATGGGTCAGACCCAGTTATATTTTCAGGTCATTACATGAGAGCTTGGTAAAGCTTTTGTTGACTTTTGCTTAGAAACAAGGGTTGCAAGGTGAATCGATTTTCCTTGTTGGTCTTCCTAAGAGGTTGGTGCTTGATTCAGATTAATCGATTGAGATTTAAGGGTTTAATATACTCTTTTGTTGCTTTTGGTTTCCTTTTCTTGTGTCTATCTATCTATCATTTACTTTCTCGTCTTTAATTTCCGTATTTTCTTTTGTTCTCATTTTGATATTGCATAAGGAGTAAACTTGTGTAGTCTTTTATGTTTGCGGTCCCTTTGCTAATCGGGCTACCACTCCAGAAATGAAAAATGTCAAAATAGGAACAATGATGGATATTATTAGAAATGCCCCCAAAAAATCATATTCATAAAACAGAAGCATAAACACAGTCATAGAACGTGGTAAATATATCTGATTTGATTGGCTTATTCGAATTGGAACTGTTAAGTCATCCATAATTATTTAGTCAAAATAAGAATTCATTTTGGTTGAACCGCCTTGTTCGCTTCGTTTATTGGTTTATTGCAAGGCATATCTCATTGCAAGCTTCATTGATTGGAATCCGATTTTATTTTCATTTTATTTAGTTAGCAAACCTTCTAACTATATATTATCTTGTACAAATTCTCTTATTTCTCTTGTTTTTTCTCTAAAGATGGGGAATTCTAAATTAATTACTTATTTTATTTCTTCTTTAATTAGAAATTTTTTAAAGATCTCTTTTTTTATATAAATATAAATATCATTAGAAGGTCTGTATTTTCATTTTTTTTCCTTAGTGATTTAGAATAGAACAAGTAATCAAATAGAAGAGAATGTATAGGAATTTCCATCTCAAGATTTAGAAGATCTTGTGTGCAATATTCTCGTATGAGCTGATACAATCTATCTCACAGGAGTGAACTTGTGTAGATTTTTATGTTTGCCTTTGATGTTTCAATCCAATCTCTGCAACTTATTTGAGGGAAAGGTGGCTGATACAGCTAGTTAAGAATACAGCGTCCAAATCCTTATTTGATGTACCATTCTGTCTCTTGCGGTCCCCCGCCCAGGCCTTTTGCACCTTAACAGTGTTTGTGGGGATTGCAAATCTTCTCCTGATGGATAAATTTCAGTAAATATGCACTGTATTTCTTGTGGTTGTGGCATATGAAATTCAAAACATTTTCTTGAACTTCCATACTAGCATTATTGTGACTGCATTTTTTTTTTTTTTTGTAAGGCTCCATATTTCCCTTGTAAAGCCCACTATGTTTTGATTTATGACAGGTCATTTAAAATGTATTTAACATCTCAGTTGTCATGGAATGTGTTGATCCCTGCTGAGAACACTGATGTTGACGGTTTAATACTTCAGAAGGCAATTGTTATTCGCCTCTTCGAAGACTTTGCTTCCAAGAAGGCTTCAAAAGATCTTGGTTACTTTATGGCTGTCACTACACTGGATAAGATTGGGGAAGGGATAGTTCGACAACACACTGGTGATGTGCTTTTCCCTGTGGAATTCAGCTGTGTAACCTTCAAGATACTCAAAGGAGAGATATTGGAAGGGGTTGTTGACAAGATCTTGAAGCACGGTGTCTTTTTGAGATGTGGCCCCACCAACAAGGTATACCTCTCTCATCAAAAGATGGTGGGTTATAAGTATGTGCCTGGAGAAAATCCTATCTTTATGAATGAGAAGATGTCAAGAATTGAGAAAGGCACCGTGGTGCGTTTCATCGTGGTTGGAGAAAGGTATATGGAGGCAGAGAAGGAGTTTCAAGCAGTTGTGAGCTTGGAGGGTGATGACCTCGGACCCATCTCGCAAAGTTCTGCTTAGATTTAGGTTATTCGCCCTCAAGTGATTATGTTAATGTTTTAAAGGTGCAGCATGTCTTCGCAGATACTTTTACTTATTAAGGTGATAAGCCTTTATGCAGAATACCCCGGGAGAGTTCTCTTGACTGATATTTCTCTGTGTGTGTAATTTTTAGATTATGTATTTGAAATGTTATGATCAGTAGTTCGATGATAGAAATTTTGATGCATGGTGTTTAGTATTTGGTTAGTGGTTTTTTATTTAAAGATTGAGATTCTAATCTGCTGTATATTTTTCCCGAGGTTGGTCTTCATTTTGGGCTGCGATTAGTCCTTGAAAATCCATCTTCAAGATAAGTTTTTTCTTTTCCCCTTGTCAAAAAAGAAAAAAAAAAAACAAACTTAATCTTGAAGATGGATTTTGAGATTGCATTTTCAATATCCATTCACCTTCGTTGGCCTTGGCCCCATAAAATGTCCTAGGTCTAGTTTACTTGTTTTGTGAATGGACTATGAAATTCCATTTCTAAGCTCTTCTCACCTTCTTATCCCCAAATAAATGTACTGGAATCAGTGCTATTTACCTTGTTTTTGTCCATAAAGAAGTTGGTGTGGAGTAGGTTGCCTCGCGCGAACTCAGAGAGATGATCCTAATAGTGCCCAATTCTTATTAGAGAGAAGAATGCAACTACCTAATTGGATCATGGTTCCAACCATTCCTTTTGAAGGCTGAAAGGTGAATAAGTATTTAGGCTCAGTACTCTCAGTGGAACAACTTTGGTCCGACAATTGTCAAACAAAACTTCTATTCTTATGCTTACATCACTCATCTTTTTCTTGCATTGTCGAGCAAAGGTTTCAAATGAGGTTTCGCGGAGTTTGTGTTGGCATGTAGGTTTTATCATAAGTTTTTTGGGGCGGGTGGTGGTTAAGGTTATCGTGCATTATATTGCGATCAGGAACCATACGTCAAATTGGTGGTTGAATTGTATTTGGTAAGTCATGGAGAGGAAAATCCGTGATTTCATTTTAGTGGAAGTGTTTTTCCTGTTCCATCGAACTGTGAGATTTCAGTTCTATATACTAAGTCCACTCAAGGGGCAGACCATTTTCTACCAAATAATTTATTTCCAAGGCTTGATACTGACACCGATTAAAAGAGGAGGAATTCCAACCATCACCAAACCCATTGGTGGTGCTTGTTAGAAATTCTAAAAGTCAACCATATCGTCTCCTCCAAATAACTATCCGGCCAGCATACTAATATAGCAATACAGGAGAGAATTTGATTACAATTTTTCAAAACAAGCAGGCATTGCTGGGGAAGAAATTGAGCATTGCCAAGTCCGATAGGACAGAGGCAGAAAGAAGAGAAGTATTGAGATTAGAATTCAAATCCAGGTGATTCTTCTTAAGTTTTCAAGGAGGGCAAAGGGCCTCAAAAGACAACTTTCTACACATCATCAGTTAAAAAAAATTTGATAGTTCACAATTCATTTTATGATAAGTGGATCTCAGCTCAAAAAAAAAAAAAAGTAACTATTTTAGACAACCATACTTTTGGGTAAAAGTTGGCAAGAGTGATAGCTTTTCTTAATGGATCAGCAATGACTAAATATATCTCATCACATTGGTAAGTATTTAGAGAATGAAGTTCCATTATGGATTGACATTCTACAGCCTTTCATCCAAGTCGAAATGAGTTCCTAAAAGATTGATTTCGAGAGGGATTTTCCCATGCATCATCAGAGAGGGATTAGTATGGTGTTATTAGATTGGACATATCAAGGTAAGTCATTTTAATAAATAATATCTTACCACAATGCAAATATAGAGAAAACATCATCTAAGCCGTTAAATCGACTGGACAAATCAATGACAGCAAAATGGCACAAAAGTAGTCTTTAATAACATAATGGTACATAGAGAAAATACAGCGTTATATATACCTCTGTCCCCAGGAACCCTCAAAATTCTGTAACGCGGGAGTACATTTGCAAATTCGAAGCACTACCATCGATATTCTAATCCAAGCACTTTTCACACTCACTACATAGCAACTCAATCCTCAAACACAGCATATATTTGCAATAAGACACATTTAACAAAACATCATTAGCTTGGAGATGAAGAAAGAGGTTGGCCTCGTCCCACGGCAAATCCTCTGGTTCCATCAGGCATTTTTGGACCAGGAGGTGGTTTCGATGGTTCAACCCCATGACTGGAAGTAGTAGTTCCATGCCCTGGTGATGTTTAAATAAATATGATTAACTTCAAGAGAATAAGGAGAAGCAAGAGAGAAAATAAGCGTAGTATCCTCGGAAAATTACCATGACCATTTGTGCCACGCTTGTTTCTCCTTCCACGACCTCGATTTCTGGTTGGCACCCTGGGTCCATTTTTCTCCTTTTGTGCAATGCAAGAAATACATGTATCAACAATATGCAAGAAATATTGAAACCTACTCCACTAATCCTGAAATTTTGCTTTTATTGACCCTCAAGAAACCATAAACTGCAGAATTTTACTATTGCTATCAGTGAGCATGACAGCTAGACAATTATTTGTCAAGTGTACAACATAAGAAGACAGTTCAAGAATGAGTAAAAAGTTGATTGGTTTGATAAATGGCACAACGGAAAAGAAATGGTACTGACAATAGAGTGCTTGGTGTAAAACCATACCACGAACTGTAAAGAGGAGGAAAAACAACAGGTTACTGTTTTAACCTTTTTGCTTAATGGTGACTATGCTACTTGTTTTCCTTTCCTCCCCCCAATCAAACTTAGCTTGAACATCTAAACTCTTTGTTCATCTTTTCATACTTTGTTTTTAAGAGTAAAACACCCTAAATGCATTTGGCAGACATGTCTAGTGCGAAGGAAAACATTTTGGGAGAATACACAGCGTTCCCTCTTGATCCGAATTATCAGTTACAAACTTAAACTTTACAAGCAACCTAATATTCCCGAGACCCTATTACTTGTTCAAAATGCATCTCACATCACACTGTGTGGTGACTTGATAGATATTGCTGGTTTAGTAAGCTAAGCATTTCCATCCTTTATGATTATGAAAAAGGAAAACATTTTGCGAGAATACACAGCTTTCTCTATTGATCCGAATTATCAGTTACAAACTTAAAACTTTGCAAGCAACCTGTGTGGTGACTTGATAGATATAACCAAATGGGAATCAATGTTATCAAAAGCAAAAAGTGCAAAAAAGCTCTTAAGGTTTATTGGGGCTTTAAGCACGAATAAAGCCTGGGCTTTAATGAACAAAGGCGCAGAGGGAAAGAAGTACAAATGCATATATGTTTAGCCTAAGACTAATAATTATAAGCATGAGTGACAAATATATGAACAAAGAACTTGGAAAAAAAAAATAAAAAAATGATAAAATGAAATATCAATTGTCTAGTGTCACCTCTTCATAAGAGGTTCATTGGAAAGGAAAAAATTGCATTAGAACCTTGATGACAACACTGAAGCGCACATTAAGCGAGGCGGAGCGCTCAACACATTTTGAGCCTCACTTCAGGGCTTAAGCGTGCCTTTGACAACTCTAATTGTGCCCTGAGATTTAGATATCTTAAATGTTTTTCTTCATTCCTCTCCCCGACTCTCCTTTTCTTTTTTCAAAAAAAAACTTTCAAAACCATGCCCTAAAATTTTCAACTCAATCTACTCCCTCCGTCTCAAATTATTTGTCGCTTTTTCTAAAAGTAGTAGTTTTGAATTATTTGTTGTTTTAGAAGTTCAAGGAAAAATTGATTAATCTTTCCCCATTTTACCCTTAGTATAATTTTTCTTGAAGACACCAAAGTCCTTGATTATAGGTTGTTGTTACTTCTTGAAGTTGTTAATTTAGTTTATTCCTAGGTGTTTATTTAGATTATCTACTCATTTCTGTTAATATGTTGGCAAGGTGACTTTGGCAATTGCATATTCATTAATGGAGATGACATAAATTGAGTAAACATTTAATGGAGAGAAACTATAGCTAAGATATAAATAAGGTTAAAGTAGTCAAAAATCACTCCTAATTAATTATGTCTTAAGGGGCATGTAAAGTAAAAAAGCAACGATAATTTTCGGAGGGAGTAACTTTTCTCTCTCTCGGACCTTGATAAGGCTTTGATGAGGTATAGGAAGAGAAGCATAGAAGTTGATTGCACAAACAAAATGCAGAGGATAAAGCTTTTGGTTAAGTCAGTTGTGACATTTCTTGCTGGGTGCTTTCTTGGGGGGTGAGAGGTTCTGATTCTGACTTCCAGCCATAACAACATACAAGATGGCTCCTTAATTATTGTATTGACTTTCAGGTGTCAACAACTTCCGGACTTCCACCCATCAGTTTTTATCAACTTTTTTCTTCTTTTATTTTTCCACTGCACCCTATTTCTTAAGGTATAGTAAAAATAGGAAAATATCCATAATAAAGTAGCATTCATCCTTTGTCTCTCCACACCTTACTCTCTGTTTTAGCCACAAACGAGAATATACAACTACTACTAAGCAACTATATTTAGACATAAATCTAAAAATTGCACAAGAAATAATGACTAACCTCTTCGTCTTGTGAATCAACATGATGCTCACTTGAATGGTTTTCCTCATTAACTGCCAGATCAGATGCTTGGATATTGTTATTCCTATCAGAATCTTGATCTCTCCATCCTTTCTTACTTTGGCCAGGCTTGTTCTGAAGAGATTAACATAACATGTTATACTGCATATACCAATGATAATATTATTCAGTGTACAGGGTAAAAAAGATGAGACAAAACAAATTACTGTTTTCTTGAGAAGCTTGACTCGCAAGCCAAATCTCCAATCCTGTTCATCATTCAAAATGGCCACCTGAACAGCCACCACCAAAATGAACATCATCAGATTTTATGAAATGACACAGCCAAAATGAACTAGAATAGGAACCTTGCTTCACACTCACAGCTTTTTCAGCAGCTTCCACTGTGTTATATTCCACGACAGCATACAACTAAAATAAGAAAAAGATAAATTAATAAATGTTCAAAGCATGCATGAAGAAATAACATAATGCTGCCACTTCAAAAACTTCTCCTATATCCTTCAATGTGGTTAGATACAAACACAAACAGCATGGCCAGTTGGGACCCTAAACGTGATGATATTTCTCATGAACAACTAGGAGAACTAGAATACTAAATGTATGTCAACTGTTTTGAGACCCATCCCATGCTTCACACTAGACAGGTCTTCAGATGCTCTGACGTAGCATCTGTAATTACTTACCTTACCACTGAGCAGCTTCTCTGCAGTTGTGCAGTTTCTGGGATCTCTTTCGGTGTGTGGATCACGGATGGTAATATGCTTTACACTGGAAGTTCAAAAAGTTCCAAGACAGTCGTTTATAGGAAAATAATAACAATCAAAAAAGAAAATAGAGTAAGAAAAAGAAACGTACTTTCCAGCGTGGCCAAATATTCGCCGAAGGTTATCCACAGAATGATCCTCAGGTAAATTTTCCACCAATACGGTACAAACCTAGAACATGGTAAGTAGAAGAATAAGTTCATCCCAACTATAACCTAGTATATTTATTGAGTTCCCATAGAAGTAGCAATACCTTGGGATCTTTAATCTCACTTAATGGAAGAGGATGAAGTCGCTTCACCTTTCTCCCATCAGGACTTACAACCTCCAGAATAAGGAAAAAAAAAAAGAAGAACAAAGAAAATGAAAGGCATAACCTAGGAATATTTGCATAAAGACAAAGGGATTAAAAGGAGTATGAAGCAATATTCTTTATAGTCAACAAGAAGTTAGACTCACAAGAAGAGAAGATTCTCTAAGTGCAGCTGCAATTATTGATGTCTCCTTCGTAAGCTTCTTCACTTTTCTAAAAGAAGCAATTACTTTCACAGGGACTGCAAGATAGAGCCCTCAGTTGAGATTTAAGATACAAAGAAGATAGCAGAGTGCATCATTATGGGGGAGATACTAGAGGATACAAACATATATCCCCCGGAAACAGTTACATGAATAGATGAACATAGACAGGGAGCAGGAAAGCAATATGAAGCCAGTATGAGAACCTTCCACATCATAAATAAATAAATACAACACTTACCAAACCCTTCCTTGTCTCTAGTCACATACTTCAACAGAAACTTGTCAGTAGGTAAATTTTCATCGCTGAAGTAATACTCAACCTGCAAAAGGCAAAATTTCAGCTACATGCTTGGTTCTGTCAATTTTTCATTTAAATTTGAGAACTGGATAGCGGTCAGAAGCAAAAACTGCCGTGTAGGAAAAATTATATGCTACAGATTTTACTACTAATATTTAGCCACTAAGAAGAGGTAGGGGTAAGGTCGGTGTATACTACTAATACTTAAATTTTTTTCTCAAGTTCTACTCACATAATTAAGAACCATAGTAAGAACTTGATAGGGACATCTAATGTTAAAGAAATAAAATAAAAATCGGATTTTGTCTACCACGATCCAATGGCGAAGTCTTAAAACATATGAAGCAATTCCCATTTATTATACCTACACATATATAGCAAAAGTTTCTAACTTTAAAATATTAATCAGCTAATCAAGAACCCTAACTTAGCCAAACACCTGAGCAACTACTAGAATAGCACCCAATCCACATACAGAACTACCACAACAATCCAATTGAAAATTTCCACTGAGAAAATTTTCTGTAGCATATCTACAGTAAACCCCACTTGTGGGATTACACTGGGTATGTTGTTGCATATCTACAATAGGCAAATTTCTTCAGAAATTTCAAAAGCACATTGCCCATCTAATCCAATTGCACACCATAATCTAACTAAATCAACTTCACTCAAAAAAAAAAAAATTGACCTTTATAGCTTAAACCCTAAAACTCAATAAATCAATCAAGAATTAAAAACCCATTAATCAAAAACACCATTAAACAAAACCCACAAGACAAAAAAACCAAAAAAGGAACCTGCTTGACGATCTTGTTACGAAGATCATCGGTGAGTACAGTAGCGGCGAGTTGATCAGACGGCTGAGACTCCGGCGATCCAACCGGTGAAAAATCAGGATGATCATCATCATGCGGCGGAGATAAAGCGGTGTGAGAAGGTATTGGAATTACTCCACCACCGTCTGATTCCATTATTAATTATTTTTTTTAAAGGAGAGAAGATCAAAGGAAAACTGAAAAGGTCAAAGGAAGAAAATACTCGTATCCATTATTTTTCTTTCCTTTTTTTTCCCCTTTCTTCTTCCTCAGTTTCCTTGTTATTCTTCTGATCTCTCGAAAATACTTTTCTGGAAATACCTAAGTATATATAGGAAAGATCAATTGAGACAAAAGTATTTTTTTTTTTTAAGTCAAAAAAAGAAAAATATATTTTGAGTCCATTTTTAGTCAATTTAGTCCAGCTTTCAATTATTCTTATAGTATAGTAGTACGAGTAATAAATTTAAGATATTAACATTACTTCCTACAGCAACTCCAATCATCCTCTAAATTACCCTCTAAAATCTAAATTTTATATTTGAAGAAAAAAAAATGAAGATAACCATCTCCAACCAACCTCTAAATCACCTTTTAAATTGTATATTTGGAGGGATGAATAGTATTTCTCCAAATATGGAGATACACTATTCATCCCTCCAATTTTTTACTTTTTTATATTTATATTATATAATATTTTTAATTTATCATATTATAAATTATATAAGATCATTAATTAAGTTCCTAATAGACATAATATTTTCTAATGTGATATCTTTATTATATTAATTTTAAATTTTATTAAATTAATTTGCGTATATAATATTTTTATTTAAGATATAAATTAGCTCTATTATAATTTATAGTTGTATAGTAAAAATAATTATCACAAAAATAAAAAATACACGTGTAAAACGAGTAATTAAATTAGTACACGAATATGAATTTTATAGGGTGATTATATATAAAAAAAAAAAGTGAAAGGATTTATTTTATGAAATAAGAAAATATAAATAAAATAAAAATAATAATATAATATTAAAGAGAGAGAAGAATATTCTTTTTTTAGAGTGAAAAATAAAGTTGTGGATTGGAGTTGATGTTCTCCAAATATAGAGATCATCTCCATATTTAGAGATAAAAAATTTAGAATATGATTGGAGATGGTCTTAGATCTTAAATTTTTTATAATGATTTATAATTATAAAGATTAATGTTGCCTACTCATATAGTACTGCACAATAGGTCAAAATTTGCAAATGACCTATTGTGTTTAATGTGAGAAAAGTGATTTTTGGGGTTGTTTGGTTGCAAGTATTAGGTGTTATGCGTAGACTTCATCATCAGCAATTCAATACCACTTAGTACTCTATTTTGATATCTTACACAAAATCCATACTTAGAATTTAGAAATACAATGTTTGGGTGTGATTTTTGTCATCCGCATAAATAAAGTATATACATAAATTATTGTAGGAATTTATGAGTATTAATTTACGTGAAAATGAAAAGTGAAATAAAAGTAACTAAATGATGAAAAAATCACCTTCGTATGTTAAACAATTCTTATAAAAGAAATGGTTAAAAAGAAACACATATCATGCATTACAATTTATATAAATTATTAATTATTGCATTACTAATTCCTATATTATAATCCCTATAGTATTGATTTCTATATGATTTATCCTTAACCAAATGATTAGCCTTTTTCCGTCTTCAAGTTAGTAATTTATCATTCCTTATAATTTACAATATTATAATTTATACTAACTTTTCATATTTCGAATTTTCATATAAATTCTTTTAACATCTCTAGAATAATGTAAAAACATTACAAGTGATTGATTTCTCGGTACTAATGAATATCCTAATGCACCGTAGGTCATAATTTGCATACGACTTCAGTGCATAATTATCTTACTCATGTTGTTATCATCTATTTTATTCGCAATAGTTTAGAACTCCTTAAGAATTCCCTTGGTGAAAAACACACCATGGAACAATACGGACCACTGAACATCCCGCATTCAAATAAGGTTCGAGAAGGACCGCATCTTTAAGAAATGTGATGCAAACAATCTACTCTAATGCAAACATCAGTGGCTAAGTCCACCGCTCGAATTTGTGACCTATAAAATCACATGAAAACAACTTTATTGTGGGCGCATGGGCAGCCCTTCGAAAAAGAAAAAAAAAAACACCAAGTAACTATTAGCATTATTTAACCCATAGAGGCAAGTACTGTACTTCATATGGATTAGGATTACATAGATGAGTCTGCGATATCAGCTCTTTCAATTAGCAAGAAAGTAAATCAACTCCATGAAGTACAATGCAACATTTCTAATTTAAGAATCATTATTGCACCTCTTCGCCATTAAATGATGTAACTCCTGCGAGAAAAAAAAAAAATCAAAGTTGGATCATAACAGAATGAATAGATCAATTAGTCAACAAAATGAAGAAAATCCATTTAAAAGACAACTAGTATCCTCACAGATGCAAAGTAATTAAATTTTGGAGGCATTTGGTGAGAGCAAGCAATGTCGAGGGGGATGCAAAATATAAAGAAGTAAACATACGAAGAAGTTAAGGGGATTCAACCTCTATTATATATGGAATGTTCCGCCTTGGGGTGCAATATTGTGATGAAGAAAATAAAAATGAACTAACCTGCTATCAAGTTGTCCTCAAGTTTTGGAGCCTCTCAGGAATACTCTGGAGCTGTTTACACCAATCAATCATCAGTTTTTTTAATCTAGGCATTCCTGCCTCATCCATCATCAATTCCTCAAGATTATCCAATCCTCTGATCCGCAGGACTTCGAGTTGAGAAAAGCCACCAACACAATGCATAGTTTTCCCAATGTAGCAATCAAAGTCCAGCTTGAGGATCTTCAATTTTGGTAGCTTGTTCAGTGTCTGCAAAGGGTTCTCTTTTAGCCGATTCTTGACTAAGGTGAGCTTGATGAGATTAGGAGGGAAATGCTCAGAGATAGGCAACTTGCTTGGTGAAAAGAAAACATCCAAGTGCATTTTCAGAAGATCTGGATAGCCTGACATATCGAATTTTCCACTTGAAATGACATGTGTGGTGTCATTACATAATCGAAGATTCTCAAGCTTCTTAAAGATAACGTTGTTCTGGTTGTTCAGCACGTCTATGGTTTCTCTAGAGGCACCTGAAACTGCCAATCTTCTTGTATTGGGACCAACTTTGCATAACCACTTGGGGTTCCAGTAGCATACATCCATTGTCTCCAAAGTTTGGATGTTTGGGAGATTGACTTCAATGGGGTAGTGCTTGGTCACGATGTTAGATTCTTCAAAACCCCAATGTCCAACACAAAATCGAACAAACAAAGACAGGGCACCTATTTGGAGATGTCTAAGTTGCTCCATCTTCCAAATGCACGTTGGAAGTCTAATGAAATCGCAACCTCGTACATCCAAGGTTAGTAGGTTTTTCAAGTTGCTTATACTTGAAGGCAGGCATGTGTCTGAGAACCCTCTCAATCTAAGGTAACTCAAATGGATCAATTTCCCGATTGGACCTATAACCGACCATCCATATTTGTCAGGGGATGTCAAGATTTCTAAATTGAGGACTCTCAAGAATCCTACACTTGGGAAAATATCTTTAACTTTCTGATTTTCTGGGACTTTAATAGGTTCAAAACTAAGAAGTGCACATATCTTGGGGGTTTCAAGGTGACAAGAAAGATACTTGTCCACATCCCTTTGATGTACAGCAAGTCTACGAGCTCCCTCAACACAAGAATTGGGGCTTGTAGTGCCTACTATGTCATTAAGAGAATGGAAGAAGCTGATACCCTTTGCTACCTTGATGCAAAGATCATGAAGCACATTATGGATACGACAAGTTTTAATTTTTCCATCATACCTTCGTTTGGAGACTTGAATCAAGTTTCTAGCCACCAAATCATTTAGGTAGAACTCCCCAACTTCCTCAATCTCACATTCTCCTCTCCGAGTTATGAATTTCTCAGCTGCCCACATGTTAATCAAGTCGAACACAGGAATTTCGTAGTCCTCTGGGAAAAGTGCAAAATAGAGGAAGCAAGGTTTTAAGGAAGTGGGCAAGTCTTTATAGCTCAACCCCAAGATCTTGGAGCACTGGTCTAAGTCTTGCTCATGATCTTGACGCGTGTTCTTTAGAACCCTATTCCAGTCATGTTCACTTTTTTCTTTTGCGCGCAAAAGACTAGCTGTTAAAACAATTGCTAGTGGCACGCCACCACATCTTTTCATCAATTCTTGGCCTATGCCTTCCAAATTCGAGGGAATCCCACTTTTATTATCCTTAGATGCCCTCAAAAGAACTTTTATGAAGAGTTTCCAACTATCCTCAGGCCTTAAAGGTTGTAAGTCATGAATTGAACTTTCTCCTCCAATATACCTTCCTATATCACTCTTCCTAGACGTGATGATTACTCTACTACCATATTTGGAATCATCAAAGGTGGGGAAACTTGAGGATAAAGCTTCCCATATTTCGGTATTCCAAACGTCATCAAGGAAAATCACATACCTTTTCTCCTTCAGAAATGTGAAGAGGTTGACCTCAAGGTTCTGCTCCATCTTGTCCTCTCCTAGTCCCACCTGTTTGGCCACCTCAAGTAACAATTCTTTCGATCTTGGATCTTGGAAAACATAAACCAAAGCAGAACAATCAAAATGACACTTGACACGCCTATACACTCTTTTTGCAAGTGTTGTTTTGCCCAAACCACCCATACCAATGATTGAGATCACATCAAATTCTAGGTTTGTGTCAAGCAACTTCGTCTCCAACTCCGTGCAATCTTTCTCTAGACCAATGATTTCCGATTCATTCACATGTAAGAAAGATCTTCTTTGATCCGAAGTACAGAAAATTTCATCTTTGTTATTGCTGCTTGAATCTGTGATGTTATATGTCACCCGGGCACGCTCAATGTCTGCAACTTTTCTCTTAATCTCTTCAACCCGAGCAACCAACTTATGGGCGGTGTGGCCATAACATGAGAAAATCCGAGCAGCTTCTTTGAAACACTGAAGCTTCCACTCTCCCTCGTGATGACATGCTATTTCATAGAGATAAGTGTCGAGAACATTTTCGACATCCTGAGCAAGTTTTTGAATATCATTTATCAAGTTTGCTACTCCATGACTTGATATTTGCTTGGCCTCTGCATCTGCTAGGTAGGATCTCATGCGTCTCATCTCTGTTTCAATCCAACTGATGTTTTCCTGCAAGGACGAGGCTGAAGACAATTCATTAAACAATGCATTGCTGGATATGTCAATAGCCTTGTTGATAACTGCTGTGAGAGCAATTTCAGCCATGGACAAAGCTGATCATCTGCTTCCACAATAACCCAAGATTCATGAAGACTTCCAAGTCATAAGCATCCAACAAAAGTGACAATTATTTGACCAACTTTTCCTTTAAAAAAAACCCCATGCTCTTTGCAAGTTTTAGTGGAATTTAGCTGTGAAATGGGTCCTGAAAATGATATATGTGGGCTCTGATTGATTCTTTTAATTAAAACACCAACCCAGATTGATTAAGTGGCAATCCAGATGATTAAGTGTCATATTATATCATTGAGAAGAATCTCTTCTTTTTTCACTTGAGTACTGTTCAATTTCATTACACTTTGTTTAGAAGGTTGTTGGGTATGATTTCATAATCTATTGTATGGTTTCGATGAAAAAAATATTTGGATAGATTCTATCATTTCCCATCGTTACATAATGCTACGCATCAACAATTTGAAGGAAAAACCTACAAGAAAGGTAGGGTACGAGGTAGAGCTATTATAAAAAAATAGGGTAGATTAAATTAGATAATAAGCAAAGACAAAAAGAAAAGATAAAATAAGGTAACAATGCGATCACACCAAATTGATCGTTACATAAAATGAGACTTTTCATCGTTACGTAACTATGGATTTAACGATACGATATAGTAAAATTTAAGTAACAATCAAACAAACATTATATTTAAACCAACAACGCATTACAATACTAACAGGTAAACAACCATCCAAACAAAGCTGTTAATTTCCTTTGCAGGAATAGACATTTTCTATATTAAAACTCTATTAAAATCTAGGGAACTTTATTCTTTTTAGCTTACTCTGTGGTAAGGAGGTTAGATACTTCATTAAGAATTTTTTTTATTTTTTCTAGTTTGAAATATGCAAACAGAGACAACAGCAACATAACCAATGTAATCCCACAACTACTATCACTATTATTTGCCATAGAACCACAGAGATATTAGTGTAAAGGAGCTCAAGATTACTAAACCTTAACAAACTGAAAGCACTTACAAATATTGATACAAATACCAAGACATACTACATTGACATGAGAAGACATACATACCTTCTATTTAATACATATTTTTTTTTCTTTTTCCTTTTTTTGCTGGGAGCCTCCGATTCTGGACCTCCCTGCTGTAGTACTACATTGGATACCCATATATGTTGAGTGGAACAGAAAGCTATTCAGTTTAAACCAAAACTAAGACTAACAACCAGAACATAAACCCAAACCCCAAAATTTTGACTCTGCTAGACCCTGATAGTTGAACCCTCACATCATCCACAACTGGTCCACAAAGAGAGCTCATATCATCACTTCTTGTATTGTAATAGATACTATAGAAGGCGACACGTGTCCTGTCCGCCTTGGCCGTGAAGTTCAGGTTAGCATTCTGAAATGAAGAGTTGGCATTGGGTGTGTAATGGATGTTTTGGGCTTGATCACCAGCAAAGGCCATAATTGCTAGTGGTTCCTTGCATGAGTCTCCTGCATGGCCCAACAAAAATGTCAATCTGTATGGCTTGTTGGGCTTGGTTTCAACCATCTGGGATATAATGCCTTCTTTTCCTGAAAGCAATTCTATAGCTCTTTTCCCTTCTGGAACTGTGAAGTGATATGTATCGATGTACCGAACTGCTCGATTTGATTCAACTATCCAACCAGGGAGCGACGATGTTTCCTCATCGAGGTTGGTTGGAAGCAGAACGCCCAGGGAAGCATTCCTGAACATCCACGGACCTTCTTCAAAGTCTCCATTAACTACTGCATTATCTGTTCCAATTACCAATTTAAAGAACAAATTAGCATTGCTTGTAGTTCTTTACATGTTATGCTTCATATTTGATCATTTGATTATTTCTTTTTTCTACTTTTCTGTCTTACAAGAAAAAACATAAATGTAGATACATACTCCATTCGAATTCGGTTCATGCGACATTATTTTCATTTACTCTTTTCATTTTTAGTCCATTCCAACAAGAATGACAACATCTAAGTTTATAGTAATTTAACTTAAAACTTTCCAATTTATTCCTAATAACAAGATATGATAGTATTTAGAACCTCACGTTTCAAAAGATCTTTAATACCATGAATGTCATGATAACATTTTTTCTTACACTACCCACATTGAAGCTTAAATAAATCTGAATTCATGCCAAAAAACTCACATTGAAAAGTAAAACACTCCCAAACAAAAGTGACTTTCTTACCGAGACATTTTTTCTTATTAGTACTATTGAAATAAAAACATAGTAAATATTTTTACTGACCAAATCAACAAATCTTTGACCAAAATAGGCTAAACAGATGGAAAGGGGCCCAATAACGAAACAGAAGTGACCTTACCTTTTGACTTATCTGGAGAGAAAAGCTTTTTGATAGCAATATCATCAATAATGGGCCCACAAGTAGGGTCATCCTCCATACCCGGATTTGTAAAAACGACTCGCACGTCATCTTCCTCAGCTTGAAAGGCCCACGCGTAGGAATCCCAGCCCTGTACATGATACAGTGTCTGAAGATCAATGGTCTGTGACGCTGGAGGACCCGAAACGTTCAGTGACTCTAGCTGAGCGCACGTGCGAGCCGCGCTGAATGTAATTGAGTAAATTGAGCCTTTTTCTACTTTGAGCTCCTGGCTTATTTCGGCGTCGTTTCCGAGCCGAACTGCGTGTCTACCTTGTGGTACTATGAGGATCATCCCACCCTGTTTTTGCCCTGATTCTACTACCTCTACGGTGCCGTTTGATTTCCAGTTGGGGATTTCGGTGGGGCCATCGGAGTACCCATCGCCGGATGAGAAACCGCCTGACGGAGCTGTCTCAAAATTGCCGTTAACTAACGGACCTGGGAAACACAAGGTTGGATTGATAATTCAGTATACATTGCAAACATGTGTGCTTCAAATGTACATTTTACTAAGCAATTTAATTAACAATGTTTTCACTTAGGCAATAACAATTGAGCTGAGGGTCCTTCGAAAACAAGCTCTAGAGAGGGTAAATTTTTTTGTATATTCTACTCTTTTCATACCCGCAAAATTTTCAAGGGTCATGTTGTTTGATCAGTTGGGCAATATTAACTTGTTGGAGCTAAAGATTTAGTTGTCTTGTTTCTCATTGGTGTCCAACGAGTTATTGTCTCCTTATCAAATCTTGCTAGTTTTTAGAATTGAAATTATACTATGTGCATTTTATAATCTAGTTTTTGGTAGTGTATGTATTATTGATATTGACCCCACTTGAAACTTGAAAGTCGTACCAAAAGATAATGTATGATATGAACATTTCACTTCACAGTTCACAAGTTTGGTCATGTATGATGAAAGGAATATTTATACTATGGGTAGTAACTGTCCTGAAATGTTACTCTCTCCGTTCTAAAAAGAATGACCTAGTTTAACTTGACACAAAGTTTAAAAAAATAAAGAAGACTTTTGAATCTTGTGGTCAAAAATTAAAGTTGTGGCAAATGTACCAAATTGCCCTTGAATCTTATGGTGTTAAACATGTCACGGGGAAAGTTGAAATTAAAGTGTTTTCAAAAAAGAAAAGAGGTCATTCTTTTTAAAATGGACTTAAAAAACAAGCAGGTCATTTTTTTTTTATTTAAACGAAAGGAGTATTATTGATATTAGTCATGATACTATAGTTTGCCTATGACCCATCCAGAAATTGAAGAAATTAAAAAGAACTTACACTGATATTTAAATTAAATGCATAAAAACATCAAAACTGTCCTTTTTACTTGAGTGATTTAAGAATTTCACATAAATTTTCATTTTTCTTCTCATTAAAAATGAATAAACTTTTATAGTAAATGAATTCCTAACAATTTACATCATCAAGAGATAAAATGAAAATGTTGCACATTGAAAAGTTTTTAACAGAAAAAATGTAGTTCTAAATAGCCATTTGGTTGAGTGTATAAAAGTAACACTAAATGTGAGATTATTTTTTAATCTATTTGATGTATTAAAAATAATGCATTGTATAATTTATAAAAACAATTACTCTTACAAAATTATTCTCCACGTTCTTTAGCTTTGTATGGGCTTTAGGCTTTTAACTATGCTTATTCATGTATCAATAACTCTAATATTGCTAATGTCCTTATTTGTTATATAAAAAAAGTAATAAATGGTGTATATAACTAATACAGATATTAATTATATACAGATTGAAAACACTTCAAATAAGGAATTAAATAATACCAAACCTAATGCCAATATTATTTTCTATAATATATCCTGGCAAACTATCCTTAACTTTGTTGAGTGAGGACCATAACTACTACTGCATAGCCATGATTCTTACAGGGTGTCACAGTAACACCTCATAATCAACATCAACAGCATGATTATTTATAAATTGATAGTACTCACTTTAATAAGCAACTTTGTTTGATATAATAAAAAAGTATTATATTGTAGAATAGTATTTTCATCTGATGTACACACATTAAAATGTTGCCTATGGAACTTGACCAAATTAGTTCAGTTTCAGACAGAGATACCAGAATATAACAACAAATATATTGTTTGTGAATAAATGCTCCTAACCATGTTAAAATTTGAGTCCCAAAATGATTATACACTTAAAGTTAACATACATTTGAAGCTGATAATGAAGAGAAACCAAATTCTTACCCAGATCTCATAACAAGCAGAAATATATATACACATCCCATCAAACAACAAGTTAATTTATGAAGAAGAAGAAGAAGAAGAAAAAAAATGCAGTTTGGTATGTAGCTTAAAAGTAGGAACTTAAATGGTAAAATTGTAAAGGAAGAAGAAAGAGTATGTACCATCTTCAACTTGTCCAGCAGCAGAGCAAGCAAGCAAAAGAACAAATGTTGTGACCCATTTGCATCTTGTTGAGCTCCAAGCTATTTCCATGGCTACAAAGAATAAAATTCCCTCTTTTCTATGCTTTCTGTGTAACAAGGGACTGAGACAAAGCTTTGAGTGAAGAAAAGGGGCAACAGCAAATGGCCTTTTTATCCAAGATTCGGCCTTCTTTTTCCTTTTCTTTTCTGTTTTTGTTTATCTCAGGCTCTTTTGTATATTTTCCTCCTTTTCCTTTTTCTTTTGTTGCTCCACCAATAGTAAAATTGTTATGGACGATACTAAACAATCTATGTAATTTATTTAAGACTAAACATTAAGGCTTGTGTTTATATGATTTTTTAATATAAAATTTAAGAAATAAGGAGATTTTTTTAATAGCCTACAAAAAATGCTGTCACATGAAATAAAATGGAGAAAGCTATTACTCCCTTTATTTCAATTTAATTTAATTTAACTTTGCACAAAATATAAAAAAATAAAGAATACTTTTAAATTTTATAATCTTAAACTAAATATATGTCAAATGTATTAAAATATTCTCATGTCATATTGAAAGTTAAAATTAAAGAATTACTAAAAGAGTTAAGAATCATTTTTTTAGACAGAATTAAAAAAAGTAAATTAAAAAAATTGAAACGAAAGGAGTATTATCCAAAGTATCTTTGATAGTATAATTTTTAAGTTACTTTTATTTGCTTTTGATTGGGATTGAAGGGGCTAGGGATTTTGAGGTGCACTTTAAGCAGCTAGCTATTTTGCTTTTAGGAGTAACTTTTTCTTTTTTGATCAATGAATGATGAAGGACCAATGCTTTTCCTAGACCCTAGTACAATAATAAGAAAAGGTATTTCTTGAGAGAGACTTTGTTAAATTAATAAGTACGTGTTTGGCTATTAATATTATTCACAATATCTTGGGATATATTTTTACTTTAGTTTGAAATACTTGTTTTTTCATAAATATTCCAAATATATTTCACAATATTTAAATTTTTTAAGAGGTGTTTTCACTATTTTTGGATTCACTCTTTGCACAATTTATTTTAAAAAAAAAAAAATCTAAAGTTTTTATTTTCATAAAACTCTAAAAATTTTAAAATTTATTTGCACTTTTATATTTTTTAACTTCAAAAATACCCCATTTCAAAAATACTATGATCAAACAGAATTACAATTCTATTTTCACCTTCAAAAATATCAAATAAAGTGAATGTGTTTTTTATTTTCATGATCAAACAGTCTGTAAGATTCTTCTAACTTCATAATATTACACCCCCTAGATCTTTTTGTTAAGTACATTTTTGACCTTTATGCCACTAGACAAATAATCTCCCATCACAATGACTCTTCTTAATTTCATCAGTAGATCATGTTTTTTTAAAAATATTGATTCAAGAAACATCAAATATTTTCATCTTACTGTGAAACCAACTTTGGCCTACCACGCTCCTCTTGATCCCACACTATCAATGGCAAATTTTGTTGATAATACAAGTCATTCAGCCATACAGGGAGGGGGCGAATGACATCTATAGTACTGAAGTTTTTTTTTTGTTTGTTTTGTTTTTCACCCTGGTATTTGTATTCATTATGAAAGTCCGACTAATTTGAATTTATATCAAGAGATTCCACTTTGAGACGTGTCCATTCCTGGGATGCGAAACCAAAACTTCTCATTAAGTACTCCTTTACCGTATTTGTTGTTAAAAAGTTAAAATTATAAATTTTGATCAATATTTTAAAATGTATATATTTTTATCATATTGATGTGACAAAGATTGCAAATTAAATTACTTTTTCTATAGCTTTTTAATATCCAAATTTTATTTTTAAAATATTAAATTAATATAATTCAATTTTACTAAATAATTAATTAAATTAACACTAATAAAGCGAAACATGACAACTATGACAACTATAAGGGATACTTCCTGCCCACCACAAGGGGTACATAATCTCAATATATTTAGACCTATATTTAATAATTTCTCGTGATGCTATTTTCTTTTGGCCATCCATTTTAATTTATGTAGTGTGATTTAATTGAATCATTGAGTTTAAATTAGACAAAAGTTTGAAACTTGTGTCTCGATATGATATAAAAAGCTTCATCGATAAATTGAAAATAAGAATTTAAACTTAAATACATTTTAAACACATAAATAATGAATTAGAGACAATGATAAGTGAAACTAGCTCAAGCAATCGAATATCTTCACCATTAATTGATAGATTAAAGATTCGACTAATATTGAAAGATAAATGAGAATATGATTAATTCTTTTGATAGGTGGGATCAGTGTTTTAAAAGGTTAGGGTGTGAGATGGGACATTTTACTTAGCACGGGGTGAGGCATAAGTCTCATGCATCTTAAAATTTTTAATTTATAATATGATAAAATAGTGTTATAAAGCAAAAATTATAAATAATAAATTAATAATTAAAAACATGATCAAACAAACTCATAGAAAATAAAACTTCTAATATAATTTTACAAGTATAAATAAAGAAATGTTATAATAGCTACTATGAGATGCAAATCAACTCTAACATCTTAACTTTTAAATAATAAAAGAATCACATTTTTGTAAACTATATTATGATCGTACTATGCAATTTATCTCAATGAAAGAAAATAATCAATAACTTTATTAGTACCATCACGATAATTTTGAGATAATAAAACAAAATAATTTACTTTCAAATATCGATTATTTTGAGACGTAAGAAAATAACATGAAGATCAATATTGATAAGTGAAAGATATAAAAATCGAATAATTAAGTATTTTTAAAAGAAATATTAAATGATATTCACCCTCATGGTGTTTTCAAATAATAGCCCATTTGGCCATGAATTTTTTTTACTTTTTTCCAAAAATTTATTTCACTTTAGTGAAAAAAGTGAAATTTTGTGGTATTTGGCCATAAAATTTATTTCACTAAAGTGAAATTTTTTTCCGAAAAAGTGAAAACAAGTTCCTATTTCTCTCACAAAAAGTCAAAAAGAATTCTAATTTTTTTCATGGCCAAACATAACTCCAATTCCAACTCCAACTCTAAAAAATTTAATTTTCATGGCCAAACGCCTACTAAATATCCAATACAATGAATTGTTATTTGAGTTATTCTCAATCTTCTAATTTCTATAGATGAAAAAACTATTAAGCATCATTTACTTATTAAAGAATTATAAGGGTCAACAATGTCAATTAAGAAATTCGACACATAATTTTTCTAAGATTTGTTAGGTGAGCCCTGAGTGTTGGACGTTAGGCCTGCTTAGAGCGTACAATCGAACGTTTAAGGCGTAACCCTTACAGGACTTAAGCCTCACACCTATTCCTCGAAACATTTTGTCAGTGCCCTGCCCAGAGGCGATCCTCTAAACTGCCTTTTAAAATATTGGGTGGGATGATGTTAAAAATAATAATAAAATTATTCACATGACTGTGAGACAAAGTTAAATTTTAAAAATTAAAAATTAAAACAATAAAAATAAAAAAGGTACATGGTACTAGGGGTTTGTGTTTCCCACTAACCAAAATTTGCAGTGTTCACAAGAAAAAGAAGCATAAAATACATTCCGCGTTTTTTGATTTGTGTGTTTTACTTTCTCACCTTTAGTGGGACCCAAGACAAGGTAGGGTCACCGCCGAATTTTAGAAATTTGCGAAGAGCATCTTATATTAAACAAGTGGGAACCTTAATTATTAATTCTAAATTTTAATTCTGATGATTTGTTTAATAGGCGTTTGGCCATAGATTTAAAAAACACTTTATTTGAAATTTTAGGAATTGAAAATGAAAATGAAAATGAAAATGAAAATGAAATTGTATTTTGGTTATATTTTAGTATAGAATATTTAAAATAATATTCATATTTAAATGTACTTAAATACAATAGTGACTGGAAAAACATGTTATAAGTTATTTTCAAATTTCAAATTCAATTAAATTTAAAATTTTCATGATTAAATATTAATTATCAGATGAGTTTAAATTTTGTGCACTGTCAGTATACAAAATATTCTACACTATCATGTAAAATTAACTTGCTATTGTAGGTTAACCATTTTTTCCAAGTTTCTTTTCCTTTTTCGATTTCTAAGTTACTTTTTTATTTTTTTTCTAAATTGAAAATCAGAACTTCCTGAATTCATCTAAATAGAATTTTCCACTCCCTCTATGTTATCTTTCTAATTCCGTATTCACCTTTCCTCTATAAAATCGATGCAGATTTTTATGTGATGTTTGCAATTTAGGATGTGTCTAAAAAAAAATTTCTAATTAAGAGGAAAAATTGAATATTGCTTGCAAAGTTTTCATAAATTTTGAATATTGACGCAGATTTATTTTCCTCCAATATCAACATTCGACAATTTGAAGTATGGACTTGTTGCAATTTTTGATAGCATTTGAGGTGTGAAAAATTTGAAGCCTGAAAAAATTACTTTTTGCAAGTTTAATATCATTTGTAGCGTGAAGAACGTTTCATTAATTTTGATTATTTTGTTGAGCGAGAAACATGAAAAAGTTAGATTTTGATTTCCGTTATAAAAGAAAATAATAAATAATTTTGTTAGACTATAATTAGGATTTTAATTTGATATGTTTTCTTAAATTTTAATTTTATAAAATTTGTGATAATTTTTTAATTTATCTAATGGTATAAAATATTTTTTACACGTACATAAAATTTAAACTCTTATCAGATAAGTGAAAAATTATTTCAAAAAGAATAAAGAATAAAGAATTATTATGCCAAACGGTGTCAAACTTTTGGGACGTTTTGTTTAAAAAAAAAATAATCATACTTAAGGGACGAGAAAGGTATATTAGCACAGAGCCCGAGGTGGTGACCGGAAATGTTACTCCCTCCGTTTCAAAATAGTTGACTCTTGTTGATTTGATACTTTCTATAAGAAAATATTTATTGTAGGAGTTTATTTTACCAAATTAGTTTTATTAATTATAGTATAAGAATATAAATTTGAAATTTTACATTTTATGTAGTCATTTAACGATAGAGATAGTATTAGAAGAACATAATAAAATTCTTTTAATTTTAAAAATATAAATTTAACATTTTATATACTCATTTAACGATAGATATAGTATTAGATTAACATAATAAAATTCTTTTAATTTTAAAAATATAAATTTAATATTTTATATAGTCATTTAACGATAGATATAGTATTAGATTAACATAATAAAATTCTTTTAATTTTAAAAATTAGATAAATAAATTAAAATAAATATTTTTAATAAAAGGATTAAGTAAAATGAAACGGAGAGAGTATTAATGTCAATAGCAGTCAAACTTGTTGAACTTTCAAAAAAGCAGCCGAACCGTGCAGATTAGGAAGACTTTTTTGGGACTTCATGCTGTGAAACATTATAACATCTGCAAAACAATAATTTTAGATTAATCTGGACATGTCATTACATTATTGTCCTAGAGAAAAAACAAATGTACCTATGGATGTTCACGGATGTTTTTTAATTTGGGTGCCATTCAAATATTTCATGATAGGAAAACTTTAATAGTCTAGTTTATTAAATATTTTTTTAAAAAAATATTAGTGAGAATTTAATTTATTTCATGATTGTATGATATCTTCCAACAATATAAATATCGAATAATTTTGTTCCTTAAAAATTACTTCCTGCATCCACTAGAATAATCTAGACAAGCCATTGTATTTTTTATTTCCGATATGATGTTTGGTTTAAGGTTTCCATTGTATTTTTTATTTCCGATATGATGTTTGGTTTAAGGTTTTCTTTTCTAAAAAATGATATTCGCTAGATATTCAATATTTAGAAGAAAAAAACACTGAGATACTAGTATGTACCAAAATACATATTAACTTAAATGAATTAGACTAGAAAGACGTTTGTCCTAGTCGTGTAACGACATGTTCCATCGTTATTAAAAAATAGCTCGTTATGGGTACGGGTTACGAAAAGTTTCAAAAATATGATCTCGAATTAGTATGTGATGACATGACTTAAAATTTCAAAATTTGGAATTTTGATCGGGCTGACGTCATCCCGCTGCGCCGCTATAGCGGGATGACGGGACCAAAAACCCCAGGTGCGGATTTTAAATTCTCTTTTCTCCTCTTCAGTTGTAAAAAGGACAAGGTTCATTCAAAAACCCTCCTAGGGTTACCTCATGGCCTGGGAGCAATGGAAAGGAGGGATTTCGCGTTAATGGGGTAAAATCCATGGATTTTTCGCCGATTGCACGACAAGATTCACCTCCACGGAGTCAAAAACTCGCGTTCATGCCTCTGTAGCCGCTATTTGGCGACCAGGTAGGCTAAGCTTAACTGAAAAGTTTAGACCTAGGTTAGAAAGTATAAGCATGACGTAGATTGACGGGAGATTGCACGCTTAGGCATTCGGGCTCAGTGTTTGAATGGATAAAATGGATTAAACCTGGATAATTGGGTGGGAAAATGGCTGTTATGACTTTGTTATTGAGTTGATGCATGGAATTATGTGTTACATTATTATTGATCATCCTTGTTTGGTTAATAATAGTGTAGTACCCGGAAATTAGGGAAAACTTAATTATATGCTTATTTCATTAGAGGTGATTAGTATTGGTGGATTCAGAAGAATCTATGGTGGTAACCAGAGGAATAGGAAACTGGTAATGTGTCAAATAGAAGGACGAATAGTTGGGGGGGGGGGGGGGGGTATACCACTGGTTATGTACATGTGCAAAATGTAGGTGATGGTTTTACTGTAGTTGAAATTCAATTTGTGTTATGTGTGCATGATAACTAATTCTTAGTATTTCTTGTACAATGCATGTTCAAGGAAAGTGAATGGCTATTTGATATCCTAGGTGTTAATCACATGAAATGAACTTATATGAAAGCTTGTTGGATTTTACAAGTATTGTTTGTTATCATTGTGGTTGTGATTGTTATGATATCTGTCATTAATATAGAATTTATTGGTATTTAGACAGCTCCACGGGATTGGTGGTATAAGGTTGGCAGACACTTGATGTCTGAGATTTGGTACATGAACTTGTCCCCTGCAGGTCATGACTAGTGGGAGCACACATAAGACCATTAAAATGTGTGTACAAGGTACAGATGAGTGTGACGGTTCCTTGAGCGAACCGAGGATTATGTGTTTCTTGATTATATTGGTTCCAGGAGTGAACCAGGCTTACTTATTGTCATTATATGTGGGTTTCCTGAGTGAACCGGGTTTGTATGCTTAATTGCTAAGGTGGGTTCTTGTGTAAATCGGGATGCATGATATCGTTGTTGCTGTTATTATTGAGGATCCTTGAGTGGTCCGAGTTAATTGCACGACGTTATATAACTCTGTGTTGTCTATTACTTCTGCAATTGGGACATGATTTATATGTAGTTGCGTCATAGTTGTTGACTTGGAGTATTATTGTTGGTCTTAGTTGACTTGACTGGTTATCCTTATTGACTCTTTGGACTAAACTTCATGTTATACTTGTTTACAAGGTTAAATAATATGAACTTGAAAGATAGTTGCATGTTACGGTTCAGGGGTGTTGAACTGTTATGCGCCTTTATTGGCTATGCTTGTCAGATAGTCTGAGGTGGGTAGTGATGTGTTACTTGAGCTGCTGTCTATGTTGCCTCGATATGTGTCCGTGATTGTATATGGTGATATGCTAGGTGGCCTAGCCATTATTTTATTTAGGACCGGAAAGGCTAGTGTCACCATCTTCTAGATTGTGCTTGTTGACTTAAATGAACCGAAGGATGCTAGAGTGTCAAAGTATGACCGAGTTGTGGAACAAGGCTAAGGATATTAATTGTGGAGTCAAATAAATATAGTGCATATAAGCTTTTCTAACAATATCAATAGCAATTTTTGATGGACTACGTTACTTTAATTTGATATTACAACAAGAAGTTGAACTAAAATTGTACTCACTATTTTTTATAGTTAAAAGGTTATTAGTATTTCATATTGTTAAAGAATAAAGATCATTCTAATTCAACATTCAAACTTAAGGGACTATTTTAGTCAATTTTTCTTATCTTTTAAGTCATTTTTAACAATTATTAGTTTATAAGAAAAATAGACAAACCTGAATGTCATTATTGAAACAAAAATAAGATAAATGACTTTAGTGAGACATTTTCCTAAGTTGAGAGACAATATGAGAAATTGACTTATTAATTGTGATGGGTTAAGGGTAAGAAACCTTGGGGGTTGGAATTGTAGGACTCGTAGATAATTTATGGAGTGAGCTTTGATTTGGTAAGTGATGGATGCTTGGTGTATAAGGGCTATCAATATCCAGAGACAATAATCGGTTAAATGTATGTTTTGATAATACCCCACAAGTTGTATATTTCTTTCCGAATGTTTATGTGATTTAATTTGGGTCGACAGATGATGTTTACCAGTACGTGTGGTTTGTACTGATACTACTCTTGCTATAACCTTTTTGGGGTATAGTCTGGTTGCAGGATTAGTAGGTGTTTCTGTCTTGACACGGATCCACGGTAATGATCTCCAGCAGCTTCTGTATTTATTCCCATGATAGAAGTTGTGTCTTTGTTGTACTTCCTACTAGCCGCTTTAGTACCTGTTTAGACTAGTTCCTAGGGAAGGGTTACAGTTTTATTGAAAGGTTTTCACTTGTAATTAAAATTTTGCAAACTGATTGTAATATTAAAGGCATTTTCTTATTTCTTATTGACTTCCGCATATCTTTTGAAATGGGTGGTAAGGATTCTTCTATCTAGATAGATTAGAGCCGGTGTCCATATAATCCGATCAGTTGGATCGTGACAAGTCGGCATTGGCACCAGAACGCCGGCTCGGTTGCATTATCATTTACGTTGATAACACTAATTTATTAAATCAAATAGCAATACCAATAATGTATATTGTCAAATCTCATGTCGTTGCTCGATCAATTCCAAATGAAATAATGTGGATCGTGAGATATTAAGTCAAATCTTTGAATTAACTAATTCTTTTCTCAATGTAAAGATCGGTGCAATTTGGATCAATACATCCAGCTCAATTGCAATTTTGTCAAAGATGTTTTTTACCTTTTTAAGACAAAAAAAGTTTTAGTTCTCTATTCTAAACTGAACAATCCAAATAAATAAAAAAAGGAAAAATTACACAGCATAGATAAAAAAAAATCCTTAATTATCTATCATGCTTAATGTTTCAAATAATTACCTGGCATAGTCAAAAGTTAGTTAAAGAACTAGTATTATTTAAGTGGGCTCTCACATACAAATATGATAGCTTGTATAACATGCAATTAATCTCTCCCATCTAATTAGCTTAAATTTTGGCTGACTTAATTGAGCACTTAATTTTATTTTTTGATTTTATTTTAAAAATTGGCCACTTTTCATAATATGTACTGATCTGTACATATCTTTTTCCATTTATTTGGGTTTTCTCTCTCTTCACACCTCTCTCTTCTTAAATTTTCCACCATCTTCTTCAAACTTTTTTCTTAAAAAGTAAAAACTATTGGTAGGTTTTGTTATATTGACTCTTAAATAGTATTTTTTTGTGATTTGCCTAAAGATTTATTACATTAAAAAATGTTTCTTCAAATTTTTTCGTCCAATTCATGCGAAAAAAGGTTCAATACGTATACAATATATATATATATATATCCTATCTTCTTTTTCTGTTAGTTACGTACAAGTATGTATACCATGTCAATTTTTTTATGCATATATGTATACAAATAACCGTCATATACAATCAGAAAGTTGTCATGTGTTGGCATATATATATATATATTCACATATAAAATATACATATAAGTTGTATAATCAGTTTTTGATTTGTATAAAATATGTTGGTTCATATTTTATACATTACATATAGGTATAAAACTATCATGTGTTTGTATATAACTAAATTGTATATTTTGAAGTTGGTTTTGTATAAACTATGTTTGTTCTTCTATTAGACATTAGGTATATCTCAGTTTGTATAATATGTTATTGGTATTTTGTATAAACTAAAGGAAAAAAAAAAAGGTTCCAAGAATTCTCACTCCATAATGGGGGAGCAACGATGTTGTGAATGACTCAAAGATATTTTGTGTATACCCAAATGTATATTCATATGAATGTATAGATAATAGATATACGTATGTCTATATATCTTCTTTTTTTTTTCTATTAGTTACATACAAGTATGTATAACATGTCAATTTTTTGATGTATATATGTATACAAATAACCGTCATATACAATTAGATAGTTGTCATGTGCTGATATATACATATAAGTTGTATAATCAGTTTTTGGTTTGTATAAAATATGTTGGTTCAAATTTTATACATTACATATATGTATACAACTATCATGTGTTTGTATATAACTCAAAGGTATTTTGTATAAATTATATTTAGTCATAAAGTGAATTTGTTTGTATATTTCTATAAGTGCGTTTGTATTTTTGTATTTATTTTGATATATTTCTTTCACATACATTTTGAATTTGTGTACATTTATACATTTGAGTTTGTATATTTATACATATAATCTGAATTTATATCCATTTTATACCTTTGAATTTGTATCAATTCGTATTTATCTTGAAGATATGAGTTGTAAGCGTTTGTATTTGTATTTGAATATTAAATTCAGAGCTAACTTTCATTTGTATCAATTCTACATTTGTATTTCTATTCATAGCTAATTTTCGTGGATAAATATATTGAAATTATATTTTAAATTCTGAAGTCATACGAAGAAATCAGAGGAATTTTAGTTTGAATTCTATTTTTGTATTTCAAAAATTAAAAGGTAAGTTATAACGGTCCATATGAAAAAGGAAGAAACAAAAGAATTGAAAAAAATATGTTGGAGAGAATAAAGGAAGTGAATCACACCACTTTCCTTTTTTATTTTATTTTTTTATCTCTAAACATAAATGAAATAGTAATAAAATCTATTAGTTAATATTTGTATATTAGAGTCCTAACTACATTTAATCACTAATTGAAATCTATAAAATGTAATTATTATAACTTAGACTAAAAAGTTAGTTAAGAGGGGTATAAGTTGGCTATATGTGAAGTTTTGCCATAAAAAAAATGAAAGGAGATACCGAATTTAGTTTAATATGGTATTGATACAACATTTCAAAAAACTGAATATCAAGTCGAAATAAATAAAATCATATCATATCAAGAGACGAATACCGTAATCTAGATTATTAAAGGGTCAGAACTTTAAGAATACATAGCATATCTCTTTTGGGCTCAGATGGTTGATTTGAGTGATGTGGCTGGACTCACAACGTTGGGCTTAGTAGAAAAGGATGAATATACATGAATGGAGAGATCACGTTTATTGGCCACTTTTCGATCTTATAACCGAAAAATTAGTGTCATAGAATTTTAAATTTCATCATAATATGCTAAAGTTTTACTTGTAAGATTTAAAATTCCTTGACAACGTTATTTTTCGATTACAAGAGCAGCTGAAAAGTGACTATTCTGAATGTTATGATGCATAATGTATTTGGGCCACTCGTCATGGGCTGGAATATCGACGGTCATCAGTAATAGATGATGGGCCGGCAAAACAATTATAGTATAAAGCCCAAAAATGAAGAGCCCGATGGATGCCTGTCTCAGTGGACTCTCTGTATTATACTACTACTAATTTTGTTGACCCAACTTTACTTCTGGCATCAAAAACTATGAAATTTACCTACTAAATTGTGACTTTAGGGTGTATTTTCTACATTTTTAGAAAAATAAGTAGATTTCTTAATTTATTGTGTAAGCAAAAGGTATTATCGTAGAAGTATTTACATATAATTTAGACAAATTCTAGGGGAGTTGGGGTTGAGGGAAAGAGGTGCTACGAGGTTGAGGTAAAGATGAGGTGTATTAAAGGGTGGAGAGGACACAATTAATGTAGATTGCCACTTGTGGAACTTTGTTTTCCCTACTTTCATTGGGATAATTGTTTTCCTCATTTTTAAGGAATTTGTTTTCCTAGCGAAAATATTTTTCAAATGTTTTGACTAACCGAACATGAGAAAATTAGAAACATTTTCTGAAAAATATTTTCCTCCATACCGATCACACCCTAAGTTCTTTATTCCGCAATTTTTTACCATTCACCATCCAAAGGATATCTACATATAATTTTCCCTAAAATATGGAATTTAAGTTCTCAAAAATAAAATATGTTACCTCCCATCTAAAGTAAAGTGATTATACTGAGTTATACACCACAGTATAAATGATTCATCTAGCCTTTGCTATACATTTTTCTTCAATATTTGAAATTCTTTTAAATTTAAAATATATTGGAGAATAGGTAGGCCCTCAGCAATCAATGAAGCATCCGACCTTTAGGTGCGGGAAAAGACGCAGAAACTAGTTCGTTAATCAACTCCAAGAGCATTACAATTTACACATATGCTGGCCATGTTTTCTCAAAACATCACTAACGATATTGAAAATGATTACTCACACAACGTTAGATGAATCTAACATGAATATCAAGAAGCACTTTCTTGACATCACACATGTTGTCTGCCTTTTCCTTATCAATTTTCCTTATATTCTTCAATTTGATAATTAAATGCCTATAATCCTACTACATGTTCTGCTGGGAAAATAAATCCACATTAACTTCATAACCACCTGAGGAAAATGTGGCTGGTCCGCAGCGGGGCAGGCTTAGCTTATTGCGCAACACATCATCTAAAACTTGAATCATTGACACATTTGAATACTCTTGTGTGGTGAGTGAGTGAGTGAGTGAGGGTTTCTGTTTCCTCCTTTATGGTTTCTGTACTATATATTATAACTAATTGTACTCTCGATCCCATTCTCTTTTTCCTGTTTTGCTTTTGAAGATTCATGAAGAATAGTGTATTAGAACTCTCCAGGCGTACCTTATGTACTCTGGAAGACTTGAGTGCTTAAACTTTAACGGTTGGTACCAGTGAGGCAGTAACCATGGATACAGTTAGCGATCGAAATAAGCGTCATACTAATGATGATAAATCAGATAATAAAAATAACTATACTAAAAGAAACATATTATTTTAATAATATTTCGTTAATTGACCTACATATAAAAAACTAATATAAGAAAATATATATACATAAAACTCTCGAGAGAATAATCCCCCCCTAGCTAGACGAAATTTTTTATGATTATATTGTGAATTTTATTGTGTTATTTGTAGGATGGGGTTAGTAGAAGATTGTTATTCTACTTCACTAAGGACACCTTTGACAGAAATAAGTTTGGAAGATCTCAACTCATTCGATTTGATCTTCACGCCAACAATACGTTAGCTGGATGTATCACTAATTCACTATTTTAATTTATAGGGCCAAATTTTGAAGGTATATTGGAGCTTACTCAACAAAATGGAGAGAATAAAAACAAATGACATATTTATATGCGATTGATGGTTTCTAGTACAATGGTTCTGATGGATTTAATTGTGTTTTTTTTTTTTTTTTTTTTTTTTTTTTTTTTTTTTGTGTGTGTGTGTTTTGACCAGCCAAGAAGCCGAGCTACACCGACACCTATATTATAATTTTGATTATTTTGGATGCATGCCTGGCTAGTTCTCATTTTTATGTTCTTTCCCGAACCCCACTAGATTTTATTTTGGTATGGCAATCATTTTTCCATTTTCCATTTATCATGTGCAAACCGCTCAACGCCTAGTGACTTTGGTCGCGCTAAATAACAAGTCCTATTTGGACTGTTTGGAGTACCCTCCAACTGCCGCATTAGACTACCTTGCTTCATTTGGACTCTTTTTTTAAAAAATAAAATAAAATATCTCACTCGATATTCAGGATACATTTTGAAATTTCGACTCGTTCAAATTCGCCCTCTTACCAAGCTTTTTTCATTCCCACGGCTAAGATTTTTATTCATCTCATCACATCATTCGAAGATCTCTCTCTGTGACTCTTCAATTTCTTGCTATGGTGTTGTACAAGTTTTGAGTTCTTGGTGTAGGCCATATGTGTGCATTTAGGCTATTTTACTACTATTGTTGTGACGTGCATTTTATTTTTAAATCATATATGGGGAGGGAGTTATAAAATTGTCCATCCTCTTATAATGCTATGTCTGCTTTACTTGTACATGATTTTTTTTCTTAATAAATGTATACCTAGCTAGCTGGTTTTCATTTCAATGCAATCTGTTTACCCAAACGACTTGTCGGTTTAAAAGAAGGCCACTAGGTATCTGGCCTATCGCACAAATTGAATAAGAAGGCGCTCACAAAGTAAGGATAAATACTAAGGGCAATAAAGATTTAGAAAATGTGAAGGGGTTGAGAGCCACGAAACCAGAGTTTGAATTTTATGGCCTTTAAAGTTTTAGAATAGCGACATCAAGTGTAGGTAACTTGGTTCCAAATTTAATTTTTATATATATTTTGTGAAACTTTTCTACACAAATAAAGAGTTTTAACTAAGTTATTGAGTTCGGCCGAACCCGTACATCAACTTCTAGCTTTGAGACTCTTGATAATAGAGGTGAATCCAAGATTTTAAATTTATGAGTTGGATAAGAGATTTAGGTTAACTATTCTGACATTTAATAATTTCTTAAAATATAATTTATGATCTAGGCAAAAATTATTGAGTTTACATGAACTTATAACCATTGCACTAGATCCACCCCCGGCAAACATGGTGCCCGCTCTGAAGTCACACAATGCAACAAAGTATTCAATATCTTGTGATGAATAAAATGGACTTTGGACCTAACTCAACCTCAAATATTAGTTCATGAGGTAAATATTATTTAATATCATATAACTCGACCAATTATTTCATCCACATCCAATATCGAAATACTTATACTTAACATTTTCCCTCACTCACATTAAAGATTGAACATCTGAAGCATAAATAATATAATATTATGAGACTCTAATATCGGAAAGCAAGAATGAGATCGGTACTCTTACTCTGATATGATATGTGCAAGCATCTATATATATGAATGTAATCAGTGCCATGCAAAGCCTTCACAACAAAGCATGCCTAATTTAGGTGATGAAATTGAATCATCATGCTTCAAGAAATTAAATGTCGAGTTGTTGATTGAATTACTACTACTATTTAGGGCCCGTTTGAGATTGCTGGTAGAAAACTGTTTATTTGAGAAGTACTTTTTTAAAATAGCTTTTTAGAAAAGTGCTTTTAAAAAAAACAATTTGTGTTTGATAAATTCATTTGAAAAGTGTTTTTGATAAACAAATTGTGTTTGGATAATCTTTTTCAAAAAGTGCTTTTGAGAGACAAATAACCAAAAAGGACATATATGAATAAACTTTTACTACTAAAATCATTTTATAGAGAAAATTTATTTTAAATATCTATTATAATATTTTTAATTAAAATTTTATTTTTATTTAACTAAAATCATCAATGATATTTTCAATTTTATTTTAAAAAAATGAGTGAAAAATAAAATAATAATATATAAATCATAGAATGAAATAAAGAATTATGATGTAAATATGAAGTATAAAATTTTAAAATATAACTTTAATCAAACTTATAAGATATGCTAATTAATTAATAAGAGATATTTTGATATATATATATATGTGTGTGTGTATAAGTGATAGGGATATTTTGTCATAAAAAAATAATTTTCTGCTTCTGCTTCTTCCCAACAGCAGAAAAACTGCTTCTGCTTCTTTTTAAAAGCACTTTTGCAATTTACCAAATATCCTTTTTTTAAAAAAAAGTGTTTTTTTTGAGAAAAAAATAATCTCAAACAGGCTCTTAGTATTATTGAAGTGATCATTAAATGAGTTTGGTCCAAAATAGTTGAACCCATATGTGGAAATTTTATATAGTTAACACTAATTCTAATTGGCATTGAGACGCGTTGAATATATAATTAATAATGTGAACTTGTTTTAATTAGCTTACATGATAGCTAACTTACTACGCAGCCATCCACGACCACATACTCAAAGGAAAAGCATAACACTAAACTTGGCTTTGCACTTGACAGGTAGCCCAAAAAATTTCCCAACTTTGAGAAGGTAATTAGGCAATAACAAAGAATATGAATATTTGGGGAATTCAGCATCACTGCCTAAACATATCCTTGGATTTGTACAAGCTGGGAAATGACTAGCCAAGTCAAATCAACAGATTATAATTAGGAAAGATAATACTAGATGGATGTAGTTAATTATTATCTTTTGTCTCAATTTATGTGACATTTTTTCTTTTTTAATCTACTTTCAAAAAAGTATGACATATATTAGTACTAGTAATTATTTTTGAAGACTTCAAACACCTCAATCATGAGAGATGACACACGGATAAAGTAGACATTAAACGAAGAAAGATAAAATCTTAAGATATAAATAAAGGTAAAATAGTCAAATTCCTCCGAATTAATATTTTTTAAGGGGCATATAAATGAGAAACATGACAGGTAAGACGGAGTAAGTATTTAGTAACAATTTAACTTTAAAATTTTCATCTCAAATGATTTATATTCACCCAAATACTCCCTTCGATCCGTTTGTTTTTACTTGTCCGCTTTGAACTTTACACGCCCCTTCAAAAACAATAATCAATATGAATATTTTTATCACAATGCCCATATTAATTGATATATAATCTTTGATTTTGAGAAATTATATAAAAATAAGTAATTAATTAATATTAAGAATAAAACAAAAAGAAAATATCTTTCAGAATAATAGACAAGTAAAATTCAACGTAGAGAGTATTTATGACTTGTTTATTTATAATGTAAACTAATAGAGTAATATGAGTACATTATTTTTATTTATGTTTTGATTCCAATTATAAATACTATAAAAACTAACAAATTTCACATTCTATGGACCCTTAGTTGCACTTATTAAAAGAAAACTTACCTAAATATACCATATTTAGAAAATATTTTTTATTCATAGCTATATAATTTTAATACATTTATATTGCATGTATAATTCACTTTTAATACATAATGCAGATTTTTTACCAAAACAAGCATAATATATTTTAAGACACTTATAATACACCTATATTGCATGCATAATTCTCTTTTAGTACATAGTGTAATACATCTACTATTGTATGTATAATTCGTTTTTAATATATAGTATAGTTTTTTTACCAAAACAAATATAATACATTTTAATACACTTATAATACATATATATTGCATACATAATTTACTTTTAATACATGGCACAGTTTCTATAGATAAAAAATATTTTTTAAATATGATATATGTAGATAATAAATAAAAAGTATGTTTTAAAAAAATAAATATTTTATAAAAAGTACTAAAAAGGTAATTATCTCAATCAAATGATGAAAAAAGACCATCACATGAGAGGCGCACATCTGGCACGTGCTTCATCTTATTGGATGTTCAAACACATGGGTAGTGTTGCAACCCCCGCCCCCCCCCGCCACTCCACCCCGCACAATTCCTTCACCAAATTAATTTCACTTTTGTTTAAAATTAATGGTCAAGATTTAATTAATTAAAGTAAAGTCTTAATCATAGTTAGAATAATTAATTACATTCATATATTTATTCCTAAAATATTTTTACACTCCCACTATTCTAAATCTATATTATATCTTTCCTAGATATATTTTTTTTTAAAAGTTCTTGACAAGAATAAACTTTTGCTCGCATAATTATTTTTTACTGTGTCCTATTTTTTAAAAATAGTATAGGTTAATTTTTTTTTATTCGAGTATTTAAAAGAGGATGTTCTATATATGATAGTGGATCCACCTTAAGGGAGTACCAAAGAATTTAAAGTTGGGGCGCTTAAAATTATTTTGCTCCTAAATTGAAAATATATCATGCCATATTTTTAATATTTTTTTTGGCAGGTGTTATTTTGTAAATTTCTATAACTTTTATTATTATTGATTGAAGTCTACTCATTTTTTTGCCAATGAATGATAGCATGAACATATTAAGGGATGGCAAAAGGTAGCGAATTTTTATTTTAAAAAAATTCGATAAATGGAAATAATTTACTTTAGGGAAAAAAAGAAAAGTTTTTAATATATTTAGAAAAGATATAAGGCTAAGATATAACATAGATTTAGAATTATGAAATTGTAAAAATATCTTAGGAGTAAATATATGGAAGTAATTAATTATTCTAATTTTAGTTAAGGCTTTACTTTAAATAATTAAATCTCAACTATTAATTTTAAAATATGAAATGTGTCTCTAATCCAAAAAAGAACTTGAGGAAAACATAAAGAGAGAAAAAATGAAGAAGAGTCAAATCCTAAAATTTATATCTTAGTGAAAGGAGTATCTTTTTTTTTTTTTTCTTTTAAACCAAAGTAGTATCACTAGTCTGTGGGTGGCCTTACTGGCATACAATAATAGATGAAAGAAGGCAATTGGTGAATCTCATCTCCATCAACTTGGTCCTTGGCCTGGTGGCCACTTGGTTCCGATCATAACAGATGTAGATTCAGAATTTTAAGAAATCATAAATAAGAAGGTAACTTTATTAATTCACTCCTTAAAATTTTTTTTTTGGGAACTTACAAACAAGTATGAATACTTTAAAAAAGAATTAATTGTAAGAACAATATGAGAAAAATTTAATTAATATTTTCTTAATTTAGCAGTGAACAACTAATATGGGACAATTATTTTTAATAAGATGACCAACTAATATAAGACGGAGGCATGGTCGGAGCTACATAGTGTCAAGGGTGATCAGGTGAACACCCTTCATCGGAAAATTATACCCTGTATATAGGTAAAATTCTACTAAATATGAATATATAAATTGTTTTGAACACCCTTGAAGCAAGCGTATGGTGCATCTCAATGGTAAAGGGTATGCAGAAAGCACCGGCGCGCTGCTGGCCAAGCGGGATCGATCCCTGTGGCTGCCATTCTACTAAGTTTTTCTTTTTCTTTTTTAAAGAGCAACACACAACTAAACCTCTTGCACTAACATTTCCACCAAACTTTGTGTTATACAAAAAGTTAATAGAGTAGCACTAAGGATAATTAATCTGTTAATTTCTGAATTGTTATTTATTAAAATAGTTCTTAATTAGTAATTGTTATATATATGAAAATGTCATTTTTTTTTTATTCAATTTGTAATTTGTCAAGAGATCTTATTTTCTCGTAAAAATCTCTGAAAATAATAAAAGTATCAATAGGCAATCAGATACTCACCCGGTTTTTCTTTAATCTTCTTTTACTTTTCATTAAATTTATAAATAAAACTTAAAATTAATTTTATAACTTTGCTAAAATTGAAAGTGAAAATGCTCCACAAGATTATTTTTTTTAAAAATCTCGGCTAATTCTGCTCTTCGTTCTTCGTGTCTCACTGTTATCGTTGCCGTTGCTAAAGACCGTGAAAGCTTAAGCCTAAAAATGATTTCTTTCTAGGCTAAACTCTCCTCTTTCTCTCTCTCTCTCACTCTCTCTCTCTCTCTCTCTCTCTCTCTCTCTCTCTCTCTCTCTCTCTTTCTCTCTCTCATTTATGCTTCGTCCGTTTACTTCATATTAAATTATATATGAACTCATTAGTGCTAAATACACATTTTGATTATAAATTTTTTGATGCATTCATTCATTAAAAAAAGTCAATTACTAATAATGCATAGTTTAATTTAAAAAATTTTGGTGCACCCATTTGTAAAAAAATAAATCACTTATCCAGTGATTAGTGCTTAAACACCCTTCGTGAAATTACTGGCTCCGCCACTGAATGAAGGGAGTAAATTTTGTCGAACTCATTACTAAAACTCTAGCTCCGATCGTAAGCTAATTAAATGTAAGCATGACGAAGCTTCCAACAGAATTATTATTATTATTTAGATTCGATCTTTTCTAAGATTGCGGAAGATGCACGAATTCATGTACAAGTAAAAAGGTAGGGTCCATTTCACACTAGAAGTGGATTAAAGGTTGCACAAATGTACCAGCTTTGTATCGTACTCAATGATGTATACGTTTGAGTACTAGTGTTTTATCTTATATATCGAATGTAAGTACGTAATCATGGAATCAATACTAAAGTTATTTGTTGCGTTTAATATTAGTAACTATAGATATCTGAGTGCAGGGGCGGAGCCAAGTGGGAACAGGGTATTCGCCTGCGAATCTTTTTCGGCGACGAATTATATCATATATTCACGGTTAAAATTATTTTTTATGTATATATAATATATGTTGAATTTTCTTGGCTTCTTCACGAGCTTACTTCTTCATATTTTGAATAAAAATTCTGAGTCCGCTACTGTTTGAGCGTATTATCTTTCTCCATTGATTTTATCTCTTCAATGAAACCGATGGGAAGTTAGAATAATAAAGAAATAATCTATCTAATAATAAGGCAGAGCAATGACTTGTGACCTCCTGTATTACTGTCTTTCTGGTACATATATACAAGTTGATCCTCATAATAGTCACATATATACAAGTTGATCCTCATAATAGTCTGTGATAATCTGAATGGGGACCTTTCCAACAAGGCAAAGCCTAATTTATATTTCTTTTATTCCTGCTTGATTAAACAGTATACGTATTTATTTTTTAATCCTCAACTCATCACCAATGTGAGCTCAAAATGCTAATAATTGACCAATAGATTACTTAACATGTCATTTAGGTGATTAGAAAGTCGTAAGGAAGAAACCTTATGGTTAGTTTCCTAAAATGATGATTTGAGCAAAAGTAAAAAATTCCAAACAAAGTTTCAACTAGAACTACAATAGTGCTAAAAGTCAAAAATATTATTCCTAGCTAGATTCTCTACCAAAGCATTTTTCTAGTCAAGGACCACAAGATCATGAAATTAAAGTGGTACGTAGATATAGAGAAAATTATTGGAAAGTCTTGTAGCAGCTACATCTAGGAACATCTTTAACTGTTAGGAGGGTGGTGGGATGGTTGGGATCGATACATTCATCCTTAATAAGAGATCTTGAATTCAAATTTTAGTAACATAGAGAATTTTTTGATAAAGAGCAGTTTACCCGCTTATAATGATTTAAACTTTATGAGCTATAAAATCATCTTGGACAACGACCTCAAGTGTTAGTAAATGAGTTGTAGTGAATGTATTTCTAAACACAATTACAAAACTTAAACTAAAGTTGTTGAGTTTTATCAAACTCATATGTTAAAGCACGTCTCCACTCATGAATTCAGATTAGTCGATCCAATAGACATTAAATACGGATCGAATGATTAAATGAAAAAAAATATCCAAGGACCACCTTAATTTCACGGCATGCAGCATCCCGTTTTTTGGCCCGTTATTATCTTTACTTCTCGAGATTTTTTCTTTCTTTTCTTCTTTTGGCTTTTAGATTTTTATGATAGTTAGAACTTAGAAGAGACGCAAGTTGCTAGAGATTTCCTCAAAAAGTATATATTTTGGGGTTAAATCATCACAAGAATATGGTGACCCCCTTAATTAATTGATATAGCAAACTAGTGAATTTTGTCCGCGCTTCGCGCGGTTATTAAAGATGATAAAATATCAATAATTTTATTAATATAATATAGATAGAAGAGGTATATAGAATCTCTCTCTTTCTACATATATATATCCATACGTAAAATTGATTTTATAGAGAATAACGTTTGTTTATTAGTTATCAGAGTTCCAACAAAGTAAGAAGTTATTGAACCAAAAGAAAGTATAAACTTACGACAATCAAAAATTCATATAAAATACAAAATAAAGAGAAATAGTAGGGAGAATGTACGGTAAAATAAATAATGCAATATCATTTTTATGACCTTATTCATTAAAAAATATAAGGAAAAGGTACGAAATCAATGCGCAATCATTCGAGCTCTTGTCAACATCCACTCCTACCGGGCCGATCATCATTTAAGAGCCTTTACCTTATTCTTCAAATCAAATTAAAGTATCAATATAATAAGTACCGAAAATATAGCTACCGAAAAAGGTAAGATAATTTCTATGAAGTCTTACAAGGTCTCTATTTTGTATGACTACAATATGGAGTATCAAGTAATGTCAATGCATATGACTATTATTATTTAGGGGTTATGATGATAAAAAGTTATGGGAGTAATGAAAATAAAAAAAATTAATTTGTACATTAAAGAATATGAATGAATGGTTAATTGTCATATTTATTATTCTACAATAAATTACAGAGAAGTAGGAGAGAAATTGTTGAAAAATAAAAAAAATAAATAGCCAAAGATTATAAAAAAGATGGGAAACTCAAAAGACTCAAGACATTATTGTGTAGATTCTAGTGCTATTTAAAGCTTATAATGAAGGTTTTGTAATTGAATATTCAAGAAAAAATATTATATTTATACATTTTTAAGGAAGTAAAGAACCAAGAAAGGAGAAAAAAAGATAATTATATCCAATAAAGTCATAAGTTACTATTTTACAAAAATCAAAATTCATATAAAATACAAAATAAAGATAAATCATAAAGATAATATATGGAAAAATAAAATAAAGCAACATATCACTCTTACGTTAAGTAAAAGGACTAAAAAAGGAGAAAAGGGATAAATATGTCCAACAAAGTTATAAGTTACTACTTTGAACCAAAAGAAATTACAAACTTGAGAAAATCAGAAATTCATATAAAATACAAAATAAAGAAAAATATAGAGAGAAAATATGAAAAAAAAAAATGCAACATCATTTTTACGACCTTAATCATAAAAAATAGAAGAAAAAAATACGAAATCAATGCACAATCTTCCAAGCTCTTGTCGACGTCCACTCCTACAAGCAGATGACTATTCAATAGCCTTCATATTATTCTTCGAGTCCAACTAAAGCATGAATATAATATGCACCAGAAACATAACAACTTAAAAAGCTTATGTTATTTTTACAAAATCGTCTTATAATATCTCTGTTTATAGAATTACAATGTGAAATATCAACAGGGTCATGAAAAAAAACACTTTATTATTATTTCATAAATAATTATTTTTTTAAAGATACTTCACGTGATTTTTCTATAAACGCTTCACTGTACTAATAACGAACCAATAATAATAAAAAATAAACTCCTCAAATAGTGTGAATTTGAGCTTCGTTGCAGGCTTGCAGCTATCCTACATCAAGTAGGTCTTGGACTCTATTTTCATCTTGATGACTTGATCACTTACTTTCTTCTCTCTGAGTTTTTTTTGTCTCTTCCTCAACTAATTCAAATCAACTTGTATTCACTTGAATATGAAAAAAAAAGGTTAAAATGATAATTATAGAAATTAAATATAAAACAAATGAAAAAGAATAAAGGGAGAGAGGAGTAAAAAAAGAGGATTTTTTTATCATACGCATATCATTATGTGGTAAACTGAACATCAATGCGGCCACTTCTATTTTTAATGATACATAATATTAAATAAATAATAACCTTTTTCTTATATCATAGATCCTGGTGTCTGGCCCTTCTTCAGATCCTGCACATAGCTGCCCTTTTTAAGATCATAAAAAGAAACACTGTTTAGAGAATAGTATGTTTTGACAATATCAAAACGGTAGTGATCCACTATCCACAGTTTGTTGTTATTCCAGAATATAACATAATCGATACCGCTCTTCAAAGCATATTCATTTCCATCTCTTCTTTCTGAGGAAAAAAGTTAGAAATAACATTATCAAGTAAAAAATAAGCATGCCCAGTGGTTAGCCTCAAGAATTTGTAAAAGTTTTGTTCTTATAATAACTCATATACAATAAGTTGGAATAATAAAAGCTACCATTATTGAACTTGTAGACTTTCTTTTTAGAAAGCCTCCTGATAGGAATGTCAGAGGCCGTGAAAATTATAGACTTCAGATGACGAATGAAAAGAATGTGATACTTGCAACTCATTAACCAAGTGTTGAAATGTAGTCTCTCTTCCAGTTTGCATCGAGAAAAATATTTTGATTAATCTTCATCTTTCTACTCTCATATGATGCAATTTATGCATGAAAAGAGCAAATAAACAATCAATATGAAGTAAATCGAGTCGTCTAAATTTCCGATCATAAGAAAAGTAAGTACTTTACATGTAAAAAACTTTGTTAAATATACTTTTCATTTTCAAAGATACAATATTCCAAGAATAACATAAAACAACTAATTACGATCAAAATACTAATTGATGAGAAATTTTACCAATTCTTTTTCTAGCATCGATATTTTTTCTCCCGCAGTTTCTTGTCATCCTTCTCAAAAGTGAGCATTTTTTTGAGGGCCTGGACGTTCCTAACAATTTACTATATATAGTAAAATGTTATTCAAAGGTAATGAAATCACAATTTGAAGAAACTTATGTGAAGGCAACATAATATTTGAGTATTGATGGAGTGAGTAATGAAAATTTAATAGGCAAGGAAATGATAAAAGTGGGCAAGTGACGTTACACAAATGAAGAAAACGGTAGCTCTATCAACTTCTTTCAAATACATGAATGTATACTAATATATCCAATTAAGAAGATAATTATAATGAGATTATAAAATGAAAATTAATTAATTGAATCTAATTAAAAATTGGAATAAAAGGATCAAAAAATCAATTAAAAAAATAAAAGTGAATGGTGGCCTTAGAAGCATGCCACATCAGCAGGGACATAACATTCTTTTATATATATATATATGTATATATATATAGATTAAACTAACTCTGATCATGATTCATGAATGCATGCACCACTTTTTGATTTAAATATCATACTTTATTCAACAATTTTATTTAAATACTCGTGTAATGTGATCCTAATCAATCAGTCAATATATATTAATAAAGCTGAAAGTAAACACGCTGATGTGGCATGCCTCATTGATCAGTATCACCATTTATCTTTTTTCTCGTAATTTTGAATTTTTTAATCATTTTCTATCCTAAAAACTTCAAAAATAAATTAATATTTCTATCTTTATTAATTGTATTTATTACATTTCCTGAAATTTCTCTTCTATTAAATATATGCTAAATTCTTAATTCCTTCCAAAAGGAAGAATGTAAATTGTAACGGCTAACATAATTGTGCAATTAGTGTACATAATAGCACATAATTTCTCTGAATTCCAGTGCATCCTCTAATAACTATTAATATCACGTATTCCTCTATTAATGCTTGATATTACTCCGTTTAAGTTATTTTTCAATGTCCAAAATAAGTGAATTGTTCATTCTTCAAGAGACATGTTGGAAATTTCTTCTAATTTTACCCTTTAGTTACACTTTCTAGGTTACAAATTTCAAGAGACTTAACTGACTTTATTTTAATGTGGCTGAAATTTCAAGAGTAGTTTTATAATATCTAAAAGGGTAAAAATGAAAAGTAAAGTTTAATTTATGTCCTAATTTCTTTTCCTTAATAGGTATACATTGAAGCAAAAATTCACTTATTTTGGACTAGAGGGAGTATTATTTAATATGAGTTATGGTCTTCTCCTCTTCCCGTAATAATGGATTTCCTTCCCCTTTATTTTCCTCAAACATTTTAATTTTTTCTAAAATTGTGATTCAACGTTCTTGGTTCTTTCTTTTCTTGCTTTCTTTATTTTGGGTAGATTTTGTATTTGAGATCATTTCTCACATGTTTTTATATGTATTTGAGGCCTTATTAGAAATGCCTAGAATAAATAGGGTCTATTGTTGTTTGCGGATTGATTGGTGTGTTAACTTTGTTGAATTTGAGTTATTTTAGTCTTTGAAGATATTGCTAAAGTTACTTTTAAATTGTATACCAACACTTTGTAACTTATTAACCAAAAAAAAAAAAACTGTAACAATACCGAGACAATTGTTTATGCAGAAGATTGTTCGCTCTTCAAGTTTCGATTATCAATCCCTATGAAGACGGAAGGCAAAGCTTCATTTTTCGAAATTAAAAAGATTGAGTTGAAAAACGAAAAAATTGACAGGTTCAGATACTTTTTATTTTTATATTTTCAACTTTTCCCTTCCTGAAACAAATAAAATAATGAAATTTTTTCAAATGATCCAAGACAATGAAAATTCTTCATATGAATTTGGTGAACTTTTATGGTAGCAAATATCTTTTTAGGCACTGAAAGTATGGACTCTATGTGAAGGTCATTATAATTTTTATTGATTAATTCAAAAGATTAGTGGTTTTTTGGCCATGAATATTCATTACCTTTTCTCAGAGTTGAATTCTAAAAATCATATTGGTAAAAATTTAAAAAAATTCAGGACTTAACTTGAAGTTAAATTTCGAAATTTGAAAATATCAAAAAGTTGTTCTTACTCTTTTTACTCCAAACCAAAGCTCACAAAATTTTTAAAACAACTTCAATTTGTATTTATGATCAAACACAATTCCTTGCTATACCTTTTCATGATGATCTTTTTTTATTAAGTTTGCCTTTGATTATTATGTGATAATTATTTTAAGAGTTCAGAAAAACTAAAAAGATAAGGTAACAAAAAAGAGATGAAAGTTAAGTATATTTTATATTATCAATGACCTAAATCAGTTCACTTGAATATTCAAATTTTTGCTTCATGTTTTATATAAAACATATGTTGCTAAACTAACTATTTTCTTAGAAGTTTAAATTAAATATACTTCTTACACTAATGACTTTTCTTTGCACTATTTACTTGCTAAATATAAACCTTTTTGAGTTTATATTTTTCTTCTCTGTGTCCTTTATTTCTTTGTTTGTTTATAGAAGTGAGAGAGTTAAAATGTCGGATATATATATTCAATTTTCTTTCTAGGAGATTTGGAATTAAGGTAAATTTATTTATCTTAATTTTTTTAATTATTGGGAAGTTGTATTTGCACAATGAATCTTTATGATGCAATCGAATTTTTTTTTTGTTTTATCAAGTACACTAAATCAGACACAGTTCTAAATTCATGTGTATTGCATCTTTAGCAATTTTTATTGTATGTGCTATTTTAAGATAATGAATTTTTTAAAAAATAATTATATTTTTATAGAGTACATTGCTTAATTGACTATATAATTATTACTGATTAATTTATATATATAATCAAAAGAAAAAAGTGTTACAATCACCACAGAATTCGCGAGTGAAATGAGACACGGTAACTAAAAAGTGACTAAAATAAGTCACTGTTTTAAAGAGTAACCAAAATAGGCTATCCGGAGCTTTTTATTCCGTTTTACGAGTTTTAGTTAACGTCTCTGTTAACTGTAAGGAACAGTAAAAAAAAAGCCTTTAAAAAATGGAGTTAAAAACAACGAGTTATAATCCGGAATTAACAAGTCCGTTTTTTTCCAAAATTTATAACCTGGAGTTATTAATTTTGGGTTATTTAAAATAATTTTTTTTTGAAAAGCGGAACTAAAAGTTCCGAGTTCTCTAAAAATTTTTTAGTGGAAACCGGAATTAAAAGTTATGAGTTGTAATTTCTTGAAATACGGAGGTAAAAAAAATTAGAGCTCCCATCTCCATATAAATAAATTTTTTAAAAAAGACTCTTGGGTTTTATTATCTTAATCCTTGTGGCCTTAGCAACAAAACCAGTAACAACAAATAATATCCCTAGAAATCCCACAACCCCACAAATTATTATCAATTTTCTCTCCATATCCTCTCTTCCTTTCTTGTTTTAAATTGTTGGTATCTATAAAGAACTGATCTTTTTGGAAAAAGAAAAAAGCAACAACAAACAGTGACAGTTTATTCGTGGAAGAAGAAGAAGAAGGAAAAGGGAATGGGAAAGTGTAGAGATGAAGCAATGTAAAGCTTGTGAATATTTAAAAGTGGCATAGAAACAGGATGGTTTCCAATAATTTTTTTTTTAAAGAACTTGAAACTTTTAGTTCCGCTTTTCATTTTTTTTTTAATTTTAAATAACTCGAAATTAATAACTCCGGGTTATAGATTTTGAAATAAAGCGGACTTATTAATTCCGGGTTACAACTCGTGGTTTTTAAAGTTTTTTTACTGTTCCTTGCAGTTAACGGAGACGTTAACTAAAACACGTAAAACGAAATAAAAAGCTCCGGGTAGCCTATTTTGGTTACTCTTTAAAGCAGTGGATTATTTCAGTCACTTTTTAGTTATCGTGTCTCATTTCGGTCACGAGTTCATCACCACATTATGTAGTGAGGATTTTTAACAATAGTGTGAATTTCCTTTTCATTCATTAGTTAACTAAATATGGGGGAAAAATGAGTCTGGAGCCTAAAGGGCAATTTTTTTCATCCAAAAATGGGAGAAAGAGGATGGAGGCTCATGCCTTGTCCTTAAAGGTTAACGACGTTAGCTAATGATAAAGTGCAAGGTGGGGAGACTGTTTTACCTTACAAGATAAAAAGAGTCTCACAAGAGGGAAATAAATTCCCCTAGGGAAGAAGTGTCTGCAAGTGAGGGAATAAGTGTGGGGATGCTGCCTTTTGGATTTTTACAATTAAAAGACATGTAAATTTTGTAAAAAATAGTAGTAGTAATAATAATAATAATAATAATAATAATTCTATTATGTCCCAATTTTGTAAAAGGAAAAAAAAAGCCTATCTTCATGTTCTTTCCCGGACCCCACTAGATATTATCTTATTTTTTGGTATATATGACAATCATTTTTCCATTTTGTTTGAGAGGGGGTGGATGGAAGTGGAGTTTTAGATTATTTTTATTTTATTTTATTTTAAAAATAAACGACTTCTAGATCTTCATCCGTCCGCCCATAAAATGTTACACATACATTATATATAAACTAAAATTAAGAAATTTAAAATTTTTTCGTTAATGAAATGATTTATTTCCATTCAAGTGTCTAGCGTTCATTAAACCCATATTTTTTTCTTCTTAAACTAGTGACTTTGATCGTGCTAAATAACAACTACGTTCCCTTCAAGTGCCGCGTTAAACTAGCTTGCTACATTTGGACTCTTGAAAAAAATAAACTTTCTCATTTAGTATTCAATTTATTTTGGAATTTCGACTTGTTCATATTCACCCTCCTACCAAGTGTAAGTAACTTGGTTTCAAATTTAATTTTTGTACATATTTTGTGAATATTTTAAATACAGATACAATCTGAACTATAAGATATTGAGTTCGGTCGAATCTATACATCAACTTCTAGCTTATCCCCAATTGAGATTCTTGGAAATAGAGGAAAATCAAGGATTTTAAGTTTATAGATTTTTATAGCGATTTCAAGTTGAAATAAAATTAATGGTAATCGAATAAGAGACTTTAAGCTCTGAGTTGAATATTCTACTGAGTTGATATGAACTCGACCAATTACAAAATAAAATCAGCCCTGGTAAACAGGGTGCCTGATCTGAAGTCACACAATGCAACATATATTATATCTTGTGATGAAGAAAATGAACGTTAGACCTAACTCAATCACAAAAATTAGCATGCGATAAATATTACTCCTTCTAATATCATATAAGTCAACCAATTATTTCATCCACATCTAATGTGAGACTACTAACACTCCCTCTCATGTTTAAGACTAGACAATTAAAACATAAACAATACAATATGAAATCCCAATTCCCAATATTGGAAACTAAGAATTGATATTGATTTGACTCTGATAATTATAAGTGCAAGCATATGTGAATGTGATCAATGCCCTGCAAAGCCTTCTCAACGAAGCATTTCTATTTGAGGTCATGGAATTGAATCATCATGTTTCAAGAAATTAAACGTTGAGTTGTTGATTACGAATTACTACGTACTATTCCTAATTAGTATTGAAGTGACATGAACTTGATCCAAAATAATTGAACCGATATGTGTGGAGATTTTATATAGTAAACGCTAATTATAATTGGCATTAAGACGCGTTGAAGTGCAATGATGAGGTTATTGAATAATCTCGTTAATCTGATTTTTTTTTTTAATTTTAAAAACGCGTTGAATATATAATAATGTGAACTTGTTTAATTAGTTTACATGATAACTAACTTACTACGCAGACCACATACTCAAAAGAAAAGCATAACACTAAGCTTGGCTTCAATACTTGTCCACTATTGACTTAACACACATGTTAAGAATAATAAACAATAGAGGTAAGTTTATTATATCATTCTTTGATTATAATTAATTTACTGCTTTGGAAAATGTATTGGACAATGAATAGTATTTAATAGCAAGGGTAAAACGGACAAAAATGAGTAAATTATCCATTGATTTTTCAAGCTGGACAAGTATTGTTGGACATCTATTTTTAGTATAGTGGACAAATATTGTTGGACAAAGGGAGTATAATTAGGAAAGATAATACTAGCCTGATGTAGTTAATTACTCCCTTTTATCTCAATTTAGACGTGACATTTTTTCCTTTTTAATCTACTTCTCAAAATAAATGACATGTTTTTACATACTCCCTTTAACTCAAATTATTTATCATATTTTCTAAAAATAGTTGTCTCAATATTTGTCATTTTAAAAATCCAAGACAAAATTCGTTACTTTTATCCCATTTTATTCTTAGTAGTAATTATTTTTTAATGTGTTCTTCTTCTTTGCACTGTCCTGTGTTGCCATATTATCTTCAATGTGTTCCTTTTTTTTGTATCTGGATTTGCTACACTTGAGGCAAGACTCTTTCGAAAATAACCTCTCTACCTCTCCGAGGTAGTGGTGAGGTCTGCGTACACTTTACCCTCCCTATACCTCACTTGTGGAATTTTAATGGGTATGTTGTTTGTTATTGTTTGTTGTTATAGTAATTGTTTTTGAAGATCACAAACACCTCAATTATGAGAAATGACACACGGATAAAGTAGATATTAAAATAAGATATATCTTAAGATGTAAATAATAAGGATAGAACAATAAAAAATTTCCTAAATAATATTTTTTTAAGGGGTATGTATAAGAGAGAAACATGAAAGGCAAGATGGAGGAAGTATTCAGTAACAATTTAACTTTAAACTTTTCATCTTAAATGATTTATGGTCACCCAAATACTCTCTCCGTTCACTTTTACTTTTTAAATTTGGACTTTGCATTCCCCTTAAGAAACAACAATTAATATAAATATGTTTACCACAACAGTCATGTTAATCAATGTGTAGTCTTTGGTCTTGAAAAATAACATGAAAATAAATAATTAATGTTAAGGATGAATAAAAAAAAAAAAATTATCTTTTGGAATTACTATACGGATAAGTAAAACTGAACGGAGAGAGTATTTATAACATGTTTTATACCACAAATTTATAAAGTTTTTTTTGTTCCATGCTTAAATTTTATACCTAATCAAACACCTTTGCATAAAAAAATTATGTGCCTAAACTTATATATATGTCTTTACTTGGCATATTTTTTTTTTTATGTTCTTAAGAAAACGTTAATTAACAAAATAATTTGAATAAATTATCTCTATTTATAATATTAACTAAGTAATAGAGTAATTTGTGTAAATTATCTTTATTTATTTATTTTTATTATAATTAAATACTATTCTCTTTTTTATCATATTTATTAGGTAAAAATAAATATAAAAATTAATAATTAATTATATCTCAAATTTCAAAAAAATATCTATTTTGAATTATCTATTTTTAATAAAAAAAATGTCACATTCTATGGACCCTCAATTAGTTGCACTTGTGGAAATCAAATGGTGAAAAAGACCATCACATGAGGGGCGCATCTGGCACGTGCTTCATCTTATTGGATGTTCAAACACATGGGTTGTGTTGCAACCCCCCAAACCTCAAATTCCTTCACCAAATAATGGAATCTTTTTTTTTTCTCCTTCAAACAAAATCGAATGAAAGAGCCCCATAAATTAAACTTTATTTTTTATTTAACCTTTTGTGGAGAGTGTTTATCATCCGAGTAACCTCTTACTTATAAATTAAACTTCACCTTTTCAATAATATAGGTTACCTAACTTGCTAATCATATTTATTCGCGCATAAAAATAAATTCAGATACAAATATTATTACATATGTGTATATTACTAGAAAAAGAGATTTTTTCACCATCAGTTAATGAGAAATTTGTGTTATAAAATATAAAAAAAAAAATCATTCGTTTTTTACCAAACTAGCTCATTGAAAATTAAAATGCATGTGGTAAAAAATAAATTCTCATTGAAACACTGAAAACTTTCTAATTTATTTGTGTGAAAACACTAGATGACTAGATTAGAGTATTATTTTTTCTGTTCTCACTGACTTAAAACCTCCACTGTCCCTTTTCAATCTTTTTCAGTTTGATGCATCATGCATGGCCAAATAACATGGTTTTGTAGATTATACAAACTAATAAAATGAAAATATGGTCCCATTTCCAATCATTTTGCACTTAATTAATTTTCATTGGTTAAGCCAAAGGACCACAAACCAAGTATCCCACAAACCAAGTATGGTATGACTCAATTATAGAGCAAGACAAACTTAGCCCCAAGAATATTCATTCTTTGTCTTGTCTAAAGTTCATCAAATTAAAGAAAGAAATTAACAAAAGTAAACACTCATTTTCATTAAGTTTTAAATTTTCTTCAGTGATAAAAACGAATTTATTCTCATCATGTAAAATGATCACGTAATTTGAGCTAAAATTATTTGTCTTCTTGTCAAACCTGAATGTGCTCATCGTTCGAATGATGCCACAAAAGCTTCCAACGGATAATACAGTTTATACTACTAGAAAAGGATAATAAAGTTTCAGCAATGCGCTAAGTTCAGGAAATAATCGAACCAAAGTTTAAACTACTACATTGCTTTTTGAAATATGTAGATTTATATCTTAGTAAAAGGATAAGTGTTGACAAGTAGAAAGTTGCGCCAAATCACTCAAATAAGTATGAAAAAGGGGGAATATGGACCATGAAATTCAAGTGGCTCTTCATGTACTGACACCGTAAAAATACCAGAGTAGTATCACTAGTCTGTGGGTGGCCTTGTTGGCTACACATACAATAATAGATGAAAGAAGGCAATTGGGTGAATCTCATCTTCATCAACTTGGTCCTTGGCCTGACCACTTAGTCTCGGCCAGAGATGAGGCAAATCCAGAATTTTAAATTTATGAGCTTTGAATTGAAGTTTACAAAATGTAACTCATTGGATTTTGAATAAAATATAATCTGAATGTTAATACAAATATAAAATTTTGAATAAAACTATTAGGTTCTATCGAACTTGTAATTAAAACTCTAGCTCCACTCATAAGCTAAAAAGTAAACATCAAATGCTTCCAGTTGAATTATTATTATTTTGATTCGAATCTTTTCTAAGATTGCAGAAGATGCATGAATTCATGTACAGGTAAAAAGGCAGGGTCCATTTCACACTAGAAGTGGATTATTAAACAACGTTGCAAAAATGTACCTTTGTATCGTACTCAATGATGTGTATGTTTGAGTACTAGTGTTTTATCTTATATATTGAATGTAAGTACGTAATCATGGAATCAATACTAAGTTATATGTTGCGTTTAATATTAGTAACTATAGATATTTGAGCGCAAGGGCGGAGCCAGGTGTGAGTAAGGGGTTCACCCAAACCCCCTTTAGTGAAAAATTATATTGTAAATTCAGTCTTCAAATTATTTATTTATGTATGTATAATAGATGTTCAATTTTCTTGACTTCTTCCTGTTTTACTTCATATTTTGAATAAAAATTCTGACTCCACCACTGTTTGAGTGTTTTATCTTTCTCCGTTGATTTCTCTTCAATGAAACCGATGGGAAGTTAGAAAAATAAATAAGTTAGCTATCAAATAATAAGGCAGAGCAATGGCTCGTGACCTCCTATATTACTGTCTTTCTGGTACATATACAAGTTGATCCTCATAATATAGTTGTGATAATCTGAATGGGGACCTTTCCAACAAGGCAAAGACTGATTGATTTTTCTTTTATTCCTTCTTAATTTAATTAAACAGTATACACATTTATTTTATCCTCAACTCATCATCAATGTCCAATGTGAGTTCAAAATGCTAATAATTAACCAATTGATTAGTTCACATGTCATTTAGATGATTAGAAAGTCGTAAGTAAGAAACTTTATGGTTAGTTTCCTAAAATGATGTTTTTGAGCAAAAGAGAAAATCCTATACAAAGTTTCAACAACTATAGCTAGCTAGCTAATGGTCAAAAATATTATTCCTAGCTAGATTCTCTACCAAAGCATTTTGATTTAGTTAAGCATTTTTCTAGTCAAGGACCACAAGACCATGAAGATGGTAGTTATAGAGAAAATTATTGGAGAGTCTCATAACAGGTATATCTAGGAACTTCTTTAACTGTGAGTGTGGTGGGATAGTTGAGATACATTTATTCTTAATTAGAGATGTTGGATTCAAGTTTTACAAATATAGGGAGCTTTTTACCCCCTTATCAAGATTTAAACTTTATGAGCTATAAATTCTTGAACAACAACCTCAAGTGTTAGTTAATGAGTTCAAGTAAGTGTGTTTCTAAACACAACTACAAAAGTTAAACCAAAATTATTGAGGTCTGTCCAACTCATAGATTAAAGCATGTCTCCGCTCCTAAATATATATTTGGATTAGTCGGATCAATAGACTTCAAATACGGATCGAATGATTAAAGGAAAAAATAAAATTTAAGGACCACCTTTTGGAGAGAACCACGGCATGCAGCATCCCGTTTTTGGCCCGTGGCTGGTTATCTTTACTTCACGAGATTTTTTTCTTTCTTTCTTCTTTTGGGCTTTCAGATTTTTATGATAATTAGAACTTAGAAGAGACGCAAAGCTAGTGATTTTCTCAAAAAGTATATATTATGGGGTTAAATCAATCACAAGAATATGGTGACTCCCTTAATTAATTAATATAGCAAATTAAACTTTGATCACGATTCATGCATGCATGCACCACTTTTTGATTTAACTATCATACTTTTTACAACAATTTTGTTTAAATAGTTGAGTAGTATGATCCTAAATAACTAAGAATGGAAAAAACACCCGATCCGGAAAGTTGAAAAACAATAATAATAATTTTTAAAAAATAGTTGAAAGAGGTATTTTTTCAAGTTTAAAATTTTGCACTTTGTTTCTTATTCTTTTTGTCCTTTGTTATTTTTGTCTCTCCAAATAAGTGGGAGGAGATTTTAGAATGGAAAAGAGACTTTGACTTTCACAAAAGAATACATAGAATTCATATTATATTTTATCATCTCATACTATATGCTGGGCTGGGTCTACAAGTGATGAATTAAACATGTTGATTTAAATAAGTTATCTTTTAAGAATTCACATTCTTTTTGGGTCTGGTAGTGAGGATTTTTCTCAAAAGTTCCTTTATTCCAATATATATATTTCGATCTAACTAAACTTTGTAGAGAAATCAACTTTCTTGAAACGTCAGGAATAGGATCAAACTTATCATTTTGGAAAAAGGCTCAATAATTACTGCTCCCTCCGTTTTAAAAAAGAATGATTTATTTTGACTTGGTATAAAATTTAAGAAAATAGATAAGACTTTTGAATTTTGTAGTCATAAATTAAAGTTGTGTCAAATGTGTTAAAATTTCCTTTAATCTGGTGATCTTACACATGCCATGTGAAAAGCTGAAACTAAAGTACTGCCAAAAAAGAAAAAAATTATTCTTTTTTAAACAAACTAAAAATAAAAGTATGTCACTCTTTTTTTAAATGGAGAGGAGTAGTACAATTTTTTAAACGGAAAAGGGTCAGAAATACCCCTTAAGTATTGAAATTGGTTCAAAAATACCCTCCGTTAACCTATTGGGCCAAAAATACCCTTCTACCCACCTTTATGGCTCAAAAATACCCTTCCATCTACCTTTATGGCTCAAATATACCCTTATAACTAACGGTCCTTTTTTAAATCATAATTAAAAAAATTATTTATTACGTGTCAGTTTTCTATTAGTTGCAAATTAAATTAATTAAAATGTTATTATTTTATAATCAAACCCAGACCCAACTAAAACTACCCGACCCAAACCAGACAAAACCTCCCCCAACCAATTAAATAAAGAGGCAAATCCATTTCTTCTAAACCTAATTTCATTCATATTTTACGTCTGTTGAAAGCCGGGTCTTCTTCTTCTTCAATTTTTAGGGTTCTTGAAAACTATTTCGTGTTCTAAACTCTCTTTTCTTCTCACTGCGAATGAGACTTGCAAGTAAGTAGGTTGTTGCCAATGAAAACTTTTAATAAAACTTCGGTTCTTCGGTGCAATGAAAATTAAAAAAAAACTTTTAATAAAACTTTTGTTCTTCGGTGCACCGAAGAACCGTTACCCCTAAACCAAACTCCGAACCAAAGAACCGAACTACCGAAATAAAAACGAAAACCGAACCGAAGAACCGAAATCGAAGAACCGAACTAATTCTGTTCGGTACGGTTTTTTGGTTCTCCGGTTTTTATGCCCACCCCTATCCCTAACGTATTTGCAGGCAGACACAGAAAGTAGAAAATTATTCACCTTTGAGGTATGGTGTAACTGATATAAACCAAAAAACCATGGGTCACCGTTATTTAATTGGTTGGGACCGGTTTTGTCGGGTAGTTTTAGTTGGGTCCAGATTTGGTTATAAGATAATAACATTTTAATTAATTTAATTTGCAACCAATAAAAAGCTGACACGTAATAAATATTTTTTTAATTATGGTTTAAAAAAGGGTTGTTAGTTGTAAGGGTATATTTGAGCCATAAAGGTGGATGGAGGGGTATTTTTGGCCCAATAGTTAAACGGGGGGTATTTTTGAACCAATTTCAATACTTGAAGGATATTTTTAGCCTTTTTCCGTTTTTTAAAAGTGTATTATGTATAATAATAAACTTTTTTTCCTTTTAAATGGGCTAGGTGGAGAGAAGGAGGTGGATGGGATGGGCTCCCAAGGTGTGGGGTGTCTAAGTCTTGCACAAGGATCTTGAGTAGGTCCTACCAAATTGAAGTACAAAGTTCAATGAAAATTATGCCAATATGATTTATAGGTGATAGCTAGGGGAGGGCAAGTAGTGGGTAGACTGTCTTTTTAAAAAAATTCACATAAAAAATATTTTCGTTGTTTTAATTTATATGATATTATTTAACCCGATACATTTTTTAAAATAGATTTCTTGAAAGTATATTAAAACATATGGAGAGCTAGAGATTATATCTGATAGCCCGATTTTACCCTATATTATTTAAACTGTACATTCATTTTGGCAAACTTCACACAAAAGCTATTCCTCCTCCGCTTATATATTCTCCTCCTCCTTCAAAAGTTTTGCTTGGTAATGATTAACATAGATTACATGGCTGTGATTGCTATGTGGGAATATCAGGCTCTTTGATCTTTTGCTCTTCGCAATTTAATTATTTATTGCTATTTTTCATAAATTTTTATTTAATTCTGGTTGATTTCGGACAAATAAATTAAATTTAGATATTATAGTGAAGTGGATAAGGTAGCATAAGTGAAATGAAATGATGTTCTATTAGTAAAATAAAATTGATAATAAATTAAATTGAGGTATTATGGATAAATGAATGAGGTATCAATGAATCATGAGTGATATGAAACGGATATATCCTGAGTGAAAGAAAATTGAGGTATCTTAATATGAAATGAACTCAAACATATTAGTCAATGATAGACCAAACTTATAAAAATGTAGGAAGTTTGCTTACTGGTAATATGCCAAATATTTTGTGTTTTTTTGAAGTTAGGTTTAGTCAATTTAAAATTAACACCGATAAGGAATGAACTTTCACTCTAATCCAACCTAAAAAAAATAACTCATAAAGGTGAAATCATCAAGACCATACAATTAATAAGAGACAAACTCAACAAATATACTTTCACTTACATTAAATAAGTTATTCTTTTGAAGACGAGTTAATAATAATAATAATAAAATAAGTATCACATAAATTGGAAATGTAATACCAAAAATGAATGGATGTCCTCTCAAGAGGGATAATCGAATAGTAGCTTAGGAAAGGAGTGGGAGTGGATGTTGCCTAATTATGCCCAAACTTAGCCAAACTCTATGGAACCTTCAACCACTAATTCTCACATGTGATGCACGTGGCAGTTATTTCAAGAAAGGTCCTATTTTTGACTTGCCTAATCCATCAACGCCTACTATTTCCTCATGACTTCTTTAGTAATTTTAATAGTATTTTATTTGAGTTAAAAATCCATCAATTTGTTTTTTCTTTTAACCTTTATGGGATTGAAACAGGATTTGCCTATACCGGTATTTTGGTGTTGTCAATTACGACTACTACTAGTACTAACAAATTAAAACGGATTGAACCATATATAGAACAAAAAGAAAAAAAATAAGGACTACTGTATATTATTCATATCTCTTGACATTAACAATACGAAACTATTTGTATTTTAGATCCATGTGTGGTTGGTATAAGCTTACAAAAAAATAATATTAGTTTCATGAAAAGTTGCTTTTTGGTATTTGATAGTATTAAATATCACCCCTCACGTATATGTAGAAAAATAATATTTCATTATTACTATTTAGCTTTAAACTTTATATTATTTATTTCAATTAATATTTAGACATTATTTTTATAACTCCACTCAACTTTCTAAGTGAATTTTGAAAATATTTTACTTATTTCTTACCACAATTAGATATATTACATTTTGAGATTACATGAAAATTATTAATTATGTTGCATATCATGTGTCCATTATTGGTTGTTATAAAGTTAATAAATTTAACATAATATCATAGTTAAATTTTATATTTATTTTCAGAGTTATAATTTCTCTCTACATATTTTATCATTTTAGACTTAATTCTCTTTTTAATTTTAGTTACTCGTTTGACAGATATAACTCATCTCCCTCTCTTATAATTTAGCCCATTGAGCTACTAGACCTCCTCTTTAACCCATTGAGATTACTCTCTTTACTCCAGACCAATACTTATTTTTTCAGTGATTGGTTGGGATTTCTACTCTTTTTAGTCGAAGGTCTTTTGGCTTTATTTTCATTTTTATTAGGCAATCTCTTACCCGTATGATCTCAATTCTTTTCCACTTTCCATTATTATTTAAAGGTGGGCCAATTTGTTCCTTTTAAGAGGACGAAACACCTTGTTTTTTTTTTGTCTGTGTATGGTATGGTACGTTTCTATATACATACTAGACCACAAATAATGGATATCCTTCGTATTTTACTCTACACCACGCCCTTAGTTGGAAGAGTAGATTCTTTACATATTTTTTAATCAACTATACTTTTACACAAGAAGAAGAAGACTTTACTCATATATATATTCGTTCTTTAAATTTTGGACCACATGTGATGCTGCTATTAGAATATGTTTAGAGACGAGTAAAGGAGAAATATAGCCCGTTAGCCCAAAATATATCACCACTACCACAAGCTTTTCTTAATCTGAACTTGGTTTCTACAAGCTATTTTGAGAATATAATGATTGTTTGTATTACGAGAATTGAATTGATTAGTTTTATAGCGATTTCTATTTTATTTTATTTTAATTTTGATTTGAAATTGACAATTTGAGCAAGCTCACATAAACGAAATTATTCTAAATTGATGTTTAACAAAATTTCACTTTGACTCGCCAACTTTTTGAATCTTATCCTAAAAGCACTAGATTAATAAGTAAGCAACCGTATGTGTGATCCTACGATTTGTATGTCAGTACTGTTGCTGAGATTTGACCTCATCATTCGAGAATGTATTACTATAAAACAAACACTATATATATATATATATATATATATATATATATATATATATATATATACATTCCAATGAATTTCCAGAACTCACTAAATTAAGCCTCGTTTAAATTTGAGAAATTCAAAATATGATTTCATAGGAAACAAAGACATACGTGCCTCCAACACGCATACACACACTGTTTCTGTTTTTTCCCCTATCAAACCCCACAAAATATATATCATCCCTAAAAATATAAATACAACAAAATGGTGTTCAACTTTGCTATAATGCAAGGTCGGCAAAAGATCTTCCACAAATAGTGTGATTTTCTGGATAAATTCCCCTCTTAAGGGCCTACCAAATGGGGTCCTCTCTCCTTCTTGACTTTCCCCTTCATCATCAATCATTAGTAGCAGCAGATCTAGAATTTTCGCTAAGAGGTTCAAAAAACGAAGAATTAAACACTTAAAAAAGCTAAAGAGGATTAACTATCAACTATATATATACATAAAAGAAATAGCACAAGTAAACTCGAATGAACCCCTTTGATTCTACCTGCCCTGGCTCCGCCCCTAATCATCATCATTAAATAAAACGGATAACTATACCTTTTCCATTTAATCTCTTCCACATAGAGAAACACCTCATTTTCTAAGAAATTGCATGCATGTGGGCGTGTTATTTATTGTGTGAACCAACCCTTCACCCGTCTCTATCATTTCGCCTAGTACCAACATGAAACTATAACAAAATTTGTAAGATATGGTCGAATTAGTGACAATTAGTGTACAAAAGGGATTCAATGAACTCCAAACATCAATCACATGGAAGTTTATGTATGGAGAAGGGACAGCAACATCTTTTTGTAGGCATAGGCATATATAATTTCAATTTGAAAAATAATTATAATATATCCTTTGAAAATTTTGTCCATTATTCCGGTTTCGACTTCAATAGAGAATTTGAAGTTGAAAAGGTGGTTCGAGGATTATAACAAGTGAAATACTCCTTATGTTTTAATTAAATGAGAATATCAAGTGAAATACTCTTTCAATTTTAATTAAATGAGAATATCATATTTTATATATTAAGTAAGTATTTTAGTTCCATGATTTCTAATTTTATCTTTAAGACGTTGTATCATAGGAATGACAGGAACTATGTCCAAAAACATTTTTCAAACGTTTTTTTTTTTTTTTTTAACTTCAACTTCAAATATTCGTTTTTTCAACTTTCAATTCCGTTCTTCTTCTCACAAGAGACAGAGGGCGGCTACGTATATATTCCATCACGTATGGTTCTAATTGCACTTGAACAACATACTACATTGACATCTGAAAGGTCAGAAAAATTGAGTCTTTTAAGTTTGAGAGGGAAAGGAGAAAAAGGAAAGGAGATTTTTGTTAAAAACTAAAGTTACTAAACATGATTATTGGTCCACGTGTTTTCCACAAAATAGTCCCCTTCTAACCGAATCCTACTTGGATTTGTTGGTCCAATTCTAGAAAATGAAGTGAAAGAGGAAGTCTTGAAGTAACCGGTAAAGTTGTTGTCATGTGACCAGGAGGTCACGAGAATATAAGATGAGGTTGCATATAATAGACCCTTTTGGTCCGGCTCCTGCCTTGATCTCGCGCATAGCAGGAACTTTAGTGCACCGGAGTGTCCTTTTTTAATTCTAGAAAATAAAAGGAAAACCACCCAACTGTTTTTCACTCAAAATCTGTCCTTTCAAGAAAATGCTTATTCTTAAAATTTCTATCTTGGTGGAGTTCCCACCACTATTACCATTTCCATCTAAATCTTTGAACTTCATTTCCATTTCCTTTCCCCTGTAAATTCTCTCAGAAAACATTTTCCTTTGCACCTGCATTATTATCAAGAAGCTCATGTCTGCCACTTCAACAACCGTGTAGGCTCAGATCAATTTGTCATGTTATAAGCTAAAATAACTCTACAAAATACTACTACTTACTACCATATTCTTTTCACTTCTTTCCTATCTTTTCCTTTCCTTAATGATACGATAGAAGCAGCAAAGTCACGTTCTTAAAGTTGAATGCTTTCCAAAAGAATCATATTAAAGAAGACTTGACCCGTGTGTAACAGTCCAACTGCTTCTATATATATAAAGGCTCTTCCAATAGCAAGTTTATTAATTACAACAAAAAAGAGTTACTTGTTAGTTATTTTTAAAACAAGACTCTTTATTATATACATTGCCTTTCCAAGAAACTCTTAAAAAAACACCCCACATCATATTTCACAGGCCACAACAAAAAAAGAAGAAGCAATATATAATGCCGTTTTCTTATGCTAAAAATTGCTTGCAACGGTTCTGTGTGGACGAGTTCCAAATGAATACAGAAACCACCCATAGTGGCTTCTTCTCTAGTGATCTTCTCCCTTCACTTGGAGCTCGAATCAACTATGCTACTAAGCTCCGAAGATTCATCATTTCTCCTTTCAATCCACGTTACAGGTATCTATCTTAATCAATGACTACTTTGATCAAGTTTTCGCTGTCAAATGGAAAAGTTAATTGAGCTTATATGATTATATTATTTCAGGTGTTGGGAGATGTTTCTAGTTGTTCTAGTCATTTACACAGCTTGGATTTCTCTGTTTGAGGTTGCATTCTTGTCATACAAGAGAGATGATACTCTGTTCATCATTGACAACATTGTCGATTGCTTCTTTGCTGTTGACATTTTCCTTACTTTCTTCGTCGCCTATCTTCATCGAGAGTCATATCTTCTTGTTGATGAACCTAAGAAAATAGCAACAAGGTAAATCATTAAGGATTCAGTTCTTATGTACATACATGTCCAACTTCAACAAGAGAGATAAATTCTCAGTTCTGATGTGTTTATGTTTACTATGAGAAACAGGTACTTGTCAACGTGGTTCATATTTGATGTATGTTCTACCATACCATTTCAATCATTGATCCTTGTCTTCACGGATCACAAAGAAAGCGGTGGAGTTGGCTTCAGATTGCTGAGCATGCTCAGACTTTGGCGACTCAGACGAGTCAGTGCTTTGTTTGCAAGGTCCACAATACTACACTGTATTTGGTTTCTACGACATGAATTATGATGAAATGCTTTAATGCTGAACCAAAAAATTCTCACATATAAGCCGGTTTGCTTTCCTTCAGACTTGAGAAGGACATCCGGTTCAACTACTTCTGGACGCGATGTACAAAACTCGTATCAGTATGTCCTCTCAATGCTTTATTTTTAAGAATCCAAAAAGATAAAGATTTTTTTATTATATACTTGACAACTAACATTTGATTGTTTGGAGTTCAGGTAACATTGTTTGCGGTGCACTGTGCTGGATGCTTTAACTATATGATTGCAGATAGATATCCTGATCCAAAAAAGACATGGATTGGTGCTGTAAATCCAGATTTCAAGCAACTTAGTGTTGGGGACAGATATATAACTTCCTTGTATTGGTCTATTGTAACGCTGACCACAACCGGTTACGGAGACTTGCATGCTGAGAACTCAAGGGAGATGCTATTTGATATCTTTTACATGTTATTCAACTTGGGATTGACATCTTACATCATTGGAAACATGACTAACCTTGTCGTTCATTGGACCAGTCGCACCAGAAACTTCGTATGCTTCTTCCTCTCCCTCTCTCTCCACAAATCTCGTGCTATTTACATGGTTATATTCAACTTCAAGTCAAATTAAACTTGGGGATTCTTGTTTTTTCACAGAGGGATACAGTGAAAGCAGCCCAAGAATTTGCGAAAAGGAATCAGTTGCCTCCAAGAGTACAAGATCAGGTTTTGTCCCACATCTGTCTCAAGTTCAAAACAGAAACATTGAAACAAGAAGAGACACTCAATGGCCTGCCTAAAGCCATCCGAACAAGCATTGCACACCATTTATTTTTCCATGTAGTTCAAAATGTCCATTTGTTCCAAGGTGTTTCGCGGAACCTCCTTTTCCAACTGGTAATTTTCTCCCCTTCCCTTCCCCGTTCTCTTGTTCTCTGTGTCACTCTGCATTGGATTTACCAGTGTAATAATACTTAAGACTCTCCATCATTAAGGTTCCTGAAATGGAAGCTGAATACTTCCCTCCGAAGCAAGACGTGATTTTGCAGAACGAGGCGCCAACGGATCTGTATATAATAGTTTCAGGAGCAGTGGTAAGTTAGTTTATTGATTTGGTATATATAAAAGCTGTGCTTGTCATGTTCTTAATCAGTATGTTATATATCATTGTTTCAGGATTTGATAGCACATATTGATGGCCTAGACCAAGTATGTATAACTGCATAATTAATAGTATATCCATTTTTTCAATAAAGAAAGCGACAACTTTAGGATATAACCAATCTCTCTCCTTCCTAAACAGATAATTGGAAAGGCTGTTGCCGGAGAACTATTTGGAGAAATAGGTGTTTTATGTGGGAGACCACAGCCATTTTCTGTTCGAACTACCGAGATTTCTCAAATTCTAAGGCTAAACAGGACAGCATTAATGAACAATCTTCATGCAAATCCAGCAGATGAACGGATAATTATGAACAATCTTTTTATGGTAAGTAAACCTGATAATGTACAAATTCCTGGTATAAATACACTATGGTTATTGCGAGAAACAAAATTCTCAAAACGATTTTTTTTTTTTTTGGTTTTTAAAAAATAATTCAGAAACTTCAGGGATTTGGAGGGTTTGGTTATGTGGACCACCAAACAAATGCAGGACCAGAAATCAAAAAGCATGATGATACAGCACTGACTAGCATAGATATTATTAATTTGGAAGCTAGAGTTAAGAAGCAAGAGGAAGTTGATGCACAAGAAGCAAACAAAAGCATCAATGATATGTCAATAAGTTTTGAAAATAAGAAGGAATTAAGTGAGCATAAAGTGGAGCTCATTGGACCAGATGAGGGAACGAAGAGCTGTCAACTGAAGCCTGAGGTCCCCTGTTGTTTCAACTCTTGCCTTAAAAGTCCCACATGTAGTACCAGTTCAAGTGGCTCAAAAGGGACAAAATCCACCCACCATAAGAAGAGAATCACCATTCACATGAAGAAAGAATCATTGAATGACCAGTTTGGGAAGCTAATCATTTTACCTGATTCACTAGAAGAGCTATTCAGAGTAGCAGGTAAATAGCTTTTATTTTGTGAAAATTACAAGAAAAAAACTATTAACGCAATCTTTTCTCACTCGGTAACTTTCTCCAACTGCAGGTCAAAGATTTGGAGGCTGCAATTTTAAGAGAGCTTTAAATGCAGAGGTCGCTGAAATAGATGACATAGATGTCATCAGAGATGGCGACCATTTGTTTTTCCTTTAACATGAATGTTGAGCATAGAATATAATCATAATATATCGCGAAGAAAAATTATCAGAAGTGTAGAGAAGAGGTTCAAAGCAATTGTATATTGATCTCATTGTGTAAATGTTAGGCTAAATGATTCAATCTTTGTATCTCCAAAGGGAGAAATCAAAGTTGCAGATGTAATACAATCAATTACAAGAATAAGTTTCAACCAACTACAGAAGGATTACACTATCCTGTTCTTTCCATGAATAACATAAAGCTTTTAACACCTTATAAAATTGTATCTCTGTGTGCTCTACACAAACAAGATGTTCATCGAGAATCTTCTGCCTCAAATCTTCACTTTGAGTTTTAGTTTCAGGAGCCTCAATTGACAAGCTTCAGATGAAAATTTCAGCAAGTTCATTTAAATTAACATTTGTGAATAAGCTCCCATGAGGTCACTTGAACCTGATGAACCAACTTAAACGAGTTTAAATTCCGTCTGAGATTGCTGAAACATGTTCTCTTGGGTCATTTGCATCCGCCAATATTGAAAAATTTCTTCTTGCAAACAAAGTATCATCGACTTCTAGAAATTATTGGGATAGGATGAGCTTCTGTGTTGAATACATACTCATCCAAAGGGATTGTGGTGCTGTTACCGAACAGCAAATAGATGTATTTGAGTGTTTCACCCAAGAAAAAGGTCTCCATCTTGTCTCTTCTTCGTGGAGGAATAACAGTAACATCGTCAAGAGAAGTGTAACCTCCAGAATCAATCTTTGTGTACTTCTCAAATGCCTCAAAAATTTGCCAGCCCCATTCACGATACCTGAAGAAGAATCCACCAAATCAAGAAACTTAGTTTTCAAGCCCATAAAGCAAATGACCATAGCAAAGTTCACAGATCAACTTAAAAATAAGAACATACTTTGGATTGCCAGTAATACGATACAGTACAAACAATGATTCAACGGTTTCAGGACGCAAAAGATTGTGACGATCAGCAGGCTTTATGACTATGTCATTCAAATATTTCGAACTTTTGTTCCCACCATTAGGACCGCCTTCAGAATCTCCCTGCTTGAAGACAACAGAAAAACATTGATGATGCAAGGACTTTTTCCAATTATGTCACAATAGAAAATACTTAAGACAGGGTAGACATATAAACAATATTGTTAATTTATCTGATGTCTCTCTATTCATGAAATTAAATTGTTCATGTCATGATAGGAACATTTTCACTCTGATTGTTTTCCAGATTTGTTTGATTGGTTGGACTAGCATTAAAGAGTAATCCGTGATCCTTAGACATTATTGAAGGATGGGGCTCGACCAGAACCAGCAATAAAGAGTAATTCTTACATCTTTTACAACCGCTTAATCCCTGTAGCATCTAGAAATAAAAGATGTTAAACATAGATCAGAAGTTTAAAATATGCAACATGACTCTTCTAATTTTCACACTCACCCTCCTCCCAAAAAAAAAAAAAAAAAAAGATCCGACAAGGAAAACTGAAAGCACCACCTTACATAATATAATAGTTGCCAAATGTGATAAAAGAAATAAAAATGTTTCAACTCACCTCAATATTGAAATAAGCTATTTCTGGAGCAAGGCCAGTAGAGGTCACTGAGTATATCTCCACGCATGTCTTAGCCAGATCTTCAGCAAGCTTTAGGTTTTCCATATCTTCAAAAGTGAGCAAGTTCTCTTTCATAGCTCTTTCCTTTGTCAACCCCTTTGTAGCGCCAAGGGCCAGGGTACCAGGAAGGAAACACACCTGCGGATGAAATTAAATGAGATCAAACCTTTATGAACATACAGCAACATCGAAAATCCGGCTTTCATACATTCAGGAAAATAAGTTTCACTGTGAATTAAAAAAAAAAGGCACGAGAAGTCTCTCCTCTAATCAAGATTCAAGACTAGATACTTTAATAAAAAGCACATTACTAATATATACTCCTATAGGTAGGGAGGACACTAACATCTGCAACTTGTATCCATCATAAATCAATGCACTCAAAGAAGAAAGTAAAACTTATGGCCAGTGATTTTAGTATGTTACACTCTTTGAGCGAGCAAAATGAATGAAAAATTTGGAGAAAAAGAAAAGAGCAAACATTCCATCAGCATAAGAAATTTATAATAGAGAATTGGCTAAACATATCAAGGGAAGGGCTTGGGAAGATCTATTTAGTTTTCAAAAGAGGAACGTGGAAAACTGTGGATAAACGTGGCATTGTGCAGCTGATTCCTTGTCACTCCCATTTTGACCTTTTCACTTTACAATGCTGAAGCATATTTGAAAAAGAATAATAAAAGAAATGGCATACCAGGTGATCCATCTTTGGACTGAAACCACCTTCTTTCCCATATGGCAATTCTCCCACAAAGAGCAAGCCATTTGGAACAGATTTGCGAACAAGGAGATGCCTGACACCTTTAATTGCTTCGACATACATATCATACAAGTATGAGAAGTTAGATCCTCTCTGTTGAAGCCACACTTTAATAAGATACTCATAGTAGCTATCACCACGAGATCCAAGTCTTATATTGTCTCCACTAAAGTGTCCAGATTGAGGGCTGACATCATCATAACCACAAACGAAAAGTCAATGGGTATAACAGTTCTGTATTTTCTTAATCCAACAGTAGACAAGTAAGAATAAATAAATATAGAACACATTCTTAGATTGTAATCTGCAGGTTAAATTCCAGCTTTTGCAGATATATTTACATGGCACAAGAAATGGTGCAAATATAAAGGGAAGTGGCTGAGAACAAAAAAAGAGAGATGTGTTGGTGGAAGCATATGCTGAAGCAAGTGAACAAGATATTTTTACCTAGAGTCATTCAGAGATCCCAACCACAACTAACTTCAACTATTTCATGTGTTGGGGAAGCATGACTATATATATGCAGCAAATAAAGGTAATCGACTATTGCAGATTGTTCTTTCTTTCTTTCTTTTGGTAGCAGTAGTGTCTGAGCCAGCTTACGTGCACCTCAATTAATCCATCTGGGTACCTACTACCTTACACCAACACAAGTACTGTTAATTCTATCCTAATGTAGACATCTTGTATAGTTCAACAACAACAAATAAATGTACTGATAAGGATGCCCATATGTTCTGGTTGTGGAGAGGAAAGTGCAATTTAGGTTCACACTTTGTTTAGGATTACATACCTTGGAAATCATGAACAAAAAGCGAAGACATTTAAGGATCCTTGGCAAGAAAGATTCGTCTTCCAATTTTTGAAACATGTATCCCAAAATATATGTGAGATTTCTGGTAGTAAGCACGACAACATTTTTCTAATATGAGAGATAGTGAAGAAGAAATTGGCAATGGAATGATTTAGTTTAATCTAGTGCAATCGTAATTAGCATTTTATAATCAGGAGATAAAACAGTAACCAGCAATGCAGATACAACTACATATAGAAAAAACGATTGTCGTTTTCCTGCATGTTGAATAGGAGAAGAAAGGAATTGTTGAAAGAAATTTATTGGTTCTAGATATATAGAGTGAACTGCAAACTATTTTCATCATAATTTGCTCTTAACGGTCACTGTTTTCAGGATAGCTATATTTTCTTCAAAATAAAATAAAGTAACAGGCAGAATATACAGAAGGCATTTTTTAAATCATATGGTTATGTTACCATTACATTGAATGCCCTACATTATTAGAACTCGAGATATGTGAGGCTTCCTAAACAAAAATAACAGGTAAAGAAGACATTTTACAAGATACTGGAATAATTGCAGCACATGATATAATTGCTTTTCACATATTCTGAGGGAAAGCATCTGCCTACAGCCTACACAAATACGAGTTCAGCTACTTACTTAATGTATATTGGGACCAGTCCCTCCACCTTAGGCAAAGTCTTTATATGTTGTAGAACCTTCATGGCTTCTACGCTATATTTTGCATCACCTGTTAGATGACTAAGATAATTAAACTCAAGCTGTACAGTTGCAACTTCGGCAGTGCTACTCAGACCATCAGGGGCAGGATGTGCAGACTTTTCATGCAGGACAACATCACTGTATGGAATATCGGATGGACTTGCCGTAAAAGCAGTAAGTAGACGATCAGCCAAGTTCCTAGCATTTTCCAGGTAAATAGATGGTTTAGGCCCCTTGTGTTCTGGAATTCTCCCTTGATCTCCACCACTTAAGTGATAAGCACTCAAAAGACCACCTAGAACTCGTATTGTAGTTTCAAAGAGATTTACTTGTCCTTTCCCTTCAATCCTCTCAGGAAGATGTTTCTCAATCCACGACCCAGCTTCATAAACGACTTCATCAGCGCCCATAATCATAGCCGTGTCTAACGCGTCAATAACTGTAGCTCCCAAACCTCCTAAACCATCAACTCCTCTATGGCTCAAGGGCATAAGTTCATCATAACCCATGGCATAGGCTTTATAGGCAGACCAGGCATGGATAAATGCATCTTTCACCTTCTGCTGTCTCGCCACCCATTCTGGCTCCTCTCTTTTCATGGACTCTTGAATTGATCTATTCCTACTAAGTATTTCATCGGGAGATAACCGAGGTGGAAGTCTAGGTGGTTTTCTCCAGAATCTCCTGAATTTGCCACTTCCATGAGTCGGGATATTTTCTCCTTCCTTAGATCCATCATTTTTTGCTATACCATCAGACACAGGATGGACAGCACTTTTATTAGCCAGTACTAGATATGCTAAACCACCAATCATCAGTAACACAAGAAATTTCCCTGTGCTACATTTTAAACAATCACGTTTCCCATTACTGGTTAATAGAACCTGAGAAATTACCTGAAAAGATAAGCAGAACTATAAAATTCCAGCAAACAAGAGAAAATATATAATTCTGCTTCAGAAATGTTGAGACTCTTTCAAGGAATAAAACTGATCTTGGGAGCTACCTCAAACTTAAAAGCAAGAACTTATATGTGCATCACCCGTGCTAAGGAAGATAGTCATAGATAAAGCACACTTCTAATATGCAAGCTATAGGCAAAGGTGATAGCAAATGGAATGAGAGGTTTAAAGGGGTGATGCATGATAATCAACTTTCAGTCCCAAAATGGATAAATTTAGTGTAGAATTGCATATGTTATCCCAAATAAATAAATAATTAAAAGAAAAAAAAAAAAAAAGAACAACGAAGGCAAAAGAAAATAGATATGGCCATTTAGGAGATACATAAACAAATTAAAGTAAAGGTAAAATAGTAAATTCAACAAAATTTGGTTCCTGAAGTTATTAATGTCACAAGTCAGACTCATTGCATTGTGGACAAATAGTGTAACTAATAAAATGGAGAAAATTATGGGACACCAGAGTTTAAATTCCGGCAAAGGAATAACCACTAGGTGGGTTACTTGGAACTTATGTTGGTGGGAGGTAGTAAGTAGTCAGTGGAATAGTAGAGGCGAGCACACGTTGACCCGAATACCACCATTATTAAAAAGTGATAGAGAATGAAAAAATGAGTGGAAACAACATAAAGATGCACGATAAGTACACTATTCAAAGATTGCCAACCACATCAAGAAGAAAAAGGAAATTTTGTAAGACACCACATATATTATTCAGACTCAATCAAAGCACTCTGTATTTGAGTATTTCTATGAAAACGTCCAAGCTACTCAAATTCCTGATACAAGAAATGCCAGAATTGACAGTAATATGAGAGAAAGAGGAAAGCTGTTCCTTTTCCAATTTATGAGGTGCAATTTCCAATTGAAATGTTCAAGAATGTTTAACTGTCTGCCATCATATCAAATCCTTAAACTCTACTCTTGAGAACTCCAATTTATTTGAAATTCAAATGTGAATGACAAAATGACACTTTTTACATCAACAATCTTTTAAAAAAAAAAATTGTATTTCATCTTTATGAGTGACGCTTATTACATGGATGAACCATGAACTCAGATATATGGCGACAAACTTAATTCGAAAGGTACAACTCACTATGTGAATGAAATTCTTCTTCACTCTTTAGAACAGTCAAACCAGACCATATTAAAGAGGTTGATGCTGTTATAAAAGAATCGCTACCCAAAGCTGTAAACCTTTAGAGTTGAGAAGAAAGGAGTTAAGAGCCGAAAATGGTCTTATATATAGCTACTCTAATTGCTTTTCAATTTAGAATATTGAAATATGTTAGCAATAACATCATATATTTATCCCATGGCAATGAAGTCCAAATCTTACATTGGAATGGAAACTAAAATATAGTTATCACCAACTTCCAACCAAAGTTGGCCATCTCTTTTTCTTATGTAGCTTTTATAGGCTGAGACGTAATAATGCTTTTAAAGTCGTTCATCTACTCAGATGCACAACATAAAGCCTGTAGTTATGCAGCAGATAAGTGGTTTCATGCCAGTACAACACTGTTGCAGCACCCTTTCATGTAATTTAGTGCATACCAGGTCCAAATACTAAATCTTCCTCAACCTTTACCGCTAAATCATAAAACGAGGGATAGAAAGAAAATTTTCAAAATGAGATTGACGATGGTTAAAAGGTTTTAAAATCTACTAATCTGAAGTAAAAAAAAAATATTCAATGGGGTGATATTAATAATTAGTCTAAGCACAAAAAAGGGAAAAAGAAACAAAATTAGGCTCAATCAAAAGGAAAGTGGTACATTAATATAAACAAACAGTATACTACTTAGCTCAATGTTGAACAGCTTATTTGAGACTTCTTCATAAATGAGACAATCTAATATTTAAAACAAGATCTTTTTAAGCTATCAAGTTAAAGAACAACCATGTTTGAGTTGCATATATTTTTTTTTTTCCTGAACTGGCTGTTACTTTCTGAAACTAAGTGTCTTATGAGCATTATTTCCCATACTAGCCTACTATAAAAATGACCGCATCAATTCTAATTAAATTCCTCAATGGCGCTAGTCACAATGGGCAAATTTCAGTTCACATCAGAGAAAATTAGGAAAAAAGGGCCACCCCCTCAAACTGATAAATGAGTTATGTGATCATATTTTTCAGTTAGCAAAACAATATTACATAACCAAAACGACCCTTTTTTTCTTTGATAACCGTGGTGGTTGGGCCAGCTTTCGCGCACCTAGGCTAGTTCCACCTCCCACCAGCAACACAGATACCAGATAACAGTTTTATCTACCAAGGCTAGAACAGATAGGAAGAAATCAACTAGTGTTTTTTTTTTTTTTTGTCTATGGTGGAATTTGAACCTGAGACCTCGCGGTTCTCAATCCACTTCATCGACTACTACCGACACCCTTACGTGCAATAAAAAATACCCCTTTTTCCTCACCTCAAACTATGCAAACAGACAAATCAGACCATTTCCAATACAATCAATCAAGAAACCTAAACAAACTAATTAATACACATGTAAAACAATCCATATTCTAATCAAAGATCAAACCTTTAATCCATTTCACTTCAAAATCAAGATAATTTCAAACAAAAAATAAAAAAAAGATTCAAATGTACAGAATATAATTCAGCTGGCTAACCTGAGATATAGATCGTTGTCGGACCTTGGCGTTATCATAGTGCACATCTTTCATAGAGTATGGCAATGATTTCGACATCCTCTGTTTCTCAATAAACAATAAATCACTAACAACACTTGAAGATTCTCAATTTTGCTCTTGCCTTAAAGCAGCGCGTACAATTCACAGTACAGTACAGCGGCGCGTGGGCAAAGATGAAAATTAAGCTTACCGGAGTGTCGCCGGAATTCGGAGGTGGGCAAAGATGGAAGACTTATGAGCTATGGTAGACTTATGAGCTATGGTATTTGAGGGAATGGGCAAAATGGTCCAATGAGTTTTGGTAAAATGAATTTTATTCCGGGGTAGTTTACATTTACATCGATCATAAGGGGTAGTTTGGTACACCGAATAAATATGAAACTATTTTATTTCACTCCCTTTATATGAGATTATAAATAATGGAATAAAATGGTTTTGAGATTAGTTAATACTCTATACTAAGTTAGTATTTGGGTATAGATTTCTAAATATTTTTGGGTAAAGTATATAGTGATGTGTTATCTCTTCTTCTTGTTTGTTTCTATGACTTTTGTTTGATTGTTATCTGTTCTAAGTCGGGGGTCTATCGGAAACAGCCTCTCTACTTCATCTGAGATAGTGGTATAGATTGCGTACACTTTACCCTCCCCAGACCCCACCTGGTGAAAATACACTGGGTATGTTGTTGTTGTTGTTGTTGTTATTTTTGGGTAAAGATTTGGGTGAAATTTCACCACGTGTTTAGTCATAGTATTTGAAAAACATATTTCACTTCTAAAAGTTCATATAAATTGGAATTTAGCCCAAATACTAGTATTTTCTAGTATTAGGAAATTTGGATTATTTAGCAAAAATATTTATCAAATAATGACAAATTATATGACCAAACACTATTTGCCGAGTTTTTTCCCAAAAACTACTTGGGAAATCTATGGCCAAACGGGTCCTAAATATAGGATAAAATTAATTTCAAGTTTATTTTTTTATCCCGCCTACCAAACAACCCGTAAACGTATTATGATTGTGTTCGGTTCATTAAAAATGGTTTTTTAAAAAAAATAAGTGAGTTTATACTTAGCTTTTTGTGTTCAATATTTAAAAATGTTATCTTAAAAGTATTTATGTATAATCTATATAAATATTAGGAGAGTTGGTGTGTGATAGTTGGGTGGTGGGAATGGGACCTACATGGTAGAGCGAATATGAGGTGTGTTGAATGGTATGAAGGATAATAACATGTTATTTATGGAACTCATTTTTCAGAAAAGAAAAAGTTATTTTTCTTATTTTTAAGAAGTTTTAAAGAAAATATTTTTCAAATTGAAATTAGTATTACAATGTGTGATCAAATTTTTTTATTATTATTGTTTAAACAAACTAAAACTTTTTCTTACTACTATATATTACTAATTTTCATATTATATTATTACACATTTTATCTCGCATAACTTAAGCAGATAATTAATATTATTAATTATAAGAAAAATAATAAAGAGCAACCAAATATTTACCACTTTATGCTCATTTTTGTTTGAAGATTAAATCTCTTCAAACTCAATGACTCAACCAAACAAATGTATGATTTAGTGTTAGTATATATATTTTGTAAATGATAAGAGCATCTGCTGATTCTTGCACCGTTTTTTTTTTTTTTTAATGATTTTCGTGGTTAAGGAAATCTATTTCCAACGAGAGAAAGAAGCTTTTAATCTAACGATAGTTAAGAGGCTGTCTAGTATAAATAAAAAATCTTGAACCTTAAATCTGAAAGTGGACAGGTTTAAGAAAATCAAACAAACAAATCCCCACTACAGCAATTGCTGCATGTCATTAAAATTAATGACAAAATTGTCACATCTACTCAATAATTAAAACTTGTGTCACTTTTTTTAAATTTTCAAACTTTTTTGTCACCCTTAATTAAAAATTCCCACTCAGTCAAAGACAATTGACAGAATCTGATTTTTTAAAAAAGGAAATAATCTGGCTCTATCATTTCATTCCAATTTTTGGGCGACGATAAACAAGAAGAAATTGCTATGGTGTTCCAATTCTATAATTTGAAACACGAGAAAATTTAGTGGGAGGAAGAGAGAGTAGTAAACAATCAAAAGTATTATATCCTTTGTTTCAATTTGTTTGTCTTACAATTCTTTTTAATATCCGTTTTTAAAAATATCTCTTTTTTTGACAAGTTTTTAATTTAGATTTTTCACATGATATATCTAATACTAACATTGACATTTTGATACATTCTACATATATTTGATTTAAGATCATAAAATTTAAAAGTCTTCTTTTATTTTCTTAAATTTTATCTCAAGTCAAAATCAAACAAACAAATTAAACTGGGGGTCCCGTTGAACCCCTTCATCAAAAGAAAGGTCAGTTGAACCCTTCAATCAAAAAATTATGTTAAAACATTGAACTAACATTGAACAGTATTCCACTATTCTAAGCAACTACCTTCCTTCATCACTGCCCACTTGTAACCATGTTATTATTTATTTTTGACACGTTACGTAAAAGTACAATCATAGAAGGCATATATGTGTATTAAACTAGATTTAATATAGTAAAATTTTGGTATATAAGTAGTACTATGTTCCTAGGATTCTGTAACGTAGCATATCGAGAGAAGAGTATATAGGACATGATCATGCATGTGCATGAAGTAAACGGAAAGCTAAGTAACAAAACTTTTTAACCCCATGAGGCAAGCAAGTCCCTCAAATGATGGAATTTACATATGCTTTTCTTCCTATTTCACGGCTATAATTTGGAAAATTGACTAAATAAATTTTTATTTTCAGTGACTTATTGAACCATATAGTCAAACAAGAAATATATACCAACAATGAAATTACATCCTTAGAAGTCAAAACAGCAGACATCTTTCTTCATATATGTGTATATGTGTATGATATCTTTCCCACGTGTAACAGTAGTAAATGTAAGTTGAACTTTTGTAGGTGATAGTGGAAATTTAGTCCTGTTCTCTATGCACTTGGATGACTCCTCCTTAGACCTAATATAATATTAACCAGGTTCAATTTATATATTTAATTTTGACGTGTAACTACTTATTTTGAAGTCTTTTTGTAATAATTATTTATTAGACTTTTAGTGTAAGGAATATATTACTCTAGCAAGTCATATTTACATGTTTATATTTACGGATTATATATAACTTAAACTCTATTTTTATACCGAGGAGTGGTCGTAGTAAGGAAAGGGACAAAAGAAATAGCTTGTTAACATTGAATATTACCTTTCTATATTCAAGGCATGTATCAGTAGTTCTTAACCTTCATTTTCGTGTTGCATCAAGTGATTAAAATAATTCTCAAATCAGTACAATCGTTCAATTTTTTTGTTCTAATAAAAAATTATGTTGCTTAAGAATTGCAGAGAAAATGCTGTTTGTTTGTTTTACAATTACAAATATTTTTATGCTTGATCAACCAATCAACAATACTACAATAGTGAGATCCTTTACTTGACTACGGGTGCATTTAGCAGGGAGGAAAACATTTTTCTTCCATCTTTTCAGGTCTGGTTGCCCAAAATGTTTTAGAAAATATTTTTCTAGAAAGCACGTTTATTAAAAATGAAGAAAATGACTTCGCTAATAGAAAATAAGTTTCATAAGTGACATTCCAAGTTTATTGTCTTCTCTCCACCCACCCAACCCCTCCAAACTCCCACCCCTGAGACCCTCAACCCCCACTCCCCACCTCATTGTGTTTTGCTTGCTTACCAACACTAGAAAAATAAGTATAAGAAACTCACTTATTTTCCAAGAAAACATTTTTCATGGAAAATTCCTTTGTATCAAATTATTCTTTCTATCGAGGAAATCTTTTTTATAATCAGTAGATATATACTACTGGTAGAGACACGGCCATGGGTATAATTCAAGTGTAATTTTTCACTCTCAACAAAAACGAAAAAATATAATGCACTCAACAAGTTCCCCATGCCAATATATTCCATCAAATGTTAATGGAATGAAAGTATATAGTACTACGTATTACTCAGTAAACAGCTCATAATATTTTTTACACCATTGGCTTACACATATATTCTACATAGATTAAAATGAAAAAGGATACTACTACAATTACAATAGCAGCCAAAGATTTATCAAGAAAATTAACCTTTGTATGTATAACTGTAAACGGTTACAAGAAACTCGTTAATGGGACAAAAAACTTGTTTCCTTTTGATGATGATGATCAAGAATCATCATCGATCATTTCATTTTATCAAGAAAATGCATGAGATGTCTGTGTGATTCTAGGGTATTTTAGAAGTAGTAGTAGTGGAAAGATGACAAAAGAAAGTAACAGAATTAGGGTAGGTGTTATGGCATGGAGAAGATCCTGAAGGAGGAACAAAACCTTTTGGAAGCATCGCTGAATACGTTCTTTTTCTGCTCCAATTATCTGATGAACTTCTTTCCCTATTCTTCAAGTTTAATGATCTTGTCTTCATCTTCTTCGTCGTCTTCTTTTTATCCGTACTCAAGGCTTTCTTTGTCTTCTTTTTAGTCGTCATGAGCCCCCGGTCTCCTCCTTCTCCTGTTTGTTTCTTCATGAAATATGGCGGTTCTGAATTCTTGAGCATGTAAGCATGATACTCATCATCACCATATGGGGATATTGGAGCCACATTGTTATTATTATTAGTATCTGATGGTGACCACCCAAGATTCTTGGAGTACTGGAATTCATTTGAAGAAGAAGACGAAGAGAGGAAAAAGAATAAGGAAGTTAGGAGGAGAAGGGTGACCACAAGATTCTGCTTCTTGATATTACCCATAAAGATTTTTAAGAGAATTGTAATTTGGAAATGGTGATGATGAAACGAGAGAGAGAGAGAGAGAGAGAAGAAAAAAAGAAGAAGAGGGATTTGATTATACTGTTGAACTTAGGAGTTATGTAATCCTTAATATATTGAGAAGCATTAGACTTGGAATTACTAGTCTAGCAAGAATGTATTATATGGAAAAGAAGAAAGTAATAATAATATATAGTACAGACTTGACAAGTTTAGGCTCGTGGTAATGTTAACATTCCGTGGAACATTCATGCTATTAGATCCGAAATGTAAGACTTCACAATATTCACATACCCAATGATTTTCAACTCTCTCCCACCTACCCCTCTCCTATTTCTCTTTCCTCTCCTCAGTTTTTCTCTCCTTACTTTTAACTATAGTCTTTTGGTGGAACTCACTCACTCACTAAGCGTTTTTTTATGACTTATTAAAGAGGAAAGCACTTTCTATCAAAACTTCAAACACGAGTCCTAGTCATTTGCCTAGCTGCAGTACTCCGTTTCTCAGCTTTGCTTATTGCGAGATTTCACTTCTGATTGGCCATCCTAAGGCTCGCACTCAACATATAATATGATCATTTCTAGTTAAAAGTGGAACTATCTCTTCATTTTATCAAATTCTTTGAGAGAATTTATTGTTAAGGAACGAAGGTTAAAACCATAAACAAATTATTGGACGGTGACTAGGACATAGGAACTTTTCCTATATGTGCACTGGTTTACGAAGTAATTAAATTAACTCGTTTGTGCTTCTCCATGCAGCTGACTTTTCATAGAAATGTAGGCCTAAAATACTGGATGAAAAGTGTTTTTCAGATGCATCTGTCTGTTCATTGCGGTTTGCATATTCTTTTATTTGTAGAAACTACTTAGTATATATGATCTTCAGTTATTTTGCTCACAAATATTGGATATTTTGATAGCAAAATTGGTTTTCGTCTCAAAATCTGAATAATGTTCATTACTTAGAAGAAGTAGTTCATTTGATTGAAACTTGAAAGGAAACACTTGATTCGATTTTTAACTATAGCTGAAACATAAATGGGGCACACGCTAAAAGTCAAATATTTATATATATGTCCTATACTTGCAATTACTCGCCCATGCTGGGATTAATTTGGTGGCGTACCCTTTGATTGACTCTCTTGCTAACTTGCAGATCGAGATAGATATATATCTCGTCTTTAATGGCCAACGTACTAAAGGTGGAGAGTGCATTTTGCATTAATGACAATAGTACTCCTACCTAATGATCATTAATCATATAAGAATTAACTATGATTAAGTGAAAAAACACATATCATAACATCTACTATACACGACGACTTTAGTTTAGAAACACAATTCAAAAATCTCGATTACTTCTTAAAACTTCATGCCCAATCATCAAATAACGACACATGAAATGAGAACTTAGGAGTTTCATTTCGAGAAAACTAAATGAATACCTTTGTATAATAAGAATATACTCCTTGAATTTTAAGAGCACGCTTACACCCTTATAAAAGTTCAACACAAATATATACTTATCCCTCCTACACAAAGGAGCATTCATCTGAGTATCTAACTCAATAAATTTGAACGTAATTAGAAGTGGAACATAAAAAGAAACCAAATTTCAGGACATGCATGTATATTGACGTTGTCCAGGAAGAAACCAATCGCAATTCATAAAGCAGCAAGAGATATATGGACCAGAAACTCTTAAATCCTTAAGCAAATAATGTAATGAGCATACAGAAAGCACTTGTCTAATCAATTTCCAGCCCTGAAAGAAGGGAAAATACAATCCAAAGAACTCAGGGCTGCAAGCAAGCATTGTCTGACAAGAAATTATCAGTACTGATAACGTGACCGCCTTCTTTCTTATAGGCGGCTGATAACCTCTTCCACCTCGGAGGGTGAGTACAGATGATAAGTTGGAGATACCCTTGCAATATCAACATTATTGGGAGTCACCTGCATGAAGTAGTGGGAGCTTTTCAGCAAATACAGAAACAAAGAGCGTAATCATGAAGATAAAAGAATCAGGAATCTTACCTTCTCTTCCATCACTTGCTTAAGAATAGACAATGCTATGGTTTCAGCCTCTTTAAGGGTAAGGTCCTGCAGAAAAAGCAGATAATGAACTTTAGATCAGCTTTAAGAACAATTTGAAAGCTAAACACTAGTGTTTCTATTCCAGAAATGGCCACCTGCCACCTACAATATTAGATTCATGAGTGGAAGGTTACTGACTTGTAGGTTCCTCTATTGGGAAAGAGAAGAGGGGAGTGGTGTTGGGGATTGAAGGCAACTGATAGCATCAGCAACCCAAATTGCTGTAGACTGGACCTTAATTATGAAGGTAGGAAATGAGATTTCTTGAATATTCAGTTCTACACACATCTATTTTTGTACTTCCGAAGGATAGCGTGCATGTTTGGAAGCGTAAAAATGGGTGAGCGCATCACCATCCAAACTAGCGATACTCAAACTAATATAATCAGACATCCAGTTTGAAACTGATCTATTTAGGAGGAGGGTAGAAAAAAAAAAAAAAAACCTCCCTCTACTTCTCTCCATCAAAAGCTTCCATTGAAGTTATTTATTTATTTTTTTTGATCAAGTAAGGTTTTCATTGATAATAACAAGGCCAACTTGGCCGTATACATGAGTCCGTGGAAAATATTTTATACATGAAAATCTCTGAATGTTCAAGCATCCTATCAATTGAAATGAGGGTAAATGAAAAAAGGAATAAGACCTATTATTCCTACATGTTCCCACTAGTAACATTCCCTTCAACCTCCAACTGCTGCAGACTGGATAGAAAATATGACCGTAGAACATGGTTTCACTAGAAAATAGGAAAACGTGGGTACCTTGTTGTATTGCTCCTGCAAAGAGCTGTCAGCACCTTCAGAACCTGACCCAATAGCTTTAGCATTGCATTGCCAGAATGTACCAGAAGGATCAGTATAGTACCTGCACATATTTAGTATCTAGAATTTATTAACGAAATTGAAGAAAAAAATTGAAATGGTATTTAGCATCTAGAAAGTATGTTACTTGTTACCCACAATCAGGGTTTAGGAAGTAATGAGGTAGCTGAGTACCTGAATAAACTATGTAGCATTAATAGTATGTTTATGAAATTCTGAATCCCATTCTACTCATAGGGAAAACAATATAGTCAGAAGTCTGATTTTAGCAGTTCACAAAAGGCGTCTGATTTTAGCAGTTCACAAAAGGCTCAATTTATCATGGCCAGTTGGTAGCATCATTTCCAAGTATGTGACTATTAGACCTCTAGAATTGGTGAGTATTTAATATTCAATTAACATCAAAGAATTTTTCAACTAATTGAGATAGAATTCCTTTTACACTAAATAGAAACTCAATATTTACCGGAAATGTTTTTAAAATTTTAAAAGTGATGTTCAATACTATATTAAGATGATATGTGCATATTAGAGTGACTTGGTGAGATTTATTGAAAACACGGGCAAATAAGTGACAAGGAGGTTTTTTTTGTTTTTTTTGTTTGATAACCGTGGTGTCCGGGCCAGCTTGCGCGCACCTCGACTAATTCCACAGGATACCTGCCACTTTCCACCAGCAACAGGTACCAGGTAACTCAATCACTCTGTCCACCAAGGCTAGAACAGATGGGAAGAAATCACCTAGTGTTTGTCTCTGTTGGGAATTGAACCTAAGACCTCATGGGCAAATAAGTGAAAAGGAGTTTTGTAAAAAAAAAAAAAAAAAGTGTAAGGGAGCTTTGTCCATGAGATCTAGCATAAATGCATCTGAAGTGTAATAGAATTGCTGGTCAAAAAGTTTATACTGTTTTCTTGAAATTCAAGTTGCATAAGTCCAACTTAGACAAAGTCAAATGAGACATATTCCAAAGCAAATTTGGGAGAAGAAGAAAGTTAATTTCTGAAAGATGATACACTAACAGACTTGATCCAATACCAAAGGAGAGACGATAATATAGAAAACAAAAATCATAGTTTTATCATAGAAGAGATGCAAAGACTTACAAGCTGGGACCATTCTCATCATGACCAGCAATGAGAAGGGACACACCAAAAGGTCTGGACTGCATAAAACAAACGAAATAGCCATTAATGCGTAAAAGGTGGGAGATCTGACCTTAGAATACTCAAAAGTCAAAACATTACAATAAGGAAAAGTTGTCTATTCCTGCTAAATGAGTAAGTCAACTATAAAAACTACGGAAGACTGTCCTTTTCTGCTGACACAATTTTTCAACAGCACCGATATTTTCCAGACATCAAACTTTTTAGAATATATTATGAAATAAATCAAGGGAAATGAAGAAACTACATCAGCACAACAACAAAAAATGCACGCCACAGAATATGATCAGAATTAACCCGGTAACTCCAAACAGATTGATGCATACATGATAACATTATAACCTATGCACAAACAACTTAACTAACTAATAATTAAATCATAAACAACACTTTGCCCTCTTCCCTTCCTTTTTTCCAAGATAACCAAACAGGCTAAGCATATCTTCGTCCAGCTTACACTATGTAGAATCACCACTTTAACTTCATGAATTCTTTACAAGCAAAGTTTATTAGTATCATGCATCATTTTTCTTCTGAATATAAAATGTAAAGAGAAGAGAAAATGCACTTATATAGCTGACGAATTATGACCCTAGCACACATAAAGGAAGATCTCAGACTCAATAGCCAACCTCTAGATCTATCACTACCCAGCTGGCGCATATAGAGTGCAAGAGTATTTGAAATACAAGTACAAATTGAGAAACAGACACATACAGAGATGAGCCTGCCTACAGTCAAGGAAGGGACAGACTTATCTGGAGAAATCGCATGGATGGATCCTATTCAGTTAAAGCAGGCTACCTAGAACAAAGCTCCAAGAAGAACTTAATTGATCAATGACCATGGGTATTAATCTGGAGAACTAAGCTGCCACCTAAAGTTATTTGTTTCAGTTGGGATTACTCTAAAAGGTTCTTGCTTGACTCAGGATAACCTCATCACTTCATCAGGAGGAAATTCCAAATAGTCAACAGATGCTACATGTGCTTTGCAACTCAGAATCTATTAATCACCTGTGTCGTCCCTTATAAAAAAATCACCTGTTTCTTCACTGCACAGTTGCAACAGACTTATGGAACATGTTTTTTTCACTTTTTAGACTTACTTGGGCCATGCCAGGGTTACTGAGTGAGGCTTTTGTTCGTTGGAGTTCTTGGAAAGTCGGGAAGTCTATCAAACAGATCTAATCTTTGGTTCCAGCCTGTATTTTGTGGTCCTTATGGACAGAGGAACAAAAGATGTTTTGATGGCACCCCAATTCCCATCCCCACCCGTAAAGCAAAATGTTTGAATACTCTTTTTGGTTGGGTTAATCTCTCCCCTGTACTTAGTGTTGATTCTTTGCTGGAATTTTTTTTTGACAAGAATTCTTTGCTGGAATTTTAAATCTTTGTTGTTAGCTGTTTAGATAGCTTTTTTGCCTTCCTGCGAGTTGATATTCTATTTGCATCTGTGTGATGCTTTGTTAATGATATCCTTCTTATTTCATTAAAAAATCAAAGCAATCTTCATGTTGATCACTGATCTCTGTTTTCCTGTGTGTGTGGGGTGGGGGTGGGGGGGGTGGGGGGGGTGGGGGGGGCATGGATTATATTTATTTTACTTAGATCACTCGATGAAATTACCATAACTAGCTTAAAAATCTAAATTCCACTTCATATAAGGTCATCTGTTTAGTTCCAACAAATCTTAATCAAAATAAATCGGGAACAGCAAAGATAATAGTGAAAAATGAACGATGCTTTCTACAAAATTAGACGCCACTAATTTTTAACTGAAAGATGGTTGTTCAGAGAGAAATGAATACACTAAAGTAAAAAGAATCTCACCATAGATTCTTCATCGCCCTCACCAAATCGCAAGGCCAAATCACAGAGAGCTTGTGTAGTGGACTCAACAGTCATGGGCTCACCATAAGAGAATCTATGGTTCTATTGAAAGGGGAAGGGAGAACAAAACAGCAACGCAAAATCAGCAATTTACCACTTAGCACACAAATACTTGAAGGTAAGAAAAGTTTCCCTAAATACCTGAGTTTCAACTCGTGCATGTTCCACAAGAGTGCGTGCATCAGCTATCAATCCACTCATTGCACAACCAATATGCTCGTCAATCTCCATAATTTTCTCCACACTGCTTGGCTCCTATAAAAATATCAAAACTGTGTCACGAATGAAGAATACACAAAATAAACTGAAGTTATCATGCGAATAGCATGCTCTCTATTTTTTAGATGAACCAATTGATTGCACAAAAAATTGAGTCATACCCAAGCAAGCAATAAACAAGAGATAAGAAGCAACAAACAGGAAATTGTTCTGTAGCTTTTCTAAGTTCTTGATCTAGAAATCGTGTAGCATTCCCTGGATATCTCTGCCGCCAAGTTTAACTGTTTTGTTACAATTTTATCGGATGTCCCCGAAGAGACCACCAAGTTTAACTGTTAAACTCTACTAGGCATTCCCAATGATATACCAAGTACTAAACAGTGTCCATTAATAGTTAGCACAAATAAAAAAAAATTAAATCAAGTATGGTTAGCACCAGTGATATTGTGTCACAAGGAAAGAGAGACTTCAGGCATATTGTGTTGGCATTGCCTTCTGAGAGGAAATAAGGATTTTACTTTTTTCCCATCAGTGAACTTATAACTTTCATTAATGGAGTTTGCGGAAATTTAGGTTGTATAACACCTCAACGTTCTTCATATGAATCACAACTCCAACCACATTCAAACATGATTGTTATTTCCTCATAAAGTGACAATTAAATGTTTGTCCAGTTTATTTTAAGAAAAATGCCACTGTTTCGATGTCTATGAATTAAGAAAATTTCAAACGAGGATGAGTCAGCCACAAAGTTCACACAGAGAGCTGTACAAATTAAACTTTGTTGTAGAGGGTGAAGAACTCCTTGCACAAAATTACTAGATTCCCAACAATTAAAAATCATTCATCATCAAGAAGAGCCCCAATCTTGTGACGACAAAATCCATAATTCAATTTACATGGTGAAGCTCTACCAGCATTTCTTATGGGTGTTCTACAACAACAACAACATACCCAATGAAATCCCACAAGTGGGGTCTGGGGAGGGGTAGAGTGTACTTCTACTAGCTCTTGGAGGTAGAGAGGCTGTTTCTCGGCTCAAGTGAAGCAAATCAAAGTAGTAATTGAAAGGAAAAACAGCAGTGAGGAAACACATCACAACTAATAGGAAAGCCGTGGAGCATATATGCAAGGGACCATAACATCAACAACAAAGCAAATAGTAATACAACTATTTATGGGTGTTCTATCGCTGAAAAGTCGAACTTTCCATCCAACTATAGTCCAGGAAGAAGTAAAAAAACATGAACATAATCATCAAACCATATAACCTTAAACAAAATAAATAAGAAAATAAATATGATTAATAATTTAAAAAAACAATAAAAGGGAGCAAGGGGACCTCCATTCCATCATAGACACACAAGGGAAAGGGAAAACAAGTGTTACAATTTACAAACCAGAAGTGGTGAAGTAATGCGCTTCTCCACAGCAAGAACAACTCCTTCCTTAGTCTTCAATCCAATTGCAGTTGAACCCAACTTCAATAAATCACAAAACAAAAATATTCCATCAACTATTATAAAATTCACACAAAAAAAATAAAAAAAAATTACCTTGATAGCTTCAATAGCATATTCAACTTGAAACAATCGGCCTTCAGGTGAAAAGGTGTTAACACCTCTATCATACTCAGTTCTTCATCCCAAATTTTCAAAAAAAAAAATTAAAGGTTTAATTTTAGGAATTTGGACCTAGATTTAATTGAAAAAAACAAAAATGTAAGCCACAACAAAATGCAAAACTTACCTAGTGAGAAACATGTTTGTTGAGATTTGTTACAGATTCAGAAACCCTATGCAGAAGAGTGTTGTTTGAACTGAAGATTACTTTCTCTTCTTCTTCTTTAAACTTGATTAACAAGCCATAGTTGCAAAAGTAAAAGGTTCAAACTTTTGGAATTTGGACTTCTTTTTTCTTGGGCTTTTTACCCGGTGTGTACAGTGGCCCAAGAAAATATTATGCAAAAATATCCTTTTTAAAAATAAAAAATAAAAAAATTGCATTTTCTATCTATTTTTTTTTTAAAAAAAAAATAGTTTATAAGATGATTCACGTTTTGTATATATTCAAGATATGATTCAATTATTTGCATAGTATTTTCAATTTTGTATATCTTAATGTTATACATTAGTAATAATATATATAAAATGAGAATTGTATATCCGAAGACGTATATGAAAATGTGGTCTTGTAAAGGTAAAATTTATAAATGAATATTGACGATAAATATTTTAGGTCACCTGAATAATACTGAAAAATTCCTATTTATTTCTTAAGATACATTCCTTATATCTTCCTGGTTGGAGTTAAGAGTTAAGACCATCGACTTGGGAAGGAGAAGATACAAGCATAAAAGTTTGGGTTTGGGCCCAAACTGAGAATACATTTTTCATTGATTAGCTCATTAGGATCTTCATATGAATAGCCAATCAGATCTATTACAGTATTTGTTTTTTTAAGTTCGTATATATGAATAATATATAATTATCCACTGTTAATATAAACACACTCATTCACCAACTATTTTTTTGCTTAACTGAAGGAAGGAGCAGCTATATAAGTTAATCCTTTTATTTATGTGATTTTCTAATCGAGTTTTTAGTTTATCATTTAGATAAAAATGACCAAAGCAGACTCCCAAATCTTTCTTTTTTTTCACTTGTTTCATCACTATATATGTACTCTAAAGGGTTGCAACCACCCCTAATTAGTTTGTCGCGGTTGGGTTTTCATCAATGAAAGAAAAACAGACTAACTACATTGATCTATTCGATTCCATAGTTTTTAATTTTTTAAATACTTTTTGTAGCTTTATACATGAAATACAAATTCAATCTATTGAATAATCTATTTTATAAGTCAACGTATGTAGCCGGATTTGAAGCAAAGATAGGAAGATTTCATCAGACTTTACTTGGAAAATGAGTTGGATTATTTAGGCACTTCGTTCTTATCGTGGGTCCTTAATTTTATTTCCTTTGTAATTGTTCACTATTAACTTAGCACACACCTTAAAAAATAATAAATAATAAAAGTAATTTTACTATATCACCTTTTGAATATAATAAATTAATGTTTTGAGAAATGCATTGGGTAATGAATTATATTTAATATCAAGGATAAAATGAATATAAAAAGGTAAATAATCCATTGGTTTTCCAAACTGGATAAATATTATTGGACATCTATTTTTAATATAGTGGACAAGTAAAGATAGAGTACATTGATATGAAATGTCTAGTGAAATATTAATAGAACTTTTCTAAAAATTTGTAATCCATGAATATAAAATTCAAAAAAAAAAAAAGAGCTAATTATATGAAAAATTCTTCACGAAGTTACGAAGAGACATGGGTTCTCAAGAGACATCATTTATTGTATAATAGAACGGCCATGCTACAAATTTTGGTGTACATGCGCATATGGACAAATGTATGATCAATTGAAATATTCTTACGAGAGAAATTTTCTCCACTCATGATGAAATAACTCCATATTCACTTTCAAGGTTAACAAAAACTCCTATATATATTCCACATGGAACACAAAACACAATATGTAAACTAGCAATAACATATTCTAATTATTTTTAAGAATTGTTAATAAAATCATATCAAAAAGTTCATGCACTTGATATACTTCAACTTGTGAAAATGAAAGAACACAAAGATTGAAGTACTAAAACAAAGTCCGATGAGAAGGGAACCATAAAAGTTACTGCATTAAATATTTCTTGCTCCATTCAAGGAAGGATCACTAATATTATAGAGTACTATCAAGATTAATTTTAAAGAGAATATTATGCTCCCTCTATTCCTTTATAAACGTTTTTTTTTTGTTGTGATTTTTTTCCTAAATAAGTGTATGTTTTAAGTCTTCAAAGATATTTTGATTATAATCTTCCTAATATGCTCTTGAGTTTAAATATAGTAATCAGTGTCAACTTGAAAAAAGATACTTAAAATTTAATTAGGGGTAAGTTGTTAAAGTTACATTTAATTTACTAGAAGTGAGTAGTTTATTAAAGGGTATGCCCAAACCAAAAGGAACATTTATTTAGAAATAGAGGGAGTATAAAATTTTAATTTATTTTGTAAAAAGTAAATATTTTTAGATGCTATAGTTTGAATAGACATTTTTCTTATTCGATACTACTCCCTCCGTCTCAAAATAGTTGGCATATTTACTAAAAATACTAGTATCAAAATAGTTATCAGTTTAAAAAATCAAGATAACATTAATTATTTTTTTTCAATTTTATCCTTAACATTAATTATTCAATAATTAAGAGACACATAAATAGATAAAACATTAAAGAATTAATAAGTGCTATAGTATTAGTCAAATAACACTCATAATTAATTTTTTCTTAAGAATTGTGAAAAATCTAAACCTGCCAACTATTTTGAGAAGGCGGGAGTACCAAACAAAACAAATCAAATTAAATAAAAGGGATGTTGTTATTAAATTTGATTTAATTCTATTTTAATTCTTAACAAACTTTTTCTTGAACATATCTACCCCTAACTAGGGTTCATTTGGTTGGAAAACAAGTTATCTCGAGATTAATTATCCTAGGATTAGTTATCCACCCTCAAGGTGGGATAAAAATTAACACTACAATTTCGGGATAACCAATCTCCGGATGAGTTATCACATGCATTTTATCTCAAACAAACATGGGATAAGCTTATCCTAAAATTAATTTCGGAATTAGTTATCACTTATCCCTTATACCAAACTAGACGCAAGGGAGGACTGCCCTAGCCCCTAGGTATAATGAACAAGAGTGGTCAGGTTTGAGTCATTTTTCTTTTTCTTTTTTTTGGTTATGAAAAACTTTAAAATTTGGTTAAGTTTGATTTTTTTTTCAAATTGCAACATTGAGATTTAAAGCATTCCCGTATAAAAGTAATTTTATACTCCCTCCGTTTCAAAAAGAATGACCTAGTTTGACTTGGCACGAAGTTTAAGAAAATAGAGAAGACTTTTAAATCTTGTAGTCCTAAATTAAAGTTATGACAAATGTACCAAAATGCCCTTTAATCTTGTGGTCTTAAACATGTCATGTGGAAAGTTGAAATTAAAGTGTTGCCAAAAAAGAAAAGGGTCATTCTTTTTTAAACGGACTAAAAAGAAAAATAGATCATTTTTTTTGAAACAGAGGAAGTATCTAGTATCTAGTAGTACTTGAATCTAAGATATTTGAATAAGAATAAACGATACGATACTTATTATTCGACCACGACCACATGATATTTTGAGTTAGAATTTAATCCATCTTTTCATGCCTCAGACTGTGTGTGTTCCCAACACTCAGACGTTGTAGTTTGGCAAGCCATTTGACATAAGTTGAGCACATACATACACTGATAAACTCATGTGACATTAGGTGCTTTTACTTCAATTAAATTCTAGGTCACCTACCCTCCTCCTCTCATAATTGCTACCTGTCCTTATTTGTTTCAACAATAAATTCCAGCTGTTTAATTTCCAAATTCATGGCCTCTCTTTCTGTTTTTTCTTTTTTATAACGCATTTTCTTTTCCCTTCTGTGTGGCTTGGGATGGGAATGCCGAATACAATAATAGATCCAAACAAAGTCGGAGTTAAGTCCTTAAAAAACAATGATTGATATGAGTACTTTACCACAAATTCATATTAATTAATTGATGTTAGTTTTTAATTTTGAGAAACAATTTTAGGACTAAGTACTAATATTAAAGGTAAAATATGAAGAAAAAAATGATATAATATATCCATTGCGAATTAATACAAATTTTCAAATATAAGTACTTAGTCCTATTATTGTATAAGTACGTAGTAATATTAAAGGTAAAATATGAAGAAAAAAAATGATATAATATATCCATGGCGAATTAATACAAATTTTCTAATATAAAAGTTATTGGTTTTCTCTATCTAATTTTGACAAGATGCTCATGGATTGGTCCAACTTTCTAAGCCTAAACAAGCCTTTTAATGTGAGAGGTGCATTACGAGCTTCAAAATGGGAATCTCGTGATTGAGTAGGTGAATAAGCATATCTTCCAGGCGGATTCAGGATTTTGTTTTGTGAATTTAATTTTAGAGATTTTTAGTATTAATTTCATTATTTATTTTTAAAGTTATGCGTTCACATTTATTAATTATTGCAATTTTCATGATTTTTCACACATGAATTATATTTTACAGTTAAAAAGATTGAATTGAGATAAACACGTTGACATCCGCCAGGAGTGGATTGAGAGGGAAAAGCCCCCATTTTAGATTCAGCCTGGAATGGATGTGCACTATGATAGAGCCTCTATCAGTCTGATTTAATGTAAAAACTAATGTAGATAAGTTTGATTTTAGTGTAAATACCTTATGTAGATAAGATGATTATTTTAAATCTTTTTGCCCGATTAACTTCCAATTATTTACCTACTAAAAACATTTTACATTCTTACGATTCAAATTCACCACCAAATCCATCACATTTTATAGTTTGTAAATTTCTGTATTATCTGAAAATGATAAAAATATATCCAGTATATAAATTATAGTCCCACATTCACATTTAACTTCCGGTTACATAGGATAGGATAAAATAGACAAAGAGCAGTAATAATTTAATTTAAATAGTAAAATGAAAAACACATATCCAAACTCTGAACTCCCCAAAATACCCCTTCACCTTCAGTCCTTCACTTCTTCTCCTCTTCCTTGTCTTCCTCCTCAAAAGCAGACACCGGAAAAGACCTAGAAAGTCCAGCAGGGGTAGCAAAGGTAATTTTCTTACCCTCCGGGTCAGATATCGAAATATCCGAGAGCGTAACCCAGATAAGTATCTCCTTACTCTTCACGCCGGTAAGCTTCTTCATCCGACGATTCTCCACAAATGCAGTCACCTCAGTGTCGTACCATACAAGTTTCCCGATCTTCTTAAACTTGTGCTCTTTCGCCTTCTTCTGTTTAAGCCAAACGAACCCGGTTTCGCTGTTCCGGCCAACTTCTACGATGTCTTCTAGAGGGAGAAGACCGTTTGGCATGTTGATTTCCTTTAAAAGTTCTAGTGATTTTTGCTTGCAGATTACTGGATCTGTGTAAACTTCCGCATTTGCACGGTGATTTTCGATGAGTTGCTGAGACATTTTTTGAGTTTTCTCAAGAAATGGAAAGACAATTGAATTCTTGAATAAGAGGGTAATGGAGTAGAGGGGGTTGTATTTGTGGTACTTGATTGGGATTTGGAGGGTATATTTATATAACGAGGGTAATGGTGGTAAGTTACCAAATTGTCCTTTGGATGATTTATTTGTTTATTTTTGACTTATTGTGAAATGTGACTAGTTTTTACTTATTTTTATCTTTACTTGTTCAATATATAAAAATTATGATTTTACCCTGTTATTAATATTGTATATAAATAAGTGGTTTTTGAATAATCAAGAAGACAAATTAATGTTCTTCTGAATTTATCTTTCTCTAAATAAAAAAAGGTTTACTTAACCAAGAAATTAATAAAGCGTTACGTTCTTTGTTTTCTCATAATGGGTAGTTTCTTAAAGGAGTGCTTACACTAAAAAAATTGAATTCGCGATCAAAATAAGTCATGATATGGTCAAAGTGACCAAAATAAGTCATCAATTTATTTTGTTACCAAAATAAGCTAAACGTTATAATTTATAGCGTTTTATGAAAAAAACTTAACGGAACTGTTAACTTTGTTCGGTTTGAAAAACTGTTCTAAAACGCTATTTTAAATAACATTTTGTCAAAAATAAAACTTTAGAATTTATAGCATTTAATCGGCATAGCATCAAATCCTATAAGTACTTATCAGCGTAACATCAAATCCGATAAGTACTACCACCACATGAGGTATTTCACGGCCGATGAATATTACCCGATCTTCATTCTTTAGGGTTCGATCTAGGCACGTGGGTGGGTAGGGTAGGGTGGGGTGGGGGTGGGGGGCGATGGAGATGGCTGGGGGACCAAAGTAGTTTATATCGTTTTCTTCAAATGGAGACGGGTCCTGTTGAAGAATTGAGGAATTCAAATGGAGACGGGTCCTCGTTTTAACAAAACGCTATAAAATACAATGAGTTAAAAAAAGTTTTAAAAATAAAACGTTATAATTTATAGTGTTTTATTAAAACGATGTCGTTTTAACAAAAAGCTATAAATTATAACGTTTTATTTTTGACAAAACGTTATTTAAAATAACGTTTTATTTTTGACAAAACGTTATTTAAAATAACGTTTTAGAACAATTTTTCAAACCAAACGAAGTTAATGGTTCAGTTAAGTTTTTTTCATACAAAACTAGAAATTATAGCGTTTAGCTTATTTTGGTAACAAAATAAACTGGTGGCTTATTTTGGTAACAAAATAAACTGGTGGCTTATTTTGGTCACTTTGACCATATCATGGCTCATTTTGATTGCGAATTCAAAAAGGGATCACTGATTTAAGAATAAAGGGACTACAATATTTGTTTAGATAACATGTAATTAATAGGGATCATATAATAAGATTATTTCTTAATAGGTATATCAAATAAAATATGAACAAGTAAAAATATATGAAATGAGTGCTCTACTTAAGTAAACATTCTGCGTACGCTGAAATTTTCTGAAAGCCATAGTTTTAACTACAAAACTTGCTAAACTACTTTCTCGAAGGGTCTGAGTATAAACATATATTTTTTTAGTTTCCCACCCAGTGTCCGGTATTTATAGTGAAGCCCAATTAAATTTCGATCCTGAAAGTGTCATATTGGGGGTAAAGTGCTTCCTAACAAAGGTGACTCCGTACCTAGAGGGACTCGAACCCAAAATCTCTGATTAAAGATGAAGAAGTACTTACTATTCCACCACAACCCTTGTTGGTAAGGGTCTAAGTACATTTAATCGTAGTATTCTTTCATTTAAATGTTATTAAGATTTAATTACAAACTTAATTATAGATATTCTATTTATTCTATAAATTTGGTGTTAGTTTATCTCACCTCCTCGGTAGAATAAATTAGTTCAAGAATTATAATTTTAAAATAACTTAGTCCACTAATCGAAGGAGCATTTAATAGTTGATTACAGTTATGTAGGTATTAATAATACATGGATCAATTATGAGAGAATTATATAATATTTTATGTATGGATTAATTATGAGAGAATTATATAATATAATTAATTTAATGCTTTAAAAAAAATACATTGGATAATGAATCGTATTTAATGCTAAGGATAAAATGGGTAGAAATTGATAAATTATCCATTGATTTTTCAAACTAAACAAGTATTATTGAACATTTATTTTTAGTATAGTGGACAAGTAAAAATGGACGGAGGGAGTACTAATTATTTCACCTTATATTCCACATAAAATTATACTTCATTTGTCTTATACAAGTTGTTCACATCACTATAAATTATTGTCTCAAATTACTTGTTCACTTATCAAATTTAGATGGAATTGATTCAAAAATTATTTTATTCCTGCCATTAATATTTTTTAGAAAAGTGAAAAGATTTATAGAATGCCAAAAAATTTCTTTTCCATAAGAGTGTCTTAATTGGCTAAATTTTTGCTCCGACCCATTTACATCTTTTACACTTCTTAAAAAAACTACACATGCATGATATATTTAAGAAAAAAATGGAGTGAAAATAAAAAAATTGATTAGTTGATATTTGAAGTCTGAAGATCCAAAAAAAAAAAAAAAAAAGTTGAAGTGGCTGTTACAAAAGTTGAAGATTCAAAAAGCTCAAGAAAGTTGAAGATTCATTGATGGCGATAGTTCATGAAGATCAATAAAGAAAATTGAAGATTCAAACAAAAAATTAATGTGATTTTAATTTGAACGTTATAAATTATCAGTTTAATCTGAACAGATTTTCCGATGAAGAAGAAGAAGATTATGAGGATGGACAATTAAAACAAACGTTTAGCATAATTTTTTTTTGGCTTCAAGCAATTTTCAATTGAAATGTTTTCGAAATTGTCGAGTTTGAAAAGATTTTGGAAGAAAAAGCTAATTGTTTCAATGGTGCACATAAATGTACAATTAATATGAGACGGAGGAAGTACATAAATTTTCTTATAGCTTATACATGTATTTGTTATGTGGGTTTCTATATTATAAATTTGATACCTTATTAACTTTCTTTATAGTCCCTCCGTTACGTTTTAATTACTTGATCCTTAAGCTAAAAATAGTTGTTTGTCCAATTTATGAAATAAAGAGAATTTTGTTATATTTCTCCTTTCTACCCTTAGTATTAAATAACTACACAAAGTAATTCTAATAGACAAATTCAGAATTTCAGAGTATCATTAATAAGGTTAATTTGGTAAAATTAAAATTTTCTTAAGGAGTGTGTTAAACCAACAAGGACCAAGTAAAATAAAACGAAGGGGATACATAAATAACATATCTTTCAACTGGCTATCAAAAAGGGTGAAAATGATTTTCACCCCCCCCCCAACTTTGCTTTAAAAATCAATCCTCCCCTCCCCCCGCCCCACTCAATTTTAAACAATAATCACACTCCCCCTTTTATCCTAACTAGTTTCTACGAACGTGCGTTGCACGTTACTAATTGAACATCGATATTTAGTCTTTATAATTTTGCATGTATAATCAAACCTCGTCATATTGACAGAGTTTATCTAAAAATTATTTTTATAGTGATGTGTTGTTATATATGTGTACTGACACATGACGTTTAGATTTCATTAAAATATTATAAACAAAATTATGCAAAAAATTAATTTAATGACTTTGTGCATCAAGAAGAAGAAATGTATCTTGTAACCAATTTAACCAAAAAAAAATAGAAAGAGTATGAATATTAAGAAAGCAAACACCACTAGTCTTTCCTCAAGAAGTGATGAACATAACAGATGGACATCATTTACATACATTTTGTTCCTTCAAGATATTCGTACTTGAAATGTACCATATGCATGATATTAATGATAATTATCATAAATATTTTAATATTCTATTTTTATATATAATATATTTATTGTAAAATATTATTATGCAATATTTGAATATGATTATTATAGAGAGTAATTTTAAGTGTACAAATATGATGAATGTTACTCCAATTACAAGTAGAGTACAGTCAAACATCATTATAACCACCTCTCCTAACTCAAATAGAGTTATTAACTTCTTATTGATTATTACATGGTTAGGAATAAGAGTTTAAGAATCAATACGGTTCCTAAAGTTGAAAAAAAAAAATGAATTCCGAAAATTATTCTTGAATAATTTTACGGTCCCTAAAACATTTTTTTCATAAATATATTTTTAACTTAAGAAAAATTCTATTTAGTAGATGAATAAAAATAGTAGTGGCATATTCATAACATATCCTTATTTAAATAAATAAAACCCATAACGATCCAAAAAAAAAAAAAAAGAAAATTAAGAACCTGATTAAAAATAAATTTGATGACTTAAATAATCTATAGTGCTCAAATATTCGTATAAATCTACAGTGCTCAAATATTCGTATACACTGTCACATAATTATGAAACAAACTGAGAAGGAAGTAGCGTCCCTCTTTTTGGACCCAAGGCCTGCTCCGCGGGCCGATTCGGGCGGAAGACATTGTCAGGTGGGGAGTTTGGCTGGGGCGGCACATCTATTAAAAGATAACGCAGGTGTCCTAAGATGAGCTCAACGAGAACAGAAATCTCGTGTGGAACAGAAGGGTAAAAGCTCGTTATATGATTCTATATTTTAGTTGAACTCAACTCTTATTCAACATGTAATTTATTTAGTTGGGGAAAAAAAAAAATTACTTTATGAATTGAAGAGTATAAAACTCGTTTAATATTTGAAGAATATTTTGATCAACCAATATTTATATTCATGATGATCAGTCAAATTAAATAAGGAAAGCAATTGAGCAAAAAAATTTCTCAATTCTCAATATGGCAAGCCACTAGTTAATGTGTACTCCCTCCGTCTCATATTAATTGAGCATTTTTTATTTTGCACGATGATTAAGAAATCGTTAATGGAATGATCAGTTTTACTACTATACCCTTTATCCATATTATTGGACATAAAAATAATTTGTTTAAACACCCTTTATCCTACTTATAATTGTAGGGGCAAATTTTTTTTTTTAATTAATCCTATCTTAATTTAATTTAGTAAGTGATCAACTCTTTTGGAATATTTATTTTTGATAAGATGACCAACTAATATAGGACGAAGAGAGTAATTTTTTTTTCTAGATTCAAACTACCCATTAATGATATTTGTATCAAAAGATGTAGAGATACAACAATTATTCCTCCAATGTACTTACCAATATCAAACGAAACTTGGAAGAAGCGAGCCCCGAGATACCTTTGGTTGTATGATTCTAAAAGAAGTCACTTTCCATATATCTTATTGACAGAATCAGTTGAGTAAAAATTATTGAAAGGGTGTGACTTTTTGAAGGGGTACGAAGGGACATTTCTTTTAGATTTAAAAAAATAGAACCAAATAAATAGTTAAATTTTTTGAAAAAACATCAACACACAGCATACCCGCTTTTTATTTTTTTCTAAAAATAAAGAAATATTATTATATATAATAATTTAAAAGGGCGTTTAAGTAATTTAACTTTTGGCTTAAGTGCTTCCCACTTTTAAGGTAGTATAGATTAAATTTTTAAAATGCCTATTGTACCCTTTCATTATCAAATTTCTTCTTTTTTTTTATTTTACATCTTTAAAGTCGTGATATTTTCATTTTTAAAATCTATGTGATAAATTTTTCATAAAAATATAAACATTATCTTCTGAGCGAAAAAAGTGAGAAATACTAATTAAGTATATAAACTAATTATGTTCTACAATAAAGTAAATTAGTATAATGATAAAATTAATTTTATTAATAATAATCAATATTCTAATATTCATTTATACAAGTGAAAATTACAAGTAATAATAAATATAAAAATATATTTCAATACAGAAAATATAAAATAATCAATAAAAATTAGGCCAAATTTTTAAAGAATGTATTTATTTATATTTTAAATTATTTTAAAGTATAATTTATGTAATACCCCATTAATGACAATCAAAACTTGTTTATTTGTATTGACAATAGAGAATACTCGCTCTGTTTCATATTACTTGACCCTCATACTAAAAATAGTTATTTTAATTTATTTGTCCAATTTATGAAATCAAGAGAATTTTATTATATTTTTTTCTACCCTTAGTATTAAATAACTACATAAAATAGTAGTAGTCAAATTTAAAATTTCAAAGCATTATTAATAAGGTTAGTTTAGTAAAATACACCTTCTGATTAAATTTTTTTAAGGAGTATGTCATGTCAATAAGAGCCAAGTAATATGAAACGGATGGAGTAAGAGAGCGGGTAAACAGAAAACTATACGCACATGCATGTACGTACATATATACACACTTAATGCATATAATATTGAAATAACAGTCATAAAAAATAACAGTAAATTTATCACAAATTCATAAAAGTATTATTCTATTTATAATATTAATGAACTTAAATAAAAAGCTATAAATACCCAAATTAAAAAAGAAAATATTATATATAATATAAAGAGGTATTACATAAATATATTTGAAATAATAAAGGTAAAATGAATCTTGTATATGACAAAGGGGGAATATGATTATTGTTCGAAGTTGAAGGGGTAGTATGATTTTTAAAACAAAGTATAAAGGTAAAAATAATTTTTACCCCTATCAAAAATATACTATATTATTTAAGTAAAACTTAAATACCTATATAACTCACATCCAAATCAATTACCAAACTAGTCATTGAACAATTTATTTATTTATTTTTTAGAAGGACCACCCACCTAGTTTTAGGTCTGTTTCCCTACCAAAAAGAACATAAAAACGGTGGGCAGTTTAAAGAGGGAGGGGAAGAATGAAAGTCATATTTATGAATCTCACCCCAAAGTTATTTATTGTTTAGATCTGCCAACCACTTCCCTATGAACATTCATTGAAATCTCTCACATGACTGACACGTGTTCAACCCTATATGGTGCAATCAAGTCAACATTTGATTGCATCTAGAAAGATTTTGCTCCCTCCGTCCATAAATAGTTGTCCACTTTTAGCACAAGAATTAAAAAGTAGTAAATGATAGGGATAATTTTACCAAATCACTCTTTGATTATAATAAATGTTTTGCTTTGAAAAATGCAATGAATAATGAATAGCATTTAATATAAAGGGTAAAATAGAAAAAAAGGATAAATTATGTATTGATTTTTCAAACTAGATAAATATTATTGGACATTCCAAAATGAATATGTAGACAACTAAAGATGGACACAGGAAGTATTTTATTTTTTATGAAAATCAATTATCATCCTTCCAAACACACTTTTAAGATAAATAATCTCTCTATTTCTTCTTTGGTGTTACTCCATCCGTTTTAAAATAGTCGACCCTTTTTAAATTGATACTTATTTAAGAAAATATCTATTAGAAGCTTATTTTGTCAAATTAGCCTTATTAATTATGTTTTTAAAATATAAATTTAAGTATGTACACTTTATGTAGTCATTTAATGATAGGGATAACACTTTATGTAGTCATTTAATGATAGGGATATTATTGGAATAACATAATAAAATTATCTTGATTTAATAAATCGGACAATTATATTGAAACAAATATTTATAGGAAGAGGGCTAACTAAAACGAAACTGAGAGAGTACATTTCGCGTTTCGAGAGTCAATTTGACTGATTTAAAAGTTAATTAGATTAGATTAATTTGATATTTTAAAATTAAAAATTAGATATTCAAAAAACTATACGAAAAGTATAATAAATTGCAATTTTTCTCATATCAATATGATGAAAAATTATATTTTAAAATATTGATCAAAATTTATACCATTGACTTTTTTAAAGGAAATTATGACAAATAAGAAACGGAGGAAGTACGTTTTATAAATGTTATTAATATTTTGAATCTTGAGCTTTTAGAGAAACTCTAGAAAGAAAAAAAAAAATTTGCTCTTGCATAAGCAAACAACAAAAAAAAAAAAAGAAGAAGACGAAGAAAATTCTTTGCTTTTGGATAGCTTCTCTAGTAGTACAGCAAACTACTAGGAATAGTCATTTTCAAATCTAAAACTTTATTTAGGGCATGTTTGAATTGACTTATTTTAAGTGTTTTTAAGTGAAGATAATTTTTAAGCACTTTTGAAATATTTGTCTAAAATAAAAAATATTTTTAAGTACTTATTTTTAAGCTAAAAAGATAAAAATAAGCTAAAAGTCATAAGTTAAAAGAAAAAGTTCATAATAGTGCAGTCACGAGTAATGCTTATATTGCTTAGAAGTATGAAGTTAAGGACCCGTTTGACCATGAAAACTAAAAATATATTCATTTTATTGGGTATTTTTGAAGTTGAAAATAAAGTTGGAGTTGTGTTTGACTATAGTATTTTAGAAATAGGGTATTTTTGAAGTTAAAAAATATAAAAAGTGAAAATAAATTTAAAATTAGAGTTTTATGAATATTGAGTTATTTTATGAAAATAAAAAATTTAGATTTTTTTGAATAAAAAATAAATTAAAAAGTGCAAAAGGTGAATCAAGAAATAGTGAAAACACCTCAAAATTCAAATATTATGAAAATGTATTCCGAAATATTTATGGCCAAATAAGTAGTGGCGGAGGCAAGATTTTAGTTCAGGAGGTTCGAAAAAAGGTGAGCATGCTAATAGTATTGAAAAATTAGTGGGTTGGATTTGATATGAACGGGTCGAATCATATATGAGCGAGCTTAAATTCAATAATCTTTATCTCAATTATATATTTATATTAAAATTTTTATTAAATATACAATATTATTTACTTTGAAATCAATTATTGATTGAATTATTATTATATATTTATTTAAAATTTTAATAGAAACCCATAAATTTAAATTTGAATAAATTTATAAAGCTTTTTTAAAAAAATGACAAAGAGAGTGGCGAGGGGGTTCAATGTTATATATATGTACTTAAAATAAAAATTTGATCCTATCTATACGGTGTAATTTTTCGATCGAGGGAGAACTTTCTCGGCTCCACGTAGATCTGCCCCTGCAAATAAATATTTCGAAATAAAATGAAAACGTATTTCGAAATATTATGAATAATATTCATGGCCAATCGTCTACTAAGTGAATTTTATTATTTGAAGATAACTTTATTTTCCTTGTATGAAAAAGTGGCGAGTGTACTCTGAACTTATTTACCGTATTAAGCTACGTTAAAATGAAACGACAGGACAAGTACCTACCACGATTAAGCGGGTGTGACAAGTATTAATTTCAAATATCTTCCAATCTTATTTTATACTATATGTTTTCTCAACTAAAAATTGGAACAAAGAAGTTGGCAATCTTTATTTATTAGTTTTCAACTCCAAGATTTCACAAGTGTTGAAGAAGCTAAGCAAGCTTCTCCTTATCATGGAGGGAGTAGGTACGTTTTCCTTTTCGACAATAATTCCGGCAAGAAACTTGAAAAACTTAGCGGAAAGGTACTCAATTCCGTAATAAGGAAAAAGAACAGGAATACATAGGGGCGCGTATCGGTTGGTTTGATTCGTTTTTGTATATTATCGGTTTGGTTTATCGAGTTTTGATTTGTAAACACACTAAACCAATAAGATATTCATTATCGATTTTCGGTTAATTGGATTTTGATCCTTAATGATTCGGTTTTCGATTTAATCGATGAGAAAAAGCTCCTCTAATTTTTTTTTATTTTCGCTTTTTTTCGTTTGTTCTGCACTATTTTCATGCAAAAAGTCTACACAATTACAAGCACTAAGACCACAATTAGAACGTGTAAAAACAATAGGGTATGTATTTAAAATTTAAAGCCACTATTATATAATTACAGATCAAAATATAATTTTAATATAATATTATTGGGTTATCGGTTTAACCATTAACTAAAACCTTAAAATCGAACCAATATCCCAATAAAAGTTTTTACAAAACTTTTAAAAAATCGGTAATGTAATAACCCGATACTGATAAACCAATAACATTTTTATCGATTAGATTTATTGGTTGAATCGATTTTTGCACACTCCTAGGAATACACCTTTCTGCCTATGTGTTTGCATGGAAAAAAATACTCATCAATTTCATTTTATTTGGTCTCCATAATAAAAATAAATGTCTCATATTATTCTTAATATTAAATAACTATATAAAATAGTAATAGTCGAATTTAGAGTTTCAAAACCTCATTAATAATATTAATTAGTAAAATCACCTTTAATAAAAAAAAAATACGGGATGTGTTGTTGGTGTAATGTACCACATATGAGGTTAAATTATAGTTGAAAATAAAATGAACAAAAATGAATAAATACTATTCAGACTGAGGCGTGGATATCTCGCTCTCTTAAAGAAGATTGAAGCCCACTGCGGCATAATCTACACCGATCTAGCAGTATCACTCTTGACTTGTCCCCTTTGGGATACAACAACCCAACAACGTCGTACAACTCAAACAACTCCGCATTAGTTGAAGAGTCCAAAGCTCCACAAAAAAAAAAAAAAAAAACTTCCTTCAACATATAAAACATTCTTTTGTATAGTGAATATAGTTGGAGACTTAGAATATTTTCTTTGTCTCAACTCTCTTTCACTAAACTAACCTCAAAATATAGAACAATATAATGCTTATCATATTTTTCCACTCTTTTATCCCTGACAACACAAGGAAGAAGACATTCCTTATACAAGTGTAGGAATTCTTCTAGAAATAAATGTCAAGAACGTGGATAGTCATTTGAGGATTAGTGGAGCAATTAATAGGAGATATTGAGGAGAACATGTCATTGTGGTTACGTGAGTTACAAAGAATTATGACATCATTTTCTCTACTTTATGCCTACTATAATATCATGCACTTAATATTTTAGGAGTAATTTCTAATTTTAAAATGTACAATAACATCAATACGTGTCAAATCAACTAAGCTCAAATAATATAAAAACGGAGGGAGTATATTAGTACATATTTAGGCGGAATATATACACTCTTTAAATTTGTCCAAGTCTTTTTCTTTATTTAGACACGTTATTTAAGGGCTCGACCTAATAGAAAAGTTGTTGAACCTATTGAAAATTAACAGTTAAGAAAAACTAAAGCGTGTAAATGTTATTAGGAGTACGCATCATCATATGGTAATATCAAATCGAAATTTTTGATACTATAATTTTGATATTATGGTATTTAATATGATTTTTTTTTTTTACTATTTGGTACGATATTCAGTATCTATAAACAAAAATATCAAAAAATCGAATACCATATCGAAATATATAATTGATCATTATAATTTTAGCAAATATATAAAATAATATGAGTACAAAGCTAATTATTTAGCTATTGGAATTTTGACTGCTCTATCTTTGATTAAAATATCATTTTTGTGTAATTGCTTAGCGAAGGAAATTGCTTGTACTTTCTTTTGAATATTTCAACATGTGTAATGTGTTAGTATGATATCATTGAGACATTTTTGAAAAGTCGAATCATAATTCTCTATTATATGAATATATGTAAGTTAAAGTGGAACAAACTATGGTTACTCATTTATCGTACCACAAATATCAAAATCGAACTTTAAAATACCAAATCATATCAAATAATTTGATATGATAATAATATAATATTTTTAAAAATCAAAAATCAAAATTAATGAATTGAAGTTTTTAGTATCATATCATACCATGTCCACCACTAAATAGTAAATACTACTCCATTAGTACTATTGGCATGACAAATTATACCAATGAAATAAGACACATGATCAATCAACAAAGGAAAAAAGAATTAAAATTTCAAAAAATTAAACAGAAGCGGACCAGTAAAGAAGGATCTTGTTACATCTGGGATTAAAGAGTCCAATATCATGACTCGTTCTTTTCAGGAAAATTACATTAATTATTCAATGAATTGCACATTGAATATTTAATAATTATCTATTAGTTACTGATCTAAACATGGTATGATAAGAAAAGATAATTATACATTAAATTATATGATGATTATACATCGAAAAGATAATTCTACATTGATTATGCATCAAATATACCTATCCTTACCCCTTAAACACGTGATTGATTAGAATCAAAATCCTATAACTACTCAAACTATCAATCTGGCTAATAAAAAAACAACTTGCAGAAATTGACTATAATAAGGTTATTGATATAAAGTACGACTATTTTTGGTTAAAACTTATACGGGCCGCTATTTGAGTAAATTAACATTTATTTTTGCTGCAGAGACGTATAGTTGGTCCAATATAAATGGACCATTGTTCGACAAAACCAAATATATAAATGGTCCAATGGTGACAACCAAATATAAATGAGTAAATATGCTGATGAACTTGTGGAAGTTGAAAGCAATAATATCCCTTGGTCCTCCATTAAGATTGAAAATTATTGCCTGTAGCAATAATTATCCTTGGATTTCAGTATTGTCTGAAAAAGCTTTACTCGCGGAATAATTTTATGTTGGGTTTTGATATAAAATTGTTTATTCATGGATAATAAGAAAATACATGAAGTAAAACATATACTCCCTATGTTTTACTTTATAGCGAATCAAATTACTTTTTCTGTTATTACAAAATAATTTTGATTATAGAAAGTTGAAATGGGGTGAGATAGGTCAGAATATAGACACTTTGCCAAGCTAAAAGTTTAGTTGTCTAATCGATGATGATATGTTAACAATTAAGATGAAATAATGAACTCCATCTTGTTAGGGTTTTTATCCTAATTTTCTTACCAAAATTGAGTATTAATTTTCTATTGAAGGAAAATAAAAATAATACCATAATTACTTTTACTTTTCTTAAAAGGAAAATATAAAATTCTTTCATATTTGGTTAACCTCTTTATTGTAGGAAAGGTTTTAGACCTCTATAAATAGAAGACCCCTCTTCTCATACCATAACATAATAACATCCACAATGTAGTCTCTAAAGAGTCTTGTTTAGGGGGAGATTTCTCCCAACAGTTTTTATGCTTTTTTAATATTAGGTTTTTATATATAGATCGTTTGACCAAATCCTATAATAATATTAAGTTTTTAGTATTGTTTTATGTGTCATCCGATTTATTGCCTCTATGGTTTGCCAACTATAAGCTTCCGCATGACGCTCTCTCGATTTCGAACCTAACACATCTTTATGTAAATAACACATCCTTATTCCCTCTTCCTACTTCCTAGGGCTCCTATTCCTTTTTACTTTCTTGGTGACTCAAATTAACTTTAGTGTTGTAGGTGAAGGTGTTTATCATTCAAACAACTCCATCTTTGTCCATCACTTTGCACACACTTATTTAAAGCTTTCCAATCTCTCTTAGCTTCCAGCAAATTCACATAAATTGAGACAGACAGACATGTGTGGTACCAAAATAGGATTGAAAAGAAGAAGAAAGAAATAAAAGTGAAACAATAGAAACTTTTGAGGGCAAAAAATGAATGCCACAACAAAACATGTGTCAAATTGAAGAGGACCTGGAAGTTTTTGGCCTACAGGAAGAGAGGAGCTATGCAGATATTTTCCATACTTCAATTCTAACTGTTCCCAGCCAGTATAGTTATTCAGTTCTTGCATTTCATATGTGATTTAGATATGGCATATACAGAGTAATTGTGATTTTTGTATTTCCTGAGGAGAATTTGGTATTTTGGGGTTCATAATTTCATTGTGATTGAGTTCTACACTTGTTATTCTGCTGTTGATTTTTGTTTACATTTTAGTGAATATTTTGGAACTTCAAAAATTATCATTTGCCCCTCATGAATAACAAACAACAACATATCCAGTGTAATCCCATGTCTGGGGAGGGTAGAGTGTAAGTGTAATCCCCATGTGTGGGGAGGGTAGAGTGTACGTAGAGAGATTGTTTCTGATAACAGAAGTGAAGAAGTCATGACAAAATACTATAGATAGCGTATGACAAATCATTCTGAACAATAATTATAATAAAATAATACGATAAGCAAAATGCAAAAAATAACAAATAGTAACAAAAATCGAGGGACAACAAACTACAGGAGTAATGCTACAACTACTAGTATGGAAGGATAAACGAGACAACTCTCTAGTCTCTACTATCTTTTAACCTTCTAACTTAATATGTGTCCTTCACAACCTCTCATCTATGGTCATGCCCCTCGTGATTGATTTAAATTCTAAAAGCAAGAAATTTGGCCAATTTTAGTTGCTTTAAAGTGTTGAAGTCAAAAGCGTTTATCTTGGAAAGTGAAAGATGTAGGAATTGTTGGAGAGTAACAACAGCAGATCATGTCTGAATATGAGTACTATAAGAATGCTAGCCTAGGACCTATGATGTTAAAGATAACAGCAGCCAAAAAGACAAGAAAGATAGGAGTTTAACTATGCATGACTGGTTGGAGTATTTTGGTTATCCAATCAAACATAAAATGAACCACACCTCTAAGGTAGTTTGGATATTTTAATTCGGCTGCTGTACTAAGTATGACATAAACATTCTTATAAAAGAAAATCCCCAGAGACCATGTTTTGCTCTTATTGCACTGAAAACTTGATTTCACTTGTCTCAAACTACTTGGAATCTCCTTTCGACAGACTTTTCTTGTCTAGACTTTTTGGAAGCCCCATGGAAACCCACAACCTCTGCCCTTCGGGTGAGCACTCTATGGTAAGCACTTGGTGGTAACCTGCTAACTGTTCAATAGCTCGCAAACCACACCTGAGATGTAAACCGCACTAGGCAAGCCCCATGCGACAAGCTCATGGTTGAGCGGCAGATGGAGGCTGGATTCGATCCATTCTTGTCTAGACTTGTCCATGATAAACATCCATACCACGCTTAGAAAGTACCCCTGGCTTTTTTCTTCCTTTCCTTTTCTCTCTTTTTTTTTTTTTCTTTTGTTTTTATTTTCCTTGGTGTGGTAATACATCATTCTGATAACGCAGCTCAGATGGAAACTGAAAGCTCACATTTGAATGTTAGTTGGCTGATACTTTTGGCATTTAAGATACTTTTTTTTTAAGTGAAATTGCTGGATATAGATAACCTTTTCTTTTCTGTTTTTGATGACATGCTTTGAAACTTGTTGATGCAGCCTTGCTACATAGCGATGGATGCAAAACCTTTTTCTTCTTTTTTTGCTTTTTCTCTAATTACTTAATGTGTCTAACCTGAAATGTTCGCGAATCTTATATTTGTGTTTTAAAAATTGATGACAACTGTTGTTATATCAAGAAAACAGATAAGAAGTGTCACAAACCTGAAGTTTATTATGTGCCACCTAAAGGGGTTGATGAAGTGATTTGCCAGGATTGTTTTGCAGAATACACAAAAGACATGGATCCATTGACAACTGTGTAACTAAAGAAGCTAGAGAGAAAGCCTCTTCTATGTTTTGGCAGATGCCACATCTTTACCAAGGAGTATATGGCAGAGTAACTAGTTACCCGCCTTATCGTTCGAGTATGTTTCCACCGGGGTATGGTTTTTAGCTTACGGAAACCGAATTATCGAGCCGAACTGGGTATTTTGGTAATTCAGTAATCAGTGCTACCGAATGCCAGTTATGTTGGATCAGTTTGGTTGGATTACAACTTATACTTTATTTGTTTGTACTGTATATCATATCATATCTTCTAAGTACTATTTACTTAGCAAACACTAACACACAAATTTAAAAAGTAAAAAACAAGCAGGGAATTAGATGATGGGTTTTATTTCCTTCAGTTGAACCTGATATCTATTGAATCCATATGCAATGAACATCAGCACAATTTGGGACAAACAGAGCATTTGTTCCTAATTCCATATCTCCTGTCCAGCTTTTTTTCTTCTTTAACCCATTGTTACATCAATGAATATTGAATGTGGTATGCTAAAGCAGAAGCAAATTTAACTTAGATTTGAGATAAGGTTTTTAAGGAAGTCATCATCTTGAAATCTTAGGACTAAGTATTTAAGAGAGAATACCAAAACATGAAACGAAAATCAAATATGGAAATAACGAAATAATTAGACATCTTCGGATAAACAAAAGAATCTGTTTTAACTGAATAAATACAGAAAAAGCATCTGCCACCAGTGAATTGAATGGGATATCTTTTTTTTTCCCCAACTAATTGGTGATGTTATTGCCTGTACAATGTACATCTTGACACTTCTGCATTATGTGATTGAACAGAAATAGATATATGCATACCTGTCTTAATAGACTCTTAACACAAATACATTTCCAGTAATGTAAAGGAAATTTCCAGTAAAGTAATTATTCCTAAAACGAAGCAGCTGGGGACTGTGGTAGTGAAACATAAAGATTGAAGTTTGGAAGAGGCACAACTTCTGTTAAGCTTGATGTTCAATAGCAAGCGTGTGGTCCATAGAAGCAATGACCATAGCTAATCCTGTTGTTGTATTGACTTGATCGAGTCGTTGATCGAGTTTAACTGACTTTCCTGTGGATTCTAGAATATAAGCAGAAAACCTCGTTAGACTAAAACATAGGTGTGCACTACAATGAGCTTATTAGAGATGCCAGAAAACACTACCCGTAAGCGGCGATAGATTTCAAAAATTTCCGTAAGGGGTGCCCGGTCTCCAAAGTTCCTTTCAATAAATTGATAAGCAATTCCACTCTTTCCTTTGCCAACAATGAAGAGTCGTCCTTTTGTCTCACCTTCATCCCTAAAGTTTTGATCCACCCCATTCCCATGGCTTTTGCTCGCCTATAATTTGAAATAGCTCGAGGATTAAATAAAAAACCTGATATGAACTTGTCTTTTAGCAGATTCCCTCCCCCAGAGCTTTGTTTCTGCTATAATAGGAAACCTTGACAAGACAAATTATTGGGGGTAAAAACTATCCTTGGTGACAGCTGAATCTCATGTTTCATAGAGAAGAATTCATTGCGAAATCCAGTGTACATTCTTCGGTAGACATTTGATTCAAACACATATTTCTTGTGAGCTCTCTTTCATAAACTATACCTGGCTCTATGGAGTTTGATGCAGCATCAAGATCCCAACCAGCAGCTTTCATCATGCTGATCAATGACTTAGAGAAGCCGTGATCCCAACCAGTAGCTTTCATCATGCTGATCAATGGCTTAGAGAAGTCGTGAATGGCCTATAAGCTACTTCCACAGCTGAGCTGAAAAACTCAGGAGTACCCCCACAAAGTAACTCTGTTAATCCAGACTTAGGCGGATGGGAAGACACTATGTCTTGTAGTTTAACTCAATTATACTGATTAATCTCTCACAGTTGCTCACCCCAATAAAAAATGATACACAATCACTCTTTTTGTAATAGCCCAATTTATTTTTTTTATGAAGGTTTAATTAGTAATTTAACGAAAATAATTTTATAATGAGGATTAAAGAGTGGGCCAAGCCCATCTCCCTCTCAAATGTCAGTCACGATTTAATATCAAAAGGGATAGAGAATTAGGGTTTATTCCTGTATAGAAGAAGAAATTTGGGGTGTTCACAAACGACAGACTAGCAGTTAGTGATCAGGTATTGGGATTATCTTATCTCTTTAGCATATAGTATCTTAGAGTGTAAATTATTTTGGTAAACTCCGTAGTCGAGTAATTAAGAAAACAAAACTTGTTATTCGTTTCATTCTAGTCAAAGGGTATTGCGAGAAGAACTTTTGTTGTGAGAGTATGTTAGTTTTATAATTATATGGTCTGTTGGTTGCGAAGCAATTATAGCAGTATGCTCCACTCAAAATTTCCTCTCTTTGTAAGTATCTGTACATATATTCTCTCGTTTCCGACCTCATACAATAAGCAACAAGAAAACATGGGTATATAATTTCTGGTCATCACCTTTTCTTAGTCAAAAAATGTTGTTGTGTGCTTTTGTTAGAGGGTGCAATAATGATGGCTCAATAATGAGACTATGAGGGGGCATATAATAATTATAGTAATGATTGGATCAAGTTATAGGATTAGTTAATCCATGATTGGATGACTTCTTGGAAACATACTGATAAGGCACTTATGAGTAAGCATCCTAGAGAAATTTTTAGTGTAAATCCACTGTGTTGGGTGATTGCAGCCACGGTTTGGCACATTGCTTCTTGCAAAACTTGTAGCTTTCACTTTAATGTGCTTATACAGAGGTTGAGTATTACTTTTGAATTCGAGTATCAATATATTGGAAAGAATTTTCATCTATTGTGTTCCAACAGAGATATTAAAAATATTGCTCACTTTTAATTCATGGGTTAAGGTGTGAAATACCAAGGTTTAACTCTAAGCTTGAAAATTTGAGATATTGAGACTTGACCGGATTAATTTAATTGATATCTTTAATAAATATTTTTGCATAGATTGAAGCCATTGGAGGTTGTTTGGTTGGTATTCTATGCATTGCAAGGTTGAGGAATTTTTAATTTGCGAGGTAAGTGAGACTTTAAGCTTTGGTGCTTGCTTTTCAAACCTACTTTATAAAGAAAATATATTTTTCTGCCTAGTCCATGTGTTGGGACAAGCGTGTGCTTGGCAGAATCGGTGATCTTTGACCAACCACAAATATGTATTTTGTGAAGTATATTGAGAATTATTTCATGATAATATGTGAGGTGAAGTTGGGGCGTTGAATATATTTTCTTCGCTGCCGTGATATAGTGGCTGGGGGCATACATAGCTCCCGTAATATGTTAGGGGCATACTTATACCGCCGTAATATGTTAGGGGCATACTTATGTTGCCGTAATATATTAGGGGCATACTTATGCTGCCGTAATATGTTAGGGGCCTTGTACATGCTGCCATAGTACACTTTTGGGGCATTATATATGCTACCGTGGACTTGTCGGGGTGCTAGGCTGATCACCTTCACTGCCGTTTATGACAAGCCGTGAGAGTTGTTTGAGTTGAGATACAAAGTGGATTTTCGAACCTTCATTTGGATCTTACTAAGCATTATATTATAAGAGATATTTTGTGCATATCATTTATCTATTTGTTGTGCCTTGTATTTTCTAACACTTGTTCCAGGGGTATTAAAGTAGCGGGTCGAGGATCTTACTGGGTTATATTTATATATAACTCACTCCTTACTTGCATGTCTGCAGATACTGCTGTGGGAGGTGAGACTAGTGGTTGACGGTTCGTTCGTGAGGATTCTGTTGCTGAGGTAATCCTTCGCATTGTTCGTGGAGGCTGTCATTTCAGTTCTAGCTATTTTAGATTATATTTCTTTTTGTTTGGATTTGCATGCCCTAAGGTTGAACTCATGTAACTCTATTTAGATGCTTCATGGTCTTAGTTTGGGATTTGAGCTAGAGATTTATCATTTAAGCGATGCTTTTTTTCCTAAATCGATATACGATATTTGGTTGGATAATTACTGTTGCTTTAATGACTATTTTGGAGTTGCACATGTTTTATCTCAGTGCTTATGGACATTGTGAGTGTATGGAAGATTGGTTCTCCCGACAGGTGGTGTTAGCGGGTGCCAGTCACGTTTAGGGGGTATTTCGGGGCGTGACACTTTTGGGCCTTTGGCTCCCATTAAATTCACAATTGAGCTCACATTTTGCATAAAGAAAACGAGAAAAAAACATTTAACAACAAAACATTGCATGAAATCCTTTTAAAACTTCGCCCATAAAGTCACTCTCTTGTCTTTTTAGTGTTTTATCTCCTTTTGATAGGTAGTCGCTCATCTCTTAAGCCTTTTTCCTGCGTCCTGCGCTCCCACCCTCAACCAGGAGATCAACAACAAAAACAACATACCCAGTATAATCTCACAAAGTGGAGTCTGAGGAGGGTAGAGTGTGCACACACCTTACCACTACCTTAAAGGTAGAGAGCTGTTTCCGATAGACCCTCAACTCACCCTCAACCATGAGATAAGCTTAAAAATAGATCTGATCATCAGGAACCAGATCATAGTGTGAGCTCATCTATAGTTTCCTCAAAACAATTTCACCACTAAACTCATAATTTTAAGACAAACTCACATTCATTAGTCTCTAAACGAAAGAAAGCTGAGAAGTGGGATAAAAGTTTAAGATAAAGAGAATACAAATTCAACTCATAATACTGAAAATATTTGTTTTCTTTTTCCAAAATACATTCTCTAAACATGTTCTAACATTACAGATTACAAAAATACTAATACTAGGTGGTGAAAAAAAATAGAAGTTGATTAAAAAAGAAACAGAGGTTCAACCAAGAAGAAAAAAAGTTGTGGAAGAAACTTACGTATTATCACAATGACTATGTTTATAATGTTGTCTAACTGACTAATGAACTCTTGTTTTGTTGCTGCTTTTCCTCCTCTATAATGCCTCTTTTTGTGCACTATCCTATTCTAACCATAACCTTCTTATAACTAATTTGACGTCTGTATAACCTAAACAACATTGGTTTTTGGTATTAAACTCTTGCTTCATCTAACTCACCATTTTCAATATCGAACAACAACTCCTACGACTTAAAGGTTACCTCCTTAAAGATGAGATGATATTCACAGAGGGCTTCCTGGCTTGGCACTTCGGCTCCATGCTTTTTCAAGTTCTAATGCTAGGTGATAGCTATCTAGTAGTCATACATGGAAAACCAAATAGAAAAATCAATGAATCCTACTCAATTACGTAGTAAAGTTATTCGATCATTTTGAATGGAAAAACCGCAGAAAAGAGGATCATGCACAACAACATAAACAAATAGTTCGTCTGGGAAAACCTGAAAATCGAATCAACAATAATGATGATGATGGCATGGACAAAGCTGAGACCAAAACCAAATCGCAACAAAACTGAATAACATCAATGAAGAAGAATCTGAAATTATAATGCTTTTTATAGAAGTATAGGATTCATAAACCAAAAAGGATACTAATTAATATTTTTAGTAGAATTTTTCATATATTCATATTTTTAATAGTTGTTTTCGCAACCGACAATTATTAACCAAGTTTTTGTTCCTTTTTAGAGTAGAATTCAGCCAAACGTAGGAATTCCGATAACCAATTTTTTTTTTGTCCATTTTGGAATAGAATTCAGCCGACAAATAGTAACCATTTTTTTTTCCATATATTTATTAATTGGAGAAAAATATTGAAAAGACGATTTAGTCTATTGGAGGATTTTTTAATGAAGGACAAAGAGTTTGAATTACTTTACTAAGTCTTCACACTTTTAATATATTGTAGATATATATGTATAGATAAATTTTTTACTTTTGGAATGATTCTTTGAACATAATAATCATTTCCATATACATTACTTGATAACTATTTACTAATTGGTTATTCTATTATTTGTTTGATTTTTTTTGTAATACTTTTTGATTTACTCAATTGCAATGAAATTATTCATATTTATTTTTTATAATATTATTATATTATACATAAAATTTAAATATGTATAATTCAAGCAGACGATTTTATGGACAAATCTTAGTAATTTCATCTTATAGAAGTCAATCTTAATAGTTTTCATCCAATATGAATCAAACTTAGTTATTCTTTACCACAATATAAAATAAATATGGAATAAATATGAAATAATTAATAATCTACAAAATTATTTTTTTATTGTAAAATGCCAAGTGGCTAGTTCTCAAAATGCTACTTGGCATAACCTCATGCTAGACTACTCTCCTTTATTATATACATAGATTTTTTATAATATTATTATATTATATATAAAATTTAAATATGTATAATTCAAGAAGACGATTTTAAGGACAAATTTTAGTAATTTCATCTTATAGAAGTCAATCTTAATAGTTTTCATCCAATATGAGTCAAACTTAGTTATTCTTTACCACAATATGAAATAAATATGGAATAAATATGAAATAATTAATAATCTATAAAATTATTTTCTTATTATAAAATGTCAAGTGGCTAGTTCTCAAGATGCCACTTGGCATAACCTCATGCTAGACTACTCTCTTTTATTATATACATAGATACAAAATAAATATGGAATAAATATGAAATAATTAATAATCTATAAAATTGATTTTTGTTGTAAAATGTCAAGTGTTTAGTTCGCAAGATGCCACTTGGCACAATCTCATGCTAGACTACTCTCATTTATTATATATATATATATATATATAACTACTCTCCTTTATTATATACATAGATACAAAATAAATATGGAATAAATATGAAATAATTAATAATCTATAAAATTGATTTTTGTTGTAAAATGTCAAGTGTTTAGTTCGCAAGATGCCACTTGGCACAACCTCATGCTAGACTACTCTCATTTATTATATATATATATATATATATAGATAGATATGAAATAAATGTGAAATATATGTGAAATAATTAATAATCTATAAAATTGATTTTATTGTAAAATGTCAAGTGGTTAGTTCGCAAGGTGTCACTTGGCATAACCTTATGCAAGACTATTCTCCTTTATTATATACATAGATATGAAATAAATATGAAATAATTAATAATATATAAAATTATTTTTTATTGTAAAATGTCAAGTGGCTAGTTCTCAAGATGCCACTTGACATAATCACATGCTAGACTACTCTCATTTATTATATATATAGATATGAAATAAATATGGAATAAATGTGAAATAATTAATAATCTACAAAATTATTTTTTGTTATAAAATGTCAAGTGACTAGTTCTCAAGATGTCACTTGGCATAACCTCATGTTAGACTACTCTCCTTTATTATATTTACTAATTTAGAGTACGTGTTTTACACGTGTATATCACGTTAATAAATAAAACTATATATATATGAAGAAAAAAATTGCTAAAGCATCGAGGATACTATTCTATTATTTGTTAAATTGTTAATCCCCTCTAAAAAAGACTCATTAACGACTATATTATGGATATTATTCTATTATTTATAGGAATAAAAAAAGATCCTCAATTTATAAAAGTCCAAAAAATTTCAGCAAGAAAGAATTAATCAAATATGGAAGAGATCTTTTCCAATGATGTAATTTTTAACACCAAGAAAGTCAATTTTAATTATGATAGAAAATTAGGACAAACCCTAACAAAAAGACTCCTAAACTTGAATACAATTAAATGAGCTAAATCTACAAATAAAGAATCCTAAACTCGTAAGATCGAAGTTATCTTTATGTTGAGTCCGATGGAGTTCATTAAACTCTTACACATAGAAGTATATTGTTAGGAATTACATCAACAACATGTATAATAATATATCCCCGCAAAGTAGGATTTGGGGAGGGTAGAGTGTACATGGATCTTATCCCAATTTTAGAGAAAGAGAGGTTGTTTTCGATAGACCCTCGGCTCAAAAGTGAAGTGTGCAACACATGATTTTAAAAATAGAGAATGCAAAATAGCAAAATACAATATTGCAACTTGTCGCACCCCGTTTCGAACCGGTCGAAACAGCACATGACGTGTGGTCGGTCGTTGTGACTCACTGGTTTTGAAAATTTATTTTTTAGAGTCGCCACCTAAATTTTAAGGAAAAATTAGGAAAAACCATTTTTTATGTAAAACTCTGTTTTTGGTCTTTGAAAATGAGATTCTGAGTAAGGGTTTTGGTTACTCGAGGGGAAGGTGTTAGGCACCCCTCAGAGCCTATCCGAAGATAGTCCTTAAACTCAATTTAGGAAAATATTTGAAAAAATATTTGTTTATCACTTGCTAAAAAATAGTTAAATAAATTTATCAAAAAGGATAAGAAACACACAAGGTATATAAACATATGCCTACAACATGCAAATATATGGTTTATTTCAAAATATACGCGTGCATGTTTCAAAATGAAGGGAAGAAAAATTGGCAAAAGCACTTTTGTTAAAATGTGTATATTAGAGAATATAAAGTATTATAGTTTTTCCAAAATATAAAGTTCAATGACATGTAAAGTTAAATATGTAAATGAAACCTTCACAAAAATATTTATAATTTTTAGAGTATGAAAAAAAAAAAACCTTATTCATTATTAAACTAAGATGAAAATTTATTTAATGTGAGAATAGATTTAAATAGATGTCCATCATGAAAAAAAAATGTCAAAAACCTATTAACATATTAGTGCTTGGGTAAAATAGAGAATTGTGTATATTTCGAATGTAGGAAATAATGCTGATGTTTATTTGTTCGCAAAAATTTAGAGGTAATAGTTAAAAGTAGATAAAAATAGATGTAATAACAAAATACACATATATAGTTGAAATAAAGTGTAAATAATGATAATAATAAATTTGAAAGAAAATAAATAGATGAGAATAGTGATGAAAATATTTGGCATATGTTAATGCATACATATATGTACCTTGTGTTTTTGAGTGTTTTTTTTTTTTTAAAATCTAGAAACTTGAAATTAATGTTGAGAAAACGAGTAGAAGTAAAGTAAAACATTGGTATATTTTATTTATCAAAAATAAATCGGAATTGATGACTTAACTTCTTTTAAAGAGAACTTGAATTTTAGCTATTCGCAAAATAATATTAAAACTCTCTTTGTTTTAAAAATGTTAAGGTTGCGACCTTTGTTCATTCTTATTAAAAAAAAGTTTTGAGGCAAACGATTAGTTTAAAGAACTAGCCAAATACAAAAATTGCTAAAACCTTTTCAAAGCCAAATCTATATCTCAAGAGCTAGTTAAGCATGTTATTTGCGAAAACGTGAGGATGTTAATTTATTTTTTTAGGAAAATTTGCAAACATTAAACAATATAAACACAATAACAAATAATAATGCTTTAAACCATTCTAATAAGAATACTTAAATTATCTTTCCAAGTATCAAAGGAAACTGAACATCGCAACAATAACGATAAATAAAAGAGAAAAGGGGCTAAGAGATACTAGACTCCTAACGGAGCTTGAGCTCCTAATATATGCGACTCCGAGGCTCTGCGGTCATCCTATAGCAATTGACCCGATATTTGGGTCGAACTGGAGTTTCAATTGAAACTCCAACTCCCAAGTTCACATGTAAAATAAAGAGGATAAGGATTAGAAAAAAACAATTTAAATTCCAAATAGTTAAATGGAACATGGAGTAGAGAAAACATATCGCAGGACATAAACTTAAGTGTAATACATACAGATATCCATTCTCACGAGAGCGTGAATGTTACTGCATAAAGAACAATGCACCCATAAACGATATTCTTTAGTGAAAAAGAGATTATGCAGTCACAAACAGACACAAAATTACCCTCCAAATATTAAAAACTAGGACTATTTCTTCGGATCCTAAGAGTAAGAAGTAAACATGAGATGATTTGGAATAACACATCAATTTTAAACAAAAAGCAAAGAAAGGATCCGCATATTCAATTGCCAATATATCCCACTTGAATCCCGACCTGAAGATCACGGACACTAGTCGAAGTAGATTTAAAAGCTAAAACTTCAATCTAAGTCAAAAGATTAAAGGAGGTGCCAACGATGGAAGCAAGAGTCAGGGTAAACTATGAAGATCACAAATTGGCTTGAGAACAGCGCCAAAATGCAAAAGAGAACATGAATCTTCTTTTCCAAGAAATTTACTCCTTGTGCTGATATCATTTAAAGACTAACAAAAATATTTAGAAGTAAAAATATATTCAGAAGTAGTATACAGTTTGTAAATGATTTGCCAAACAAAAGATAAAGTCACTTCTCCATAAAAGTTGTCTTTGATATGCCAAACTAGTTATGTGCAATAAATAAACTAGTTCCAAAATGAGACTTGTATTGCTTAGGAAGAAAAATATTCATTGCTAACCAAATAAACCAGTACTGTTGAAATACCCAAAGACAAGTTCATTGTAAGGCTTACGGGCTGATCAGAAGGTCAAAGAAAACAACCGATAAAGCACGCCAAATATGTTGAAGGTCAACTACTAATAAAGTTAATGGCACTACTGAAGGTTAAGAAAATAAAATATTAAGTTGTGCAGCTAATATTCTATAATGCAAGAAATGCCTACAATCCACATGACGAATGTCGCTTCAACATAATAACACCGCATTATCGAATAAGCAAAGAAGCAAAAATATTTTAACCCGAGATGGTTCAGATGCATTAGCCACAAAGACAATTTCATGATCGTGATATCCTGAGGAAAACTTAGTGAGACAGAATCGCGAATCCAAGCTATTAAGAGGACGGATTTCTAACTCTAGATTTTACCTGTTACGCTCAAAAACAACCCGAAGACGAATCAAACTATAGCAGCCCCATACCACATGAAATAAGACACAAAAAAAAGGCACAAAATTTTACATATTTTATATATTCAGACACTAAGGAGACATATGTGTTCAAACAAAAATTAAGGCGGAATGATATTCTTGGACTCTACTTGCGAAAACGACCAGTAATATCGAAACGGGGTAAGCATACATATATATATATATATATATATATACACATGTATATATGAAGATAGAAATTTGATGAACATTTTCACACGCTTAGATGGAAGTAGCCATGTTTCTACAAACTAATTCAAGCACCTAATTGTCTTACCTACTTCAAATAACAATTAATGTGTCACTAAGGCACACATGGGAACAAATAGGTAACTTGGAGCAAGTGGATCTTTTAAACAAGGTTAGTTATGGAGTCCGTATTATACAATCCACCAAGCTAAACACGGATTGATGGCATACACATTAACATACAATAATTTCCAAATCCCAGGATGATACTTCCCAACTTGAATTCTGCATTTTTTCTTGGACAAACCCATTCCGACCAATTGAATACACAAGCGCACAATCGCAACTAACACACTAATTCACAGTCGCGAGCCAACGACAAACTATGGCCGAACTACAACAACATACAGTACCCATACATACAACTCCTTTTCAGAATCGTAACAACAGCACAATCTTGACCAAAATTCTCATACAAACACAATTTTCGGCATTAGCAATTAACAACACATAATTTGGTCGAAATTAAATCAAAGTGACAGATTCACAGAATTAAAATGAAGTGAAAGAAAAGAAGGATGGAGGTGAGACGAGAGGGTGAATTCGTACCTTTTGTTGTGCAGCGATTAAGGCTATTGAGTGTCGAGTTTCGAACTTCAAACTAGCGATTCCAACCCGGTTCTCTTTTGAAATATCCGAGAAGAGCAAGAAAATGAGTAGAAGTCAGTCAAAAAAAAAAAATGCGATTTGAAGAAAGTTGTTTAAGATGTCTGAATGTGTATTTTCCCTCTGTTTTTCTCACTGCTTTCTCTTTCTTTCTCACTGTTTTCCCCCCTCTTTCTCACTGTTTTTCTCACCCTCTTCTCCTTGTTTTTTTTTTTTCTCCTTTTTCTATGGAAGCCGAGGCTCCCTTTTATAGCCGAGAATCGGGGGGGTTCCAAACGGCTCTTCATGGAAGCTCCCAAGAATTCAAATTTTGAATTCTTGGGAAGCTAATTTCAGAGAAAATATGGTGAATTGAAAGAAAGTGGTGGGCTAGACTTACCTTTTTCAGGCTGATTTGAAGGAGAGACGAGACAACTTAGAGGTGGGGTGTTTGGGTCCATCGGATTCAAGGGATAAACACCCAAATCCGATGGTCCTTCAAATTCTTTTCAATCCCCATGAAACGGCAGTGGCGGTGGGAGCTTGTTCTCGAGGTCTGACTTTTTTAGAAAAGGGTGAAGGAGAGGCTATATAGTTGATAGGGGGGCTGCGATGTGATAGAATAGGATAGGGGTGGTTGAAAACCACCGGATTTCACCATTGTCCGGTGGTCTTCGAGGAGTTGTCGGCGGGCAGAGAAGAGAGAAGGGAGGTTGACATTTATGTTGAGGTGTTTTGGTTGAAAAGGGACGAGAGGAGTGAGGGAGAAGAGTTAGATTAGGGGTGTTTGGTTGAGGTTAAGAGAGAAGGGGGGTGGGCCGGGTTTAGGCTTAGTCGGGTTGGGCCGGATAGTATTGGGCTGGTGGGGGTAGTTTTAAGTAGAAGAATTGTAGGAAATTGGCCCGAATGTGATGAGCTGATTTTCCCAAATCAATTTTCGTTTAACTAATTTAACGATGCTTATCTCGTCCTAATTAATTTTCCTAAAGTGTACATATATACATATATATTCTTATACATACAGGTGCGTACACATATGTGAGGCTTTAAATACGTATAGCTATAGTCCAAAATTAAATAAAAAGGCAAAATAAAGTAAATTTGCAAAAACATAATAGTATAGAGGGGATTATTTGGAGTATTTGAAATAAAGTTAATGCGCTAGCATATATTTATATGCATATATATATATATATATATATATATATAAAATATAATATATAATATATACATTTTCATAGAAAAAATAGTAAAAACAATGAATTAGGACATATTATTATCATTAATTTATTTTTGAGGGTAATTTTATAGCATACAATATAAGTAATTTGATAGAAGAATAATGATTATAATATATATATGTATATATATATTATTTTGGAAAAATTGTTATTGGCGTTAAATTTATGGAAATTAATGTTAAATAAGGAAAACGAATATTCAGGACCCACAAGCATCGGGAAATTAATTTAGGAAAAAGGAGAGCCAAAATTGGGTGTCAACACAACTAATAGTAATACACATAGAATAATATAAAACTACGCGGTAATTGAATAGTACTACAACTAAGAGGACAAGAGGAGAGGTGGAGAATAATTAAATAGCCCACACCCTCACTCCCACACAAAAAACAACATACCTACTAACTTTCTTCCCTAATACTCGACCTCCATACCTTCATATCTAAAATTATGTGACTTGATTCAACTTCTCACCACCATTGCGTAGAAGAAGATCGTAAGAGAAAGACGGGAAACAAATAAAATATGATGTCGTATGCTGTTTTCTCCAAAATACCAAAGTTTATAAGAAAAATTTGTACAAGGTAGATAATAAATTTAACTTCTACATCTAATAGGAGTCTTGCTACCCTATTTTTTCTTTTTACTAAATTAATAAAACCGTATGTTGTTTGCTCCAAAATACCATAAATTTTATAAGAAAAATTTATACAAGGTAAATAACTAATTTAACTCCTAAATACAATAGGAGTCTTGCTACACTATTTTTTCCTTTTTAAATTAAATAACAATTATTATTTTAAAAAAAATAGTAAATGACAGTTTTGTCTATTACATGTACTTTTAATGAAGGATAAAAAATCTGAATCACTTTTCTAAGAATCTTCACACTTTTAATATATTATAGATATAGATATAGATTATAGATAGATAGATAGATATGAAATAAATATGGAATAAATATGAAATAATTAATAATCTACAAAATTCGTTTCTATTGTAAAATGCCAAGTGACTAGTTCTCAAGATGCCATTTGGCATAACCTCATGCTAGACTAATCTCTTTTATTATATATACAGATATGAAATAAATATGAAATAATTAATAATCTACAAAATTGATTTTTGTTGTAAAATGTCCAAGTGGCTAGTTCTCAAGATGTCACTTGGACTAATCTCATGCTAGACTACTCTCTTTTATTATATATGTAGATATATAGATAGGAAAAAGACATCAAAACCACCTTAAACTATATCTGAAAAGTCGAAGACACACTTAAACTATTGAAGCGACCTAATACACACATGTACTACTTAAAAATATTTTTTTTTACCCCCTAAAACTGACGTGGTAAAAATAATAAATTAAAATAAAAGATGGACGCGTGAGTAAAAAAATTAAAGCTAAAAAAATAAAAAATAAAAATCCTCTTCCCTACCCACGCATCTTCTTCTTCACACCTCCCCCCCTCCACATCTTCTTATTCATACTCCACCTACTGATCTCTTTTATTTCTCTTTTTTTCATCAATTCTCCACAACTAAATTTCTTCATCAATCTGATTTTTCTTCTTACTCCATTGTTGATTTTTCATTCAATTTCATCACCTCTTTCATCACTTGACTCACCACTACCAATTTCATCAACTGTTATAATCATCAATTCATCACCTGCAATCACTAATTTCATCAATGCCACCACCAATTTCATAACTCGACCCACCACCGTCAATTTCATCACTTGCCACCACCAATTTCATAATCTAATTCATCATCATAAATATAAATATCTCAATTATTATTGATTGATAGAATAGTAATGCGAAGAATAATTTGATTATTAACTGAGAGCTATAAAGCATGGTCGATTTTAATTTATCAAAAAAAATTAGTCCGATGAATTTTATTTTCCAACACTTTTACTAGATTTTTGTTAGGCAAATTTCAACTTTCAAGCTTTTTTTTTTTCGATCTCTCTCTCATTATCTGGACTCGTTCCATATCTCTGTTCCATCACTCTATAAAAGAATTTGTCACCTCATCGGAAAATCGATTAAGAAGGAGAGAAAAAGGGTTAAAGATGGATGAACAAGGTTAGAAGAAACTGAAGGTGATGGAAGTTTTGTTTGAGGGTGGTAAAGTTATGGTGGTGATTAATTGGTTTGGGTTTGGCTATGATGATGTTATCCATAACAATGAAGGTTTTGAGATGGGTATAGAAGAAAATAAAAAAGGAAAAAGTTTAAATTAAAAAGAAAAAAAGAAAAAGTAAGGAAAATAATAAATTATTGTATTTTTTGTGTGGTATTGCCGTGGCGTTGATGTGGCGTGCGCGTGTGGAACACCCCACCTTATGAAAGTGGTATAACACTTTACAAGCTGGAGAAAAATTCAGTTTTAAGTAGTACAAGTGTGTCTTCGACTTTTTCGGGTATAGTTTAAGGTGATTTTGATGTATTTTCCCTATATAGATATGAAATAAATATGGAATAAATATGAAATAATTAATAATCTACAAAATTAATTTTTATTATACAATGCCAAGTGACTAGTTCTTAAGATGTCACTTGAAATAACCACATGCTAGACTACTCTCATTTATTGTATATATAGATATGAAATAAATATGAAATAATTAATAATCTACAAAAAAAAATAAAAAAAATATTGTAAAACGCCAAGTGGCTAGTTCACAAGATGTCACTTGACATAACCTCATGCTAGACTACTCTCCTTTATTATATATATAGATAGATATGGAATAAATATGAAATAATTAATAATCTACAAAATTAATTTTTGTTGTAAAATGCCAAGTGACTAGTTCTCAAGATGTCATTTGGCATAACCTCATGCTAGACTACTCTCTTTTATTATATATATAGATATGAAATAATTATGAAATAAATGTGAAACAATTAATAATCTACAAAATTATTTGTTGTTGTAAAATATCAAGTGGCAATTTCTCAAGATGCCACTTGGCATAACTTCATGCTAGACTACTCTCCTTTATTATACTAACTAGTTTAACTTACGAGCGTTGCACGCAGTGACGGACCCAGGATTTTAGTGTCATGGGTGCTGACCTTCCTTCAACGTAAAATTTTTACCTATCATAAAATATAAGAGCAAAATTATCTGAACACAAAAATGAGATTTTTCCCATTATCGATACCTATTTTTTGCATCTATCTTCCGAAAAAAAATTTATGCTATTTTTTTAAGAAGTCCGATTCTTCCAAAAAAAAAAAGAAGAGGTGATCGCGTGTGAGTCGACTGGAAACACACCCTTGACATTGAAGAGATTACACATATAGAGTTTAAAAAAAGAATCGATCTGATAATTAATAGGAAAAATGTTAACGAAAAAATCATATAAGAAAGAAGTTGAAAACTAAACGAAAATATGAACAAGGAAGGTAAAAAAAAGAGGAAGAAGAATAAAAATAAATATGTACATTGAAGAAAAGAAGGAACAATCAGTGGAAACAACTTAAAAACATAAAAATTTCCAAGTTAAAATCAAATTATAGTAAAAGTTAAAAAAAAACTAAAAGAAAATTCAATAAATAAAAAGTACTTTCTTCGTTTATTTTTATTGTCCATACTTTGCACGTCCTTTAGAAAATAATAACTGATATTAAAATTTTACTATAGTTTTCATATTAATTGATGTTTAGTATTATATTAAATCTTAAAAAAAATTTGAGAATAAATAATTAATGTCAAGTGTAAAATATGAAAAAAAATAATTATAAAAAATAATTATCTTTTATTGATATATTAAAAGTGATAAATAAAAATAAGAATCTATTTTTAAAATAACAATAAATAAAAACGAATAGAGGGAGTATAAAGAAGGAAATGACAAAATGTATGGGAGAGAAAGAGGAAAAGGGCACGTAATAAGAAAAAAGAACATAGAGAGCTGCTAAATGACCATAATTATATGGTCCAAATTTGGCCACAATTATGTAGCCCAAATTTGACAACAAATGTAAAAAGACTTCAATAACCTTTTCCCTTAAAAATAATGCTAAATCTTTTGGGATAATTTTCAATGTCTTGAAAAATGATATAAATAAAGTAATAATAGAATTTTAAATTTAGGATGAAAGGGGCAAAAAATATCCAAAAAATAATTAATTTATAATATAAATAGGTCTTTTTATTATTGTGGCCAAAAGAATTTATTCATATATATATATATATATACTAACGCAAATAAGTAAGATTTTAGTGTAAACATCTTAGGTAGAACATCTTAGGTAGATAAGTACTCCATGTAACATAGAGTTATAGTGAACAACTCCTTCAAAACAAAAAATCCAAAAACTTTATTTTCATTTTATCCTTTTGCCCTATTAACTTCCAAATATTTACGTACTAAAAACATTTTACATTCTTATGATTCAAATTCACCACCAAATCCACCACATTTTATATTTCGTAAATTTCTGTATTATCTGAGAATGAATGAAGATGTAGACTTTATGTATGCAACTAAAAAGGTCCAAAAGAAAAGATAAAAATATATCCAGATTCCAGAATAGAAATTATAGTCCCACTTTCACATTTAACTTCCGGTTACATAAGGTAGGATAAAATAGACGAAAAACAGAAATAGTTTACATAGTAAAATGAAAAACGCATATCGAAATTATTAATTCCCGAAAATAGCCCTTCACTTCTTCTCCTCTTCCTCTTCAAAAGCAGACACCGGAAAAGAACTAGAAAGTCCAACAGGGGTAGCAAAGGTAATTTTCTTACCCTCCGGGTCAGATATCGAAATATCCGAAAGCGGAACCCAGATAAATAACTCCTTACTCTTCACGCCGGTGAGCTTCTTCATCCTTCGATCCTCCAGAAACGCCGTCACCACAGTATCGTACCAGACAAGTTCATCAATCTTCTTAAACTTGTGCTCTATGGCTTTCTTCTGTTTAAGCCAAACGAACCCGGTTTCGACGTTCCGGCCAACTTCTACGATGTCTTCAAGAGGGAGAAGACCGCTTGGCATGTTGATTTCCTTCAATATTTCTATAGATTTTTGCTTGCAGACTACTGGGTCTGTGTAAACTTCAGCATTTTCACGGTGTTTTTCAATGACTTGCTCAGACATTTTTTGAGAATTGTTAGAGAAGAGGGTAATTGAGTAAGGGAGTTAGTTGTATTTGTGGTTCATGCTTGGGAGTTGGAGGGGGATATTTATAGAACGAGGGTAATGATGGTAAGTTACCAAATTGTCCTTTGGATGATTTATTTGTTTATTTCTTGACTTATTGTGAAATGTGACTAGCTTTGGATTATTTTCATCTTTTTTTTTTTAGCTAAATTTGGGCGTGGCCCGTTTTATTTAGGAAAAATTATACATCATAGATAAAATAACTATATAATTACTTAACATAATTAATATTTAAAATAATTACATTACGTGATTAAAAGTAGTTGAAAAAGTTGTTAATTATGTGGGCCTATATATAAATGAAGTAGTATATATATTGGGTTAATTTAAGTTGAAAAAAATGTACTCTCTCACCTGTTGACGGTTTTTTTGACTAATTAACATTGAAAAGTAATAGATATATAATTTCGTTTGTATATTGGGTTAATATATATATATATATATATATATATATATATAAATAATTTTGATGAAAAACAAACGTTATTATATACATGTAATTGCATACACATATACTTGATGTACAATTATAAATATACATATAGTTATTGTTTGTTTCTAATACTAGATTCTTTTCCAATTGTTTAATTTATTTTCCATATATACAATATGTAATTGTATATAAACTAATACATATACATAATATTATAGTAATGTCGTTTGTATATACATATAATTATTAGTAATTATACATATACATAATAATTTTTATGAAAAACAAACGTTATTATATACATGTAATTGCATATATCCTATCAATTTTTTATGTTGCTTTTTTCCTTTTTCTTGATTTTTTCAGCATGTTCTGTCGAAGGAGAATATGGAAGGAGAATATTGATTTTTTCTCTCTTGTTTAAACAATAATATATGAAAGGAGAATATTGTGGTAAGTTATAGATAATTAAGGGAGGAGAATATTGAGGGAAGTTATAGATAATTAAAGGCGTTAATTAATATCTCTCGCCTTTAAAATTGCTACCTTCTGTTTTTTTTGTAATTGAATAACGAGAGAAAAAAAGAAGACAAGATAGAATTGTATATATAGACATTTATACGTTTCTTACTAACTGCCGCCTATAAATTATAATTAATAAAACTTTGACCAAAAAATTGGTTAAGAGGGGTCTAAATTGTCTATGGGTGAAATTTTGCCTTTTATTTAATCAAAACAGGAAGAAAATCTGCATAAAAAGGCTCAAGTGAGCCCAAAAACAAAAAGGAAACAAGAAAAAAATGACCCGGTCCACCAACGAATCTTGTCCAAATATAAACCTAGTTCTAAGTTAGGGTTTCCAAATTATGCTCTCAGCCTCTTCTTCTCCCAATGACCCCGCTGAAAGCCTTCTTGAACCGTAGTTTTCGTTTGCTTGTTCTTTGGATCATTAATCCTCCCGGAGATGAAAACATGGGAGAGCTTGGTATATTCAGCTCGCAAAGGTACCATCTTGTCTGATCTCAATCGTCTCTTGTTATTAGCCTTGTTTCTTACCTTCTTCAAATGCAAATGCAGATGTGCTGTCTGGTGGAGTAAGAAGGATCCTTGGTGGATTCGACAGAGGTGTTGAGTCTTGTTAGCCGATGCTGGAACAACTTGTAAGTGAAATGGGCTCTTGCTATCCTCTTTTTGCTTCGTTTGCTTACTAACCCTTCTTATCCTCAGCTGAAGCAGTGAAGGGGATAAACGCGATGTGCCAGAGCCCCTTCTTTGTGTTTTCCTCATCAGTGACAGTGTAAATTCAATCCATTTGACTTCAAAGACCTCGATTTTTGCTAGTGACTCTTTTTATAAGCTGACGTAGCTTAGGCTAGGTAGCTTAGTACTCATAATTGTGCTACCCTCTTGATGGGAAAAACTTCGTCTATATATATCATAACTGTGAGACCTCGATATGTGTGTTTTAGCTCTGTTCATGATGGATGATGTTTATCTTTCTTGTTCTGATTCTCAATGTTGATATCTACGCCTTATCCATGTTTAGAATTTTCTTGCATTCTACTGGTAACTGTTGAAACTCATATGCTTGCAAGAATTCTCCATTCTCTACTGTGTTTGCAAGCATGTCTGCTAATTGATTTCCTTCTCTAAAGATATGTCTGATAATCACTTGCATGTCACTTTTTAGTTGGTGCACTTCCTTAATTTTCTCCGCAATCTGCCAAGGAATCCTCTAATCCTTCATTATCATATTCCTTAGGTTGAGAGAATCAGTCTCCAGGATTATATGATGAAGGTTACTCTGCTTGCGCTATCTTAAAGCCCTTAGCATTGCCATTGTTTCTGCTTTCATGTTGGTGATGACTCCTAGTGTATTTGTTTCTGCGTATATCAAATTTCCTTCATAATCTCTAATGCAAAAATCATAGGGACTTTCACCAGGATTGCCTCTACTAGACCCATCAGTATTACACTTGACCCAACCTATATCTGGAAAGGTCCACTTTACCGGGTAATAGTGTAATCTGGGCTTATACCTTTGTAACTTTCTTATTGTCCCCTCCCAGACTTTAGGCACCTCTATCTATGAAAAGTTGATCTTTATGAACTGGAGTATAGTTACTTGACTTTGATGAATTAGTCTTTCGTAGCTATATTCTTTAGAGTTCCTCCTTTTCCACATCTCCCACATAAGGATTGGAGGAATGGCCTTGTAAACAAGCTTTAACTTCGAAGGGACTAAGGCATTCCACCACCTTATAATCAATTATTGTAGATGTGTATCTTCAACTCCTATTCCTGCACATGAAGAAAAATGCTTCTATAACCTTTGGGTTGTTGGAGCTGTTAGAAAAAGGTGGGACATTTTCTCTTGTTCAAATACATCACAACAATAACATCTGGAAGCTAGGTTTATCCTCATCCTTCTGAGATTATCTTCATTTGCAATCCTACTTCTCCATAACCTCCAGTGGAAGAAATTAATCTTAAACGGCAAACCTCTAATCCATATATTATTTAACCATTCCTTCTCTTCCGTCCTAGCTCTCATGATTTTGTAGGTCGATCTTACTGAAAACTGGCCACTATTATCAGCTATCCATCAAGGTTTATCATTAACATCCACCAATAGATTAGGGCTTATGTTTTTAGTGATATGATCTGTCTCTTCTTCTGAAATAGTATCTAGCAGCATCTGTCTATCCCATTCACCATTTTTTGTGAATTGTTTCACTTTAATTTCCTCATCTTCTCTAATGTCTTCTTCAAGAAAATACAAAGCCCCTTGTTTGGTCCAATTATCAAACCAGAAACTACAGTTTCCAGATTTTAACTGCCACCAAATATCATGTTCCACCTTCTCCCTTACAATCATTAATTTCCTCCAAACATGAGATGCTCCAGATCCTTTAGCAATTGTAGGATGTAGCTTTTTACAATATTTATTATACATGATGAGCTCCATAGAGACGAGGTTGAGACTTTAAAATTCCACCACAATTTTGTAAAAAGAGCTTTTGATATATCATGCAAAGATCTAAATTCAATACCTCCCTCATTTTGTAGATTAAAATAGATCATCCTAAGCAACCCAATATTTTCCTCTTTCTCCTTCCTGTCTCCAAAAGAACTTTACAAAAATTTGGTATAATTGATCAGTTACCTTTTTGGAGGATTCATAATTAATAGAAGGTATATAGGCATAGAATGGAGTACATGGTTAATCAGAATGAACCTCCCTCCATATGATAGAAATTTGTTCTGCCAAATCATAATTCTCCTAGACACCTTCCTTAACAACTCTTTAAAATATGAGTTGATCTTTCTTCCATAGAAAATTGGGCATCCCATGTATGTGAAAGGAAAAGATCCTATTTTTATGCTTGTGAGTCTTCTCAATCTAATGCCAATTGCCAGTGGAGTTTTCTCATGGAACTTTTATCTCTGTTAATCAGCTGGCCTGAGACTTGTTCATAGTCTCTTAACACTCTCATCATCTTAATCACAGAAACCTTATCTCCAGAACTAAACAATATTGTGTCATTAGCATAAGATAAGTGATTTATCTCAGGACTCCACTTTGGCAAACCATAACTCTTGTAATCCCCATCCTTATGCATGTTGTTTAATCCTCTAGATAAAACTTCAGCATCAATAATGAATTAGGTAGGGGCAGAAGGATCACCTTGTTTCAGGCCTCTAGTAGAGGGGAAAAGACCATAGGATTTGCCATTGATCAAAACTGAGTACCAATTGTCTGAAACAATCCTCCATACCATATTAATTATAACTTCAGAAAAGCCAAACTTCCTTAGCACCTTTGTTAGGAAAATCCAAGAGACCCTATTATAAGTCTTTTCCATGTCAAGTTTCACCACAATACTATGGTGTTTGTTCCTCAAGTTTATATCTCTCATGATATCCTGTGCCAATAGAACATTTTCAGTAATACTTCTTCCCTTGACAAAACCTGACTGATTTTTCAAAATGATGTTTGGAAGAAGATTCACTATCCTTTCATGTAAACATCTAGAGATGATCTTGTTCACAAAAGTGCTCAGACTGATTGATCTTAAATCCTCAAAGCTTTTAACAGATTTTTTTTTGGGTATTAAGACCAAATTAGTGTGAATTTTAAATCCAGGGAGTTGTTGACCACAAAAAAAAGCTTTTACCATGTTTGTGATGTCTTCCCCCACAATCTCCCAACATGACTGAAAAAACATTCCTAAAAAACCATCACGTCCACTGGTGCTATCACCATTCAAGTCAAACACCACTTACTTGACTTCATTAGTAGGAGAGAGTTGTACCATGACCTCATTCTGATCTTTGACACCAGATAAGGTAAATGGTTTAATATACTAAGATCATCATTCTGAACTGTGCCTCTAAAATGTACCTCAAAGAAGGAGACAACTTCAGCCCTAATATTCTTACTAGAATTCACCAAGTCTCCTTGAGCTGTCTGTATCTCTGCAATGTGAAGCTTCTTTCTCCTTCCTTTCACATAAAAATAAAAGAATTTAGTATTTCTATCTCCATCTGAAAACCATCTCATACCAACTTTCTTCTTCTAATACTCCTCTTTAATGTGCATAAACCTCTTTAATTCGACCTCTACTTTGCTCAACTCAACTCTGTTTTCTGTTGAAGGATGAATTTCAAATTGATTTTCTTTCACTTTAATCACATCTTATAGGGTGGCAATTTGATGAAAGAAATTCCCAAAAGTTTTCTTACTCCATTTAACTAGAGCAGCTTTAGCCTTTTTGATCTTAGATTGGTAGACCTGGAAGGGGCTACCACAAAAATCAACCTTCCAATTTTCCTCAACAATTTACTTGAACTGATGATGTTTGGTCCAAAAGTTGAGGAATTTAAAAGGCTTAGAAATTGGTTCCTCCTTTTAATTATAGAGTACATGCAAAGGGGCATGATCGGATCCCTGTCTAATCAAGTGATGTACCTCACTAGAAGGGAGAATATTGAAAAATTCTTGGTTTGCAAGTACTCTGTCTAACCTATTGAAAATACAATCTTTCTCTACTCTTTCATTCCACCATGTGAAACTGCTTCCAGTGTACTTCAACTCTGTAAGGCCACAGTTATTGATGCATTGACTAAAATCCATTGCCTCAAATTGTGTGAAAGGTAAACCCCCTCGTTTCTTCTCTTCATTGATGATAACGTTGAAGTCTCCATCAACTAATCAAGGAATCTGGTTATCCTCTGTAAGTTATTCTATATCCTCTCATAGTTTCAGTCTTTCCAAGGCAATGCATCTAGCATACACTGAGGTAATTAGGACTTCTACCATGTCATAGCTTAACTTTAAGGAGATCTGTTGAATACTGTCTTTAACAGTTTGCCCATTCCATCTATCATCCCAAAACACTTATATTTTAGAGGAACAATTACAATAGGCATTTTGCAGACCTGATTTATTTTTGTAGTGTTCTAGCTCTTCAGGGCCTTGAAAAGGTTCCATAAGAGCTATAAATGAGTAATGGTGTCTCCTGTTAAGTTCTATTAATCTCTCAAAAGCATTTTGAGATTTAATAGATCTTATATTCCAAAATATTACTTTGTCAATCACTGATCACTATTTAAGGATTTATCTTTACTGCTCTTTGTTTGCACCTGAAGTGGGAGAGAGGGCTGATTTTTTTTCATTCCACTCTTCAGTTTGCTTATTGATCTTGGGGATAAGTCCCCATCTCTTCCTATTTGGTTAATATTTTCCTCCATGTCCGCATCTTCCTCACTGTCCTGCATATTTTGTTTATGCTTTATTGTTGGCTCCTTAAGGTCTGGAATTTCCTTTGGTATTTTCTCTTCATTGTCCTTCAAAGGAGGAGTATTTGTGTGTCCTTCTTTCCTTTTGTCTTCAACACTCTGTATGTCCTATTTTTTCTTATTTTCTCCATCTTTATTGGTACTCCCTGCATCAGTCAAGTTCTTCTTTGAAATCTCTCTATGTTTAGGTGTTGGTATCTCTTTAACTGGGATAATCTCCTTTGTTTTCTTTTGTGGTGTGCACTGCTTATCAGTTTGCTTAAAAGTGTCCTCCGCCCAATTTTTAATTGATGTACTGCTTCCTTTTTTCTCCTGAGATTGATTATCATTATCAACCTCCTTGTTTCCTTCATCTTGATTGTTTAGGGTATCAAACTGGTTTGTGGTTTGAATGTCCTTTGACTTACGTTGCATTTTTTTTCCATTCTAGACTTGTTCCTGTCTCCATCTACCCTGATATTTTCCCTTGACTCCTCTATTTTTGTTTTTTGTTCTCTAAATTGCTTCACTTTTTTCTTTGTATCTTCATTTTGTGCCTCTTTCTGAGTATTTTTTTCTTTTACCTCCTTGTCTTTCTCCCCCTTGTTCTTTGACTCCATGTTCTCTTTTTCCTTCTCATTCTCTGATTAATGTTCCCCTTCTTCTGTCTTCTTTGGATATAATTCTGGATGAATAATGTAGCACTGTTGCTCATTGTGTCCTTGAATCATACAATTCTTGTAATATTTAGGAACATAATTGTACTTTATCCTAATCCACTTCTCACAAACCTCCCCCGATTATTTTCTTAGGCCTACGTTTATCCTCTTGGGGAATCCACTTAGTAGGTCAACTTCCACCTTCACTCTGGCACAACTTGGCTTTGTTTGATTTCTTGTTGGGAGATCTACTTGCAACAACTTTCCCACTGCTGCTGCTAAAGAAAAGACTGTTTCCTTTCCAAAGAAATTAGGAGGTAGCGATGGAAAAGATATCCAAGAAATAGTAGCCGTGGTCGTCTCCTCTTCTTGATTAAACATTGGATCCCACTTCAAAGTTCTCATTGGATAGATCCATCCTCTGTGCATTATGTAGAAGACAGGTTTTGATAACATGTTAATGTAGTCCTCTAAGGAGGATGCTCTGATTAAAACATGCATGTTACTCAACAAACCAATATTACAATCTCCCTATAATTCACATTGTTTGGGAATTAAACGACGTAAATCTTGGATGTCCGGCCATCCATACGAAAATTTTCCAATCACTGCATATTGTAAATTTTCGTTTATAATCATTTGTTCTACTTCTTCTTCTTCTCATATCACTCTTGGTTCACCATGTAAATAAGCAATGGGCTTCAAAGGTGTAGGTTTTGCAACTGTTGGTTGAGGGCGTAAAGTTGCTGCAAAATTGAGTTTGGGTGCTAGATCTATAGGATTTCGGGTTAGATCAATCGCAGTGGGCGGTTGACTGGGCGAACTGGTGGCCATTGCCATCGAAAAAAAGGTAGGCAAATTTAGGGTTTTACTGTGGCGAGGTTATTTTTTTCTTCATCTTTACTTATTTTCATCTTACTTGTCCAATATACAAAAATAGTGGTTTTACCCTGTTACTCCCTCAGTTTGTTTTTACTTGTCACTATTTTTCTAATTGGATTTCTATTTTTACTTGTTACTTTTAACATATCAAGAAAAGAGAAGAATTTTTTCTATTTTACCCTTAGCATTAATTGCTTATTTTCCAAATCATTTTCAAGACATATTACTCTAAACATCAATTAATAGGGTAGTATGGTAAAATAGTCATATCAATAATTGTTTCCTTAATGGGTGTGCCATGTCAAAAAGTGACAAATAAAAGTGAACAGATGGATTATTAATATTGTATCTAAATAAGTGGTGTTTTAAATAATCAAGAAGATAAATTTATGTTCTTCTGAATTTATCCTTCTTTAAATAAAAAGAATTTTATTTAACCAAGAAATTAATAAAGCGTTACATTCTCTGTTTTCTAAGAATTAGTAGTTTTTTAAGGAGTGTGCTAATGCTTACAAAATCACTTATTTAAGAATAGAGGGACTACAATATTTGTTTAGATAGCATGTAATTAATACGAATCATATAATAAAATTATCTCTTAATAAATGTATCAAATAAAATATGAACAAGTAAAAATAGAAGAAATGAGTGCTCTACTTAAGCAAACATTCTGCGTACGACTCTAATTTTCTGAAAGCCATAGTCTTTAACTACAAAACTTGGTAAACTACTTTTCTCGAAGGGTCTGAGTACATTTAATCGTAGTATTCTTTCATTTAAATATTATTAAGGATACTTTTATATAATCATTTCATTCTAAATGGGTCGAGTTAAGAATTGGATCCTAATTATAACTAAGTGTTGATTTTAATTTTTTGAATAGTTTTTTAAATTTATCATTGTTACATTATTAAATAAGTAGCGAAAAATATTAAATAAATATAAAAGTTAGCTAAGCAAAGTTGAACAACCATAAAAGCTAATTGACTAAAGTTAAATAATTTTAGTGGTCAATTATTATAATTTGAGTAACCATTTAGACATTCACTCGACTGTCTGAATCAAATGTACCCTTATTCTAGGATAAATTTATACTAGAAAGTTTCAATTAAATAAAGTATAAATTTAATTTTGATATCCACCAAATTTAGTGTTAGTTTATCTCATTCCTATATGGAGAGAGGGTAAATTTATGTCCTCAATCAAATAAAGTATAAATTTAATCTCAAACTTAATTCTGAATTTTCACTTTGTTCCATCAAATTTGGTATTGTTTTATCTCACCTCCCTGGTAAGAGTGATGAATTTATGCCTTCATCAAATTTGGTGTTATTTTAACTCACCTCCTCGATAGGATAAATTAGTTCAAGGATTATAATTTTGCAATAACCTAGTCCACCAATCGAAGGAGTCGTTTAATAGTTGATTACAGTTATTTAGGTATTAATAATACATGGATCAGTTATGAGGAAATTATATAATATTTTATGTATGAATTAATTGTGCATAGTTTAGTTATTCCTGTAGTATTAGCTATTCCACCTTATATTCCACATAAAACTCTACTTCATTCCTCTCATACTAATTATTCACATTACTATAAATAGTTGTCTCAAATTACTTATTCACTTACCAAATTTAGATAGAATTAATTCAAAAATTATTTTATTCCTACCATTAATATTTTTTTTAAAAGTAAAAAGATTTGTAGAATTCCAAAAATTTTCTTTTCCAAAAGACTGTCTTAATTGGCTAAATTTTTGCTCCGACCCATTTGCATCTTTTACACTTCCTAAGAAAACTACACATGCACGAATATATTTAAGAAAAAAATGGAGTGAAAATAAAAAATTGATTTGTTGATATTTGAAGTCTGAAGATCCAAAGAAACAAGTTGAAGTGGTTGTTACAAAAGTTGAAGATTCAAAAGGTTCAAGAAAAGTTGAAGATTCATTGGAGGTGATAGTTCGTGAAGATCAACGAAGAAAATTGAAGATTCAAATAAAAAAAATTGACGTGATTTTAATTTGAACATTATCAATTATCAATTTGATCTGAGAAAATTTTCAGATGAAGAAGAATATGCTTATAAGGAAGAATTACAACAAACATTTAGCATAAAAATTTTTTTGGCTCCAAGCAATTTTCAATTAAAATGTTTTCAAAATTTTCGGTTTGAAAAGATTTTGGAAGAAAAAATTAATTGTTTCAATGGTGTCTATTCATATATCTCATACTACTTCATTAATGTGAATAGACTTCTGTATAAATTATCTTGATATTTCATTAACTTTGAGGCATACTTGATATTGATGGATAAAGAGTAAGTAAGTAATTTAATTTTATTTATGATATCTTAAAAGTCATATAAAATAAAAGTGGATAATTAATATGAGACGGAGGGAGTATATAAATTCCCTCATAACTTATACATGTGTTTGTTATGTGGATTTCTATATTATAAATTCGATACCTTATTACTCTCTCTGTCCAATATTAGTTGGTCATTTTGCTTTTTACGCGCATGTTAAGAAATCATAAATAAGAAGGTATTTTTACTAATTTTTTACCCCTTAAAAAACTTCTTGAAAACTTTACAAACAAGTATGAATATTTTCAAAAAGAATTAATTGCAAGGGTAATATAGAAAAATTTAATTAGTGCTTTCTTGATTTAGTAAGATGATCGAGACAACTATTTTTAGTAAGATGACCAACTAATATGGGATGGAGGGAGTAACTTTCTTTATAGTCCCTCCATTGCGTTTTAATTACTTGGCCCTTATATTAAAAATAGTTGTTTGTCTAATTTATGAAATTAAGAGAATTTTGTTAGTATATTTCTCTTTTCTACCCTTAGTAGTATTAAATAACTGCACAAAGTAATAATAGACAAATTCAGAGTTCTAAAGAATCATTAATAAGGTTAATTTAGTAAAATATACTCCTTATTAAAATTTTCTTAAAGGTGTGTCAAGCCAACAAGGACCGAGTAAAATGAAACGACGGGAGTACATAAATAACATATCTTTCAACCGGCTATCAAAAATGATATATTATTTACGTAAACTTAAATACATATATAACTCACGTTCAAATCAACTGCTCTCTCCGTTCCATATTAGTTGAGAAATTTTCATTTTGCATGGTGTTTAAGAAATTTTTAATGGAATGATCAATTTTACTACTGTATCATTTATCCATATATTAATGGAAATAAAGATAATTTGTTTAAACTTCCAAAGAGAATATTAATTGTAAGAAAAAAATGAATTTTTTTTAATTAATTCTATCTTAATTTAGTAAGTGATCAATAAATTTTGGACATTTAGTTTTAGTAAGATGACCAACTAATATGGAACGGAGGAAGTAACAAACTAGTCATTGAACAATTTATTTGTATTTTTAAGAAGAACCACCCACACCTTATCTTATACTCCCTCCGTTTTAAAAAGAATGACCTACTTTTCTTTTTAGTCCGTTTAAAAAAGAATGACCCTTTCCTTTTTTGGCAACACTTTAATTCCAACTTTCCACATGACATATTTAAGACCACAAGATTAAAGGGCATTTTGGTTCATTTGCCATAACTTTAATTTAGAACCACAAGATTCAAAAGTCTTCTTTATTTTCTTAAACTCTATACCAAGTCAAACTGGGTCATTCTTTTTTAAACGGAGGGAGTAATAGAAGAAGCAGTGAGGCAGCTGAAACAGACATGGCTAAAAGGCAATATCGTAGTTTCAATTGAAAAGGAGTAATGTAATTGGCCAAAAAGGGTTGTTGGTCTAGTTACTGTACAAATATTTGTCTGTCGTGACTAAATTACCCTTATGCCTATATCACATTACATTATTCATTTAATAGCCACAAGGTCCACAACTGACAATGTTTTTTCTCCATTTATTACCTTTGTTTTATTAACTTTTTCCTCTTTCTTTTCCTATATTAGAAGAGGCAATGGAGCAGCTGAAACAGACATATCTTCGTCGACATGTCTGCTTGGCTAAAGGGCAATATTGTAGTTTCAATTAAAAAGGAGTAATATAATTGGTCAAAAATGGTTGTTGGTCTAGCTGCTGTATAATTATTTGTCTGTCGTGATTAAATTACCCTTATGCCTATGTCATATTACATCATCCATTTAATAGCCACAAGGACCACAACTGACAATGTATTTTCTCCATTTATTACCTTTGCTTTATTAACTTTTTCCTCTTTCTTTGCTAGCTTATAAACCATTTGAAGGATACACTGTAACTCTGTTTTTTCCTTCTTCTTTATCCCTTTTCTACAAACGTTTTAAAACTACAATATCTATTCTCTCTAGTGACTCCAACTTAAATGAGTCCGCGACCTAAATCGACCATGGAAGTAACAAAATGACATAAATATGTCATGAATTTAATAAGTGACATAAATAAGCTCAGTGCACTATATACTTTTTCTTTAACGGTCCGACTGTAACGACATTAGCAGTGTAGAAAAGTGGATAGTGCACTAAATTTGTGCACTATCTATTTTTTTTATATAGTGCACTATTTTTGTGCTCTATCTACAATATATTAAAAGTGTGAAGGCCCTTAGAAAAGTGATTCGAATTTTTTGCCCTTCATTAAAAGATTCTACTTTAGACAAAATCGTCTTTTTACTATTTTTCTCAAATTATATTTATACATAAATATAAATACTAATAATATATATTTTTGAAAAAATAAAAAATGGCCATTATTTTTGGCAAAAAAACTTTCATAAGAGTCCTAACAAGCTACTACTTTGGCAAATACTTGCCGCATAGGAGTATTATTTTGGCAAAAGAAAAATCTATCCTATTTTTCAAAAATAAAACAAGCTATATTTTTTGTCAAACTAAACATATAGTAGGAATCCCAACAAAACCTACCTTATTTATACAATTTTGAACCAATTTAAAATACGGTAAATGTTTTAAAACCCCACGACAAATTAGGATTATGCTATGCAAATTAGAGTTCAAACCTAATAAAGCCCTATATATAGTCGTAGGGAATTTTTCCTTTATACCAATTGAGATTTGTGCTATTTGTTTGAAACTAGAATTTTAACATGATATGGCTTCAAGATTTTATTGTGTTCATTATCATCATTTTTTCAGGCTTTCTTTATTTCTTGTAGTTAATAGCTTTAATGATGATAGATGAATTATACATAATTAACAATTGATAATGAATTCTCCTCTTTTGATAATTTTTTGTGATTCTCTTTCAGGTAAAATTTTGACAATGAATTTTTCTCTTTTGATAATTTCTGTATTTCTCTTTCAGGTAAAATTTAAATAATGAATTCTCCTCTTTTGATAAATTCTCAAATTTCTCTTTTAGTTGAAAATTTTTACTCAAAAATTGGACGAATCAAGCATGTCTCCATAGGGCATAAAGAGCGAAAGATTATAAATATTGAACGAAGAATTAGATCTGGAATTTCAGCTCCAGATTCTTCTCTAAGTAAGCCTAATTTCTCTTGGTATTTTTTGCTTAATAGGCTTATTTTTTTTTTATTTTTTTTTTTTATAACAGTTTATGCGCATCTCAACTAATTTCACACTCCAACCAACAACACTAACCTGGTATTATTGTTGTTTATTTTCAAAAGAAATTTTACCCAGTTGGTTGAATTATGAAATTTTGTAGATTGAAGCTAATGAATGTTCAATTGGAAATAGGGTGGACTTAATAAGAAAAAAAACTTTTGGTAATGATCCAATGATTTTATTTTTTCCACTTTAGCTTACTTTTTTACTTTTGTGGCTTTTGGAATTGCTTCCAAGCTCAAAACGGCCAGATTGAGTTTGGCAGGGGTTTCCCCAAAGTCTGTCATTCAAATTGCTTCAGTAATATTACTGAAAGCTGCAGCAGAATTGTGCATATTGCATATGTTTCAAATATTAATTGAATTTTTTGTCATTCATTAAAATCGACCGAAGTAAGCATCACACATGCATGGTTCACAACCCAAGTTAGAACAAGAATTATTTATCAAGCTATGTCCTTTAGTAAATAATTGGAATGAATTAAGTTCCTAAGTATCCATTTTTTTGTTGGAATAAAAGACCTTTTCTGTGAATATTTGAGTGTATCTAAGTCGAACTCTCTATCTTTTTTCTTTTCTTTTTTTAATAATATAGTATTTGTTGTCCAATTTTATTTTTTAATGCGGTTTTTGTTATATTTTGCTTAAAGAATCACTTTAGAATTAGGATTACTATATGGAAAGAAGGTTAATTTGTAGAATTCATTAGTCCTTTTTATACGGATTTTGTTATGTTAAGCTTTAAGAATTACTATCAATTAATTAATATTATTTATATAATTAGTTGTCTCTCTTTGTTTAGGTTTAGACAATTCTTCCAAAATTGTCGTAGCAGGGAAAATTAGGATTAGTTTTAGATATTTTTTTTGGCAAATTGTAATATTGATAGTGTCTATGATTAAAGAGATAAATTTACTTGTGATTTGAGGTAAATTTTCTAAAATTGTAGTCCGTTCTTGAAGTTTAACTTTTAAAAATTTGTATGTACACAACAATTTTGTTTATATTTATTGATTATTAATTAACGCATTATACACGTGCAAAACACGTACACTTGACTAGTAGATATAAAAAATATATAGAGCACAAATTCAATGCTGTAGATAAAAAAAAATTTAGCCCCCTCATTCATCCCCACTATCGGTCCCCCCCCCCCCCCCCTTTCATTTCTCTTTCTAACCCTAAAAATTCCAAAAACTCCCAAGTCCGATGGTCCCCCCTAATAATCACACGTTTTTGTCAACAAAAAGACGTGTTGGAGGTGTGTTCAACACGTAGGTGACGATTGTGTTTGTTCAATTTCGAAAAAAGTGTTTTACTGAGTTAAACGGGCATCACCAACACTAGTTGGATTCTCAAGTTGCGTATAGAAATTCGTCTGTGCAGGAGAATGCGCACGACGAGTCCTCCGTTCTTTCTTAACATAAACTTGAAGAATATTTAGCTTTATTTGACTGACATAATCATAAGGAGCCCTCAAAAATTCAGTCAGCGACTCATCGCCACTGATAATCCATTCCCCATAATTACCAATCCCTGTGATGAAAAGGAATTTGAATATTGTCCGATTATAAATAAATCATAATCGTCACTTTTAATTTTCATCCTTCTAAAAATTGAATCAACAAATTCTTTGCAACCAATTAAAATGGGATACTTGACGTTGGACTTGGGGGAGATACTATAATATACTGTATAACCCTCGTGAGTAATTTTATCGTTTCAAAAAAGTGTAATTTTGACACGCTCAATATTCATTTTCTAAGATTCAAATGAACAAAAATTTGAGTGAACTTTTAAAGACGTTTGAAGATAATAAAGTGATGAAGATAAAGTATATGCATATTCTCTTTGTATAGAGGTTTTCAAGGTCTGCTGAAGACATGAAACATTTGATATAGCGCATATAAAATGTGCACCATATTCATATGTTATATCAATATGAATGAAACCTGTGAGAACAGTCTGCAGAAAGGTGGATAGTGTACAAAAATTGTGCACTATCCATTTTTTTATATTGTGCTCTATGCATAAGTGAAGTGGATATAAAAAATATTGCTACTAGTGAAAAATTACTATTAAATACCATACCATGGCAATCACTAAATACTACTCCATTACTACTATTGGCAAGACAAATATACTAGTGGAAAAAAAAGACATATGATTAACAAAGAAAAAAAAAATTAAGATCTGGAAAAAAGAAAAAAAGAAGGGGACCAGTCTTGTAGAAGGATCTTGTCCCCACCATCGGCCCCCCCCCCCCTCTCTTTCTAACCCTAAAAATTCCATAAACTCCCAAGTCCGATGGTCCCCCCTAATAATCACACGGTTTTGTCAACAAAAAGACGTGTTGGAGGTGTGTTCAACACGTAGGTGACGATTGTGTTTGTTCAATTTCGAAAAAAGTGTTTTACTGAGTTAAACGGGCATCACCAACACTAGTTGGATTCTCAAGTTGCGTATAGAAATTCGTCTGTGCAGGAGAATGCGCACGACGAGTCCTCCGTTCTTTCTTAACATAAACTTGAAGAATATTTAGCTTTATTTGACTGACATAATCATAAGGAGCCCTCAAAAATTCAGTCAACGACTCATCGCCACTGATAATTCATTCCCCATAATTACCAATCCCTGTGATGAAAAGGAATTTGAATATTGTCCGATTATAAATAAATCATAATCGTCACTTTTAATTTTCATCCTTCTAAAAATTGAATCAACAAATTCTTTGCAACCAATTAAAATGGGATACTTGACGTTGGACTTGGGGGAGATACTATAATATACTGTATAACCCTCGTGAGTAATTTTATCGTTTCAAAAAAGTGTAATTTTGACACGTTCAATATTCATTTTCTAAGATTCAAATGAACAAAAATTTGACTGAACTTTTAAAGACGTTTGAAGATACTAAAGTGATGAAGATAAAGTACATGCATATTCTCTTTGTATAGAGGTTTTCAAGGTCTGCTGAAGATATGAAACATTTGATATAGCGCATATAAAATGTGCACCATATTCATATGTTATATCAATATGAATGAGACCTATGAGAACAGTCTGCAGAAAGGTGGATAGTGTACAAAAATTGTGCACTATCCATTTTTTTATATTGTGCTCTATGCATAAGTGAAGTGGATATAAAAAATATTGCTACTAGTGACCAATTACTACTAAATACCATACCATGTCCATCACTAAATACTACTCCATTACTACTATTGGCATGACAAATATACTAGTGAAAAAAAAAGACATATGATTAACAAAGAAAAAAAAAATTAAGATCTGGAAAAAAGAAAAAAAGAAGGGGACCAGTCTTGTAGAAGGATCTTGTTAAGTCTAAGATTAAGGAGTCCAATGTCATAACTCATTCTTTTCACCAACATGGATTGTGGTCGGACTTTTCCACCCTTAACCATAGGTCTTGGGTTCGAGCCCTGGGTATGGAGAAAATCCTGTTGGGAGCACCACCACCAGAATGAGGCCTGCAGGGCACAATTCGAATTAGTTGGGGCTCCAATGCAGGTAACGGACACCGATTAAGAAATCGAAAGAAAAAAAAGGAGAAAGTACATCATTGCATCATAGTCGCAAACTACTTACAATTAAATGCCCCCCTAACTAATTACATAACCCCCTTCCCTTATAGCTTTAGTTATTTATCTCCATTTTAATTCTTTTCCTTTTTTATTTCTCAATTTTTCTACTCTTTTCTTTTTTTCCTTATTTCCTTTATTCTTTTTTTTCTTTTTATGGTTCTTTGTTCATTTTTTTTTCCATAAAATTATTTATTCTTTATTTTCTATTTATATCATAATCTAATTCACACTTTATACCATAATCTAATTCATACTCAATTTTTATTTTATATACTCTTTTTCTTCTTCTTCTTTTTCTCGTTTATTTCTTTATTCATTTATTTTTTTCTCTACTTCTTTTTTTTCTGCTTTTATTTTTCTTTTTTTTTATTGGTTCCTTTTATTTTTGCGTTTTTTTATATTTTATTTTTAAATTTCTTTATTTCTTGTTTCTTTTTTTTTTTCCTTTTTGTCATTTATTTCTTTATTCTTTAATTTTTTTTCTTCTTTTATTTTTCTCTTTTTTACTTTTATTATTGTATTTTTTATTTTTTATTTTCTCTTTGTTTTAAAATTTCTTTAGTTCTTGTTCCTTTCTTTTTCTTTTTTTTTTAATTTATTTTTTTATTCATTATTTTTTCATTCTTTTTTTTTTCTCAAATCATAATATTCTTTATTTTTTCACCATAAGTTAATTTATATTTTGGTCCTTTTTTAATTTTTTTATTTTATTTATTTCTTTTCTTTTGTAATTTTATTTGATTCTCTTTTCTTTTTTATTTCTGTTTTTTTCATTTGCTTCAGTCCATAATGATACCATGATAGTATATCTATATACTGTCATAGTATCATTGATGTCCGCTTCAATCCTTCAGTCAGACATCCATGATACTATCACAATATATATATATCAACAACAACAACAACATACCCAGTGAATTCCCACCAGGTGGGGTCTGGGGAGGGTTAAGTGTACGCAGTTCATACCACTACCTCAGAAGAAGTAGAGAGACTGTTTCCGATAGACCCCCGGCTTAGAACTGACATGGTATCATTGAGTTTGCTTCAGTCCGTAATGATACCATCACAGTATATCTATATACCGTCATGGTATCATTGATTTATGTTTCATCATTCAGTGAGACCTCCATGATACCATCACAATATATCTATATACTGTCATGGTATCATTGATGTTTGCTTCAATCCTTCAGTCATACCTCCATGATACCATCACAGTATATATATACTGACATGGTATCATTGGTTTTGCTTCAGTCCGTAATGATACCATCACAATATATCTATATACCGTCATGGTATTATTGATGTATGCTTCATTATTCAGTGAGGCCTCCATGATGTCATCACAGTATATCTATATACTGTCATGGTATCATTGATGTTTGCTTCAATCCTTTGTGGGACCTCCATGATACCATCACAGTATATCTATATACCATTATGGTATCATTGATGTCTGCTTCAATCCTTCAGTCAGACCTCCATGATACCATCACAGTATATATATATTGGCATAGTATCATTGAGTTTGCTTCAGGCCGTAATGTACTCAATGATACCATCACAATATATCTATATATTATCATGGTATTATTGATATTTGTTTCAATCCTTCAGTCAGACCTCTATGGTACCATCACAGTATATGATAGTATCATTGATGTCTGTTTCAATTGTTCAGTCAGACCTCTATGATACCATCACAGTATATGATGGTATCATTGATGTCTGTTTTAATTGTTCAGTCAGACCTCTATGATACCATCACAGTATATATACATGCTATCATTGAAATTTGCTTCAGTCCTTAATGATACAATCACAGTATATTTGTATACTGTCATGGTATTATTGATGTTTGCTTCAATCCTTAGGTCAAACCTTTATGATACCATTGCAATGGTATCATCGATGATTTTTTCAATCCTTCAAGGAAACATTCCTCAATATACCACCATAAAATATCATATATTGGTAGGGTATCATCCTTCAATGAGACACTCATCAATTCTTCATGATACCATCACAATATATTTATATACGAGCATGGTATCATGGAGGACTGCTTTAGTCCTTAAATGATACACTACTCTATATACTATCACAATATATCTATATACGACATGGTATCATGGAGGACTATTTCAGTCCTTCAATAAGACACTTCTCAATTCTCCATGATACCATCATGATATATCTATATATTGTCATAGTATCATTGGGGTATGCTTCAGTCCTGAATGATACCATCACAACATATGAATATGATGTGATGGTATCATTATAGACTGGAGCAAACCTCTAATACCATGTCAGCATATATGTATACTATGATGGTATCATGGAGGTCTCACTGAAGGATTGAAGCTGAAATAAAAATGGATAAAAAGAAGATAATCTAACCAAAAATAAAAAATATACATTTCTATTAATTTAAATTTTAATAAATAAACTAGTGAATTTAATATTTTTAATTAATTTTTGTAATAGTTTATTATTTAATTTTTTTACATTTTAAAAATTGTTATCTACTATATTTATTTCTAAAAAGAAAGAGAAAAGTACAAAATATAGAAAAAATAAGAAGGAAAGAATAGAAAATTACAAATGAATTGAAATGAAAGAATGAGAAAAGAGATAAAGGTTGTCAAAGGTGTGGAAGGAGCCGACATTCAAAATGAAAAGCAATTGAAAAAAGGTTGAGCTAGTGTTTGTCTCGTGGGGGGTATATCATGCAATTATTTTTTGCCGAATTGGTATTTGAAGAATTAGTATGGGAGGGGGTATTAGGGTGTAAATATTTTAGCTATTTAGTGTACTTTTCCCTAAAAAAAACTCGTTCTTTTCAGGAAATTTTTTATAGGGATAATTTTAAATATGTAAAAAAAGTAAATAGTTTACAACAAAAATAGTCCAGTTTTTATTTACAACAAAAATAACCATTAGGTCTTTTTTTTTTTTTTTTTTTTTTAGCATTACTTTTTTTTAAAAAAAAATTTTGCTGCATTTTTTTATTAAAAAAAACCTATAGATTTTTTCCGTACAATTTTTATTCATGCATCAATGTTGTATAAATGTTGTATAAACATGTATATATAATGCACAAATAGTTATATAATGTATCAATATTGTATAAATAGTTATGTAGTATATATGTAATGTATCGATATTGTATAAATAATGTATAAACATGTATCAATATTGTATAAAAATGTATATATGATGTACAAATAGTTATGTAGTGTATATGTAATGTATCAATATTGTATAAATAGTGTATAAACGTGTATCAATATTGTATAAAAATATATATATGATGTACAAATAGTTATGTAGTGTATATGTAATGTATCGATATTGTATAAATGTGTATGAATATTGTATTAATGGTGTATAAAAGTGTATCGATCTTGTATAAATAGTTATGTAATGTATATATAATGTATTGATATCAAACAAATGGTGTATAAATGTGTGTATATGACATATATTGAAGAAAAAATTCAACTGACTCTTAACTTTTCTTCTCCACCTAGCAGTCAGCATTCACCACCATTGATCTCCACAGCAACTACCAACTGTTCCACCACCCACAACCTCTTTCCTCATCTTCCTGTTTTTCTTGAGTTCCACCATTAATGGTGAGCTCCAAGCTCCGACTAAATTGAAGTCCAGCAAAATCAACCAACAATACAGTCAAGAACAAACAGTTTCCAACGACAGATAAAATACCAACAAACCAAAAACGAGCTCCATCTCCGTCGAGGTACTAACTGTTGCCGACATCGGAGCTTTGACGAACTTTTTCGGCAAATCTCAATACCAAAATGCTCAGGGAAAGGAGCTACAACTCCCCAATTCAAAAGCCCCAACTGAATTGGAGCACATTTCATTGAATTTAGAAATTAGGGTTCCCTACAGTCAAAAAAGTCCAAATTCAGGTGACGGAGCTCCAGACAACAAAATGCAAAAGTCAGTCCCAACTTGCTCAAGATGGAGATGGTAATGTTTTTCCTCAAATGGACATTAACAACACCAAATATATATTTTTTTTTGCCGTGGTTTCCGGGTACTTTGCACCCGACTAGCTGTACCCACCAGGTCCCGCTGTTTCAGGGTGGCCTCCTGGTTAGTTCCACGGGGCCCTGGAGACACGGACGGTTTGTAATGCCCCCAGTGCCCCTGCGGGGGCTCGAACTGGCGACCAAGAGGACTTTGTCCTCCAGCCTTTACCAGCTGAGCTAACCCTCAGGGTTAACAACACCAAATAATCAACCAAATAGACATTTTAGTAACTTATATTAAAGCTCAAATCAAAACAAAATGCACAAATAATCAACAAAGAAGAAGAAATATAACTACGTTGAAGCTCAAATCAGAGGAATTTACAGTGAATTTGAGGGGAAAAAAACGAAACAAAAAAAAGGCAGAAATTGAAAGAGGAAAGCTTAGAGAGAGATGGAGTAGTGTGTAAGAGAGAATTGATAATAAATGTGTGTTATTACAGAAAATATACAACATGGGCCATTTTGGATTATTTTTGCAAAGTTGGGTCATTTTACTTGTTAATAATTGTAGTGGGCTGACATTCTGCATAATTTTCGGGTAAACTACATAAATAGCCTCCATAGTGGGTGGCTTTGCTTTTTCGCCCCCCCATAACAAAAGTCTTACAAAACCAGCCTTCCTTCTTTTTTATGTATGGAACAAATACATATTTGCCCCTCTATATATCAAATATTTTCAAACAACTCTCCATGCTCATTTATCTTTCAACTTCAATTTTTTTTTCTCTGTTTTATTTTACTTTGATTTTTTTTTTTTCTAAACCTTTCCTTTTTTTTCTTTTTCTTCTCTCAATTTTTATTTTTTTTCTTTTACTCTTTTTCATTTTCTTTGATTTTTTTTTAATTTATCAACCTTTATTTTTCTTTTTCTTTTTTTTTTTCTTTCTTTTCTTCGATTCCTTCCAAACAATAAGTCACCCCCATAGGCAAGAGTTAACACTACCACATTGTGTCTTGATTTATGAGATGCTCTATAACTCTTGCCTTAGAGGCAAAACTTAACCTAAGGACATTAAAACAACAAGTTACGTCCCATGGGCAAGAGTTGACACTACCTCATTATGTTTTGACTTATGAAATGCTCTATAACTCTTGCCTTAGAGGCAAGACTTAGCCCAATGGATTTCAAACAACAAGTTATGCCCCATGGACAAGAGTTGGCATTATCGCATTTTGTTTTGATTTATGAGATGCTCTATAACTCTTGCCTTAGAGGCAAGACTTAGACCAAGGGCTTTCAAACAACAAGTTACGCCCAATGGGCAAGAGTTGACACTACCATATTGTGTTTTTATTTATGAGATGTTCTATAACTCTTGCCTTAGAGGCAAGACTTAACCCAAGTACTTTCAAAGAGCAAGTTATGCCCCATGAGCAAGAGTTGACACTACCACATTGAGTCTTGATTTATGATATGCTCTATAACTTTGCCTTAGAGGCAAGACTTAGCCCAAGAACTTTTAAACAACAAGTTATGCCCCATGGGCAAGAGTTGACACTACTACGTTGTGTCTTGATTTATGAGATGCTCTATAACTCTTGTCTTAGAGGCAAGACTTAGCCTAAGGACTTTCAAACAATAAGTTACACCCCATAGGCAAGAGTTGACACTACCACATTATGTTTTGATTTATGAGATGCTCTATAACTCTTGCCTTAGAGGCAAAACTTAGACCAAGGGCTTTCAAACAACAATTTACGCCCCATGGGCAAGAGTTGACACTACCATGTTGTGTTTTTATTTGTGAGATGTTCTAAAACTCTTGCTTTAGAAGCAAGACTTAACCCAAGTACTTTCAAAGAGCAAGTTATGCCCCATGAGCAAGAGTTGACACTACCACATTGAGTCTTGATTTATGATATGCTCTATAACTTTGCCTTAGAGGCAAGACTTAGCCCAAGAACTTTCAAACAACAAGTTATGCCCCATGGGCAAGAGTTGACACTACTACGTTGTGTCTTGATTTATGAGATGCTCTATAACTCTTGTCTTAGAGGCAAGACTTAGCCTAATGACTTTCAAACAGCAAGTTACGCCCCATAGGCAAGAGTTGACACTACCACATTATGTTTGACTTATGAAATGCTCTATAACTCTTGCCTTAGATGCAGGACTTAGCCCAATGACTTTCAAATAATAAGTTTTGCCCCATGATCAAGAGTTGACACTACCACATTGTGTCTTGATTTATGAGATTCTCTATAACTCTTGTCTTAGAGGCAAGACTTAGACCAAGGGCTTTCAAACAACAAGTTATGCCCCATGGGCAAGAGTTGACACTATCATATTGTGTTTTTATTTATGCGATGTTCTATAACTCTTGCCTTAGAGGCAAGACTTAGCCCAAGGACTTTTAAACAACAAGTTATGCCCATGGGCAAGAGTTGAAACTACCACATTAAGTCTTGATTTATGAGATGCTCTATAACTTGTCCTTAGAAGCAAGACTTAGCCCAAGGACTTTTAAACAACAAGTTACGCCTCATGGGCAAGATTTGACACTACCACATTGTGTTTTAACTTATGAGATGCTCTATAACTCTTGCCTTAGAGGCAAGACTTAGCGTAATGACTTTCAAACAACAAGTTATGTCGCATGAGCAAGAGTTGGCACTACCACATTGTGTCTTGATTTATGAGATGCTCTATAACTCTTGCCTTAGAGGCATGACTTAGATCAAGGGCTTTCAAAGAACAAGTTACGCCTCATGGGCAAGAGTTGATACTACCATATTATGTTTTTATTTATGAGATGTTCTATAATTCTTGCCTTAGAGGCAAGACTTAGCCCAAGGATTTTCAAACAACAAGTTACGTCTCATGGGCAAGAGTTGAACTACCACATTGTGTCTTGATTTATGAGATCTTCTATAACTCTTCCCTTAGAGGCAAGACTTAACCCAAAGACTTTGAAAAAACAAGTTATACTCCCCCTTGGACAAAATTTAGCACTACCACATTGTGTCTTTGATTTATGAGATGCTTTATAAGTCTTGCCTCTTAAACTAGACTTAGCCCAAGAATTTCCCAAAGAAACAAATTACTCCCCATAGGCAAGAGTTAACACTATTTCATATGGCTTAATTTATGAGATACTCTATAACTCTTGCCCTAGAGGGAAGACTTAGTTCAAGGATTTACAAACAACAAGTTAATGTTCTATAACACTTTTCTTAGAGACAAGACTTATCCCAAAAGACTTCCAAACGGCAAGTCACGTCATTAAGTTTACTTTGATATCAAAGAAAGAAGATCATTTTTGCGGATTATCCTACTTTCTGTTCATTAGCAAAATATAATAGAAGCTGAGAAAAAAAAAAGAGAAGGAAAAAAATAAAGATTGAGAAAAAAGAAAAATAAAAGAAAAAAAATAAAGGTTAAGAAAATAGAAAAAAGAGAAAAATAAAAAAAATAAAAAAATAAAAGTTGAGAAAAAAAAGGAAATAAAAATACAATTTGAGAAAAATAAAAAAAATGTGAAAAGAAAAAAATAATAATAAAGGTTGAGACAATTAATTAAAAAAGAGAAATGAAAAAATAATAATGTTTGAGAAATAAAAGAAAAAAAAAAGAAGAAAGAAAAATAAAAAATAAAGGTTGAGACAAATAAATTAAAACAAGAAAAAAAAAAGAGAAAAGAAAAAATAAAAATCAAGTAACAGTAAAAAAAAGAAAAAAAAAAGTTGAGAGACAAATGAACATAGAAAGAGTAAAACATTTGGAGTGTAGATGGGCAAAAATATACTTGTTGTATACATAAAAATGAAGGAAGGCTAGTCTTTGAAGATTTTTTTTATGGGGAATAAAAATACAAAGCCAACCACTATGGGGGGACATTCCATATAATTTCCTGATAATTTTCCCTTTTTTATGTGTAGCATTATTAGCATTCGTTTTTGCCATAGTTGGTCCAATATAAATAGCCCATTGTTGGACAAGACCAATTATATAAATGGTCCATTGGTGACAACCAAATAGAAATGAGTAAATATGTTGCTGATGAACTTGTGGTAGTTGAAAGCAATACTATCGATCCCTTTGGTCCTCCATTAAGACTCAAAATTATTGCTTGTAGCAATAGTTATTCTTGGATTCATTGTATTGTCAGAAAAAAGCTTTACTCCCGGAATTAGTTTGTTGGGTTTTGATATAAAATTTTGTAGAATTGCTTATTCATGGATATAATAAGAAAATACATGAAGATTATTTGAAAGGAGTATAAGAGTGGGCAATAAAGTAAAAGATCTTGCATGCATATACTCCCTATGTTTTACTTTGTATAACATTATTATGATTAGAGAATCAAACTATTTTTTTGTTATTGCAAAATAATTTTGATTATAGAAAGTTGAAATGGGGTGAGATAGATCAGAATATAGACACTTTGCCAAGCTAAAAGTTTAGTTGTCTAATTGATGATATGTTTACAATTAAGATGAAATAATGTACTCCATTCGTTCCGATTTTAGTAAAGAACACCATCTTTATTTAGACTTTTCTATGAGCTTCCATTCTTTTTACTCTCTTGATGACTCAAATTTACAATCTTAGAGTTGGAGATGAGGAATGCTTACCATGTGAACAACTCTTCTTGTCCATTTTTTTATATTTAATAATTATTTTACTTTAGTTTTTTTATATTATCCTTAATGAGATGATTTATGGCTATAAAAATTTCTCTGACTTATGACGTGAGTGGGGGCGCATCGCTTCCTTCTTCTTATAAGAGAGAGCGAAAGACGCTATGCATGCTCCTATTTAAATCTTTTCAATCTCAAATTGAGAAAAAGTTGGATTAGCTTCCTATCCAAGTTCACATAAATTGGGACAGTGACACAAAGTGGTACCAAAGTAGGATTGAAAAAAAGAGGAAAGAAATAAAAGTGAAAGAATAGAAACTTTTAAGGGCAAAAATGAATGCCACAAAAGTATTGGGTAAAATGAAAAAAAGGAACTTGTATCAAATTGAAGAGGGCCTCAAACTTTTTGGCCTACAGGAAGAGAGGAGCTACTATGCAGATATTTTCCATACTTCAATTCTAACTGTTCCCAGCCTGTGTGGTTATTCATTGACAGGTATGTATTTGCCAAATATCCATTGTGATTGAGTTCTACACTTGTTATTCTGCTGCTGATTTTTGCTTAGTTTTTAGTGTATATTTTGGAACCTTAAAATGTCTAAAATGATTTGCCCCTCATGAACAAAAAACAACAACATGCTAAGGTGTTATCCCTTGTCGGGGAAGGGTAAAGTGTACGGTTGAGACTTGAGAGACTGTTTCTGATAGACGCTCAGTTCAAGGAAAAACAGTTTGAAGCAGTACGGCAAATGAAATAGCGGGAAGTGAAAAAGTCATGACAAAATACTATAGAAAGCATATGACAAATCACTCTGAACAATAATTACAACAAAATAATACGTAAGCGAAATGCAAGAAATAACAAATAGTAACAAAAGTCGAGGGACAACAAACTACACAAGTAATGCTACGACTACTAGTATGGAAGGATAAACGAGACAACTCTCTACTGTCTATTAACCTTCTACCTTAATACATGTCCTTCACAACCTCTCATCAATGGCCATGCCCCTCATGATTGATTTAAATTCTAAACGCAAGAAATTTGGCCAATTTTAGTTGTTTTGAAGTGTTGAAGTCTAAAGAGTTTATCTTGGAAAGTGAAAGATGTAGGAATTGTTGGAGAGTGAAAATAGACGCATCCAAGGGTGTGGCCTATTGGTTCAATGAAGTGGGTTGAGCACCATGAGGTCTTAGGTTTAATTCCCAACAGAGACAAAACACTAGGTGATTTCTTCCTATCGATCATGTCTGAATATGAGTATACTATAAGAATGCTAGGACTTATGATGTTAAAGATAACAGCAACCAAAAAGACAAGAAAAATAGGAGTTTAACTATGCACGACTGTTTGCAATATTTTGGTTATCCAATCAAACATAAAATGAATCACACCTATAAGGTAGTTTGGATATTTTAATTTGACTGCTGTACTAAGTATGACACAAACATTCTTATATAAGAAAATCCTGAGAGACCATATTTTGCTCTTATTGCACTGTAAGCTTGGCTTTAGTTGTCTCAAACAACTTGGAATCTCCTTTCAACAGATTTTTGTTGACTAAACTTGTCCATGTTAAACATCCATACCGCACTTAGCAACTACCCCTGGCTTTTTCTCCCTTTCCTTCTCTTTTTTTGCTTTTATTGGAAACTAAAAACTCATGTGAGTATGAGTTGGCTGATACTTCTGGCATTTAAGGGGTTTTTGGTAAAATTGCTGGATGTAGATGACCTTTTTTCTGTTGTTGATGGCATGTTTTGAAACTTGTAGCTGATGCAGCCTTGCTGCATAACAATGGATGCAAAACCTTTTTTTTTTTTTGTGCTTTTTCTCTGATACTTAATGCGTCTAACTGGAAATGTTCGTGAATCTCATTGAAAAGGAAGGTTTTTCTTATCGGTACAACCCGCCCCACCTCATTGCCATTCAAGTTGAATTTGGTATTTTACTGAAATTATAACTGATGAGAACTCTGGCAGTTTTGTGTCTTTTATAATTCTTGTGTGTTATAGGGTATCTTATGCCTACAGAGTAAGAGTTTCATCTCATCTATTAGCATCCTTTGTTCAATAGTATGTTTTTACACCCCCTCAAAAAGAAAGTATCTGGTTTATCTTCCTTGCAGAAGCTTTAGAAGAAGACCAGGGAAAAACAATGGTTGTCGCTGTTCGTGCTTCACCCCTTGTTTTTCTACCTTCATCACCATTTGCTGCCTCGAGGAACTTAAAGAAACAATGTAACACCATCATCAGTTTAAATATTGGTCTTCAAAGTAGTCATAGCAAGTCTAGCTGTATCACTATTAGTAGCATCACATGCTCTGCCACGTCTACCTCCGCCATTGTTTCAAAGGAGGAAGAACCGTTACCACTTGAGGTGAATGAGGTTAAGACAATGTGCAAAACTTGGGTATGGAGAGGTTACAACATAAACTACTTGAGTTATCAAGGGCGCAACACCAACACTTCTCGTCCTTCTCTACTCTTAGTTCATGGTTTTGGTGCCTCAGTCGCCCATTGGCGCAGGAACATTGCCACGCTTGCTCAAAATTACACAGTTTATGCTATTGACCTCCTTGGTTTTGGTGCTTCTGACAAGCCAGAAGGATTTTCATATAACATGGAAACTTGGGCTGAGTTAATATTGGATTTCGTGAATGAAATTATTCAAAGACCAACCGTATTGGTAGGGAACTCTGTCGGAAGCCTTGCTTGTGTAATAGCTGCTGCAGATGCTTCACAAACTTCCATTCAAGGGCTTGTTTTGTTGAACTGTGCTGGAGGTATGAATAACAAGGCAATTGTTGACGATTGGAGGATTAAGTTGCTATCGCCCTTACTCTGGCTTGTTGACTTCTTATTGAACCAAAAATCAGTCGCGTCTGCAATCTTTAATCGGGTCAAACAGAGAGAAAATCTAAAGAATATCTTGTTATCTGTCTATGGGAATAAGGAGTTTGTGGATGAAGATCTGGTGGACATTATTAGTACACCAGCAACTGCTGAAGGCGCGCTTGATGCTTTTGTGTCCATTGTGACAGGTCCACCAGGGCCGAACCCAGTGCAGTTGATCCCAAAAATTACATTGCCTATCCTTGTGTTATGGGGTGATCAAGATCCATTTACCCCAATTGATGGCCCTGTAGGTAGATACTTCTCATCCTTACCTTCTCAAAAACCCAATGTGAGTCTATTTCTTTTGGAAGGTGTAGGACATTGCCCTCATGATGACAGACCTGATCTTGTCCATGAAAAGCTGCTTCCTTGGCTAAGCCATTTGCCAGTGGTAGAAAACGTTGTTACATGATTATCCTGATCTTTCTGTTTGAATGAGAACTAAAGTATATGTTATACTTCTTTGGTTGATCTTCATGTATAGAGGATATTGATTTGTAAATCATGTTATAAAGAATATATTTGTAGGAGCAAATTTAATTACAGAAGTCGCCTTTGCGCAAAAGGATCTAGGAGACGAACGTCTATACCGTAAACACAACCTGAATTACGTTTTAAGTTCTAACTCAATATGTTTGAGACATGATTAAAATCCTCACATTTCCAGAAACTTATCAAGTGTTCGGGGTGGGCAGAGAGGGAAACAATAACACATATTATGATTGGTCATTTCAAGGAAATACTAATGAATAAATGAAAAACGTTTGTGATATTTAACTGGCAACTCTGTTAACTTCCACATTGCACATGGGATAGTTAAAAGGGCATCCAACACATGGTTCATTAATTTGATATGGCCAACTCCCTGCTAAGGACTGTATGGTGCAATTGATATCAGAATTCAGACCTACCACCTTATCTACATTTAACGAGATCCTACTACATAATGATTTGTATAGAGTATTGAGTAAATTTCTTCACATCTGTATAAGCCTCGATAGGAGGAGGCATCGTCAAGGTGATATATCCGAGGCGCACACAAGCACTCCAACACCACAATTAAAACAAAACAAACAAAAAAAATTCAGCGAAGTCCCACAAAATGGAGTCTGGGGAGGGTAGAGAGTGTACACAGATTGGAATCTTTTAACATTATTTATATCCTGCAAAGATCAGCTGAATTCACCCTGGCAATCATATCAATTAACGTAAGCTGCTAACAGCTCCAGCAGCTGAAAAATTGAAAAGCATTACAAAGTTTATTTACTGATTTGCCTAGAGCCAGCTGCAAATGCACAAGTAAATCAACTAATAAAAAGATGTATCAAGAACACACATTTCGTTACTCACGAGTCATGAACCTTAAGGTACATGAAATCACATAAGATTATGCATAACTATCAAATGAGTGTGGCAACAAAGTCAAAGGCACAAAGCTCTCGTAATATCTTCCAGAAGCAATTGCGCACTCTTGGACACTGGCTGGTGCAAAAGCAGCTGCCTATCATCCATCCTTTCGAAGTGACACTGATTGATCCAAAGCTCATCAAGGCTAACTTGATATTTTATCTCCAGAAGCAAGACTACCTTAATTCAGGTAAGTTAACTCATAATAAAACCGTGCTCTTAGCCTTTTTCCTCTGCTTTCAAGTATGAGTTAATCCAACTTCCTCAGTGTCCAAGCATCCCCTGAACAATAGATCAACATATGCGCATACGAAATTAGAATTGTCGATATGTATATATATACAATCTAAAACAAAATCATGAGCAGACAGCAGAACAAAGCCAAAAGGAGCATTGTTAGTGAATGATCTAACAGACTCAAATCATGAACCAGCACATTCCATCATTGTATAATCTAGTGATGCATTTTCAGTTAGAACTCACTCATTGGCACTTTTATCTAGAAAAACAACACTAAAATTGATAATGAACCTAAACAGTGGAAGAAAAAACAACCTATATAAGAGCTTAAGATACAAGTACTGCTTCTCAATTACAGGGTGTGAACGCAACGAAATATGTAAATTCCAGTTCTTTCTCCTTATCAAACAGAAAAACTACTTTCTGTGATGCATCCTCTAGAAACACATAATGAGCACAAACAAGAAGACTAGGAAAGAAAAACAGCTTTCAAACAAAGACAGATATAAACCTTAAAGTCGTTCAAGAAATTTTCTCCTCGCATTTGCAGATAATAAGGTTGCGATCAAAGAGATATCAGCCAAAATTAAGAATGTGTTAGTTGCAGATGATGAAACTTATGCGCTATTGTAATACACTTAAGAGGGAGAATCCAAATAAAAAGACATGCTAGGGAGCATCAATGTTATATATAAATAACTTGTAGGTACAAACCCACAGAAGTGACAAAATATCTTGACCAACAACATTTGCGACCAGACAGATTCAAGAATCCATAGTCCCAATGGACAACTCACGAATAATGGGCAAATCAAAGGCTTATACACAATACAAACTTTTAACCCTATTGCATTATATCCATGTCAAATTATTCATCCATATAGAGATATGATAGAGATCTACACATTATGCAATTCAAGTTTTGGCAAAATACACAAGGATAAGGAGTAACCTCAGAAATGCATCCATGAATCAATCCAACCGGCATAAATTCTATAATCAAAATGAGTTCATCTCCAGACAGTAAGTCCTCCTTTTCACCAACATCCTAGCAGCTGTCCGATAAGGCTCCTCGAATGCAGCTGCCATCCAATTCCCATCTGCCCCAACTACCTCTTTCTTAGGCTGCTCGCTCGGCCTAATTGCCACCAAAGTGGCCCCTTTGAGCACTGTTCCATCAGGTAATTCTAAATGCGGGGCATACCACAACCGCATATTCAGTGCCGGAACCAATGTCCTTTTGGATGCCGAAGAAGCTGAGAGAGGCTTCACCCTCAACTCCTCCAATTGCTCTCTGTTCATACACAGCACTCCTTGCCCGTCTGCATCAGTCAAAACCAAACTATCCAGCGTTTTGTGCTCCGTGATTATCGGCTGCAGTAGATAATGCCTTGCAGAAGCTGCAATTAGCGAACTAATCGTCCACACCACCCGCAGCTTCAATCCCCCATTCGTGTAAAACGAATCCGGTATGCTCCCATTATCATTTTCTCCATTACCATCAACGTTTGGTAGACTGAAACCACTGCTACTACTAGCTACAGGTTCAATCACGGAGGCAGCACCAAGTATAATACAATTATCAAGCGTTGATCCAAACTCAGCTCTCCATTTCAGCAACACCCCATCATCTATCCCCAGCTCACCACTCGGCAATTCAACTCTAAGCAGCTTAATCTCGTTAAAATTCTTCAGCACTTGGGTAGGTGAATGATGTGTAACGGCGCTCTTATCAAAATCATCACCGTCAAGAACAGCTGATGAAGAAGAAGAAGAAGAAGAGGCACGTTTAGATGAAACGGAGATGAATTGGGTAATAGATTGAAAGGGTTTAAGGAGACCAGAGAAGACAAGACGAAAGAGGGAGGAGATGGGGTGTCGGGATTTATCGGAAGAGCAACCAGAAGAGGTAGAAGAAGTTGAATCATCATCGGAGATAACACAATCGACGCGAACAACAACGTTGTCAACTTCAGGAACTAAGGAATGGAACCTTCTAGAAACGAGAGAGCAACGGCCCAAAGCTTTGACATCACCGATGTTGTTGAAGATGAATAGGAGAAGGGAGTCGGGTAAGCGATCGAAGTGGTCAATAGGTTCCGGGTAGATCATCCTTCCATTCAGATCTGATCTCAATAAACCCATCGGCTAATGTATACAATGGAAAGGAAGAAGGAAAAAGGAAAGAAGATAGATTTTTGGTTGAGGGAGTTTTATGGATCTAATGGAGAAGACAAAGTGCACCACAACGAGTACTATCTTGGTTGACGCTGTAGCAGGGGAGGAGACTCAATGTCTTATTTTTTTTAGCGTCCTTCTTTCTATATACCGCTCGTATCGGGTTCGGTTCGCGGACAAAGTAATCTCGGAATTATAGTCCTGAATTATAAATTTTGACTAATTTATCTCATCTAAAAGGGTCGGTGAAATGATATCAAGTTGAAAGAGATGAGGATGAGATATTATAAAATTAAGTTTAAAATTAAATTTTAGTATCAAACTTAATTCTGTATCCCACGTACCAAATGATCCATTACACGCTGAGCAGTGGGTATATTGTGATTTGTGAGAGATTTGGAGATGGAAGTATGTGGGTCACTTGTTGTCTGTATGTGGGGTTTTGCTACATTTAACATCTCATAAAAGACCTGCCAATCTTTGTGTTGTATGCCCCAATGCCCTGTGGTGAATGTTTGATGATGTAGGCCCTATTTTTATCATTATGTGATCGACATTGGTGAGATTCTTAGGCCCTTACTAAAAGGTCTTGGGGTCGAGTCCTCAATTCTCATAGTCGGCAACTTTTTATTAGGAACCCTCTCTATTCCTCTAGTGGCCGTCTCTATCCCTTCAAGTACATAGGCCTACCCAACGTGAATTTTGGTGAGTGATGTAGGCCATATATTATCATGAAACGATGTGATGATATGATTGAAATTTCTCCACATTTTATAAGAAATTTGGGTTCGAGCCATGATAGTCGATGGCTTCTTAGTAGGGACCTCTTAATCCTTTAACAAGCCTATCCAGAGATCTCTCCATCAGTAGTTGGCTTATTCAACACGATTTTGGGTGATATACACACTATATTTATGTGAAATCATAGGACAAGATGATTGATAGTTTCTACCCATTAGACGATATTTTGATTTCGAGGTGACTACAATTTCTTAGTTCAGACCTCTTTATATCTTTAGCAAAGCTTATTCAGGGATCTCAGTATCCCAGGCATACATACTCAATGCGAATTTGGATTAGTGAAATTGGTGAACTTCAATATTGGATGGTTAAACATAGAAACATGTAGGCCCGGTAGTGGTTGAAAGTTAAAGTATTTCTTTTGTGTATGTATTCTCTCTTTTCTTCTTTCCCCCCTGTTCTTTGGAAGTTTTATATATGTTCTCCTTCATAAGTGTTTGCTGCTAACATACATTTGTTACAAGTGTTTTACTATAGCATTTTCTTATGTACTTTAACATTTGTTGCTGCTAACTATAGCATTTTCTTTAAAGTATTTGCTCGTATGGCTTACCTATTATTATAAGTATTTGTTTGAACTTCTGCCTATGTAGATGTTTTGTCATATGTCCTCTTCATTTCTTAGTAGCTCGTTGGTTGTCTACCTAGACTATCACCTTATTGGTGAGAGTTCGATCCCCCGAGAGTTTATAACAGGACATGATTGCGTGCAAGTCCTAACCTGATTTTGGAAAGATATATATGTCAGCAAGCAAATACTTACAGCTGTAAGTATGCCCCAATGCCCTGTGGTGAATGTTTGATGATGTAGGCCCTATTTTTACCATTATGTGATCGACATTGGTGAGATTCTTAGGCCCTTACTAAAAGGTCTTGGGGTCGAGTCCTCAATTCTCATAGTCGGCAACTTCTTATTAGGAACCCTCTCTATTCCTCTAGTGGCCGTCTCTATCCCTTCAAGTACATAGGCCTACCCAACGTGAATTTTGGTGAGTGATGTAGGCCATATATTATCATGAAACGATGTGATGATATGATTGAAATTTCTCCACATTTTATAAGAGATTTGGGTTCGAGCCATGATAGTCGATGGCTTCTTAGTAGGGACCTCTTAATCCTTTAACAAGCCTATCCAAAGATCTCTCCATCAGTAGTTGGCTTATTCAACACGATTTTGGGTGATATACACACTATATTTATGTGAAATCATAGGACAAGATGATTGATAGTTTCTACCCATTAGACGATATTTTGATTTCGAGGTGACTACAATTTCTTAGTTCAGACCTCTTTATATCTTTAGCAAAGTTTATTCAGGGATCTCAGTATCCCAGGCATACATACTCAATGCGAATTTGGATTAATGGAATTGGTGAACTTCAATATTGGATGTTTAGTGGTTGAAATTTAAAGTATTTCTTTTGTGCATGTATTCTCTCTTTTCTTCTTTCCCCCCAGTTCTTTGGAAGTTTTATATATGTTCTCCTTCATAAGTGTTTGCTGCTAACATACATTTGTTACAAGTGTTTTACTATAGCATTTTCTTATGTACTGTAGCATTTGTTGCTGCTAACTATAGCATTTTCTTTAAAGTATTTGCTCGTATTGCTTACCTATTATTATAAGTATTTGTTTGAACTTCTGCCTATGTAGATGTTTTGTCATATGTCCTCTTCATTTCTTAGTAGCTCGTTGGTTGTCTACCTAGACTGTCACCTTATTGGTGAGAGTTCGATCCCCCGAGAGTTTATAACAGGACATGATTGCGTGCAAGTCCTAACCTGATTTTGGAAAGATATATATGTCAGCAAGCGGATTTGGTTGTAAAATGGCCCTTTCCTCACGTGAAAGGATTGTTCTTTAAGGCCCAACAAGTGCATTCTAATCCAATTTCAAGGACAAGAAAGCCCAATATAAGCTATTATTTCACTATTTAAACAAAGTCTCTAGAATTATCATGCATTTATATCATATCAATCATCATAATTTAGATTTTTTTTTTTTTAACAACACTTCATTCGCAACTTCCGTTATCAATCATAAATAAACTTATTAAAAAAAATCTATATGAAGCTTGTTGGAAACATAACTTGTGCTGGCCCACTATTCTTCTCGTTGTTCAAATTATTATTGCTCGACATGATATTATACTTCCCCTCTGTTCCACGTTGCATTTGCATCTCAACAATATTAATTGCAACAATTTAACTATCTTTTTTTTATGGCCACGTTACGTTACACTTGTATCTCAACAATTTATAGTGTTTTTTATTGCCACGTTACATAAGTAACGCCACACAAGGCATCATTATAGTAAATAGAATAAGAAAAAATTAATTACAAGTCTGAATTGAAGTTGCGAACTGCAGACAATATACATAAGAATAAATATTTGATGTTAGCATGCATATACTGACTTCATCGATCGTTCATGCTCAATATGCATATGATAGCTAAATAATTCCGTCATTTATTTTCTATATATATAGTCTGACCCTATCAATTTTGATGCATATACCATCTGTATATATATCATGAATATGTTAAAGCAATTTACTAACTCAAACTTGAAGGAACATTTTCAATTACTACGTCAAACATATGATATTATCGGGAAAAGTAAATCAGTATTTTCAACCTGCCGCCGGCTAAATATATAGTAAAAGGTTTGGTAGCAAATTTAAGTCTAATACAACTAATATTGGTATTACTTATATACACTCTATTCAGTATTATCTTCATACATAGTAAATCATGATGTTAATAATATCAATATTATTCTTATAATTATTTACTTTATTATTTATATTATTTAGAAATTATGCGATGATGTTATTTTTAATACAGTAAACAAACAGTTGACAAGAAATAATATCACCATATATAATTAATCCCAACATTACTCATCCCAATATATTTGTCTTCGAACCAAACGACCCATTAAAATTCTTGACATTGGACTCATCTGCCATTGATTGGAGTAGGTCGAGGAGAAACTTTCACGACTAAGTCTAAAGCTTTTACTTACACTCATTAGTAATTAAGTAAACCAAAATGAAACACAAGAAAAAGAAAGGCAGCCTCAGTGCACTAAAGCTTTTACTATGTATGAGGTTCGGGAAATGATCAAATCACAAAGATCTATTGTACGCAGTCTTATCCTACATTTATGCATGAGGCCTGTTTCCATGGCATGAACCGTGACCTCCTATTCACATGACAATAACTTTATCAGTTACTTCAAGGCTCATCTAATATATTTATATATTATGGTAAAACTTTGAGCGAGTTTTAACTTATATACGTACGTACTATGCTCCGTGTCATAAATATTGATATCAGATAAATTACCTACGACCTAGGAACTGCATCCTCCATAAGTAGAGGAAACTTTTAAGTCTAAAGCCTTTATACATACACTCATTATTCAGAAAAAACTAAATGGAACACAAGACAACCAAAAAAAAAAAAAAAGGAAATACATATAGGAAGACAACAAATTAATAATGCTTATAGATTTTTTCTTGCAGCAGCTTGAAGTCTAATTTGTCTATTAAATCTTTGAATAAACTCCTCTACCCTTCTATTCAATTCCTCCACTGACATCTCTGAGAACTCATCATTAATTTCTTCATCTCCATTTGTTACTAAATCATATCTCTCAGATTTTGACCTTTGAATCCCATTACTTATCTTCTTCTCATGATTCTCATTTGTTTCCACCATCATTATTGCTTTTAAGTCTGACTTACTCCGAGTGCATTTGACTTCTCCAGACCCTGCACGTAGTGGGGGGTTTAGTGCATTGGGCTGTCCTTTTTTACCCCAAGTGCATTTAACTTCACCACTCTTTTCCTTCTCATCGTCTTGATAAACTTCATTTTTCTCGATAATAGTATTGATTATTTCTTCGTCTTGTTTATCATTTTCGACAAGAACCACATCTTTTATTTCTTCTTCATGAGGAATAATAATCTCATTTTTCTCAATAGTAGAGGGAGAATAATTAAATGATGAAGTACTAATAGTAATAGTGCTAGTGCCTTTGTCTTGGCAATTTTTCATGTATTCTTGGAATAAATATTCTTGATCACTTGAAGAAGAAGATGAGGAAGAGCCAAAATTAAAATCAGCCGCAATAATGAGAATGAGGGTGTTGGAAATGAAGAACCAAAAATTGGTGGTGCTAACAAGAGTAGATGGGGAGAGGTTAAACATATAAAAGATAGAAATATACATAATAATTGAAAATACAAAGGCCCAAAAAGATACTAACTTATTTCTTTGTAATTCATGTGCTGGACTAATACTCCTGAATTTGCTAAGTTTTATAGGGTTTTCTATTAAATTTGGTTGAGGCATGGCCATATTTTGAGTTTGGGCACTTATTAGATTTCGTTCAAGTGATAGGATTCTAATTGTAGAGGGAATTTATAGTGGAAAATATGTACAAGAAGAGAAAGGGACTGGTGAATCATGATTAATCTAGATACTACTATTTTAAAGTTGATAATAATTGAGATACTATTGTGTTACATATAAACCCTTCGTAATTAAAAAATTTCCAATAAGATCCTATACCAATCATATAGTTCCTTCGATATGTCAATCAAATTTCTTGTGATATATAGATATAGGTTTGATAGTTTAGTTGTATACAGGGATATTTTTGTTACGACGGACGTTATTCTTTTATAAAATATTTTTGTGACAAGCTCATCATATGTGTGTAGTCATTTTTCATTCTTTTTCTTGAATCTATTTCTTCTGTTTTACAAAGAAGAGTTGAGTAGGGACTTCATGAATTGTAAATACTGATACCTCCTAAGATTAATATTCAACTTTTTACTAAATTCTTCTCTTGTGTTTGCACCTTGAGCTCCTCCATCCTTAAGAGCAAAAAAGAAAAAAGAATTCAAGAAATTTTTTTCTTTCAAAATGTTGTCCAAACGCTAAACTATAATCTATATTGCTCTTTAGAGTGCCTTAGCGGACGTGACCTAGCTAGCTCCAATTAATCATTTGAACAACTAAAGCTATTAGTGATACATGCAAATCATATTAGTATTACTTATTCAACTCTAGGACAGTTGTCATGAGTTTGATGGGATAGCGGTAACACTAATGCAATATTTATAAGATTAACTGATTTTATATAAGGTTGGATTCAAGATTTTAACTCGATGACTTTCATCAAGTTTAGTTTAAGATTTTTAGCACTACATACAACACATATTATATCTTTACAAGTATAGATTTTAACTCGATGAACTCTAATATCATAATTGATTTCCCCGTTGTTTAAACCTTATGTAGGAATTATTTTTCTTCTTAGTCCATGCATATTAATGCAGTTGTTTTTTGTGGATAAAAATGATAGAACGCAAAAAAATAATTGAAAAGATGTCAAATTACCAAGAAAAATGACTTTTAGGAAAATATTAAGTCATTTTTTACCAGAAAGTTTTTTTTTTTTTGGTGTTTGATAGTTACATTTTTTATGGAAAATACTTTCATTAGAAGAAGGTGGAAAATGACTTCTGTCACTTCTAAGCGTAAGGCATTTTCTATAATTATCTTAAAATTAACTTCATATAACTTGATTCAACTAACATTCATACATTATTCTTAATCTTTACTACTCAAATTTTCATCAAAATACTCTCCAATTTATTGAGATTCTTTTTAATATTTAATTAATATTCTAAAAAAATATTTTTTATTCACGCCAACCAAACACCAAAAAAATTGGACATGTTACATATTTAGTCGTCCGGTCAAATTAATTACCTTCATTAGCCAAATAACAGAAGAATATACATTATTTTATATTAAATATATATATATATATATTTTTATATATATATATCATACAATAATATACACAAAAAATTATACATTTACATACTAGCTATTATTTTGATAGACGATTATACAGTATAGCTTTTTCAATAATTAAAACATCTCATACCTTGGAAGCCTTATCCACAAATGTTGTGCTTTTTTTTCGTCATTTTATTCTATTAATATTATTATTATCTTGATTTTTCATCTTTGAGCATTGCATAAGCCATCTCACAGAAACCAAATGAGTTCATGACCACCCAAGTGTTCTACATGCATGGTAGTACTTCGCATTGAATTGCTTTCTTTTTTTATGTAAAAAAAAAACCCACATATATCGGTTTCATAAAATTGTTTGATTAAATAATCATTGAAAATTTGATCTGATAGATGGATGTAGTTTTCACAGCTGGTATCATAAATCTAAAACAGAGTTTAGTAAGTATCTATTTGGATTAATTTTTGACTTTTGACTTATCAGCCAGAAGTCATAAATTAAATTTTTAATTTATGGCTTTTAACTTATTTTTAGTATTTTAAGCCAAAATTTATAAGTTGAAATTTCAAACTTATTACCGTTGGTTTATTTTTAATATTTTAGCTTAAAACTAAGCGTTTATAAATACTTTTAAAATTTATCTAAATATTTTAAAAATATTTAAAAATTATTTTTAACTTAAAAACATTTAAAATAAACCAATTCAAACGGGCTCTAAATCCCCTCTCTACCTAAAACCATCCTCAAACTTATGCATATCATTGCGTTTGTGGACCCTTTTCCCCCCAACATTGCATTAATATTTTAACTCCCTGCCTTACAAATGTACGCTTCTAACTCTCTTCTTGGCCCCAATCAGCAGCAAATTTATCCTTACGTGGAAGCCAAGTCATGCCACGTCTTTACTTGTGGAAAACATGTCAATTTTACTGTCCAAAATTTTAGGTATTGATTTATTGTGATGATGTCATGTGTTGGTGAATATATCACAGATTCTATGATTCAGAATATTGTTTTTATTTGATCCCTTTGAGTTTTATATTTGTAGTTGTGATTAGATCTATTCATTAAAAAGAATCGAATTGAAAAAAAAATGAACAAAAATAAATAAATAAATATATAGGTTGAGTCTCGTATATCTCGTTCTTTTTAAGGAGATTCAAATTTATTGTGATATAATCTACACCGATCCGACAGTATAACTCTTGACTTGTCTTCTTCAAGAGATAACAACCCAACTATATCGTGTAACTCAAACAACTCTGAATTAATTGAAAAGTTCAAAGATCCACTAAGAATACCTTTTTTCAACATAAAATTACTCTCTTTTGTATGGTAAATAAGTTAAGAGACTTGATTTTTCTTTGTCCCAACTCCCTCTTTCACTATACTAGCCTCAAAATATAAACACGATATAAAACATCTTATCCACTTCTCATATTTTTTTTCTCTATTACTACACAAGGAAGAAATTAAGCATCGATATCCTTTATATAGGTGTGTGATTCCTTCCATAAATAAATGTCAAGAATATGAATAGTCATTTAAGGAGTATTGGAGCCAGTACTAGGAGATAATGAGGAGAACATGTCATTGTAGTTATATGAGCTATAAAGAATAATGATACCATTTTTTTCACTTTATGCCTACTAATTATCACACACTTTAATATTTTTATTTTAATATTAAAATACACTTATACACCAATCTAGGGAATAGATTATCCCTCAATTTCATTTTACTTGATTCTTATTCACCAGTGAAATCATTTTTTAAGAAACTAATTTTTCTATATACCAAACACACCTTTAAATGGTTAAACACAAGGCACGGAATTTTTTATGACTAATCGTTTACTATGGGAGGAAGAATAGATGAGGATGTGAAAATGTGGGGAGATAATTGTGTCATTTGTCTACTTTTTATTTGTTCTATTAATTAATTTATTTTTTACGTTGTTGCGTGGTCATATTAACCAGTAATTATTTAGTTCTTAATCAAGATTCGGCAAAATAGGTTAGTAACATAATTGAATTGAATAATAATTCATAGGAAAATCCAAAGAAATAGAGATAAATAATTAGGAGTTTAGTCAAAGATTATTAGGGCTGTGAAACTTATCCCAAGAACATAGGCACTAATTATGGCGCACTAAAGTATCGTATATGTTTAAGCATAAAACTTTATAGACTTGCAAAAGCAAGAATTTCTCTGTCTTCCGCTGTCCAAAATACTTGTTAGGTTTTCATTTTAAAGTGTTAATTTGACTAATTTTTGAAGCTATATTAAATTAAATTAATTCTAATATCTTATAATCAAGTTACAATTCTTTTCACATCACTATAATATAAAATATATTTTAAATTACTAATCAAATTTACATAGTTTAATTCTCAAAAGAAACGTGACATGTAATTTGGGATGGATGAAGTATTGTCTTTCTGCAATATATGACACGCAATAACACTTAATCGGCTACTTAACTTTTGTTTTTTAAATTATTACTATTAATAAATATTTGCTAAAGTGTACGTACTTGACTAAGGTTACAACTTCAGTTAAATATATTTGAATGAAAGACTTAACTTCAACCAATACTATTCTATGCATTTCTTTTCGAATCCAATTCATTTAACCGCTGAATCAAAATCAAAATAAAAAGTAATATCTAGAGTACATTTCGCCAACAGATTGTTTTTGTGCTATACTATATTAACTTCCTTACGAAAATTAATGTAGAACAATTAAAGTAATATATTTTCTCCAAAATTTAACTATGAAAGTTGGTCTTTATTTTTAGGAGAATTACAATTAATAAGAACTTCAATTATGAACATCATTCTGCTCCAAGCTTCAATATTTTGTCCATCTTGCTCTTACTATCTCGATGTACTAATTAATGGTCTTGATGGTAACTTCAATGAAGGATAATGTTATGATTTAGTATATATGCAATTGCTATGTTATGATTTACAGAAAATTATTATGTAGGATAACTTTTTAAACTAGTTATAATAATATCATTATGGCATGGCTTCTCAGACTAGATTAAGACTGGGCATTCTGCCGAAATGACATGGTCGGATTGGAATGGATCGGACTGGACCAGTATGAACGGGACGGAACCGGTACCGGATTGTACCGGTTCGAAATAATCGATATGAAACAGCGGTTCCATTCCGTTCTGTTAGTAGTCGCTATATTACTGATATGAACCGGACGGGACTGGGATAACCGATAAGGGCGGTTTTATTTTATTTTTTAAAAAAATAGTTTTTTATATTATGAATAAATAAATTAATTTTTATACTTCAGTAAAGAATAAATATTATATTTTGAATTATGTAGTTTAAGTTTAAATTTAGTTTAATTTTAAATATTTTGAATTAAGCTTAAATATATTTTTTTTTTCTAAGTTTTTCAATTTATAAGTTATAAGTTTTTAAGTTTATATTTTTTGAAGTTTACATATTTGAATTTTGAAGTTTATATAAAAATATATAACTTTGTTAAAGTTTTTTTTTTCCTAAGTTTTTCAATTTATGAGTTATATAAGTTTTTAAGTTTATATTTTTTGAAGTTTATATATTTGAAGTTTATTAGTTTGTTAAACTTTTTTGTTTTTCTAAGTTTTTCAATTTATATGTTATTAAGTTTGTAAGTTAATTTTTTTTTTTTAAGTTTATAAGTTGCTAATTTAAACACTCAAACTAAACAAAAAAGAAATGCATTAAGTAAAAGTATGATAAAATTAAAAATCAATTCAATTTATTCAAAATTTCAAATTTGTATTACAATTTACAACTATTAGTAGAGCGCCTAATTTACGCAGCCACCTTCTAGGAAGGGTTCTGTTTCAACTAAGCCTCGAATGTAAACTAATAGTTGTATAATCCTATAAAGTTTTGTTCTAACTCTTGTAAATTTTGAGCAATAACCTCCGATCTTGGTAAAGCTTGTTGACGATCTTCAATTTCAATGGCATCATCACTATTACATCCAATGACTTCATCTAAATAATCTTCTTGTAATTTACTTAACTTTGGAACTCCTTTATTTCTTCGCTAGGCGTTGATCCAATCTCTAAAAGTCACCGATACCTCCAAATTGTCTTCTGCTAATGAATATTTATGATCGCCGATTTGAAATCTTGCCGCACTGAAAGCTTGTTCCGCAGCTACGGATGATCCTTGAATAGCTAGCACGTCCTTCACCATCTTGCTAAGTTTTGGATATTGATGACCACGAGCCCTCCACCAAATCAATAGCTGCGGTACACCTTCTTGATTTGTGATAGTATCAGAACCTTGGTCAAGATATTTAACAAATTCACATTTATGAGAAGAATGAAGACCAAGTGATGACTGTGCTCTACCATGAGCATCTAGTCGAGGCATAGAAGTTTGAGGAACTTCAACATTATCGAAGGTGCAATATTTTTCATACAATTCCTTAGCACAAGTTTGAATGTTGTTTTGACAAGTTATCAAATCCGGACTTTCTTGCGGTTGAATATTTAAATTTTGATAAATTTCTTTAACCAAAGCTTTTGCACCATATTCTTTGTATTCCGGGTTAAAAAGAATTGCAATTAAATAAATTTGGGGGATAGGGAAAAAATATTTTTAAATTTTTTCAACCATAGCTACAATAGCATTCTTAAAAAATGCATTATCTTTATACTCAGCAAAAAAGGGGATGAAATAGACCATATATGTATTAAAATTTCAGAAATAGTGGGATAATACGATCTAGATTTTTTTTTTTGTAGCATCATAAAATGATTTCAAAAAACCTTTAAGTGCTTCTATTTGATCCCAATCATTTTCATTAAGTTGATGACTAGAATAAGCGTTATGAGAATTAAACATCGTAGTAATAGGCTGTCTATATGTATAAGCATCTTCAATCATTTCATAAAAAGAATTTCATCTAGTTTTAACTTGTTTTGGAAACAAAATTCTTTATATTGTCTAATTCTACTACTATTATGCATATGAAAAATTCAAAGCACAATATTTTCAACTTTATCACAAGTATTATCAATAATTGAATATCATCCTTCATAACTAAATTTAATATATGTGCAACACATTTAACATGAAAAACAAATTTACTAATTGGACAAATTTTAGTTTCTAGATGAGAAATAGAATTTAAATTAGCAGAAACATTATCTAAAGTAATGCTAATCACTTTATCGGAAAGACAATAATATTCTAAAATATGACCTACAGTAGAAGCAATATAAACACCAGTCTTTTTATGTTCACAAATTTTATAAGCAATAATTCTTTTTTACAAATTCCAATTATAATCAACTCAATGTGCAGTAACTAGGGCTGTTCATGGTTTTGGTTAAAAATCAAACCGAACTGCAAATCGAACCAAACCAATTAAAAAAACCGACATATGGTTTGGTTTGGTTTGGTTTGGTTTTAAATTTTGAAAACCGTCACTATTTGGTTTGGTTATGGTTTTACTAAAAACAAAAGCGAAAAAATAACCAAACCGAACCGATAAATTGTATATATAAATTTTATAATTATTTATATATTATTCACAAAAAAAATATAAATATTTTGTTAAATTTAATCATAGATAAATTTAAGTCTTTTGACTCTAGCACTTACCAGATTATTTTTTAAGCCCAACTACCCAAACTCAAGCCCAACAATACATTACTCAGTCTTTACTATACATTAATACCCCAACTCCCCAAGTCTCCCAACCCTACACAAATTTCACATTTTCACTCTCTTTTTTGGGAGCTTCTTCTTCTTAGTTCTTAGAGAAGCAAAGGAAAAAACCCTAGCTGGTTTTTTCTCCGTCCAGATTCTTCACTCTCTGCGTTTTTTTGATAGCTGGTCTTCACATTTTTACTGCAAATTAAGATTGAACAGGTCTTCTCCGGCCAGCTTCTTCTTCTTAGCAAGGTAAAAAAGCAAAAAACCCTCATTTTTATTTCACAAGGAAAAGTGTAAGTGGAGATTGAACAGGTCTTCTCTGTTCAATTGGTTGAAAAGTAAAAACTTTAAATATTCTCTGGCGCTTGTATTGAATTAAGGTCAATCAACAGAAGCTTTTATGGAAGAAGGAATAGTTTTACAATCTTAGCCGCTAATTATAAGTACTGACTTAAAGCTATAAATAAAGAGGACAGCTGCAATGATATGTAGTTAATTTCTCTAGCTCCTAAGTCATAACCAATATATATTTTGAAATATTTATGAATCTTAATGTTACTTTATATTTTAGGATTCTTAACATAAAAACTTGCATTTGAAATAGAAATCCTTTTCACAAATATTTTTCATTATCTCAGGTTTGGTTTCCATTAGCCTCCTGTTTTGTTAAAACCTGCAGTTTATATGATCAGTAAGTATGTATGATCTGAAATTTTATATTCAAGTTTGGCTAGTGTTGTGGGAAGGTTAAGGCAGTAGCGGATCCCTAGTCATAACCGCAAAAACCGCAAAAACCGAACCAAACCGACAAGAACCAAACCGACGGTTATTTTTTTTGTGTGGTTTGGTTTGGTTTTAAAAATTTAATAACCGACTAAATTGGTTTGGTTATGGTTTTAACCAATAACCGATCCAAACCGACCCATGAACACCCCTAGCAGTAACAGTTAAATAATCGTTACCATTAGGACTACGACTCATATCAGTGGTAATAGCAGCCCTACAATCCATTATGTAAAAATAGCTACGAAGAAATTGCATATGTTTTTCTTGAAATTCAAAAATATTTCTTTTTATCATACTTCTTGAAAAACCTTCAAAATTGGGATTATATGTATCCAGAATATATGTTATAAAATCTTTATTTTCTCCAAAATTAAAAGGCAAATCACAAACAACAATCATTTTAGCAAAATTTTCACGATCACGATCACGATCCCTATTATAGGGTCGTTAAGTAACAGGATCAGACGGGTTTGAAGGATTTAGTTTAGTTTGAACCATGTTTGACCCGGCAACAGAGGGTCCAATTCCAGAACCGACAGTTTGACGTAAAGCCATATATGTATTCCATTCTCTCGGATGTTTCTTAATCAAATGAGTTTTTAACCCCCCAGTTGAACCTCCAGACCCGCCAGATACATATTTCCACTGTTGTTTACAAATACCACACGTAGTAACAATTTTTTCATCATTCAAATAACAAAATTTTCACACACCTAACCGGAGGAATAGGGGGACGACTACCTCCAACATGAGGATTATCTTGAGTTAAAGCTTCGACACTAGCGGGGGCGGGAGCGGGAGCGGGACTAGTCGGTGTATCATCTAAATCATCATCCACATGTAATTCTACTTCTTCGTCTAATTCATCTTCAAAATCATTATACAATCTTTCGAGAGCTTCATGGGGAATAGGAGTATTGGTATTAATTTCTATGATAAAGGGATGGACAAAATTAGTTTCATTAACATGCGTAAAATCATCCGTATTAAATCTAACTTGAGGCAAGTAAGAAGAACTAGAAGAACCTTTATTTTTTTTATTACCAAATTTTATTAAATCATTTGCTTTTTGTGCAATACTTTTTTTATCGAATTTTTTTTGAGAGGAATCCATAATATAATGAAATAAAATATGAAAGTAACAAATTAAAACAAACAAATCACAACTAATAAATACGAAAAATAAATTACAAGACTAGAGAGTAGAACGAATGTATCAAACGTCTGCCGTAAAAGCAGACGATTATAACCGAAATTTGAAACTTGAAAAAGATTGTTCCTCCAAAAGTCACCAAATTATACTTCAATTGTAAAATAATAACAATAATTATAGAATTTATAGATATTGAGAGTAGAAAATTGAGAGAGAATGAGAGTTGAAATTGTGAATAAAAATTTGAATGGGGAAGAGGTATCTATAAGATTTTGGAAAGGGAGGGGGCTCTGGGGGGATGGGGGAGCTGGGGGGTCAAACTAGTTGTTGCCAATGGTCCCCAACAGCTAGTTACCGTTACAGATTTTTATTTTTTTAAAATTAAAAAAAAAAAAAAGAAATTCACCGAATCGGACCTGACCGGATGTGACCGAATCAGACCGGGTCGAAACCGGTATGAACCGGTACCGAATTCCTTGTAGAAAATCACGATTCCGTTCCGTTTTGATCCGGGTTCTGTTACATGTCATACCTTTCTGTACCGGTTCCTTCCGAATTGGTACGAACCGATATCGGTACCGGCACATACCGGTCTGGTGGCCAATTTTAGACTAGTAGCCTATTTGGCCAAGCTTATTTTTCCCCAAAAGTGCTTATTTTTTCTCAAAAGTGCTTATTTTTAAAAATTGAGGTGTTTGGCCAAGCTTATGGAAGAAAATAAGTGCTTCTGGGGAGTAAAAAAAGCAGTTTTTCATAAGCTAAAAAAAGTAGCTTCTCTCCAAAAGCACTTTTGAAAAAAGCACTTATGAGAAAAATATACTTAAAAGCACTTTTAAAAGTTTGGCCAACCACTAATTGTTGCTTAAAAGTGTTTTTTTAATTGTATTGGTCAAACACAAACTGCTTCTCACCAAAAGTACTTTTTTGAAAAGCACTTTTAAAAAAATCACTTCTGAAAATAAGCTGATTTTAGAAGCTTGGCCAAACAGGCTATCTACTTATAATTTGAGGTAGATGTCGAAGCATTGACCAAGATTTTTTAACTTTTTAAATTGACGAATGAAATGTTGAATTTCGGATCCTGCTCCTTTATAATTTGGGCTTGGCCCCAATATTTTGTGTGCGCGATGGAAATATTTTTTGCAACAATTGAATGCACATATTGACAATCTATGACGATCTTAGTAAACCGGCAGCAACATATTGACAAATACCATTATTGTCACGAGCTTTCTCCAGGGATGCTTCTATTTAGATTCTCTCATCTCATAAACAGAGTGACTAAACGAAAGTTATACGAGGCACAAGATGAAAAATATGACCGTGTTTGGTTAAACATGAAGTTTGGGAAACAAAAATAGGACAGCCGAGTATGTAGCTGATTTTTTTTTTTTTTAAAATAAAATGAAATGAATGTACTACTTACTTCTTTTATTTTCCTACCCAAAAAAAGATCCATTTTGGATCTGGACCTATAAAATACTTGGCGTACGTGAGTTGCAGTTGTTGCTGGTCAACTCTTCTTTTTCACTCCTTAAATCTCAGATATTATAGAGAAGGTAGAGGGATCGTAGAGCAATGGGGGCATTAACAACAGCACTGATAGCAATAGCAGGTGTAATTCTTGGTTGGATCACTATAGAGTTGGCCTGCAAGCCTTGTCTTGAAAAGGGTAGAGAAGCCATTGATCAGAATCTCAATCCTGACTATGATCCTGATGAACAAGAAAACATTAGGACCCCTTTAACTGCAAATCCACCTCAAGAGTCTGATTCTTCTACCCCCGTCAAAATTGTCTGATCATTTTCTATTTTCTTGCTCAGCTCCCCCTTTATAAAATTTTAGTTTTGTGTTTGTTTTCTTGCCTCTTGGCTTCTGAATTTGTGTATTCTGAAAGCTAGGCGGCTTTTGTGTTTTTGGGTTTGAATTTTTCCCCATATTGTAATATGTTTTGAGAAAAAAAAAATGCTTCTTAGTGGGTTTTCTTTTTTGTTTGTATAATGAATGTTAAAGAGGAAAATGACTACAGTTTGTTGAGAAATTTGGATATTGGCTTTGAAGTTGTTTGTCTCTTAAGATTGTTGACACTATAGCAAATGTAATGGTTTTTGATGATTTAGCTCTGTAAGTTCAATTAGAGTTGGTTCTCAGATTTGGAGAGAGATGGTAAAATTATCTGTCAGTGAGATGGCTACATTCTAATTGGATCAATCAGAATTTCGAATGTATAAAGTTACCTACTTCCATTTTGTTGAATTGTTCTTTCATTGTGCTCTTGCTGTTAGAATATCACCCCTGAAAATGGAGAACTGCCAACTCTTTTAACTGTTGAACATGCGAAAGATCCATGGCAGCTCCTATGACAAAACCATACTGAACTCTTTAGATTCTTTAAATGTTGGTGTGGTGTTCTGCACATAAACTTAAACTGCTGGTACAGACAAAGGTGTCAAGAGTGTCCAGATTATTGCCCAATCTAGCATTGAATAGATTGGCTATTCACCTACTCAAGATCTCGAATCAATAATGGGGTCTACTAGGCACCAACTAAATGGGCGTCCAAATTGGACCAACTCGTTTGTCGAGACTCTGATTCCCTCAAAGTTATGAAGACATTGATTTCTCAACACGATCAGTTTTCCTGATTGCATGATGAACTCACTTGATAAACATCGACGTAAACAAGTTGCTCCTACCAACTGAGCTATATACCCCTAGGTGCTTGTGATCATATTCTACAATCCTTCACTTGGACTCATAGTTCCCATTAGCTCAAAGCTATTCGAAATTGTCACAAATGCAGACAGAGCCAATAGGTGGTGAAGTTAAAGATCAGTTAATTTGCGCACATTTAGGCATAATACAGAGATAATAAGGGTAGAATCAGTAAAGTTACATTACTTGTAATAGTAACATGCAGGTAACAATTTTATCGACAAGGCAAAGCCAAATAAGCACATTCTTTTTTAACATTCTATTGAAAGACATCTTTTTTCTTCGAGGTGTAGTTAGAATAAAATTAAAAATGCACTTGTTCATGCTAAACGTAAGCTTTACAGCTGAATCTGAGAATGGAAGTCCTCTCCCCAAGTCATTTACAAGGAAAATTTTATGCCGTGAACATTCTAGGCAAGATAGTTGTAAACTTGAGGATTGTTCCTGTCTCGTTCCAGATACTCCCTTTCAATGAGGCTTTCAATCCTTTTCTTCAAGTCAGCTGGTTTTATAGGGAATTTAAGCTGCATCAACAATGTGCAACAGTCAGTGGGGAAATAACCATGGTACACTTAGTTGCACTTTTCTGAGAAAAGGTAAGTATATGGTACATTGAATTACATTTTGAATGTCAAAGCATCATTAGTTGGACTTTTGATTGATCAAAATGCTTCTAAAAAAAAGTTCTCACAACCAAACTATGTCTGTGTACCATATTACAGTAATTGCATATGAGTAGCTTGTTTCTAAAGTACTGCTGAGGAGCCAAAATACACTTAAATGTTACATACTTAAAAGTATATTCTCCACAGATACCAACATTTCGATAACAGAATGTGGCAAGGAATGCAGTTTGTTCCACAAGATTTGCTCAGTTATAGAAATCACGAACTTGAAATATATCAACTAGCAGAGCCTTGACAGGTGTGTATGGCATTCATAGTTGTAGTATTGCTGTTTAAGAGTACATGAATCGGAATTCCTATCTTAATCAAACAGTCTAGAATTTCGCATTATCATCAACCACCGAGGTCAATTGACAAAAATTCTATTATTTTCTCTGTCCAATCTTTAGCGCTGGTATACAAAAGCCAGTTACAATAAATTGGAGCCAGAGTTTATGATTTTAACATTCAAAACAATTGAAACAAAATGGAGGGTTAAATAAGACATCCTGATAGAGAAAAGCAATCAGAACTTCAGCAAAACAATCAACTGTTTTGGTCACTTTGTTTCTCCTCTCAGTATAAGCATTATACATTTTCAAGAAATTTGTTGCACTTTGAATTTACTACTTCGCAAGTCAAAGAGCAGTAGCCTTTTCATGGTGTAGGATCCACCGGCCTAAATACAAGTTAAAGTACACTCCCAGCCTAATAATTCAAATGATATTTCCTATTCTGCATTTCTGCCCCAAATAGAAGGTTTTCTCCTCCACATCATATTACTATTATGCTTTGTTAATAAATTATTTGCCTTCAAAAACCATGACAAGATTTTGAGAACATGATAGAGGTATAGCCTCAGAAACACTAAAATGATTTTAATTGTACTTAAATTCATTGAGAGCTTAAGTTTGTGAGTAGCGAACTTGAGACAGTTCTATTTGTACTGGAACTAAATGCAATCACCTGTTTGGATTGAAGGGAAGACGCCCATAGGGGCAACTGATAGATTTTACTCAATAGGGTTCTTATGTGGAGTTCATGCATCTTCAGAGCTTGCACCAGAGCCATTTCCCCAAAACAAGATTCAAAAATTATCTGTGATGCATTCAGTTAAGAAGTGACTTTACCTGCTGAAAGAGTTCAGTTATCAAAAGGGTATGACTGAGCACTTTTCTGGTCTTCATTATCCTAACGATAGCAGCATCAACCTGCAGAAGTGGAGACAGAAGACTAGATTATGTCAACAGCAAAGGAGAATGATTAGTCTAAAATTTTCCCTTTGATATCGAGAGCCTATGTGTTACTAGAAAATATCATTTCCTTGAGTGATTTTAGCCCAAGCCAAGGAAAGGAATCCAACTTTTTCCCCCCAACTATCTATGGCAATGTAGGAAACAGAAACATTGACTACCAACGGGAAATTAGAGCAGGAAAAAAAAAGAAGCAAGAAGATAGCAAACGACAACTTAGCAAATTAGTTATTACACAGTTGTGAAGCACTCCAACTACGAGAAGACAAACTTCTTTTTATCAGGTAAAAAATGATACAGAAAGTTCGTTGTCTTTAGATGATTCTCTTTTTGCAAATTCAATCCAACATACAAAAGTGGTGTGTGTGGGGGGGGGGGGGGGCTAGGAAAGCGGAAAGCAAACCTGGTATTGCCGGTCCTGGAATACTCTCTCTGTGGTGTTTGTGTTCTCCTCAACTGTTTCCTTCATCTGAATGGCATTTACCTTTACACACGCATAAATGATTAGCATTTATATGTCTAGGCATAACACCAATCACACCTTAAGAAACATGTCAAAATCATTTGAAAAGGCCTCACATTTTTTCTTCTCTTTCTGAGAAATTGAAGCATTAATATTCTAGAAGTACCAAAAAGTACCTTAATCCGATAGAGTGGAGTAGTAAATTGGTCATTGAACACAAAGGTATCGTCGTCTTCCACATCTCTTCCTTTTGGAATCTGTAAAATAACTTAATTTTTTCAGCAGCTAAAGGTTGAAACCAGAATGATATTTATTATAAGAGTTGATATATTCTCAATATTGTAAAATGGGTAATTATTTTATTTTTCTTCTAGAAAATCCAAACAATATTGTCTAATACAAACACTCAAAATATATTGCCATCTTTTCTATTGTAATACCCTTCATGCAGTTTCTATTCACCATGTCCTATTTCATGACAACTACCATTTGAGGAGTCAAACAACTTATTTGAATATAGCTTCTTTTCTTTTTTGTTTGTGACGGTGGTGTCCGGACCGACTTGCGCGTACCTCAACTAGTTCTACCCTTTACTTGCTACAATATCAGTTTACAGTACTTCCCGTAAACTTGCTGAATGCAACGAAGTTTATTTTTAAACTGTATCAATGTCAAATTCAAGTAAAATATTAGACTGTTTGAATCTCGCGGTCCCAACCATGTTATTCACTTTGGAGTGGAGAGACCATCTTCGTTTTGTTTCCAATGCACAAATCAATCGAAGTCCAATCAATCTTCAAAAGCTGGGAAATCGGCTTTTAAAACTAAATACACCTTATCAATTTGGGGTGATGAAATAGGTAAGAATCTCCACCTAGTAATGACCACCCACCTTCTGGAGAACACGAACTTTACCACATGCAAGAGACTGTAAAGTTCTCCTGAGCTCTTTATCCTCAATTCGAGTTGCTTCCTTAATATCTTGAAAGCTAAGATTTTCCGCATCGTTAAAAAGCATTAGAACAACAGTCTGTAGAAAGAACAGATGGCAAAAAACCAGCAAACAATTTAGACATCTGCTGCATATGTGACAGGGTTAGCTAGAAAAAGGGATAAGTATCTCTCATACATTCAGTGAAAGAGTAGACAAACCTGAAACAGAGACACTGCCAGCTCCTTTTTACCTTTGGGAAACTCTGCTTTTAGAACACAGTGCCCCAAAGAATTTTGCCACATCAACCGCCTACCGCTGTATTTGCTCAAGTAGAATTCCTTGAAAATATCCTGCAGTACAGATCCAAATATAAGGGCATTTGTAGTTTACACAAACATACTCAAGGCGCGAAAGAGGACCTTAATGGAAAGTAAAATGACGCAAAACCTGATAGATATTGAGTTCATGGGGGAGCCGGACATCCATGGGCGGGTATGTTGGCCAGTACCTGCATGTCCACCAGTATAAATGAGCTTTAATTTCAATCAAAATGCAAAACAAAGAAAGAGAAAAGTTTCAAGCTAGAAAAAGTAATGATACGCTTAGCACGATAAGCAACTTGCCCTGTGGTTAATACATGAACACTCATCTCAATTCCTGTTGGGAGTTTTTTCCTGGCTTGAGAAGATTGCTTAAAGGATTCATTTATCTCTTTTGACAATTCAATATCCTGGATAATTGTTTCGAAGATTAAAACAACAAAATCAATGATTAAAAACTGGCAGCTCCACATGAAAGCTAGAAAATACAAAATTTATTCTCCAATAACAAAGGACACCTCTAGAATGGGTATAATAAAATCAGTTAGAGCCTACCTAGAGGATATGTTTATTCTGGTAAACTATGGGGTCACCAGTCTAACCCCTTCCAGTTACATTAGTACACAGAAGCACTAGAATAAAGGACATGCGGGGAAAAGCTTATTCTGTTTACCACACTTTTATAACAATTTCTATTCCAGTTAAAAATTCTGAACCTGAGGTATTTAAAGCCAAGATGAGATGTTCACATTTTAGTGGAGATCTGTCAGTTGAGAAAAGATTGGAGGACTTTTATCTGGTGTTCAATGAAAACCACTTTTTGCAGAGCAGGGAACCGGGAAAGAAAATTATTTCATCTGATCCACTAGTATTTCAACCTCAAAAAAACATGACACGAGATGCATATATCCTTCCATACCTTGAACATTCCTTCCAATTTGTTAGTGAATTGACTACCACATTCAGTCTTCAACTGTACCATAACGAAAAGACTCAGTATACAGCAAGATAAATCAAGTAGAAAAAGCAGAAGCTACACATAAGAAACATGACCTTAGAGATCATGGACTTCTCTGCATCGATTGAAGCACTCTTTCCCAACAATAATCTCTTTGCTAGATCTTTCTTGTAGAATGCCTCAAATACATCCTTACCCTACACAAAAGGTGAAAGCAATATCTCACATACGCGATATACAGGAAGTATCAAATCATGTTCAGCATAAACAGGCTAATCCAACTACAGATTCCTTAAATTTTCTTTTCTTACTGCTCATTGTATCCTCATACCTGTATAAACCTGAACAGAACCAAGACTTTATCAAGTGTACCCTCCAATTCCTCTTCTGAAGTACCCTTATTTCCAGCACGAAGCTTCTCGTCCACAAATTTAGCAATCAGCTCAGCAGGCCGATTCTATAAATGGCAAAATAATCCAATGAATTTTGTGAATCAATTGAGTAAATACTGCACTTTGGTGTACCAGAATGAATTTTGTATAACAAATAATAATCATCACTAGTAATCTGCCCCTCGACCACGAAGTTAAAAAGAAAGGTCCAGGAAGACAATATTTACAAAGTGACGGAAGAAGTATGACAAGGCTTCAATCTACCCAGAATGGCAGATCTATTAAAGTAGATCAGAGCATCTAACATATTTACTGTTTACCACAATTCAGTATTGCAGATCTCATCTAACAAAATAAAATTCAATGGACAGATGCAAGCAGGTTGAACAACCAACTTAATGGACTAGGAAACACGAGCAAGGCTTTAACAATGTTACCTAAAATAAGATGTTCTATCCAACTGGAAAAAAGTTTCCATGATGATACTTTCATCGACGAGTCTTAACGCAGGAACCATCGTGACCATGATTATCCTGTTTTGATCCCTTTCAGTTTTGTGTGTGTGTGTGTGTGGGGGGGGGGGGGGGGGGGGGGAATTAGAGGAGGGAGGGGTACGGATGGAAAGAAGTGAAGAATCACCTTACAATGGTCTGTCCTATATGCTACAGCAAGAACTCTAGATAATTTGTAAGATGCAGGTTCGGATATTTTCAAGTTTTATGCCTTATGTTAAAAAAGCATGAGAATCTATCGATGGCATATTAAGATATGCCTGGTACAGCAGGTCACATACAGCAGCGCAGGAACTGGAGCAGTGCACCTATTTGCATGGATTGATTGATTTTCAGAGATGAATAAAGAGGAAAAAACTTTGCTTTTTCCTCAAAACCATTGACAACTTTGGTTTCTTTGAACCCACTTCTAGTAGGGATATTACACAAGAACCCTATTCTAGTACCCCTTGGGCATGATCAGTGTACTTCATTTAACACATGAAAAGAGATGAGGGAAAGGAACACACAGCGATAATAGCAGTTTCCTAGCACATGTACTTCATGTAAAACATGAAAAGAGCTGAGAGAAAGGAAAACTCAATGTTACTAGCAAGTAGCAACTCTTTTCACATGAGATAAAGCATTCTCATAAATAATGCATTAGATCTATATTCTTCCCATTCCCCTACTACCCAGCCCAACTGCAGAAGCAACAAATCAGGAGGTGGGAAAGGGTAAATGATGTCTTATTTCAGCGAGGTGATACAACATAGTGCCTAAGTGGGCTTTTGGATATAAAAATTGTGAAGTTTGAAAAGAAGCAGCATTTGTTTTAAGTTGAAAATGGTATTTGGAAATTGGAGTTGTGTTTGGACATGAATACAATTTGGAGTCATTGTTGAATTTTTGTGAGTGATTTGGAGTGAAAATTGTGAAAATAGCTTTTTGAGTTTCTCGAATTCCGGAAAATTGTAACAATTCTATGTCCAAACAGTTTTCCGGAAAAATGTGAAAATTATCCATGGCCAAACAGGCACTAATTTTTTCCTTCTTTCTTTAGTTCTTTTTTTATTAAAAGAAAACATACTGCCAAAATCTTAGAGACATTGGGATGTATTTACATGTATTCCACAGAGGTAAATAAAATTGAGCAAACAACTCATTACAACTTCATTACCTACTAAGCCAATCTGGAATGGATCGGTAAAATATTCCATTCAGTTGTATTGGGTGTGGTATTAATATAATTGGTCATTCATTTCAAATAACAGGAGTACTTAAATTCCTTTTGACAGTAGCTCGCTAAGTGACATCAACAGTGCTAATATACAGAATACTTGAGATAATTATGAATACAGATATGTGAAGGCTAAAGCTAGTTGTTGGAAAGCTACATATCAAGACAGGTGTTATCAACTGAACAACTGTACCTCACAGAGATTTATGAGATGTCCAAACGCATCCTTGATAGTGTTGCCAAATGCTTCATTTTTAGAAAAACTTTCTTCCCATATAGTATCAACAGATGCCTTAAATTCCAACAGGCTAGATACCATATCTTTATCTTTTTCATCGTCATGCACAATGCTTTGCCCAGCTCTTCGGATGTATGAGCTAAGAGCTTGCTTCAATGATTCAAGCGCCTCTACCCTAGGGAAGAGTGAATACATTCTTCGAAGATCCTCAATACGCTTTCCATCCATCAGCATCATGAAACCCTGGAGATGAGAAACACAATTAAGAAAAGCGTACAAATTGCAGCAGAAGCCCATGTCTACACAGGGAATAGAAAAGTTTCTTCTTGTAAAGTAATAACTATATTAATATGTGGAAAAATTCCCTACTATACATGTGATATACACAAACTAAAGAATCTCAACAAAAAAATGGGCGTCTTTGATCTCAACTTATATATGCTATCCACAATCTCATGATTGCACCCAAAAAGGAGATAGAATGTCCACCTAATAGGTGCAAAAGAATTTTCCGTCCTTTCAACGACACTCCTATTACTTTCCCTCCATATTTTCCACATGAGTGCTAAAGGGACTACTTCTCACACCATCGTTCTCCTTTATTCCTTCTAAATCCCTTGCTAACTAGCCACACTTCACTTTCACAGCAGCAGGTATGGCCAATTGTATATCAAATTCATTCAGCATGATGTCACATAGAGGTGTGCAACTCTGCAATGCCGAAGTAAGTGGTCCACATCTTCTCCTAAATTCTTACACACTAAAAGAGGGCAGCTCAATGAACTAAGCTCTCGCTCTGCGCTATGACCTGGGAAGGACCGGACCACATTGAGTTTATCGTACACAACATTACCATGCATTTCTATAAAAGACTGTTTCCACAGCTTGAACCAGTGACTTGGTCACATGAAAACAGCTCTTACTGTTGCACACCAACAATGTTTTTCTTCTCCCTCTCACATTCTCAGTTATAAGGATTGATTAACTCAAGCTAGTCAAGGAAAAAAAAAAACATTTTTCAGTGCTCTACAAATCCATACTGAACAATAGGAAAATGTTGGCTCCCCTTTCATCAATTTTCTACAACAAAAAGATTTTCAATATACTATAAGAAAATGACCTAACTTAAAAGATCTCATTTCTCCATCCATTTCATTTCCAGGTGTTCTGGCATGTCCATGATATCTTTGGCCTGTAAAGTAAGGAAATACTGGAATTCTACAGCTTCTTAATCATGCAAATTCCTTCTTAACCTTATCCCATAGTGCTCCTCCTCTCTTTTTCTTTCACGCCTAAGCTACCTTCCATGTCTTCTGGATTGATACGCTTAATATCACTGGGGATGAGTTGTTCAAATGCTCATCATCACGCCGTTTATGTTTCCAAGAACTTTATCTACATTGTCCACTTTGAAGCTGATGCATCATTGAAACTCATATAATACTGTCATTATATTCTTTACAGGCCTCCCAGAAGAATACTTTGTCTGCATCCCCCTACTTGACTCTATAGTTGTTAGGGGTCGTTTGGTGTGAGGTATTAGAGAAAATAGCAATGGGATAAAATTTTTGTGTCTTTTAAGTGGGTGTTTGGTGTGAGGGATTGGATTATTTATCCCATCACTTTTGCCTTAGTGATGGGATAAGTTATCCCACATACATTGTGGGATAACTTATCCCGGGATAAGTTGGATCCCAACCAAACGACTCCTTACAGTTACCTCAGCATAAGTACCTTGTCTAGTATTGCAGAAATATGACGTTCTAAAAGTTGCCTCTCTGCAGTTGCTATTAATGGTTTTCTTGTACTTGCATCCAGGTAGTGTAAGCACCTTTCATGTTCTTCGTGCAACCTTACCTGCAAGGAAAAAAAAGACCAGTCAGGTACTTGATCATAGCAAAATAAAAGCATGAGCGCATGACAATATCTTAAAATAATAATATATGCCATCTTTATGAGAAAAAGATAACCTGATTGGTTTATGAAGGTTAAATTGACTACTACAGTTTGATTCCACAAATAGATTTATTTATTTTTTTCAGAAACAAATTTGTAGATTTGAGAAACTAATCAAAGATTGCAATCTTTCAAAAAAAATGTTGAAGATGCACGTGAACAAAAACATGGTCAGACAATAATGCAATTGACTATGAAAACAGTAAGTTCAGTTCTTTGCAATGAATGGATTATACTTAACATGAGGGAGAAAAAATAGGTCAAATGTCATTTATAGCTCAAAAAGATAGGCTACAAGGAAGCAGAGAAAGCACACCTCTACATGCTTCAAATAATCTGGAACATCTGATTGTTGCATGTATTTGACACCTTCAGTAGCATAAAACTCAGAAGTTCGCTCAACAAATGGCTTCTCAAAGCTCTCTGCGTAAATTCCTAAGGCAGTGAACATCTTCAAAAGATGGTTAAGGAGAGATCTATCAACTGCCTCACCTAATCTGGAAGAATTACACCAGAATGAACAAAGAAAATAATAAAAGGAAGAAACTTGAAGACCTCAGTTTTCTAATTAAGCATAAAATGTTTGTTGAGTCCCACATCGGTGGGATGCGGAAAAATCAATCTCTTTATATGATCTTGGGCAGCCCTCACCTCTTGAGCTAGCTGTTGGGGTCGAGTTAGACCCAAGGTCCATAACATGGAATCAAAGCCAAGACCATCCCACTTCATGATTTACCGATGTTGGCCCCCCATAGTAAATTCCCATGCTCCAAATGTCCAGCCCTGGGCGTGATGGGGTGTTGAGTCTCACATCGGTGGGATGAAGAGAAATTGATCTCTTTATATGGTCTTGGGCAATCCTCACCTCTAGAGCTAGCTTTTGGGTTGAGGTAAGACCCAAAGTCCATAACAGTGTGGCAATCAGTGTTATCAAAGGCGCGCTAAGCCCCAACAGACCTTAGAGCTTTTTTGCGCTTTTCGCTTTTGATAACACTGGTTGCAATAATAAAAAGTATTCCGTCAGTCCCAATTTGTTTGGTGCTCTTTCCTTTATTATCTGTACGAAAAAGCATGGTACACTTTACATCTTAAAACTCTTAAGATTTACATTTTCACATTACCCATAATAAGATATTATTATAGGAGTTGGCTATTTTAAATGCATTGACATGATCTGTTGTGGACCCCACTAAAAAAGTGCTTCTGGTGTTTTTAAAAGAACTAGTTTTTTCTTTTTTGATAAAGTAAGGTATTTCATTCGCAAAAGGGCATCAAGAACAAACTCCAAAATTGTTCCGTGAATATGGAGGGTTGTAATTATGTGTTCTCCTTTTTTAGATTTCCTGTAAACACTATTTAGATACCTAATTGCTTGAGAGAAAAATCAAGTCATTCGTTCTCAGAAGCTCTTCTTATCTCCATCCTCTACACTTCTCCGTTTTTAGTCCAAAGAATAATCAATAAATCTAAAATATCTGAAGAAAAGATTTGGTTCTTCAATTTTCAACTTTTAGTCGAGTCCCAACCATCACCTCTCACTCATATTTGAAGCTCATCCAACAGCGACCTCAACAGAATAAGTGTCCCATCACTGAAAGAGACCTGTGAACATCACACGCGCTAAGCAGAGCACTTTGACGCCATAAACCAACTGGCGAGTGATGTCATATCCGGCCAACCATCTTGCCGACAATCAGTCTAATCAATTGGCATCAGCTATAATTGAGGAAACGACTGCTCTTCATATAATGTCTCTCTGCGAGATAACTTTTCATCACAGAGAAAATCAGCAGTGGAATGTCGTTGGGTGTTTACTGTCAAGATGGGACCTGAAGGCAAGGTTGATCTTCTTAAAGCTAATCTGGTGGCCAAGGAATACACTCGGATCCATGGTCCAAGATTGCATCAGTCTCTTTATCTTTATCTCAGGGGTGTCTAGGTTAAAACGTTGACTACGCCGATCTTTCCATGGCCTTAAGCAACCACCTAGGGAATGGTTTGGCTGTTTACCACTGTTTTCCAACTATTTGGCATATTTTGAAGTGAAGCTTAATAATTCTGCGCTTTAAATACAATTCTTCTAACAGAAAGAAAAAACGTATTTTGGTTGTTTATGTTAACAACATTAAAAGGGCAGCACAGTGCACTAAAGCTCCTGCTATGCACAAGGGGTCCGGAGAAAGGCCGGACCACAAGGGTCTATTGTACGCAGCCTTACCTTGCATTTCAGCCAGAGGCTGTTTCCACGGCTTGAACTCATGACCTCCTGATCACAATTGTTAACAGGTAATGATTGTTATTGTGAGAAAAATAAGAGAAGAATATTATTTGATTTCTTGTATCTACATGATTACACTAAGACCCTATTTATAACACTACATTTCAATCATTTTCCAAATAGGACGCTACATTATAATTATTTTTCAAGAAGGATTCTATATGTTATTCCTATTCCTACTCATATTCTAACACTCCCCCTCAAGCTCATGCATACAAGGCATATGTACCAAGCTTGTTATGGATGTAATTTATACGAGGATCAGTGAAGGACTTGGTGAAGATATCTGCAAGAAAACTGGTAAGGACTGCTCTGGATGTCTGGGAGACCTCAGTTGAAAAGGAACAAAATGGAAAAAGTGGTCGGAAAAGTTGTAAACGCCGCCGGAAAGTCAATCTGTCGCTGGAAAATTGTCGAAAACTGGTATAAAATATATGGGTCATCTCGAAATCAAGAGATGAGTAGATCTTGAACAAGAAAATCACCGAAAAACTGGCTGGAACATGATCACGCGCCAGATTATTAGATTTGACGACTGAAAAGTGGTCACAATCTGAGAAAAAAAAGCATATAGGTAGGGGCGGAATGATGGCACGACCCTACTGGAAAAGAGAAATTATATGGGTGGGGTCAGAATGATGGCACGACCCTACTGAAAAAGATGGATTATACGGGTATGGTCGGAATGACGGCACAACCCTACTGAAAAAGAGAGATTATATGGGTAGGGTCGGAATGGTGGCACGACCCTACACAAATCAGATCTAAGGAGTCACCGGAAAGACGTACGGTACTATACAAATCAAATCTAAGGAGTCACCGAAAAGACGCACGGTGCTACACAACTCAGCTATGAGAAAATAGTCCGAAAAGATGCACGGTACTAAGCAAATTAAATATGAGAAAGTAGTCCGGAGAGATGCATGGGGCTACGCATATCAGATATGAGAAGCCATCGGAAAGAAGCATGGGGGGCCCAACTTTTGCTAACATGATCATTGGCCAAACGGGCGGCATATATGCGTCATAGCCGCCCGCCGGCAGCAGAAGCTCTTTGATTCTCTACCAAGATCGTAGAGGCTCTGATACCATGTGAGAAAAATAAGAGAAGAATATTATTTGAATTCTTGTGTCTACATGATTACACTGAGACCCTATTTATAGACGCTACATTCAAATCATTTTCCAAATAAGACATTACATTACAATTCTTTTCCATGTAGGATTTTATATGTTATTCCTATTCCTACTCATATTCTAACCGTTATTACACTACCCAACATAAGCAGCATCTTGACAGTCACTTTCAGACAAAGACTTTGGTAAGTTGAAACTCCCAAGGATCAAATTGGTAAAATCTAGTAGTGGGATTGACATTTCAGAAAGGAAGTATGCCTTGAATACAAGGGAAGAAACTAATACGTTGGATATGAACAAATTGATACTCCTATGAAACCAATGTTAAGCTTGCCCAAGAACGGGGAAGCTTTTTGAAGGACCCAGGTAGATACCAAAGGCTTGCTGGTAAACTCATTTATCTTACAATCACACCGACATCTCATTTGTTGTCAGTGTGGTCGGCCAATTTCTCCAAGCTCCCATGACAATCATTAGAATGCAACAACCTCAATTCTTAAGGTATACAACAGACTCGTCTGGACTAGATCTATTACATGAGGATAGGGGACATGCAAGCACTACGGCATATTTTGATGCAGGTCTAGAAGGATCTTCACCTAATAGACTCTCCACTTCAAAACAGTGTTTTAATTGAAGAAAATCTAATATCTTGGAAAAGCAAAAGGCAAGAATAGTGGCCAGTTCAAGTGTAGAGGCAGAATAATTGAGCAATGGTTTTAGCAACATGTGAGCTTATATGGCTGAAGCTACTTCTCAAATAGTTAAGCTGAGCACGAGATGAACTGATGAAATTGATATGTACAATCAGGCTGCACTACACATGCTTCAGATCCAATCTCCCAAGAAAGAATGAAGCATACAGAAGTAAATTTCCACTTCATTCGACAGAAGAATGAATCATGATGCATTGTTACAAGTTTTATCAACTCAAATGGTCAGTAAGCAGATATCCTTCCAAAATCACTCTGAGACTCCAAAAGTAAGCATACTTGCAGCAAGCTAAGAGCATAAAACATGTACAAATCCAACTTGAAGATGAGAGTTGAAAGTCTGTAAATATGGCAGGAATGTATTCCTTCTGAATATGGAAAGATTTAGAATCAATGTAAGTATGTAATTATTATTAGGAAGATTTATAGGGTTGTAATTATATGTTTTAGGTTTTTTTAGATTACTTGTAAGCACATTGCTCGCGGGACTACTCAAGTCACTCAATTTTCTCATCTCCTATCTTTACAAGCTTATTTGTTAAAAGTTGAAACTCTGTATCAGTAAATTGAGAATAGGAAAAACTACCAATCATAAAATTCAACCAAGAACTGTTTTAAGTTACCTTTCACTCTCAATCATCTGAAGGAGCCCAAAGACAGTTTTGTGTTCTACTTCTGAAGCTAGACAAAGATGTTTGCGAAAAAGCTGCAAGCCCATATCCCACAACGAATGCCCATTTGGGGTTTGTTTCACATATGTTCTATCTAGATACAATGCTATACCACGGATCATTAACATCTGATCACAGAAGTCCTGCCAACACCTCTCAACGAGTGATAGAAAAACAACAAGATCTTCACTTTGGCCAACTAAGGACTGCAGTGCTGCAAATATGTGTGCCTCGCACTCTTTTTCTATCCGTTGGTATAAACTTTCACCCATCTTGTGCAGACACAGGTCATTGACAGCCTAAGCACAGTAAAGTCAATAAATTAACATATAGAAGCTACGGTATTAGAAGGTAAATATTGCTGCAAAATGCACCTGATAAAGCTTTTCCAAGTCACAAGGATCAGGCTGCTTTAAGAATATTGCACTAATAGCCGACTTCAGAGTTGCCCATGTATTTTCTTCAAAATTTGTTGGAAGCGTAGGTTTTGCTTCAAGAAGAAAAAAATGACCAGAAGTTGAACACATGAGATATTGCTTTGAATAATTAAATTTCACTGTATTTCATTTAACCCATAGCAGTTCTATGCCCTGCAGAGTATGGTAATTATTACAATTTCTTGCTCCAGAACTAGATAAAGATATGAAGTGATATAAGGAGAAACCTGTCTACAGATCTATCCTTCTCTTCTCTCTTTTTTTTTTTAATAAGCACCAGATCAAATCTTTGGAACGGTAACACTTCCAGACTTTGCATCAATAGAAACAAGCATGTGGGATACAATGGTCTATCTGACCTTATATTTCCACAATGTTAGTTTTATTTAATTTCATAACTGTCGTGTCCAAGCCACACCTTGCTACCTACCACCAAAACAGGTACCGGGTAACTCTATCCACCAAGGCTTGGACAAAAAGGAAGAAATTACCGACTCCCTCCATTTCAATTTGTTTGTCTTACTTTCCTTTTTAGTCCATTTCAAAAAGAACGTCTCTTTCCTTTTTTCGGCAACTCTTTAATTTAAAACTTCTCACATAGCATGTTTAAGACTACAAGATTAAGAGACATTTTGGTACATTCTAAATATCTTTAGTTTAAGACCACAAGATTAAAAGACATTTTGGTACATTCTACATATATTTAGTTTAAGTTTACAAGATTCAAAAGGCTTCTTTACTTTCTCAAACTCCATGCCAAGTCAAAACCAAACAAACAAATTGAAATGGAGGGAGTAATATTTTGGCCTCCATTGAGATTTGAACCTGAAACCTCATGATTATTACCTTAAACAAGTCATAGCAAGAAACTTTAGGAAATTACCAACAGGAATGAGAAGTCCCAATATCATGGTTCCTAACATGTAATGCAACTCTTGAATATTGTGCATATTTCAGAACTATGCATAGTTATGCTCCAAATTTCCTTTTTGAAACCTCTAGCCCCCCCTTAAACAATTTTCTTAACATTCAAAGGCTCCAACCATCATAAAGTAGCCAAAACATAACTTTACCCAAACCTGATATCCAAATGCAACAAATAACTGCCCCTCTAAGGGACTGTATCTTTTAGGCGACCCAGCTAAGTCTTCAGATACTGAAATGTACTTATTTCAAATTGATAACAAAATCCCGCTATGCGCTGGGTCCGGGGAATGGACAGACCACAATGATCTATTGTACGCATCCTTACCATGCATTTCTGCAAGAGGCACTTCAGAGTAATTGTACCTGAGATGTGTGTGTCAATCCATCTTTAATTTTAAATTTCCTTTGACCTTGTGTCCCCTTTTCAAGAGAAATCATGAGAAATTGTACCCGAGAAGTGTGTCAAGAAAATCAAAGAGACTCTCGTACTCCAAACGCTTTCATTCTTTTTGAAATGAAGGGAGTATATCATTTGGCATTTATTTTGATTAAAAAAATATCATTTTGCCAGATACGGCTATTGTTTAATTTTCTCCTCTTCAAATAAACCTAATGGGTTGTTATCAAAAAAAAATAATAATAATAAAGCTCATGGGCAATGACGGATGCATTTTACACCGTTTTGGTGCCTACACCAAACTATCGTACAAGCAACACAAAGCATGCAACCTTCGCATCCATTGAGCCTTGAGCAACACACCTCAAGCACAACTTGCATCACAAGGTATGAGTTTCTCCCTCAAGCCCTTCTATTGCATTTACTAGTTGTTCGGGATCTCTTTTAAAAGAAAACCAATCAAAAGAGTTTGTAATACTACACCAAGACCATGTAATTTTCAAAAACAAGCCTTGTTATAAGTACACATAAAACCTCCAAAACCTAACGAACTATAGCTGCTCGAAATCCTTTTTTATCTCGTTGATTACGAATTCTCCCTCAAAACATCAAATTCAAAGTCCCAATATTCAAGTAATCTCCTGCACAAATAGTGATCACCCTCGGGTGCAAAGCCCTTTTCCCTTTCTTTTCCGTTGTATTCATTCGATGAGGATCAATTTCCACTTCTAAACCCACAAATCCCACTCCACCCTAACCAGTCAAATCAAAAATACAGTTGGCGTCGGATACAAGATGATAATTTCAGCTCAAACATTTCACTCCCAAAATTGTACATTCAAATCCCCCAATTTAGCACTCGTATTAATATTTCAAATTCAAACAGAAAAGAGTAATAGGAAAATTTAGCAAAACCTTTTAGGAGTTTAATGACGAGCGGCTTCTTATTGGGCTGTGGAAGAGTAGCTTTCTTTCGAGACAAATTGTAAGTGACCCCACCACCAGTACCACCCGAATCTTCGAATTTGTTGTTGTCATCATTAGTAGCTGCTGGGGCGTGAGACTTGGCCTTCTTCATTGAAGAACGGGAAATTGGAGATGTAGGTGTTGTTGTTGTACTGAGCGAAGAAGAAGAAGAAGATCGCTTGTTGGGTTGTTGAGACATAAAGAAGAAAAGGGAAATCTTACAAGAAACCCGACTTCTTCAACCTCAAATAATCGGCCCCTTCCTCTCTTTCTTCTTCTCTAGGAGGGGAGATTATGATTTGCAACTAGTAGCCCATTGTAACATTTAGGGCTTGTTTGGTACAAATATAATTTAATCTCGGCGTCAATTTTAGGATGAGTTTATCTTATGATTACCTCAGATATTATTATAGAATAATTTATTTGGGGGAAAAGGATCAAATTTATCTTCTTTTCTTTGAAAAATTGGCTAAATATACCTTTAATTATACTCTGGGGTCAAATTTTCCCTTGTTGTCATATTTTGGGGTCAAATTTATCCTCCATGTTAAGAAACTCTTAACATGTATCTTTTCTTCAACAGAAAAGCTCAAATCAACGTTAAATGTCTTTATTTTAAAAAATAAAACACATCCTAATCTAACTCACCCCACCCGACCCGACACACCAAAAGACAAAAATAAATATACTCCTCCCTTAGTTCTGTTGCTCGAATTTTTCTAACGAACAAATATACTTCTCTTTCAATGGAATAGGATTTCGCAAAAGCATGAAACTAGAGAAAAAATGTTAGTACAAACTCATGAAAATGTCCAGCACTAATGCAGATTTATTTTTCATGAGTTATGCACTGATAAATATCCAATGGCTAATCTCGTAGGAAAAATTGACCAACAAAACTGAGGAAGGGGTATATTCGTTTGTATCTTTTTTGTGGGTAGGACGGGTTAGATTAGGCGTGTTTTATTTTTAAAAAATGGTGTATTTAACGTTAATTTGGGCTTTTCTATTAAAGAAAGGGTACAGGTGAAAAAATTCTTAATGACAAGGGTAAATTTGACCCCAAAGTATGACAGCGAGGGTAAATTTGACCCAAAAATATGACAAAGGATATATTTAGCCAATTTTTCAAAGTAGAGGGGTAAATTTTGGCCCTTTTTCCCTTTATTTGGGAATCGTAGTGTTATTTTTATTTTAGGAAAAAGGGCCAAAATTTACCCCTCTACTTTGAAAAATTGGCTAAATATATCATTCGGCATACTTTATAGTCAAATTTACCCTCACTGTTACTTTGGGGTCAAATTTACCCTCGCTGTTAAAAAACTTTTCACATATACCCTTCCTTTAACAAAAAAAACCAAATCAATGTTAAATGTCCTATTTTAAAAAAAAATAAAACACACTCTAATCTACCCCCACCCCCCCACCCCGCCCCCACCCCACACACAAAAAAAAAAAAAAAAAAAACAAATAAATACATCCCTCCCTCAGTTTTGTTGATCAAATTTTCCCAATGAACAACTATACTTCTCTTTCAATGTGTGGTGCTGATAGATTATTTACAAATGAATAAATATTAAAATAATGGAACAATGCAGAAGCATGGAGCTAGAAAATATGTCTAATACAAACTCTGCTCCTGTTCTAATAATGTTCAAAATTTAAAATTTGATATGCAATTTTATGTGCATTTAGATTCTAGAATCAATAGATAAGTTTTCTGAGCAAATGACATGATGAAAAATTTGTGTAGAACTAAATTGTATATCGAGACATAAGAATGAAGAAATGTCATGATTGGCACATAAGGAGATCTCTTGAGTCTTGACTCAATCACCCAAAGAAATATCCAGTGGGTCTAATCTGTTGCATTTGACCGCTAAGTTTCATTTTTCATAAGCTCTGCACTTCTGCAGATTCACTTTTCATGAGTTATGCGGTGATAAATATCCAGTGGCCTAATCTCGTTAGAAAAAATTGAGCAACTAAATTGAGGGAAGAGTATATTTGTTTGTGTGTTTTTTGTGGGTCGGTTTGGACGGGTTAGATTAGGGTATATTTTATTTTTTTTAAATAGAGCATTTAATGTTTATTTGAATTTTTCTATTAAAGAAATAGTACATGTGAAAAGCTTCTTAACATCAAGGATAGTTTAACTCAAAACTATGACAATAAGGGTAATTTAACCCCAAAATATGACAGCAAGGGTAATTTAACCCCAAAATTTGACAAATGGTATATCTAGCCAATTTTCCAAAGTAGAAGAGTAAATTTGGCCTTTTTCCTTTTATTTTACATTGAGGATAAAATAACAATCTCTGAATAACTAATTCCCAAATAACTTGTTTGCTAATCAAACAAGCCCTTATTTCCATTTTATTGAAAACTCAGGTATAAAAATATAGATATTTCATTATATTTATTCATTTTAGTGGATTTACAGAATTTAATACTTTATTATATTATTTTAATAAAATAATAGTCACTCAATATAGAATAAAGTTAGTCTAATAAAATGTACTTCTGATTAAAATTTTGTAAAAAATGTATCAGGTCAAGAAAGATTAATATAAAACAAAGAGAATATTCATTTTATGTTATGTTCCCTTTTTTAAAGTATTTAATTTATAATCAATATTGATAAAAAAAAATTTATATATATTGTTCCTCCTCCCCTTCTTTTTCTTCTTCTTCTTCTCCTTTTTCTTCTTCTTATTCTTCTTTTCTCGTAATATTGTAATATTGTAGTGGAAGTAAGTTAATAAATTTGTGCAATGATATCAAATTGTTAATTTTAATCTACCAAAATTTAGTAATTCAAACATTATAAGATTAAAATATTCAGTAAAATTATTGTAATCTATATTTATGATACAATCAGAAACAAGATGATATTGAAACATACTAAGTGTAGTAATGTTAAATTTCAACGGCTAAGCCAATTTTAAATATGGTTTATGTCGATTTCATATATGAAATTTTCAGTTTTAATCTTGTAGGTATGACATTGATTTTAAGAAAATCATACATTAATTATTTTGCAATTTTGGTTATTTTCTTAAACAACATGTTTCAAATGGTAATTTGCGCACATTTTCCAATAATAAAGAGTCCAGAGGAAATATTAGGATCAAACGTTATAAAATATAGAAAAAAATTATGAATATATATTCTTTATCCAATTAGTTTATGAATATGGCAAAAGTATGCTAATTTAAAAAGTTACTAGAGAGATGTGACAAAAAGGTCTACCTTACAAACTCAATTGCAAAAAGGTCGCTTATTTTTTTTTTTGATTTATTTTGTAAGATGAAAAATGGGATGGTCAACAATGTGTGAAGTCGATGTGGGGTCAGGGGGTAGTTTATAATTTTAAAGAGTTAGGGATGTGGCTTTTCAAGTCTTTTAAAATACACACTGATATCATCTACTCCATTAATTCAATAAATACTCCCACCTCGATATTCACACTTTTTCCACTACCTTAAACTGATCAAAGGGTCTCCTCTTCTTCCTTAGACGTTGCAGTTGAAGTTCGTCATCCCCAAGTAAGTTTTCATCTTTTCTAGCTCCATATCAATATTATTTGGTGAAAAAATTGCGATTTTGATAACCCTAGACTTAATAAAATTTGAGATTTTTTTACAAAGAAATTTCAATTTTGAACCATTTTCTTATCGAAACTTTAAATTATTTTTAGTTATTTGCTTCATTCAATAGCTTTTTTTGCTATTAATGTTCATCCCCATTCATAGATTTTTAGAGTTTTGTTGTTATTGTTCATCGGACTTCGTGGTGTATTACTAGATCAGTCGTCGATCACTGTAGCTTTTATATCGCATTTGGTGAACAATGTGGACATGAACTGTCTTGATTTTATTATTCGTATGTAGATCTTAAAAAATGGCAAAGAATTGAGAAAGATGAGGGAACATAATCACCCGTTCGTCTGTAGAAAAAAAAACAAGACAAAGAAAGTGCGCGCGATGAAAAAAGAAAAAAGACGAGGGTAGAAGATAAAAATGTTTCTTACTCAGACGAGTTTAATGAGATTGACGAGTATGTTGATGAAGGAGATCAAAATGGTTCTGGACAGTCTGATACGAAGCAGACTATTTCAGAAAATGTAGTTGATGATCCCCTGATCTTGTCTCAATGTGAAAAGCAAATTGATGTTGATAAATATGGTCTGACTACTTGGCCTGATAAGTAGAAAGTTTTCCTGCAAAAAATTTAGTAAGGTCTAGGTTACCGTTGCTTGTGGAGTTTAAAAGAACTTTAGCTGATCAAAATTTAAGGAAAAAGGTTCAAGAGATTCTGCTTTGGTCATTTTTGAAAGTTGTCAGAAAATTTCAATAAATTTAATGGTCAGATGGTACACTACTTACTATTCAGTTGTGTTACAGATATGAAGAAGCACGAGATATGATTTTTAGTTAATGACAAACCAGTGTGTTTTGGCCTGAAAGAGTTTGCGTTGATGACGAGTTTAAGTTGTCGATCTCTTTTTCGTGAAGAAAAATTGGAAAGGGTTTATGTAAAAGGTGAAGACTTTAGCAGAACTATTAGTCGGGGAAAGAAGGTAACGGGAGCTAGGCTGATGTCGCTTGTTAGAGAGAGTAGGTTGAACAAGGACGATAAGTTAAAATGTTGTCTTGTTTGATTTTTGCATATCATTTTTCTTGCTAGGTATGGATCCAAGGCAGTGGACATGAATTTTGTTAAAATGGTGGATTTGTTGGATTTCTTCGAGAAGTACCCATGGGGGAAGGTTAGCTTTGACCTGACTTTGGACTACCTCAAGAACAAGGTCGATATGATCAAGCAGCACACTGTATCTGAGGAGAGGGGGAATGCATCTTATGCTCTGCATGGCTTTCCTTGGGTGTTTATGGTAATTATTATAAACCAACAACCTAGTAGATTATAGATTTTGTTCTGTTTATTTGCTCCTTTTTAAATTATTTGTGTGATTGCAAGTCTGGATATATAAAGCTTTTCCTTCAATTGAAAGGAATGAAGGCAAATCAGATGAAGTTCCTTTGCCTATCTCAAGGATCCTAAAATGGCACACAATAAAAATCAATCGATATCTTATAGCTGAGGTCTTTGATGGACTTTACAAAAGGCCTATACTCACGTACCTCTATATATAGACCGAGGCATGAATGTGGCTTAAAAGGGGTAATTAAAAAATAAATAAAATTATAATAGAAGACTTGCTCCCAATTAAACATCATAAAACCACTTCGTTACATCATATGAGAGTCCCTATTTGATGGTGACATGATCCAATGAGTTTAAGGACAAGTAATGGCTCCTAAGTCAAGAATAATTAGCTAAAAAGACGATAAATAAATAAAATTAAAATCAGAGACTTTCCCCCAATTAAACACCATGACACATCTCAGGAGTCCCCCATTAAGTGGTGACAAGATTCTGTCGATAAAGGACAATTATAAGTGGATTAATAAAAAGTGACCAACAATTAAGTGTTAAACGCAGCTTCAACTGAAACATCTCTTGGCTAACTCCTGCCAGAGCTCTGAAATATATAGAAATTCAATGTAATCCTCAATATGGGAAGGGTCATATACCAAGTACCTCCCATGAACGTTAAATTTAGTCTCAACAGGAACTGTCATTTAACTAACAAAATCCAAATAAAGTTTCCAAATGTTATCACGATTAGCATCATCTAATGCATGCAATGCTTTATCGAAAGTACTTTGGGTTCAGGTAACGAGCTCAGCCTTAATAACATGTGATGCACCAAATACTTTATCAACAATAAGTTGGGTCTGCTGAGTACTTTTCAAGTACATGATCCAAATTCATGGGCTTTTGTGCATTGCAAGAAGTGTTTTCTCGACAGTTTTGTTTAGGGTTTGATATTGGTGGTGGTTTATTGAATAGCCCTTAGTAAATCAAATAAGATATATTCACTTAGATAGGCATTCATAATCTGAAGCTTCTTGGACAAACTTTTAAAGCTCGCTCGATAATCACTGTTTTGAAAGACAAAAATGTTCGAGCGTTTAGATAGCACAACCATGAATTCACAAGGAACAAATTTTTGAGGATTTTCTGCTCGTACAGGACGTCTTCTTTGATTGAGTAAAACACCATAGTGAACAGACTGATTTTTAATTTTGACTCTGTATAACAAATAAAAATTAGTTGGGAGCTAACCAAACGAACAAGGATATAAGGTATTTATACCATTTTCAAATCGCCTGGAGTGAAGGGCTCATCAACAATAGCTACCTTCTCCGCTTTTATTCTGACAACTTTGAATTTATAATTTACTAGTAAATATGTTTGTGCTTCATGTGATGATAAAAATGTAACTAAATTAACAAAATGACATTTTTAATAATAACTTTAAATTTAGGCGTCTGCATAAAATTAGTGGCCTAAAACTAAATTTTAATAAGAGGTTTTAAGTATATACACAAACACGCAAAAATAATAATAATTTAGAGTTGTCTTAAGTATTGCTTGATTTTTAGTGTAATATTCTTAAAAGACATAAAGCCTTGAATTTTACATAATAATATTATTATTTATAAACGTAAAATCAATTCTAATTAATAAGATGTTAGCCATTTATTTGCAATATATTACATTGGATGGTGTTGTAAAAATTTTATTTATTAATATGAAGATTTGAGTTGTTTAATTCAAAGTTCTAAAATAATTTAGCAAGAAATAAATAGCTTTTTTTTTAATATTAAATTTGTAACTTTTTTTACAATCTTCAAATATTGTTTTATGTGAAACTAAAATCATAAAATTCACAATTAAAATTTGTTGGGGCCTCAAAATTTTACGGACCTAAAGCTAACGCTTTACTAGCTTCACCCTTGAGTCATCCCTGTTTTTAAAATATAATCTATACATACAAGTTATAAATTCATCTATACATACTCAATCACAAAACTTAAAACAGTAAAAAAAAATAATCAAAACTCAATAAAAAATCACCTATATTTTGTTATAAACAAATAACCATAGCAAAAGTAATAATTTCAATAGTCCAACAACAATTTGTAAATTCTTCTTTCCTTTTCATTTTTTGTCGGACATACATCGGCACCATTATCAATTAGAAAAGCATCAAACGCAATGTTACTGTTCTTGGAAGACACTGAAGTGATGTATTTTTCACATTAAATTCTCATCAGCATAGTCTTAAAAATTCTTATAAATTCTGTTGAATATTGATGTTAAGCACGTATGATAGTATCAACTCTTTACCCACATAAAGTCTTTAAATCTTTTAATAAATCGAGGCATTCCAATTATTCGTGCATTAGAAGAGAGAGAATTTAAGTTTTTTCCTTCACTAATATTTCATCATCTTCCTTTTTGGTGCGTATCATTTTCTTGTAAACTTGTGTATTTTGTTAACTCGTATGTTCATTCACCTCAATTGTCACAAGCATTTAGCATTCTTTATAACTTTGTTGGTTTTTTTTGCATGCATTTCACTTTTCAACATTAAAAAGAAACTTTAAAAGTCTATTTAATTGACATAACTATTAAAGTATCATTTGGTTCACGGAATAAGGTGAAATATCTCAGGATTAAGTTTGAGATTAAACTTATATTTTATTTGGTTAAAGATATAAATTTATCCGTGGTTAAATTTTTACTTTTAACCATACAAAGTATAAAATGTTAATCTCAGATTCAATCCTGGATATCCTGGACAAAGTATATCTTCTGTTGATGAAGGGTAATTCTAAGTGGATTAATAAAAAGTGACCAACAATTTAGTGTTTTCCGTGGAACTTCAGATATAACACCATATTTCAGAGCCACTGATTATGAGATATCGAGATTCGAATCTTCCACCTTAATCATGAAGCTGAATAGGTTCACCAAATAAGCCCCGTCTAGATCCTCCTAAGTAAGTTTCGTTCTCTTATTACGTTGCAGATAAAACTATCTTTTTAACATGTGCTTGTGGACAGAATCCCTCTTGTAATTTATTTATTTAAATTTGCTCAAATTGATCTGGACAACACTGATATGTATGAATAAGGATTGCATAACAGCACAACCTATATTTACTAAACTACATAAAATCTCTATCTTTTTTATTAATTACCTAAATTTCTTTTTAAAAAAAAAACAGCCGGATACATCCACAAACCCATAAATTTTCGAATACATAATTTTAATTATGTATCTCCCTTTGGTCTAGTTAATGTATTATGTATCTCGATCAAATAGTTTCAGAAATAGATGTATCTCAGTAATCAAAATTATGTATCTCAACTTCAAAATTATGTATCCGGATGCTAATTATGTATCCGAGCAATACATTCTTAAGTTCAAAATTATGTATCTCAACTTTAAAATTATGTATCCGGATGCTAATTATGTATCCAAAAATTGTAAAATAAGGAATTATTTATAATTTAGCAAAAAATAGAGATAGGGAGTAATTAGGGGTAAACTTATTGGGATTTATGTAAGTTTTACTATGAATAATGGATTAGCATGTCTTTGTTCTACCAATTGGACTCATCCCCCTTAAGACCAGTTGGCCCAGTCGTAACATTTGGGCCCAGGCCACGGTCTACATTACCCTTACTCTAATGTGGGTCAACAAACTATTAATAGTTTTTATTTATATGGGAAAATATTTTTTGATATTTGATTGGTAATTAAAAATATTTTTTTAATATATAAGTAAAATTAATATATTATTTGCAAATTGGAGAATATTTTGATGGAACTTTCGAGTATTAATGATTAATAATAATATATAAGTGTTAGTTGAATCAAGTAATATGAAGTTAAAGATAATTTTACCTAAATGACTTTTGCTCATAAGCTAAAGGAGTGATGATTATCCCTATTTTGGTGGATACATTTTCAGATACATAGGGAAATGATTTTTGTCATTTCAAACACTCATAATTATATATTTCACGGTTTCCATCGAAGCGATACGTATTATATCTAAAAAGGAGTAGACAAATATAATCAGTTGTTGTATTAGTTTTTTTTGTTCCACCCCTTCTGTAGAAAGCATGAAAGAAGAGCTGGTGAAATTTTTTAACTGACAGTTGACACAACTAAACAAGCTTTTAGATAAATTTCACTGTAATTTACCATACGAATAATGCCATATACTTTGAGATACGTATTATGCCTTAAGTCTTAACCCCTTTATTATAGGTGGTAAATGGGCGAGTTGGACTGAATTTGAAAGGTTAAGATGGACTGAGTTAATAAATAAACGGATTTTTTACCTGATCAAAAGTTACTTAGGCTGAAATGTGTTAAAATACGGGTCAAAGCCCAATCCGCCTAAGTCCTACTAAGTTTTAATTATTTTATTTGTTTTTTTTTTTAAATTCTTTTTAGTACCTTTTAAATTATTATTTTTCATTATTATTACTATATGTAATATACTATCAAATAAAAAAATGTCTTTATAAAAATATTTAACAAGATTTCTCATAAATCAATTCGAACCAAATAACAACACAAATTTTGATGGACTGGAATGCGTTGAACTAAATGTACCGAGCTCGTAAATAAATGGATCAATAATCAGTTCAAACTTTAACGAATTATGAGTTCATGAACTAATTTTGTCACCCACCCCTTAACACAGTCTGCCGACCACAAAACATGCAGGAGTTAGGAATTTGGGGTTTGGGTGGGGGTGTGGCCGACACTTGCAATGTTTTCAATAGGTTCAATGAACACGATTTGGTATCCTTGAAATATATTCAATATTCAAAATTTATTGATCCGTCTAATTAAAATTCATCTTATATAGATCCATCAAGAATGTATTGCTTTCTGTTAGAAGTAATTTTAATCTTCCGTCAAATTCTAAATTTAATTAAAGATGAAAGAATTTGATCCATCTTATCACAACGCCTGATATTAATGAATATCCATATATGTAAATGTTTCAAGGAGAGAGTACTTATCATATATGGAGCAACTACGGAAAGCTGTTTCTGGGAAAGCAACTAAAGAATTGTCTAATTCTCCTTTATGACAAATTCAACTAGGTAATGGTTTTCCAGCATAACGAAATCTTCAATTGGGGTCCATATATCATCCTCAACATTTCAAAGCTAAGATTCTATTGAAAAAGAAACATGTCTTTGAGTAAACAGACACTATTTATCTACCTCATTAACCAACAAATCCAGTGTAATTTCACAAATATGTGAGGTGTGTGGAAGGTAATATGTAGGCAAACCTTACCCCTATCATGAGAAGGCAGACATACCATTTCCTATCGACCATCGGCTCAAAGTAAGATGAAAAAAAGGCAAGATAATAAGATATATAATCGATCGAGGCTCAAGAAACAACGGGTAGTAATAGAAATTTAAGAATAAGCTAATATATGAATATAATATTAAACTCCGGGAATGGAATAGAAATACACCTGACTGTACAAATATTGTATCCTAATTCTCGACCTCTACACACTATTCTATCAAAGGTGTGATCATATCCTCGGTGAGCTGCTACTCTAGATCTGAATTAACAAACCATAAAGTATGTCAATATGATTTTCTTTATTTGAAAGACACAACTAACGATTTCATTGGAGAGTCAAAATAGTAGAAATATTTACACAGTACGAGAAACTTCGTATAATTTATAATTAAAGTTTCAACATAGCTAACTTCCATGCATGCACCCACCGTATATATAGAACTGGCATTTCCAACACTCTTTTCCTTTTATCAACAAAAGCAAACATTCGTACGTGCTTATCCAATCGCAAAATCTTTTTTTCTTTTTTCTTTTGGATGCAAAAGAGAAATGAAATGAAAAGAAAGACATGTATTGACCAACTAACATGGTCATTGTGTGTTTTATTATTTGTCAAAAAAATAAAATCTTTCTGTATTTTGGGTTTCAATCTTGTCACTTTGTCTCACAAGATAAGCTTATTAATTAGATCGGGAAAATATTATATAACACAAAAATTTGCATTTGCATTTAAACTAAGACACAATTGTGCATGCATGCACGCACCCAAAGATTTGGCCTGGCCTGTAGTAGTCAATGAATATTTTTCACGTACATCGACTCTGAATATATCTTGGCACACACCTTGGAAGGAAAAGCCCACTTTTGACAACAAGAATCGCACTCTTGATTAAACACTCGATATAATCTTAGAATTAATACAATTATCATCATCAATTTTAATTGATCGATGACTGTGAAAAGTGTATTGTTCACCCTTTTTTCACCAACTTGTATATATGTCGCCTTAAAGGTTTTCAATCTTTCTACTGCATTTTCAGTTCATGTCTATGTCACAGAGGTTGAACAAACATCCATAATGGCTACTTTACACCACCAACTATATATTTCTCATGAACTTCCAATTAGCTTTAATTTCCCTACTTTAATTAAGCCACCAGCTAATTCTCTCATAAACCATGAATTAGCTTTATAAATAGGAGTTGCTTTCTCATATGATCACTCAATTAGTAGTTATTATTATCTCATAAAGTCACTTTATTTATTGAAAAAAATTGGAATCAAGAAGAAATATGACTTTCTGAAATAATAACTATTAGTTGACGACTGAACAATAAGTACAAACATCATCAATACCCAGTGTAATCCCACAAGTGGGGTGTGGGGAGCTAAGGTAGTGTACATAGACTATACCCTTGAGATAGAGAGACTGTTTCCGATTATTAGTTGAGTGACCATCTTAGAAAATCAATCTTTGTAATCTCTGTTTCAAAATTTTGTGGTTTAATTCCTTAATTAAGAACATTAATTAATTACACTACGTATCAAAGCATGTGTGCAATAACGTGATGTTCCTGCAAAATTTTTCACCAAAAGTTTAATGTGGCTTAATTATCAAGGAAACGCATTCAAACAAAACATCCACTCCTAATATTAAAGTTAACAACGTTTACTTTTATTGCTGTACTCATATTTTGACAAACCGGATGGCTAAGGAAAAAGTTTGACAGTGCAACATCCATATTTTTGCCTAAGTACTATTCATAATTAGATAATTAGCACACAATAGAAAAAGTTTCTGTGTCATCTGGGCCATAAAACAGTCAGCAAGATCAGATTTAAAATGTGATTATATTACATCATTATTCAAATATGAATAAATATACTGCTAAATATTAGACTATGATCAGTGTTTCTTTATTGAACAAAAATCTCGATAATGTTTTTTAAAAACATAGGTTTAAGATAAGGACGTTTAAAGTCTCATCATTCCCACGTATTGGACACCTTATCCACTTATCAAACCAACTTTTTTTCTTGTCAAATGGTCTGCCAAAACACAAAGAAAATGCAATAAAATAATAAATTTAGCCCAACTTTGAATGTTCCACCCAAAGGCAAAAAAAAAATAAAAAAATAAGTTAACAAATTTACGCACGCCTAATTTCTCATTTTTGTCAAAAAGGTTTCTCATAGCTTTATTATGAGATAAAATCACAATTAACGCTTTGCAAATTACTTTTATTTATCTTTTAAGAAAATCTTTAATCATTATTCCAATCTCATAGGCTCTTGTTGCACTTGCTATAGTCTATACAAAATATTGTTGTCACCGTGATTATAATTATGTCATATGGCCTCACTGCTATATATATAAATTAAAATACTTTCATTTGCTTTACACTTGCTAGCTAGGACGTGCTTCTATAATATCTATGTTAGTTAATGTTTGAGTAAAATGATTTTTGTTAATTAAGTAGGTAAGATGGCTAAAATTAGGTCTTTCCGTTTAAATTCCTGGATTCCTGGCAGTTCAATGGGAACTTTTTGGTTCAATATAAATTAATAGACAATTTGGACGCAATGTCGTCAAAAAGGGAAGAAAGTAAGTAAAAACAATTAGCATGGCATAGGTAACATAAATTTTCGTCAAACCAAAAGAAAATACAGACATATATAGCTTCAAATTACAAGTTTACAACAAAAGCATACCCAATATAGTTTCATAGAGAAGCGCATTATTTAAGAAATAGAGACCTTACTTCTATCGAAATAGAGAAGCGTGTTGTTTTCGAAAACCCTCGGATCGAATAACGCAAATCAAAGAAAGTTAAAGCACATAACAAATTGATGAACTAAAAAACAAACGAGATGGTATATTTTTCATGGGACGGGGCGTTTGCCTCAAGACACGAAGCATATCTAGGAGTTAGGACCAACAAAAAATATTTTTAAGATGATAATTTAGGATAAGATACACACTAGCTAGTCATTTTCATTGTCTAGGCATAAAAATGTATGTACATATCCCGGTCAACAATTTCCTAGTTAAAGAGTAATATTATTTTCTCTGTTTCAATTTAAGTGTCTTAATTTGATTAGATATGAAGTTTAAGTAAGTAATGAAAACGTTTAAATCTTTCTTTCTTAAACTAAAGATATATATAATGTTCAAATGTCTTTGAATCTTATTATCTTAAACAAACACACACTCTCACTTCTTATTCACGTTCAAAGGCTTTTCCCACCACGAATCAATGAGAAAATTGTGTTATAAAACATAATTTTTTTCATCCATTTTCCACCGAACCAGCTCACTCGAAAAACACATAGTGGAAAACAGATTGTCATTGAAGCATTGGGATATAGAACATAAAGATTTTTTCAATCAAAATACAAAACATTTTTTCAATGTGAAATTTCGATGAGAAAATAGTGATTTTTTAGTAGTGTCAAAAAGGTCTACTATGACTATAGTGCCCTTTCATTTGTGGTTTTATATTTTTATTTATTCATTTTCGAGTCGTTTTTATCAACTTAATCAGTATAACGTATATACTAACATATTCAAGATCACAAGTAACACACATTCCAAACATTAGGATATCACATCCATATGATCAGTAATTTTCTTTATTGTAGCTCGTAAATTAAGTTATAAGTTATTTTGCATAATATTTTAACATACATTTAATTAGTTCACTTTAATTAAAATGGTTAATATGCCGACTTCAATAAATAATTTGAGTTTGTCAAATCAGGAAGATAACTTTCACTTTCACCTTTAACCTTTACTTTGAGCACTTTGGAAAAACTTTTCTTCCATCTTGTCAATGACTTTGTAAACCAAATTAAATATTTGTAAACCAAATTAAATAGCAATAATTAAATTATACTCCATCCATCCCATACTACGTAATTAGTTGTCATATTTTCCTAAGAAATTATAAATAAAAAATAATCTTCTACTAATTTACTCTTAACTCTTTTCAATGTAATCAATATTATTTACTTTCAAAAATAATTAATTTTAAAGACAAAATAGAAATAAAGTTAATTAAATCTATTTTGATTTTGTAAATTGATAAATATTTGTAATGAATATTTTTAGTGATGTTGACAACTAATATGAGACGGAGAAATTACATCTTTAGCATGTTAGTCTAATATGGTAGACATTAAATTAAAAATACTTTTCATACATTAATTTGGATAACCATTTTATATATTTGTGGAATTGTCTACAATACTAATTAAGGATCCAGTAGAAATCTACATGTCAAAGCAATATTAATAAACAATTTGATTTCACTGCGCTATAATTAACTTTCCGCCTTGCTATATATTTTGGCATATGATTAATTAAGGTGTTTAATTCAAAATTCTCTAGCATGTCAAGAAAAGTCCATGTTTATATATACCAAGGAATTAAACCTTTAATTTCATCAATGTTTATTTTGACATGTACCTTTTTAGTACTTCTTAAAAAAATTACAACTTGCTTGGCTAAGATTTTCTTTTTTAGGAATAGAACCTCATTTTTTTTTCTTCAGAATACTACTTAATTCTGTTGAAAATTGCACTGCATAAGACAATATGCTCGTAAAACTCACAAAACACAAATGTTTCTTCAAATGGAATTACAACTCTCCAACACTACATATTCATTCGAGACATACTCTTTGTCAAAATTATTTATACGTACAATTTTTTAAAAAAAGATTATGCAAATAATAGGGAAAGTCAGTACTTACAGAGTCAAATTTGAGAAGAGATCTATAAAATTATCAATTATCTTCACCCAATTGTTGGCTTCAAATAGGTGGAAAAAAGTTGCTGAAGATAAAAAGTGAACCTAATCTCGAATTGTCAAGTGAAAAAATATATACAATGGAAAAGTGAGATGTACTAGTGTCAAATTAAGGATTGAAGAAGATACACACAAAAATTGATGCATGACATTAGCATACACAATTATTATTAACTGTGGTTAGCTAGAATACATTTTAATTTTTATGATAAAGTTAAATTGATTTGATATAAATACTCAACTCAAATTAACTATAACTATTTATTTATATTGATTTGATATAAATACCTAATATATCTTAATATGTGAGAACATGTTAGTTACTAATTACAAGTATTTATCACAAAAAATTGCGTGTATTTCTCTTCTAAAATGACTTGATATATTTGACATTTAAATCTCGTTTTGCTTTTATAGACAAAAAAAGATGAATAAAATCACACTTTGTACAATATAAAATATTACTTCCGAGAACAACTTGATTTTTATAATAAGATGTTATCATATAAGAGTGTTGTTATAGAGAAATTAGATTGTATATATGTGCATAATGCATATATAAAACTTAAATTCATTGTCTAGAATTCCTTCTTCTTCTTTTTTTTTTTCATGGAAATACCCAAGCCTATACCATAATTCTAGATTCACCACCTCATATCGAGATTAGACAAACAACTTTTTCCTTAATAGTTTACAACAAACATCCAAAATAGCCCAAATATTTGGATTGCCCATCACTTGGTGCCAAATAAAATAATCAATATAGCTGTTTTCTTTTGAATGAAGAAAGGGGTATACTTGTCAAGTGGACTAATGGGTGACCTCTTTAAAAAGACAACAAATATGGAACTACTGGTAAAACCCAAAAGAACCTATGAGTGAAGAAAATTAAGATGACGAGACAAAGTCATTCAAAAACCTGTCTACAATTAATAAGAAAACCAAAAGCAAACTTATATTTTTTTTCCCCCTAAAATAATATTACTATACTGAAAAAAAACATATATAGATTCAAGCAAGTAAAGAAAAGAATTGTCAAACATAGATGCCTATATATACCTCCCTTCATACTTCTTTCTTCCCTCCCACAATTCCCTCTCTCTTCTCTTCTAAGAAACATCAATCAATCAAGAATCCATCTTTAATTTGTTTATTCATTTAGACTACTTGTATCCATGGATGCCCCTTTGAGATCAACAACTTCATTGTTGCAATTTCTTGCAACATTCTTTCTCCTAATTTTATTAGGTAAGTACTTAACTTCTTTCTTTCATCAGAAATTGGCTCGTCAGAAATGTCTCCAATCACGTTTCGAGTGCAACATGCACTAGAAATTCGCATTTTTTTGGTAGTGTGGAATTTATTTTTTTTAATGCCATTATGATTACTAAGATTAATATTGTGAGTTATATATGCAACAGGTTTGAACATGTTTAGAGAAGTAGAATCACTTGGGATTAATTATGGCCAAGTTGCAAACAATTTGCCACCACCAGAGAAAGTCCTTCAACTTTTGCATGCTCTAAAGATAACAAAGGCAAGAATCTATGACACAAACCCTCAAGTGTTGACAACATTTGCCAATTCCAACATAGGACTAATTGTGACAGTGGAGAATCAAATGTTAGCCACATTATGTGACCAACAACAAGCCCTTCAATGGGTGACTAGCCACATTAGGCCCTATTACCCTGCCACAAACATCATGGGGATCGCGGTAGGCAACGAGATCTTCACGGACGAAGACACGTCCTTAATGACATATCTTGTGCCAGCCATGGTTAACATCCATGCAGCACTTGTTAGAACAGGACTCAGCCAGTACATTCAAGTCTCTTCCCCTAATTCACTTGCAGTTTTAGCCAATTCTTACCCTCCTTCAGCTGGTAGTTTTAGGACTGACCTTAATCAAATAATGCAACAATTCTTGCAATTTTTAGCCACTACAAAATCACCTTTTTGGATCAATGCATATCCTTATTTTGCCTATAAAGACAATCCCAACAAAATTTCCCTAGACTATGTGTTATTCAATTCAAATGAAGGGATGGTTGATCCATACACAAAGCTACACTATGACAACATGTTGTATGCACAAGTGGATGCAGCCATATTTGCAATTGCAAGAATGGGATTTGATGGGCTAGAAGTTAAAATTTCTGAGACAGGATGGCCATCAAAAGGTGACACAAATGAAATTGGCGCCACACTACAAAATGCAGCAATTTACAATAGGAACATTTTGAGGAGGCAATTGCTTAATGAAGGGACCCCATTGAGGCCTAATGTGAGATTGGATATTTATGTATTTGCTTTGTTCAATGAAGACATGAAGCCAGGGCCAACTTCAGAGAGGAATTATGGATTGTTTCAACCTGATGGAACCATGGCTTATAATGTGGGGTTATTGTCAACAACTTCTTCAACTACAGAGCCAACATCAGCTTCCATTTCTCTTGCTTCCTCTGCCCCTCCTATGGTAAAAACCATATTCTTTAATTTATTTGTCACCTTTTCATATAATATATTCTTCTCAATTAATGGTAAGATGTAATTAAGCATATATACTCACTAACCAACGTGGGTTCTGGTGGGATGGTTTGGATTTTTCCATCCTTAACTAGAGGTCTCGGGTTCGAGTCCTTGAGAATGGAAAAAAATCCTATTGAGAGTGTTGGCCTCAGAAATGGATCTTGCAATGCTTGAATGCTTGAATCCTGATTTAATCAGGCCACAATACCCGAAGCTGACACGTTTTTTGATAATCCATTGTTAAATAAGATCATCGACCACTTCTTGCTATTTAGTGACAGGAGTTGTTCGGAGCCAATTCTTTTTTTTTTTTTTTTTTAGTGATTAGAGTGAATCAATATAAAATAGTCGTACAAAAAAAATAAATGATTGTTATATACAACAATAACATATTCAATGTTTTTCTACAAGCGGGTCTAGAGAGGGTAGATTGTTACATGTTTTCTTTTTTAATTAATGTGGTGTTATTATTGAACAATGTATTTTCAAATAACAGGTGAAACGAGTGGGATATCAAAGCTTGGTCAATTGGATGATGATGTTTGTGTTTTTTTGCTGGCTTTGCAAGCGTTAATGAGATGATCAAGGCAACATTAAGGCAAAAGGGGAGATCACTTGGCTGTAAATACATTGGCAAGTCTTCTCTAAAAGATATTAGGATCACAAAGGATACGAATAGTAAGTCCAAATTCCAACCACAAGGAAAAAATATTAAAAAGGCAGAATACATAGACAAATATTTAAATTTATCGGGAATATTCACTTAGATATTTCAACTGAGACTACGACCTATCGGCCAAAGGACGTCTGTGCATGCATCGTCAGGAATGGAGCTCACAACAACTAATTAACACGCAGAGACTATGAGACACAAGGAGCTTTCGTAATATTTTTTTTAAGGGACGATCTAGTTTCTTGCTTCATAGAATTAAAAGTATGTATAGTCGATGTCATTTATTGTACAATATTCACGATTTGATGTTTCGAAAGATTAAGTAGCTCATTATTCTTTGCTAGGGAATTGACAAAATTATCATCAGTTTGTCATGATCTCATTGTGCAGAGGATTTTAGATGAAATGAAAAGGGCTTAATTACAATCTTTTTTAACATTTGTAATATTTGTATCTATAATGTTGATTGTTCATGGTATATAATAACATACAAGTATATATTGTTTTGAAATAAAGATTACATCTTTGGACGTGAAATTTCACTCAGTACGTCGTTGTTGTTGTTCGAAAATAACCTCTCTACCTTCTGAAGTTACGAGTAAGATTCATATTTGTTGTTGTATCTTTGGACGTGGATTCCATAAGACCATAACTATATGTTCATACATGCTTCTAGCCTTCTTTCTTTTCTTTTCTTTTGCATTTCCTCTTTTTCTCGATATACTAATGTTTAAATTAAAATATAATGCGACAAATAGGAAAAAGGGATGCCTTCTTTTTTTTCCTTTGAAACTTTTAAATATATAAAATCTGCTAGATAGGGCAACCTTTATTCCCCTGGGCATATAAACCGTCAGCATAGTGCATGTCTGCCATCCTTTTCTTAAAGGTGCTTTAGACTTTTTTCACTGTTGAGATATGAAACAAATTAATAAACGTCTTTATGAATTTGTGTATCTTATTATATACGTTCTTTTCACATTAAAGAATCATAAAACTACGTTATCCTTTGGTATATCACCTAACATGATGCACATGAAGCCCACCAATTCAAAACATCACAAAAAATAAAGGAAGAAAAATAGGGAATCAAAAAATAAGAATCATTCTATGGATCATTCGATGAAAAAGGGAATACCTTTAACAAACATTGGTAAAATTCCCAAGTGATTCTGTCAGAGGAATTTTTTTTTTTTTTAAAAAAATAGAAGCTATAGAAAATGCATTGTCTTGTTACTCGTGAATCCCACAATATTTTGGAAAAATGTTGCTGTTTCTTTGGATGACATAACTTAGGCATAGATATTGTTTACTAATTTCAAGCAATGTATTGTGCAAAACTGTGGTCGGGGTGCGGGGGGGGGGGGGGTAGTAAATTAATTGTTCAAATATCACTTCTTTTTATACCTTGAAACATACTAATAAATAAAAATATTAAAATCTTTCATAAATTACATTGCTTAAATTTATAATCATGAACAAAAACTCTATTTTCTTGATTACATATCTCCGTACTAGCTAGCAAATCTTCTTCATGTTTGTGACCTTCGTTTGCAACAAAGTCTGTACATTTGTTTGCCTGGTACTGTATATCCTCTTCTTTGAGAAACTAAATAATATGAGCAGACAGTGTATTTCCATATCTATTTTTTCAATATATATCTCATTTCCCTTTTCCAATGCTAGCCCTTGCTTGATGGTCCAGAGTTCTATGATGAGATTTGAGGTAGGTTTCATCTTCTTACCTAAACATTCAAATATCCATGTTCCTTGATTATCTCTAAGATCCTCCACAAGTCAACATCTCTAGTTTGGTTCTCAACTCCACATAACATGTAGATGTATATTATCTCCATCATGAGCTAACTGGATGCATGCACATGGTATCCAATCACTTAGCAAAAAGAAAATAGAATATTGACTATTGGAGCAAATTAAAGTTATAACATGGCATTTCTTTTTATCTTGTGCAAGTGCAACACATTCTAGCAGAAAACAAGTACATAAGAGTGCAACAAATGAGGTTATATTGGTTGCTTTTTTGCAAGCAAACAAAATTGTCATAGTCGGAAAGTTGCCTAAGATACCCCATACACACGTAGGTCATCATGTGCATTTGCCGTCTTTGATGATAAGTTAAGTCATAGCTAGGCATTGTTTCCTCTTTTCAGAGTTGGCAATTAGGAGATCCCTTTTCTTATAACCATATTTCCATCTTTAACTTTCAAATTCATCATGATATCCTTCAAGAAAATATTAGGTGCTCTTTGCATTTTCTTTGGAACTTAGAATATTCTAACCTTGTCTTTTAATCATTTGACTTATTAGTCTGTAGGCCCAGATGCAAATTCAAAATTTGAAAGTTATGAGTTTCTATGACAGTTTCAAATTAATATATAATAATAACTGGAGTTCACAGACAAACTTTTTATGAATTTCCTAATATGTATACATAGTTTGAACAAAAACTATTGAATTCACTAAAGTTCATTCGTCGAGCCACTCTTGATAGGAGCTCAATCCTAACAATAAGTAAAAATGATCTTCATAATTGATAAATTTTGGTAATGACAACCTGTAGAAGCCCCCCTTTTTTTTTTAATAATTGTCCTTTAAGTGTTTGTAAGGCTCAATAGAGATCTAGCCTTCTAGAAGAGTAGAAAGTGTTTTCCTCCAAAATCTTACCTTCCAAGCTAGTACTAGGTAAATTGTGAACTTGTGCTTGTGGGGACGAAATTGAACAAGTTCCACCATGTAAAGTTTATATGTCGGGGGAATTAGCTCAATTGGATGACTATTCGAACTTTTACTTCTTGGTGAAATGTTCAATTCTCCTTCCCCATCCCCATCCCCACCCCCGCCTTTCCTCTTCCCCTGCCCCTAATGTAAAATTTTCAAAACAAAAAAAAACAAAAAATATCTTTATATGTTTTGACTATGATTAGGCTTATGATCATCACTTGAATACTCACATGCCTTTGCACTATTTATGTTTTACCACTGGAAATACATGCTTAAGCCTTATGAGGAGAATGAAATCAAAGTAAGATTCACAAGATATTCTACGCACGACTATGATATTAAGGCCAAATGGGCCAATGATCACGATGGCATGGTTTGGGAGGAACTTTCAGTTAAGAGGATACTCAACTCCCCATATCTAGAGACCACACGAGCTAATAATAACATCTTTCCAGATGCTCGTAGTTTCAATAGGAAGATGCATGAGTAAAAGAAAGAATGATGTTTCCAGTTGCTAAAGAAGGTAGTTTATACAACCATAGAAGGAAAACATAAATGGAAATTGAGCACCAAAGCGAACTGCTGAAAACACCAACATAGTCATACATTTTACAAACACAGATTTAAAAATTACACTGCTCAATAGCTCAGCAGACAACAGTTGAAGTAAAGAGAATACAGCGGAGTGGTGCCTTCACTGGAGCAGATGGCTGCCATAGTCTGAATTGAACTTATCGTACCTAGGTGCATGGAGGTGTGCAGATGGTCTGGTGTTCTTCAGTGCCATCTCAATATCTGTCACAGTTACTGGTCCAACATTGGGCAACTCTGCAAGAAAGCAGGAGAATTCAGTAGAAACCAATGAGATTGTGGACCTAAACAAGTGCGCACCTCAATAAAATTCTTCACAGTGCTTGGCTAACAAGTTTCAATGGCAACAATCACTGATCAACGAGTCAAATACAACAGAGAGTCATACTAATTCTTGTGATTGGAGCAGGTAAAAATTTGTAATGAAATACGCATACACGATGAACATGTAATGAATGCACTTTCCGGCCAGTATCCAACTTACATCGACTTCTCTAGGTCGGTTTTTCATGGGGAAGAAGCATATCTTATAGCTTATAAACGGAATTTGTTGGAATTAAGACAGATTAAAACAGACTGGATGCATTGGTCGTCTTTAGAAAATCGCCAAAGTACGAATAGGTGCATGTGGCAGTATTGTGAAATAACCAAATAGCCTGGTAGGATGTGATAGAGGGAAGGGCTATAATATAATAAGCATATACCAATTACTGCAGTAGAAAACCAGAAACACGGACACCTTATTTCCCGACATATAATTGTCACCCCCTCTCAACCCAACAAAGTAGTGGATAGAATATGGCATACCATCCTCAGGCACCACTCCTTCCTTCTCTTCAAGTTCTGCCATTAAACGTCTTAATGGTTGCATGGCAGCCTCCTTGCACAATAGCCGAATATCAGAACCTGAAAAACCTTCTGTCTTTTCTACCAATAAATCATATGGAAGTGGCGCCTCTTCAGGAAGGGACGGTAGTAATTCCTCAAACATGGCGCACCTCGCTTCTGGCTCTGGAAGGGGCACGAGGATCTACAATTACAGTCAAAAGTTGAACAAATAGTTACAAGCTCGACTTAAAGTACTAAATGTTTGACATGATTTACTAGGAGATACTGACAAAGAAATGGGAACATTGTGAAGCTAAAAATAACTGAAAAATAAAATATACTTTTGCTCTAATTCATTTCTTTCTCGCAAATAGTCTTATTATAAAGAGAAGTATGTTTCAAGCCCACACGAAAGATTACCCGCTTCTCAAGACGCCTGAGCATTGCTCCATCCAGTTCCCAGGGAAGATTTGTTGCTGCCAGAACAAAGACAAGTTCATCTGTCCGACTCAAACCGTCCATCTGCAGTGTATTTCAACCATTACCTATCTATAAAGTTCGGATAAAACCACACTAAATGTCTTCATTAATATCAAAGGGAAGTGTAAAAAAAATGGACCTTGGGCCTAACTCAACCCCAAAAGCTAGCTCATGAGGTGAGAATTGTTCAACACCCTATGAACCCCCCACCACACACACACAGAGGAGACATTTGGAGCATGAACAATATAATATGGGTACCCAACATAGCGCAAATAACAAATTGGAATGGGCCTTGCCCATATACCACGTAATCAAAAGGAAGAACTTGTCTTTCTATTCATGAATATACAATAAAAGATACTTATACAATTACAAGGATCTTCTATCAAAGGGATAAAATAAAAATAAATAAAAGAAAATATTCTAGAATCTCCCCTCTGTTTTGGTTATCATATTCTGTAAAAGGAAAGAAAAAGCAAGATCTGACATAAAGCGAACCTTACAAGTTTATGTCTTTTATCAATATTATGATTTTCCTTAGAACAATTCATCCTGGTTCTGCATCATTATTAGCTAAGTCTAAGAAGATGAGTCAAAACATTTACTTAGTTTTACTTAAACGGCATATAGTTTCCTATCCTCTCTGGTGTCAAGTGACTTTCCTCTCTTTAAATTCCAATGGTTACCCTACTCACTCAACTTACTTCTCACCGACTGTATAACAAAACATAATTCAAATTCGATAGAGCATGTCGTAACCTAGCAAGGATATCAGAGAGAAAATAATCCAGATTCCAATTTTTAAGCTTAGTAGTTCAGAAGGGTGTTAATCAGCTGAAATACCGAACATGCTAATTTCACAAGAAGGTTCAGCTACTGTAACAAGCTTCTTATAACAGCAGGAAAATATTTTTCCTAAAGTGCTAGTTCATGGTCTCATTAATTCTTTTAAGAGGAAGTATTTTGACAAACTGCATCAAGTGCTTCAATATCCCAAACCCACCCAATGTGAAACCACAAAAGGGGGGAAGGGGAGGGACAAAGAAACATACAGAGAGAATAAATGGCACCATCATTCCCTGGGGCAGTAATTGACTTTTGACTTATTAATTACGTGAGCGTCGCCATGCAAAAGTATAGCTTTTCACATGTCATCCATGCACTTCTAAGTACCAAGCTTCACCTGTATGAGCAGTTCGGTTTTTAAACGCCTACTAGATTCATGCTCACTGCGTGCTTCCCCACGTTGACTGATGATGGCATCAATTTCATCGAGAAAGATGGTTGAAGGTGCATGATGCCTGGCGAGCTCGAATAACACTTTTATCGCTTTCTCAGAATCACCTGTATCACAGAAGAAACTTCTAAAGAGCACACAACACGAAAACTGAAGAACTTTTCTCAACTGATGTATCTAATAGCTTATTCATCTCGAAGCTGATGAGATACACTGGAATGATTTTGTTTGAGTTAAATTCTTGACATTCTAAAAACTTTTTTCACATTGCAACAGAAAAAGATGAATAAAAAAGGCAGAGGTTGACAACCAAAGACAGAAATTGTTACTGCTGATGTGTGCAGAAAAGCTGAAACCCACAAACCCCTTGCCTAGAACATACGGATGCTTTATTAAGTCAGCCACATTAGGTGCTAGCTTCTGTCAAAGTTGACATCACACAAAAGAGCTGTCTGGACCTCAATGCAGACAAATACAAATATGTCTGCAGTAGCTACTGACTAATAATTCAGAACATGCATTTGTTTTTAACTACATATAGTTGATACATATTTTTAGCTCCGCTAACATTAGAGCAGGATATAGCATGATCATCAGTGCACAAACCAAGCTACAACGTGTAACTTCATTTCAAATTGGACAGTGCTTACTTTTGGTTGAATAATACCTTTGAATATCAATTAATAGAATGGTTATATCAGTCCTTCCACAATACTCTTTTAATATCATACTACAAGTTTGGCGCCATTTTCCTCTTTCAAAAGACATTTGAGTTAATATCCACATCAACCTGTAATCTTGATAGATTTGCCAAAATTAAAATCCTCAAGCTGATCAATGCGAAGACCATTTTAGTATATTGCAGAGGGAAAACATACCACGCCATTTGCTGACAACTGATGATGCTGAGATATTGAAAAAAGTGGTATTGCATTCAGTTGCAACTGCCTTTGCAAGCATGGTCTACAAATTAACAGATTAAAAGTTAAACAAGGTCAATAGATATTATAACATCAAAACGACCTATATAGTTAGCCTCCTCTCATATAAAGTTATTAAGCTTTATGTGTAAAAAAAAAAAGTTAGAATGCAGAGTTCCAATAATATGAACATGAAACTGGACAGATCATTGATAGAAGTACCAACAGAAGGAAATCAATGACACAGAGCTTTAGGATACAGAATGTGATTTAAAAGAACCTTTTGCACGGTAAGAAATGAGATTACTAACCTTTCCAGTTCCGGGAGGGCCAAAAAGGAGGATACCTTTCCATGGAGTTAGAAGACCTTTAAAGTACCTAGAAGAAGAGAGAAAAAGGTATATTAGTTCAGTAATAAGGACTTCGAACATCGCACCCAAGGGTGCGACTTAGTGGTCAATGAAATAGGTTGAGAACCATGAGGTTTCAGGTTCAATTCCCAAGTTCCTAGCAAAAACAAAAACACTAAGTGATATTCCACTCTGTCCATACCTTGATGGATAGAGTTACTCAGTCTGGTACCTGCATTCGTGGGAGATAGCAGGTACCCCATGGAATTAGTCAAGGTGCGTTTGCTATCACGGACACCATGATTATAAAAAATAAATAAATAAAGCCACTGAATATCATGTTCACTCAAAAAGACAAAGTTCATGAAAAATTACAAATAGAACGTCAGAAGACATTATTGGATTGGATATTGGCACTAAATTTTTGTTATTTAGCTTGCACCACAAGCATGCAAGGAATTTTATTTTATAACCAAGAAATAACCGAGGGCCGGTGGCGCATGCTCCAAAACTTGGTGGCACAACAATATTACAGCCTCTCTAATGAACTTGTTAGACAAGTAGCACATAACCAATTAGTGTTTACTAAACCTACTTTGGATATTTAATAGGCATGACAACTGCTTCTTTTAGTAGACGCTTAGCGGTCTCTAATCCTTTAATGCTCTCCCACTTAACATCTGGATTACCACGGAGAATATCCCTGGAAATGTAAAACAGACAGAGATTTAGCAAAATTAGTTTCCAATCCCACAAAAATGATAGTGAGGAGGTAGAAAACCAGGTCATTTTGTCAACTGTACCTGGCTAAACTTTCTCCTAAAGCACGCATTTCTGCAGACTCAAAAGGAGGAAGTAGAGATCTTTGCCTGAAAAATGAACGTTTAACTAAAGTGAACTTCAGGGGTAGAAAAGTTTTGGCAGTTGAAAGACGTTATATATATGAAATATCTCTAAGAAACCAAACACAAAGTTTAAGGTCATGAGTTTTTGTGTCATACGGTTTTCCATCCACTCCGGCAGACTGAACTCCATTAACTCCATTAGCGTGTGTTGAGCCTCCATTAGACTAAATCAGACGTAAAGATTGTGTGTCAGATTGTCAATAGGATATATGATCATCTTATTCTTCATAAGCAAAATACCTGATTATACTGCTCGAAAATGGATAATTCTGCAGTGTTCCGCACATATCCATTTCCATTCACAGTCGAAGAATTTCCATTTTGTACAGAATCTCCATTCTCAGTTGCATCCGGTGCAGGAACCTTCTTCCTCCCAAACTTAATATCATAAAACAACTTAAAATCCTAAATATGGACACCAAAAACAAGTGTTGTATATAAATACTCAATGTCCCTAACCCCGATTTATGCATTTCATCAAGAAGCACATTACTTATGATTCATTCAGAAATTTGCAATACCTATGAACAGAACTAACAATAAGGTTTAAGAAACTATTCATGTTTACTCTATTTGAATTCCCCACCAATTCCCTCTAATTAATAGTAGAACTTCAATCAACTAAGCCACTAACTACTGATTGTGTGTCTTCTTTTCTGCTCGGTTTGAAATTCTTTGGAAGACAACATCATGACTTAAAGAGAGAATAAGATTAAAAGTTGAACAATCTGACTTAATTGGAAAAGTTTTTGCCTCCTTCTCATCTATTCGAATTCAAAATTTCTTGGAAGTTGGCATAAAGTTACAATTATCTATACATGAAGGAATCTAGTCAAGGACAATCACATGCTTTATGTTCTCTCTTTTAGTTTCAGCACTAAGAAAACAAGCTTACTTATTTTCAACTTCAATATCACTTGTATCAACTAAACAAACAATTTATCACGTTGCAGCTGGTCTTTTATTCACTTCCACACTTTTCGAAGACCATAATTTTATTGTGATATAAAGCAACTAATCAAATAAAAACCTGTATAAATTATAATGACAAAATCTCATATCTAAAACTATTAATTTGAACATTCAGTCACTAATTAAAAGGGACATTGTAATTCCTTGCTTAAGGACTACATCTCAGATCCCTTCCACACTTTCTGGAAGATAGAGAGCCAAATTTTGGTAAGAAACATCAGAATCAAGGCCAAAGAGTGTTGGGTGTTGCATTTGCTACTGCTGCAATTTTTCTAGAATGATTAGTTGTTTAGTTGTAGGAAGAATCTAATATTTAATTTACTAAAATAATCAGTTTCTTAGTTGTAATAAGAGTATTACTTTGTTTATGCGGCTATTTGAAACCCTACTATAAATGAAATTTAGAGACAATTTTTCAGTCATATTTTTTCAACCTTGCTGCTTGCATCTCCTCAAAAGATCATAACAAGAAGGTACAAAATCAATTAGGTGATATCAACCTATTGTCAGAGCATCTTTCCTGTCAGATATATCCTAAAATAAATAGGCATTTAGTTTGGGAGCCTGATTTCAAGTTTGTAAAATCTGCACAAAATTTCAACTTCAACATCAAATTCGAATCATGATTTCAAATCCCAGATTCTCCCAAAAGTAGGATTCGGAATTCCAAATTGTGATTTTAAATTTTTTTAAATATAAAATTATGTGCATTACGAAGTTAGTAATAACATGTATTGCAAATAATTATTTATAAAAGGAATACAAAAATATGTGAATTATTAATTTGGCACCTTAGAATATTCCGATACTCTGTTTATTAATTATGATTTGCTCATTTGGTAAGATTATATAGGAATTGAGACGATTTGATAGTTTTCACAAAATATGGAGTTTTCATATTTATACGAAAAAATACGGCTTAAAAAATCAAAATGGGATGTACAAAGAAAATTCAATTTCAAATCAATCTGATATCAAATCACTGATCCTGTCCAAAAGTTTCCTAACACAGAACATCAAAATAATGTCAAGCACGCTCTTCATCAAACTTCACTTCGGATCGGAAAAAAATCAAAAATTTCACAAAATAAATCCAATTTTTTTTCTTCGAAACTATAAGTAAAAAATCAGCACATGCATGAATTGATACAATATTTAGCAAAAAAAAATTAAAAAAAATCAGCAGATGGAAGAGGAAAAAGAAGAAAAAGTCACTAAGTACAAGCCAAATAACAGCTGCAAAATGAAACAAAATTAATTTTGCGAACTTCACTTTAATCTAACACTCAGCATTTCGAATATAATGCCAATATATGAAGCTCTCGAATCAAAGCCAAAAATGTAGGAAAATCAAAATCAACTTCAATCATTTTGATTTTTTTGAAATTATTGTAATTTATTCCTACTCGCATATATAGACTCACTCATATATGACACACAGATCTTCTGAACTTCACCTAAAAATCAGAATCAATCGAGAAAAGATACATAGTAAAAAATGAACATGAAAACAAGGAGGTTAGGTGCATTATAAATATACCGGAAAGGTCCAGCGAGTCAACGCAGGTTCGTCGGCCATTTGTTTTTATCTTCCGATTCAAACACAGAGAGAGAGAGAGAGAGAGAGAGAGAGAGAGAGTGTCTGCTTCCTCTCTTTCTCCGTCACACTTGGATTACTGGCATCTTCCAATTACTATATTATATATGGACTACCCACACACCCACACCCCACACCCCCGCCACCCACTTCTCTGTTCTTACAAAATATTTTAATTACGAATTACACCATAAGTTTGTCATTTGTCACACAAAGCTCCTTTACCTTTCATAGAGCGAGTTTGGAATTGTGGTTAGGAAACTGCTTATTTAAGAAATACTTTTATAAAATAGCTTTTCAGAAAAGTTCTTTTAAAGAAAAAAAATTGTGTGTGAAAAATTCATTTGAAAAGTGTTTTTGATAAACAAATTGTGTTTGAATAATCCTTTTTTAAAAAAAATACTTTTGAGAGACAAATGAAGAAAAAGGACATGTATCGATAGACTTTTACTACTAAAGTCATTTTTATAGAGAAAATTTATTTTAAATATCTATTATAATATTTTTAATTAAAAATTTTATTTTTATTTAATTAAAAAGTACGTACTATAAAATTTTTAATCAATATTTACATACATAAATACATTAAAAATATTAAATAATGATATAATATTAATAAAATAATTTAAATATTACTTAAAAACATCAAACAAAATGAATTTAAAAATAATTCCATAAATTAAATCACTACAAATGAAAAAATTTACCACAAAAATAAATAGTCCTTCATATATCACAAACTTATAAGATATGTTAATTAATTAATAAGGGATATTTTGATATATGTATGTGTATCTGTGATAGAGATATTTTTGTCATGAAAATAATAATTCTCTACTTTTTTGGGGAAACATAAATTTTCAATTTTTTTTTTTAAAAGCACTTTTACAAGTTTACCAAATACCATTCTTTTAAAAAAAGTGCAGCAATGCCAAACGGGCTAATAATGTCAAGATAACGTCTGCAAAGTTATGGATTAAACTGTTAAAAGTGAAACGATAATATGTTACGTTGAAAGTTTTTAAAAAAGAAAAGAGAGATTTTTTTGAACAAACTTAAAAAATAATGTAAGATAATCAAATTGAAATGGAGAAATGTAGTATTTGATATACAAAAGTGAGGGAGCTTGACAAATCAGTGTACTAATGGAACTCTCATTCTCATTTATCCTCATGTTTCCACTTGTCATTATAATGGAACAGAGTTCACATGAAAAACTTAAATTAAACCTGGGAAGGGTGAGGTATACAGAACTAAACTCTACTTAATAAGTAAAACGGTTGTTTCTGATAGATAATACTAAAAATAATGAAAGAAATAAGACAGTATTAAAAATAATAGATAATAGCAAAGCAATACTACAACAAAATACTATTATGATGGAACTACATAAAACAATCAATAGTAATAGATATTGAAGAATAAGAAACAGAGTAATACTATGACTACTAAAATGGACAACAAGACAATACACTCTTATCCACTAGTATGAACACAACCCTATATACTACCCTTCTATCCTAATTTGTGTCCTCCACACTTTCCTATCTAAGGTCATATCATCGATATGTAAGCTGCAACTACGCCATGTTCTGCCTAATCGATCACCTCACCCCAATACTTCTTAGGTCTATCTCTAACTCTCTTGAATTCATCCATAACCAACCTCTCACACCTCAACACTAGGGCATCCGTGCATCCTTATCACATGCCCAAACCATCTCAACCTTACTTCCAACATTTTGTCGTCCACTGAAGCTACTCCCACCTTGTCTCGAATGTCCTCATTTCTAATCTTATCTCTCCTAGCATGCCCCCACATCCATCGTAACTTCTTCATCTTTGGCGCTTTCATTTTCTGAATGTGAGAGTGCTTAACCAGCTAAATTGCACTAGACCCATACAACAAAATTAATCTAACCATCACTTTGTAAAACTTGTCTTTTTAAAAAAATAAAAATAAATTGAGAAAATATTATAGTCATAAATATTAGGTGGATTTATGTAAGTAATTATTTATAAAAATATTTGATGCTACACGTAAAAAAGTTAGAAATTTAATTTTTTATGAATAAAATACTAATTAGTTCTAATTCTTGGCCTTCTTTATTTTAGAAGACTAAAATTTAAAAAGAAAAACTAAGGAAAGCGAAACAAAAAAATTCTCTATGTAAGTTTTTTTTTAAAAAAATCTCTGTTCTCTAATTCTTGTACCTAATAATAAAAAGGATATGATGTCTTTTTCTTGTATTCTCTCTTCCCTTTCCTAATTTCTAAAGATAAAGTTGGTTCATAAACCTTCGTTTGGTAGGGTGTATAAGAATAATGCAAAATATATTATATTAGTAATGCTTGTATTAGTAATGCAAGTATTAGCTATGCTTGCATTAGTTATGCTGAGATTATTTCTTATGCAGTATGTGGTTTGATGTGTTAAAAATAACTTGCATTATATATTTCTAAAATAAAAATTATTTATAAAAATACCCTTCACAAATATAATGAAAATGATGTGGCTATTGTATCTTTACCTATGTAAACGCATGCATTAAAGTCCCTTGCATTGCTAATACAATGATTTTTCATGTATTAGTAATGCTTAGCATAATAGCAAATAGAGTATATAACTAATGCTTGCATTTATACATATGCTGAAAAAGTATATCAAACAAGATATTAACAATACATAGAGTTAATGCATGCAATATTTTTTCTAATGCATCCTACCAAACGAAAGGAGTCGTTTGGTAGGGTATATAAGAATAATGCAAAATATGATGTATTAGTAATGCATGGGTTAGCTATGCTTGTATTTTTCTTATGTAGTGTTTGATTGGTGTATTAAAAATAACATGAGTTGTATAATTTATATATTAAAAATTTATTTATAAAAATATCCTCCATAAATATGGTGAAAAGGATGTGAAAAAGATTTTGAGGGATAATTGTGTCTTTAATCATATTAATGCATGCATTAGAATCTATTACATTACTAATACCATTGATTTTGAGGTATTAGTAATACACACCTCAATAAACAATAGAGTCTATAACTAATGCAAATATTATTTATACATAGGCTAAAAAAATGTATCAAATAAGGTACTAGAAATATACAAGACTAATGCATATATATATTTTTTTTAATACACACTACCAAACGACCCCAAGAGAACATTATACATTTAAAGTTTGGGGTTTATGTGCCATTAATGGGAAGCTGAAGGATTAGTCCTTTAAAATTGGAAGAATCTATAGACAAAATCAGAAGAGTGGGACAAAAGATCCAGTACTTCTTTTTTTTTTCCATACATGATGAGGTGTTAACACTAAAACCCAAAACGCCACAACAACGTGCACACTAAACAATCTTTAGTGACGTGCGGAGCTATGATTAGAGGGTAGGTCGATGAGATTATTAATTTTGTTGGTCCACTCTCGAATCTACCATTGAGGTATGGGTGGATATTCGATTCTTCAATTTGATTCAATTCTTTAGTTATTGATTTTGTAAAAATATACATCAAATACCGAATGAAACTAATTTGATTCGATTCGATGTTTAAATAAAATAAATACGTTTAACAATGCTATTTTCGTATAACTTGATTAACTCCTACAATAATCCATAACTTAGTATATTTTATTAAACATTTCTTACTAATAATAGGGAATAAGCAGGCAGCTGGGCATCAACATGCCTGCTTCAGCTGTCTGCTTATTCAATGCAATTGCAATTCTCATAAAGGTTACTAATTTGCTAGTGAAACGGAACACAAAATTAAAGCTTTGTTTTGTGGTGGTGGGAGACGGGTTCGAACCCCTTTGCAGCTACCCTTTTTCTAGCTAATTTTTCTTTTCCAACTTCTGCCTGCTTTTTCCAATGAATATGTGGGCTCCTTCTTCAAATTTCAATTTTACGTTGATTTACCTGATATTGTTGTATCTTAATTTTTTAATATATTATAATATATATAATTTCTTTGTTCTAATTTGTGTGACACAACTTTAATTTTGAGAGTCAAACAATTGAATCTTCACTTGAAATTACTTACTAATAAAATCTTTAAATTTTTTGAAACAACATTTACATATTTGAAAATTACGTAAAAATATAACAATTCACAATAATTGATAATTCAAAATATTTAAAAAATATATAAAAAATTTAAAAAATTTATGATCAAAGAAAAATTTGAATAAATCACAAAATTTAAAAGAGGTCACATAAATTAAAACGAAGAAAATATTATTTTCATTTATATATACTATTAACAATAAAATTAACATTATGAGAAAAGGCAAAAACTGAACAGAAATATCATCTAATTTTTGATCAAAAAAGGAAATAAGATTACGTTGTTGGGTGACATATGAAAAATTTATGAAAAGTTACAATTGTCGTCATGGAATAGTACACCTTTACTTTCAAACAATTTTATTAAACTATCATATAAACAACATCAAAGGACGTTAATGATAATATTTTAGCATCTTTTTAAAGTAAATATTCAAGATGACAGAATTTAATATGTTATAAAATAATAATATAAGTATAAGACAATATAAAAAATAGTTAAATTTTGAGAGTTAAATAATTTAATTTTAACTATAAATTCAATTATGAATTTTATAAGACAATACGAAAAATAGTCAAATTTTGAGAGTCAAATAATTAAATTTTAACTGCAAATTCGATTATGAATTTGATAAGTTTAAATAGACAAAAAAAAAGGTATTGTTGGGCTCATACGTTGCACGGGCTATCGATAACTAGTTATAAATAAAATATACTAATTGAAACTTAGAAATAGCTGCCTAGTGGTGTGAGATAGCGTGATACAGTGAAGGGGTGTGCATAAACAAACCTAAGTTTATTCTTGAATTCAAGAGGACTTTTGTGAGACAGAAAGCCTGAAGGGGTTATTCCTCTATTTATTTATTTTTAAAATCTAATCTATTCATATGCAATACAAGTTTAATTTAAGTTTGTTTCCAGATTAAACAAACTTAAATATTTTGTTTCTACCGGGTTGAGAGACTGTCCATCTTTAGCACCCAATCTAGAGACCTAAAAATATCAAATAAATTTGAAAAAAAAAAAAGAAAGTGTCAATTTTATTTCTGAACTATTCGAACTGGATATTTTCTCGTCGCAGCACTAATTTCAATTTCAAATGAGAAAAATATTTAGCAGACACCATATACTTCTCCTACTGGTCAAGGTTGTCTTTTAGGCTTAAACGCAACTTTATAAGGGGTTCACTCAGGGACTAAGCTAGCCTTCGAAATACTGGTTCGATTGAGCTCAATAACTTTAATTTAAAAATTTGTATTTGTCTTAAAAAAATTCACTTAATATGTTCAAAATTATTAATATATATAACCCAATAATTAAAAAATATTAAAATCCATAAATATTAAATTCGGACCTCGCATCTGAATAACAACGCAAAATTGGACAGAATATTCCTTTAAGCATTAGGGTATCTAATATAATACCATTTGGGTATCGAATAGTATATGGATTATGGAATATCTTTCAGTTTCATTACTAATCCATTACTAATGGTCCATTAGTATCATAAATCCCAAATGGGTGGGCTATCCATATGGCCTCAAATGAGTTGAGCACATATGAGAATATACATCAAGTTCAAATTACCCAAAAATCAAAAAATCAAATAACAATTTAAGCATTCACACATAGTTATAGTAAGTTAGTAACCATTATATTCATGAAAAATTCTTGAAAGGGAATCAATTTTCTTTTCCTCAAAATTACATTGTCAATTCGATTGCTTTCCTAATAGTTCTATGCTTGCAAAATTCATGCCGGAGGATTTTAAGTTTTAAGCATATATCATGGACGCCCGCGATTGAAAAAATATACATTGTAATATATAATAAGGATAAATGACATAAACATACGCCTTAACTTATCATATTTATACAAATCTCCACCTTTACAAAGTAATAACAAAAATTCCAACTAATTATGTATCTTCGTTGGATGTATCGGGAGCTAATTATGTATCTCGACAGACCCAAATTTCGAAAAAAATATATAGGGAGCTAATTATGTAACTTTATAAAGGAAAAAATGTATCTTCGTTGGATGTATTTGGAGCTAATTATGTATCTTGACAAACCCAAAATCGGAATTTTCAGTAATTATGTAAAATGTCAGAATTTTTTATAATTAAGCTCCAAACTATCGGGATTTATGTTGTTTATCCATGTAATAAACCATGATATATATAAAAATTCAATCACCAGCACGAAGTGAAATTTCCTAAATGGGCCTAGCTTATCACCTAGCCCTATAGATGGCCCAAGTTTTCAACAGAAAAAGAACCAAAACAAGCCCATTGCTCAATCACATAGCCTTCCCTTTAACTCATAATAGCCACAATAGGAATGCAACTGAGTTTTTACATGTACTGTGCTCCAATTTTGTTGTAAAATCGTGTAGGAACCTATTTAACTTGACTCATTTAGATGTTTTTAAACACTTCTGTAGTATTTAGATAAAATAAAAAATATTTTTGTACACACTTAATTTTAGTTTAAAATAACAAAAATAAAAAAGTAATAGTCATACCCCCACCCCCACCCCCCATCATTCCGTTTGAGGTAGATTGCTAGTATTTAAATTTACTTGCTCTTCGTTTTACTATTAGACAAATATTATAGCCTATCGAAACTTACGTCCCCGGACATACAAATTTTTTTTCCTTTTATTGAAAGACATATTTCAAATCAATGTTCGATTAACAAATTGTTGCAATTTCACAACTCCAACTTCAAGTTGGTTTTCAAGTTTGAGAAAGAGTTGCAAACTAGTTTCTCAAAGTATTTTGTTTTTGGGTCACAAAATTTCAATATTTCTCAAATGAAATGTATGTCTAATCATATTTTTAATTTTCAAATATTTTTTTAAAACTTAACTTGATTAAATATTATTAATTTGAAAAATATTACCCAATTCATGTCCAAACGCCTATGAAAACTGGACTTTCTCCTCACCTACAAATATAAAAAAATACATGAGAAAATCATTTACTTTCTCATAGAAAACATGTTCTAGGAAAATATTTTTTAGATATATATAGAAATATAACATATTTTTTAGACGGACTAATAAGGAAATATTCCCTCTGTTTCATATTACTTATTCTGCATGATAAAAATAATTATTTTAATTTACTTGTTCAATTTATGAAACTAAAAGAATTTTATTATATATATTTTTTCTCTTTATACCCTTCATATTAAATAACTAAATAAAGTAGTAGTAATTAAAAATTTTGTAATTAGGTTTATAGTTCTAAAACATCATTAATGAAATTAGTCTAATAAAATATTTTTCTAATTAAATTTTTTTAAAGGGTGTGTCGGGTAAATAGTATAGGGACCAAATAATACTACTCCCTCCGTTTTATTTTACTTGTCCCTCTTATGAAAAATAATTATTTTAATTTACTTGTTTAATTTATGAAATTAAGAGATGTCTATCATTTTCTTTCAATATTATCCCTATCATTAAATGACTATATAATCAAATTTAGATTTTCAAAGTATACTCCCTCCGTTTACTTTTACTTGTTACATTTTGACTTGACACACCCATTAAGAAAGACAATTATTGATATGAGTATTTTACCATAGTATGCCTATTAAATGATGTTTATTTTTGTGTCTTAAAATTAATTTGGAGAAAAAATAATTAATGTTAAGGATAAAATAGAAAAATAAAAGTTATATTTTCTTGATATGTCAAAATGACAAGTAAAAATAAAAATTCAATTAGAAAACAATAAATGATAATTAAAAGCGAACAAAGAAAGTAATTAATAAGACTAATTTAATAAAATAAATTTTTAATAAATATTTTATTAATAAAAATATCAAATCAATATATGCCAAATAAAATAAAACAGAGGGAGTAATACTACATAAAATGACCTTAGCATCAGAAACAGACGGAGTCATACAACATAAAATGACCTTAGCAAAGAGGGAGTATTACTCTCTCCATCCATTAATAGTTATCTATTATTAACTTGATACATATTATAAATTTAGTGCTTAGAAAATATATTGGATAATGAATCATATTTAAAATATTAAGGATAAAATGAATAGAAATGAATAAATTATTTATTAGTTTTTTTAAATATTAATTTTTAATATAGTGGATAAGTAAAGATGGATGAGGAGAGTAGTTGCTTCACTTTCCTATTTTCCAACACGGTTCTTTAACTGACCACCTTAGCATCAGAAAGATTAATTATTTTTGTAAATATTTTTTTTTATTCTTGTGTAAGAGAGAGAGAGCATGCATGTGCGTTGGCATTGGAAATGTGGTAAGCCAAGAGGCAAATAAAAGAGTTGGCCAATGAAACCAGGTGTGGCATGTGATGAACTTCGTGTTATTGCCTTCTACCCTTTTGGCCGCATGTGAAAAATGAGGGGCCTTTTCTTGTACTAATCTCGATCTGTTACATGTATATATTTATTGGTTCTACATCAGAACTTGTTTCTCCTTCTGTACATACATTGAATTACGTACTCGTACTAATAACACCTCTGGTTCTATGGTTTTGACACGAATCATGGATTACCTGGAAGCATGACATGCAAGCACACTGTTCTACTCTCTTATTTTATTTTAATTTATTTGTCTTTAATTCGATTAAAGAATGGTCTTCTTTTTTTTTTTTTTAAATAATTCTTTAGTTCTTACTTTTTGAATTCTGCATGATCGATATATTTAAAATCAGTACAAGATTAAAAAATATTTCGATATATAATTTAAGACCAATGAATTTTAAATTATTATTTTTTTATTTATTAAAATTTCATATTAAATCAAAATAAGATAAATAAATTAAAATTAAGAGAGTATAAAATATTGCAACTTGCATGATAACGTTCGTCCAACTTGTATGATGAATATTCCAAAGATTCAGTGCTCCAGTCTTGGCGCTACTTACCAATAGGACTGCCATGTGTTATCACGTGTTACAACATACGTATAGGTCAAAGAATCTGATAATCTATATTCAGATTCTAGTTAGATTTAGAGTGTGTTCGACGCGAGGAAAAATGTTTTTCATGAAAAATATTTTTACTGGAAAATATGTTTTTAAAAAATAAATAAGTTTTTTACTTATTTTCTCATATTTGTTTAATGAATGGATAATTTTTAAAAAAAAATATTTTTTAGTATTCATTTGGTGAGTAGAAAATATTTCTAGAAAATATCTTGTAGTGTTAAAATTGATAAGTGCAAAATATTTTTTAGAAAACATCTTGTAGTGTTAAAATTGGTAAGTGTAAAATATTTTTTAATTGTAGCAAAAAAGGAAAAAGAGAGAAAAATATTACTCCTATATATCTTAAAAAATCAAAAAATCGAGTTAAATAGAACCAAACTGACAATAAGCATATCAATGAATGTAAATTATATTTGATTTGATTTGATTTTAATAATTAAAAATCAACTAAAGTAATTTAATTTTAGTTTTACGTCAAAATCGATCCAAATAGAACGATAATTTTTTTAGATAATATAAAATCATTTTTAAGTGACTTATTAAATTCCTTTAACTTTATTTGACAAATTACTTTACATGTAGAAACAAGAAAAGCTTGTTTACCAAAAAAAAAAAAAGAAAAAAGAAAAAAAAAGCGCCTAATTCATGTTTCTATTTTTCGATTGGAAAATAAATTACCTTACTTCATTTGAAAAGTCATTTTCTCTCAATTTACGAAAATAAGTTGGTTTAGAGAGTATTTAAATTAATTTATATTTAGATGCTTTTGCCTTTTAAGTACTTTTAAATTTTTAAAAGTATTTGGCAAAGACACAAAGTACTTTTAAATACTTTATTTTAATTTAGGCTTAAAATGTATAAAAAAATAAAAGCCAAAAGTCAAAAGTTTAGATGCTACTAACTTCTGGCTTTTAGCTTTTAACTTATAAGTCACTTAAAAAAACTTATCCAAACACCCTCCTAGAAAATATTTTCCAAAAATTTTAGTGTAACCGAACAAGAGAAAATAGAAAAACATTTTCCAGAAAATATTTTCCTCCATACCGAACACACCCTTAGTACCCATGGCAGATTCAGTTTTCTATGATATATTACTTTACTTTACTTTACTATTACTATATATAATAAGAGGGAATGTTTGAGGAGCTTAGGGTCAAGTTTCCAAAATGACCACTAAGCTCTTCAAAGTCCCACTTATTATTATTTAATGACTTTTTCAAAATTATTTATATTTATTTAAAATTTACGTAAAAAAATTACTATGAATCATAATAATTAATTTTAAAATATTTAAAAGACATAATAAAAAAAATCAACTGATTTTCGAAATTCTATCGGTGCCGCATAAATTAGAACAATTATTTTAAAATGATATAAAAAGTGCTATAAATTACAATAATTAACAAGTTAAAATATTTAAAAGACATATAATATTCGATTGGCTCTCGAAATTCTATCATAGTTACATAAATTGGGATATAAGAAGTACAGTAACATATATTATTTGAAAAATATATAAAAAGTACTATAAATCACAATAATTAACTGTATAAAAGATTTAATATGTGAGAACATAAAGTAGCTTGGGGTCGAAAAGCTAATTGACTGCTTCACCCTTCTATTTTTATTTAATTTTATATATGTATTATTGCATATAATTATTTGTATATATCATATTTATCTCTTTATTGTTGAAAATTGAGTCTATTTGTATTTAATACTCTTTTCGTTTATCTGAAAATTACAAAAAAATAATAATATAAATCACAATAATTAACTTAAAATATTTTTAAACAATTAACATATATTGGGCTTAGGGTCAAGTTTTAACAATGACAATTAAGTTTCTCAAAGTCTCACTTATTACTATTTGATACTAAGCTCTTCAAAGTCTCTCTTATTACTATTTGAGGACGTCCAAAAAAGACAACTAAGCTCCTCAAAATCCCACTTATTACTATTTGCGGATTTCTTCAGAATTACTTATATTTATTTAAAATTCACGTTAAAAAATTACTATAAATTACAATAATTAATTTTAAAATATTTAAAGGGCAAAATAAAAAAATGATTGATTCTCAAAATTCTATCGGTGCCGCACAAATTGGGACAATTATTTGAAAATGATATGAAAAGTACTATAAATCATAATAATTAGCAACTTAAAATATTTAAAAGACATAAAAAATGGGAATGAGAGGAGCTTAGGGTCAGCTTTATAAAATTACAAATAAGCTCCTCAAAGTGATATAAATTATAATAATTAACAATTTAAAATATTTAAAAGACATAAAATGTTTGGTTGGCTCTGGAAATTTTATCATAGTTACATAAATTGGGACATAAGAAGTAACATATATTATTTAAAAATTACGTAAAAAGTACTATAAATCACAATAATTAATAACATAAAATATTTAATATGTGAGAACATAAAATAGTATAGGATCAAAAAGCAAATTGACTCATTCACCCTTCTATTTTTATTTTGTGGCTATATATAAAGTAGTAAGTATTAGTGAAATAGAATTCATGTTATTTGACCAACGAAATCGATAATTTTTCTCTTCTCGAAATTCTATCAGTGCCGTATAAATTGGGACAATTATTTTAAAGTGATATAAAAAGTGTTATAAATTACAATAATTAAGAAGTTAAAATATTTAAAAGACATAAAATATTCAGTTGGCTCTCGAAATTCTATCATAGTTACATAAATTGGGACATAAGAAGTAACATATATTATTTGAGAAATACGTAAAAAGTACTAATTAACAATATATCATATTTATCTCTTTATTATTGGAAATTGAGCTCAATTTCCTCTATTTGTATTTAATACTCTTTCCGTTTATCTAAAAATTATAAAAAAATAATAATATAAATCACAATAATTAACTTAAAATATTTTTAAACAAGTAACATGTATTGGACTTAGGGTCAAGTTTCAAAAATGACAATTAAGCTCCTCAAAGTCTCACTTATTGCTATTTGATGTGTTTCAAAAATAACAATTAAGCTCCTCAAAGTCCCTCTTACTACTATTTGAGGACGTCTCCAGAATTGCTTATATTTATTTAAAATTTACGTAAAAAAAAGCTACAAATTACAATAATGCATAGTAAAAAAAATGATTGATTCTCGAAATTCTATCGGTGTCGCATAAATTGAGACAATTATTTGAAAATGATATAAAAAGTACTATAAATCATAATGATTAACAACTTAAAATATTTAAAAGACATAAAAAATGAAAATGAGAGGAGCTTAGGGTCAACTTTCAAAAATTACAAATAAGCTCCTCAAAGTCCCACTTGTTATTATTTGAGGAGCTTAGGGTCAATCTGCGAAATGACCATTTTGCCCATCTACTTCCTCAGAATTACTTATATTTATTTGAAATTTACGTAAACAAAAACTATGAATCACAATAATAAATTTTAAAAATCTTAAAAATGCATAATAAAAAAAATTGACTGATTCCCGAAATTCTATCGGTGTCGCATAAATTCGGACAATTATTTGAAAGTGGTATAAAAAGTGTTATAAATTACAATAATTTACAATTTAAAATATTTAAAAGACATAAAATATTCGGTTGACGCTCGAAATTTTATCATAGTTACATAAATTTGGACATAAGAAGTAACATATATTATTTAAAAATTACGTAAAAATTACTATAAATCACAATAATTAACAACATAAATATTTAATACGTGAGAACATTAAGTAGCTTTGGGTCAAAAAATAAATTGACTGGTGCACTCTTCTATTTTTATTTTGTGGCTATATATAAAGTAGTAATTATTGGTGATCCAATTCATGTAATTTGACCAAAGAAATCGATAGTTTTTCTCTTTATTATTAGTTACACCTACTTTTTGAGATTTGTCTCTTACAATAAATCATAATACTAATTAACAACTTAAAATTTTAAAATCATACAGAAATTGATTGACCGTCCAAATTTCATTTGTGTTGCATAAATTGGGATCAAGAAAACAACATATGTTGGGCCCGTGCTGGCACGGACTCCCCGTATCTAGTATATAATAAGAGGGAATGTTTGAGGAGCTTAGGGTCAAGTTTCTAAAATGACAACTAAGCTCCTCAATGTCCCACTTATTACTATTTAAGGAGTTTTTAAAATAACAACTAAGCTCCTCAAAGTCCCACTTATTACTATTTGAGGAGTTTCAAAAATGACAACTAAGCTCCTCAAAGTCCCACTTATTACTATTGGCGGACTTCTTCAGAATTACTTATATTTATTTAAAATTCATGTTAAAAAATTACTATAAATTACAATAATTAATTTTAAAATATTTAAAGGGCAAAATAAAAAAATAATTGATTCTCGAAATTCTATCGGTGCCACACAAATTGGGACAATTATTTGAAAATGATATGAAAAGAACTATAAATCATAATAATTAACAACTTAAAATATTTAAAAGACATAAAAAATGGGAATGAGAGGAGCTTAGGCTCAGCTTTAAGAAATTACAAATAAGCTCCTCAAAGTGATATAAATTACAATAATTAACAATTTAAAAGACATAAAATGTTTGGTTGGCTCAAGTTTCAAAAATAACAACTAAACTCCTCAAAGTCCCACTTATTACTATTTGCGGACTTCTTCAGAATTACTTATATTTATTTAAAATTCACGTTAAAAAATTACTATAAATTACAATAACTAATTTTAAAATATTTAAAGGGCAAAATAAAAAAAATGATTGATTCTCGAAATTCTATCAGTGCCGCACAAATTGGGATAATTATTTGAAAATGATATGAAAAGTACTATAAATCATAATAATTAACAACTTAAAATATTTAAAAGACATAAAAAATGAGAATGAGAGGAGCTTAGGGTCAGCTTTAAGAAATTACAAATAAGCTCCTCAAAGTGATATAAATTATAATAATTAACAATTTGAAATATTTAAAAGACATAAAATGTTTGGTTGGCTCTCGAAATTCTATCATAGTTACATAAATTGGGACATAAGAAGTAACATATATTATTTAAAAATTATGTAAAAGTACTATAAATCACAATAATTAATAACATAAAATATTTAATATGTGAGAACATAAAGTAGCATAGGATCGAAAAGCAAATTGACTCATTCACCCTTCTATTTTTATTTTGTGGCTATATATAAAGTAGTAAGTATTAGTGAAATCCAATTCATGTAATTTGACCAACGAAACCGATAATTTTTCTCTTCTTGAAATTCTATCAGTGTCGTATAAATTGGGACAATTATTTTAAAGTGATATAAAAAGTGTTATAAATTACAATAATTAAGAAGTTAAAATATTTAAAAGACATAAAATATTCAGTTGGCTCTCGAAATTCTATCATAGTTACATAAATTGGGACATAAGAAGTAACATATATTATTTCAAATATACGTAAAAAGTACTAATTAACAATATAAACGATTTAATACGTGAGAACAGAAAGTAGCTTGGGTTCGAAAAGCAAATTGATTGAATCACCCTTCTATTTTTATTTAATTTCACATATGTATTATTGCATATAATTCTCTCTCTCTCTATATCTATCTATCTATCTATCTATCTATCTATCTATCTATCTATATATATATCATATTTATCTCTTTATTATTGGAAATTGAGCTCAATTTCCTCTATTTGTATTTAATACTCTTTCCGTTTATCTAAAAATTATAAAAAATAATAATATAAATCACAATAATTAACTTAAAATATTTTTAAACAAGTAACATGTATTGGACTTAGGGTCAAGTTTTAAAAATGACAATTAAGCTCCTCAAAGTCTCACTTATTGCTATTTGATGTGTTTCAAAAATAACAATTAAGCTCCTCAAAGTCTCTCTTACTACTATTTGAGGACGTCTCCAGAATTGCTTATATTTATTTAAAATTTACGTAAAAAAAAAGCTACAAATTACAATAATGCATAGTAAAAAAAATGATTGATTCTCGAAATTCTATCGGTGTCGCATAAATTGAGACAATTATTTGAAAATGCTATAAAAAGTAATATAAATTATAATGATTAACAACTTAAAATATTTAAAAGACATAAAAAATGAAAATGAGAGGAGCTTAGGGTCAACTTTCAAAAATAACAAATAGGCTCCTCAAAGTCTCACTTGTTATTATTTGAGGAGCTTAGGGTCAATCTGCGAAATGACCATTTTGTCAATCTACTTCCTCAGAATTACTTATATTTATTTGAAATTTACGTAAAAAAAAACTATGAATCACAATAATAAATTTTAAAAATCTTAAAAATGCATAATAAAAAAAATTGACTGATTCCCGAAATTCTATCGGTGCCGCATAAATTCGGACAATTATTTGAAAGTGGTATAAAAAGTGTTATAAATTACCGAAATTCTATCGGTGCCGCATAAATTCGGACAATTATTTGAAAGTGGTATAAAAAGTGTTATAAATTACAATAATTTACAATTTAAAATATTTAAAAGACATAAAATATTCGGTTGACACTCAAAATTTTATCATAGTTACATAAATTGGGACATAAGAAGTAACATATATTATTTGAAAATTACGTAAAAATTACTATAAATCACAATAATTAACAACATAAATATTTAATATGTGAGAATATTAAGTAGCTTTGGGTCAAAAAATAAATTGACTGGTGCACTCTTCTATTTTTATTTTGTGGCTATATATAAATTAGTAAATATTAGTGATCCAATTCATGTAATTTGACCAAAGAAATCGATAGTTTTTCTCTTTATTATTAGTTATACCTACTTTTTGAGATTTGTCTCTTACAATAAATCATAATACTAATTAACAACTTAAATTATTTAAAATCATACAAAAAATTGATTGACCATCCAAATTTCATGTTGCATAAATTGAAACCAAAAAAACAACATATGTTGAGCCCGTGCTGGCACGGACTTCCTGTATCTAGTATATATATATATATATCATTCCATTCATCAAGATTCATGGCGGGTCCTCCAGTCAGACATGATCAGATGAGATAAACTTTACTACTAGAAAACAAGCAAATAGTGATGGACAAAATTTTATAATTAAACAGTAAAAATTTCATACTAATCTCATTTAGTTATGAATTAGTAATAAATTATGAGAAAATTTAATTAGTTATAGGAGCTTTTTAGCAATAAAAAAGCAAGAATTAGCGATAAATTCCATAGCTATTTTTATATTTTTTTGTAATCTGCGTATTACAAGATTAGTCCAAATATACCATTATATTCACTAATGTATGATAAGAAACTAACACATGGGCTTCTTATACAAGGGAAAAAGAGGTTAAATTAGCCCTTACAACTATGCGAAATGGTCCAAAATTGTTTTTAAACTTTGAAAAAAAGTGTTCTGGCTATAATAACATTGCTTTTTTAAAAACTTAGAACTCCAACGATAAGTATTCATCCTCAGATTTAAATTAATTATTCACTCTCAAACCTTAGATCATCCCAAAAGAAACTCAAACAAATGAACAATTGTATCATCAAGTTAAATTTTCACCCCACCTATCTGTAGCCTTGCTTGGCGAATAGTTTTACAAAAATAGAGTTGAATAACATCTGATATATATATATATTTATTGAAGTTCATTTTCTTCATTTGTGTATTTTTGTGACGGTCGGTAGATTTCCATAAGAAAAGGACAGCTTTCGTATACACATAGAGTTTGTGATTGGATAAGCAAATTCAAATAGATAGAAGTAAATATAAAAAGAAGTGAAAGAAATTCAATATCTATCATATACATAAAAAACCTTACTATAATCTTATACATATACAATGTAATTTTTGGACGACTTAATTCGGCACTGTTTTTCCCGATGGATGAAGATTTATCGTAACTTTAACAACAATTCAATCAGTTGAAATGCCTACAAATATTGTTTATTTCAAATGTTCTAATGCGACGGATTTCCAGTGTGTGTTATACAATATTATTATATGTCGCGCGCCTAACACGTTAGAATATATATATTATAAAAACATGTTAATAAATATTTGAGAATGTTTCATTGGATTATGTTATGAGTCAACACGATGGACTACAATGAAACATGCATGGGAGATGTTATCCTAAGAAAGGATATTACTATAATTGGTATGGGCTTCTATCAGCAAATTGGTTTGTTCTGCTCAATGGCAAGTCTAATGAATTTGAGGAGCCTCAAGCAAGGGACCTTTTCTGATCTGTTTCACATCAACAATTTTCTTTATTACAAACATTGTCTTTCGACCGGCTTATATCACCTCGACTAATTTTATGGATATTTGTAATTCAAATAGTTTTGTGAAGAATGGATATTGAGCCTAACTCAACCCCAAAAGCTAGCTCATAGGGTGAGGATTGTCCAAGTCCATATAAAGAGATTAATTGTCCATCCCTTTTTTGATGTGATACTCTTAACACTGCCCACCCAGACTGGAGCGTGGATAATATAATATAGGGGCATAACATCGGTGAACAAAGAATTAGGATGGACTAGGCTCTGATATCATATAAAATTAGGTCTTGGACCTAATTAACATCCCAAAAGCTAGCTCAAGACTTAAGAGGGGAGGATTGCACAAGTCCGTATAAGCAGACCGTCAGTCTATTCTCCAATCAATGTGGAGCTTTCACCCACTCTAGCACCCTCTTCACGCCCTCCGTTTTCTTTAATCCTTTCTTTCCACATTAGATTGCAAGATTATTTTTTTTTTTTTTTAATATAGTCAATATATTTTTAGTTTACGATTATGAAATTAAAAAAATAAAGAATTTCTTATCGAAACTTCATGTGAAGTTAAAATCAAATAAACAAATTAAAAATAAGATTGAGTACTCCAGTCTTGGCGCTACTTACCAATAGGCTGCCATGTGTTATCACGTGTTACTACGTACGTATAGGTTAAAGAATCTGATAATCTATATCTAGATTCTAGTTGGATTTAGTATCAATGGCAGATGCAATTGTCTACCTACGAGGAGATATATGTGTACATATATATATTACTCCATTTATCAAGATTCATAGCGGGTCCTCCAGCAGTCAGATATGATCAGATGAGATAATATAAACTTTTGAGTCATTATAAGAATAGTTCAAGTATATATCATTATTTATTCACTAATTAATGATAGAAGCTTTTTATGGGGGGTTTTTACGAGAGAAAAAGAGGTCTAAGTTTGTCTTTTCAACTGTGCGAAATGGTCCAAAATTGCCCTTCAACAACAACATACTCAATATAGTTTCAGCGTAATGGGCTCTAAAATTATATTAAACTTTGAAAATGATGTTCTAGTTATAACAACATCGTCTTTTTCAAAACTTAGAACCCCAATGACAAGGTATCAATCCCCTAGTTTAAATTAATCGTCTCAAAGGAAACTCAAATAAATGAATACCCTCGGGCAAAACTCGATCGCCATCATGTACGGAGAGGGTTGGGTTGGGGTTGGGGTTGGGGGGGGGTCTCTGTTCTTGCGCTCTAGAGCTTCATGTTTGCTATGTCCTTCAATATTGTAGTTGTCCAGTTACAATTTTATGGTTTTATACCATAAACAATTTGTGCGTGTATTGTTTTGAATTAATGGAGTTAAAATTATCATCTTTATTTCTACATTAATGAACATATTACAGATGAGGATCTTTATTTTTTGAATAGATTGTAGAACTTTTACATTTTAAAATTGTGATTTATTCAAATGGCTAAACAATAGAGGATCCACAAAAATGTTACAGTCAACTACACAAATATTAAAATTGAATAGATTTTAGAAAAATTTACAGTCAACTACACAGATATCAAACAACAATACAAATCTTCTATTTTTGCAACCTAATTATTACTTATCCACAAAATTATTGTTAGCTGATACAATAGTTTTAGATCTATTGTTAAAGTATTCTTAAACTGATGATTTGTAAAATTTTGAAATATTTCTATATGTAAATATAAAGTGAGGGAAAAAACTTAAGTGGGGCGATACGATGCGGGTTGAAAATTCTATGGGTTTGACTAAACTCATCCTGCCCCATTGATATCCCTTGTTATATACATGAATTAAGCAATTATCAATAAAAGAAACGACACTTATAGCGGGAATTATGACAACCCTTTTTTTCCTCTTTTCAATGACTTATCAGTTGCCTTACATGAAGACTAGTTACAAAAATAGAGTTGCATCGAAATAGTGTCCGATGTTTCTGAATTGATTAGAAAAAGGATATATGAAGTATATTTTCTTCATTTGTACACTTTTTGTGATGAGTAAATTTCCACAAAGAAAGGTCAACTTTCGTGTACGTGTAGAATTTTGTGATTGGATATACCATGATTTTCACTAAAAATTTAAAATATACATAAATAAACATACAAAGAAAATTACTTTAATCTTACATACACAATATAATTTTTCAATGATAAACCCTCTTACTATCCTGTTGGATGAAGTGTGATCGAAAGTTTAACAACAATTTGATCAGTTGGAATGCCTACAAATATTGTTTATTTCAAATGTTCTAGTGCTTCCGATTTCCAGTGTGAGTATTACAATATTATATGTCGCCTAACAGGTCAAGATATGTACTATATTATAAAGACATGCTAATAAATATTTGAGAATGTTTCATTGGATTATGGGTCAATACGATGGACTACAATGAAACAAGGGGATGGACTTATCCTAAAAAAGGATATTACAATTTACAAAGGCATGTTATTACGTGTGGGCTTCTATCAGCAAATTGGTTTGTTCTGCTCAATGTCAAGTCTAATGGATTTTTCCCCTTCTCTAAGGAGCCTCGAGCAAGGGAACTTTTTTTTTTTTTTCCTACTCGGTGTTTGATATCTGTATTAGAATCCGATTAAATTTGGATTCATGTCGAAAAGTCTCACATTGAGGGGGTAAAGCACGCCCTAACAAAGGTGACTCCGTACCAGGGGGATTCGAGAAAGTCCCACATTGGGAGGGTAAAACACTCCCTAACAAAGGTGATTCCGTACCCAGGAGGACTTGAACTCGAGACCTCTGGTTAAGAATGAAGGAGTACTTACCACTCCACCACAACCTTTGTTGATGAGCAAGGGACCTTTTCCTCTCGATGATGTGAGATTTTTTCACTCTTACGATTTAAATAGAAGATGATGATCTTTTCAAATTTTTAATTTGTAGAAATAAAGATTTCTTATAAAAAAGACATAATTTTTTAAATTTTTTTTATAAAGAGTTAGAAAATTATTTCTCCTAAGCTCTCTGTTTGACATCATCTTTTTTTGTTTTTTTTAATTATAATCGTGATGTTTGGACCAATTTATATGCACTTCAACTAATTTTTTGTTGCCTACAATCAACGTACATAGGTATAAGACACTCCCTCTATTCACTTCTACTTGTCAAGTATTTCAAAAATAGATTTTCACTTTTACTTGCCACTTTTAACATATCAAAAAAAATAAAATAAAAATTCCTATATTAACCTCAACAGTAATTATTTATTCTTAAAATCATTCCCCAGACCATAGATTATACATTAATTGATATTGGTATTGTGGTAAAAACTCATATTAATAATTATTTTTCAAGTGATGTGCAAAATCTAAAGTAAATATAGGGAGTATATCTATATATGTCCACCAAGACTTGAACGTATAGGAAGAAATCACCTAATACTATAAATCTAGCCTAAATTTATATATTTATGCGGTGTTATCTAAGCGTTTTCCGACATTGTTCTAGTTCTAGGACATTGTTCTATTGCTATGAAGGATAGCACAATTTATCAAATGGTAGAGGGAGAATCAAAGCATCATTAATAGTAGGAATTAAACAATTTCTGCATAAAATTAAAAATCATTAACAATGGCAAAGCAGAAAATCCCTTAGTTTCTTATTAAGTGTAATTCGTCATGTTTGCTTTAGATAATTATCTCTCGATAAGAATCAAAGAGATTAATTTGTGCCTCTGAATTGAGATTATTGGCGGCATAAAATAAATTAATTTGCGATCAACAAGTTTTTCTAAAGCAGATTGAATAGTTGTTACTAGAAAATATTTAGCTATGAATTAAAGGGAAGAAATTTATTTTTCGCGTAGTTCGTCTATCAAACAAGCGGTTATTAATTAAAAAAAACTAGAAAAAGTATCAGACCTTTTGTTTAATAAACTCGAGGGCATAAATGATTTTTATTCGTTCTGTTTATTTACCTCTTTAAATATATTCTAGTAGCATCAAATTGACGTCATATGGACCAACAAAGAATCTTTTAAGTGCTATTTTAGTTTCTGATGTGAAACGTTGTTGATAAATAAATAGATGCTAGCCAGCAAAGTCAGCTCCTTCTTTTCATAGCACAAGATGACACGTTAACTGAACATCAAGCTTTAGTAATTTAGGAACATGGGCGGAGCCATTTATATCAAAGGGTGATCAGGTACATATTCTTAATCAAAAAATTATTTTATGTATATAGATTAAATATTAGTTATTATGAGTGTGTATTTTATTTTGTACACTTTTAATGCAACTGAGAATTTTTTTTTAAGTATTCTTCATCAGACTCCGCCACTATTTAGGAAGAATCTTACTTTGAATGAATTGATGAAACGGGAGATATTTTATAAAGAAGATTATTCAATTAATTTTTTCTATTAACACCTTTTTAATCGAGTTTATTGTATCACATTTGTCTAGTACAACTTACACTTCTTTCGTTTGATTTATGAGTTATTAGATAAAAACAAATTTATTCAGTACGCGCTGTTCAAAAAGAGAGCGACCGTGGATTATTCCTCCATTGTTCCCGAAAAATAAAAACTTAAAGCTGCTTTTTTTTTTTGGGAAAAAACTTAAATATCCAATTGAACTATTAGAAATAACTTATTTATGTCATTGTATTTAAAAGTTTGGCTCATCTATGTTATTTTTGTTACAGAAATATTTATTCGTACAATTATTTTGCAACGATGATTTTATAAAATTATTTTTACCACATGATCTCTTATTAGAAGTCCACGTCACTAAATCTAAATCAACCAGTATTACTTAAAATTGAAATAAAAAGATCGGACCCATTAAAAAAAAAAACAATATAATTAATGGGTTTGGTTTTTATTTTAATGAGTCCGATTTCTAATTTTGATTTTAAGTAATATTGGTTGATGACGGGACCTCTAATAAGAGGCTACATGACAAACATAGTTTTGCAAAACCACCGTTATAAAATAATGACATGAATGAACCTTTTTGTAACGGTAATGGCATAGATGAGCCAAACTTTTAAAAGCGGTGACATAGATAACCTAAACTTATAACGGATGACATAAATAAGTTATTTCTAATAATTTGATGACATATTTGAGTCTTTTCCCTTCTTTTTTAATAGAATTTCTTTATAGTCGTTAGTGACATAATTCAACAACCCTTGGCTTTTCTTTCTTCTATTTTTTTTTATGTGTATCTCTCATATTTCATTAATAAATTGTTAAAAGAATATATATACGTTCCTTTTTCATTTTATGTTTTTTTTTTATTTTTTTTTATGTGGTTCAATTCTTTTTTTGATTTTGCACATAGCAAAAGTTTCAGTACATTACTCTATTTTTTTATTTTCTTTTAATCTATTTTAAAAAATATTAATTATGTTTAGTAAATTATTAATTTTAACATTCTCATTTTACTTGAAATGATATTTTCTTATATAAATAACTTGACATATTATATTTAAGATCAAAAAGGTCGAATGATATTTTTGATTGATATATTATATATACTTTTTGTTAATTAAAGATCAGAGGCAGAGCTATCCTTCTTCAAAGGGAGTCAATAGACCTTCCTTTGCCGGAAAGATTATACTACATAGGTTGGTCAATTCTTTCTGTATGCAAACCATATGTTAAATTCAGTAGCCAATTTATAACCTATATTATGGGGCACGAGAATTTGTGATTTCTTTGTAAAATTAAATATTTATGTATATATTTTTTAAAATTAATATAATATTATTTTGTGTTTTAATATAATATTATTTATCGATACCTATATTATAAGAAGGCTAGCTAAATGATGCACTTGGTTAGCAATAAGGTTCTTTTTCTTATGGATTAGAGATCAATTCCACTTAATATATTTTTTCGTTATTTCTTTTTTACTGTATATCCATATTTTAAAAATCTTAGATTCATATAAGTCCTGTTTATATTTGATTACTTTTAGTGAAAATTCTGATTCCATTAATATTTAACACAAGATTTAAACATCTTGTTTTCATTTTAAACTTCATGTTTGGTCAACTTAAATAATATTTGGTCAAACTAAGACAAATACAATGAAACAAACGACGTATATACTTCCTTCATTCACTTTTACTTGTCGCATTTTGACTCACACCCAATAAGAAAATAATTATTAATGTGATTATTTTACCATATTACCCCTATAAATTAACGTTTAGAGTATTATGTCTTGACAAAAAATTTCTTTTATCTTTTTTTGATATGTCAAAAGTGACAAGTAAAAATAAAAATCTATTTTAGAAATAAGTGACAAGTAAAAGTGAATAGAGAGAGTATAAATAAAAAATAAATAAATAAAGTTTTCAAGTCCACCCTGGATAGAGGTAGTAACCAAGAAAATTAAATTGTCTCTTTATATAATAACTAAGCCATATGGCATCTCCTTATAGTTTCTAAAGCCTCCCAAATGACCTCTCTTTTCATGCATTAGCCTTATTTAAACTCCACAAATCCCTACCCAAATCATTGCTCAAATTCATCATATCCAACCAAAAATCTCCTTCCTCTTAGAAGTTTTTTTTTCCCCCCTACAACAACTATGGTTGTTTTATCTCAGCCACTTGTAGAAAAATTTTCTCACATTAAAACATGCAAGCATAACAACACTAGTAGTGATCATGTTTACACTGGTACTAATATTCCAGTTATAGATTTATTAGACCCTGAAGCCAACACCCTTATTATAAAAGCTTGTCAGGAATTTGGATTCTTTAAGGTGGTGAATCATGGTGTCCCTACTGAGACTATTACCAAATTAGAAAATGAAGCTATCAAGTTCTTCAATTTGTCCCAAATTGAGAAAGACAAAGCTGGCCCTGCTAATCCTTTTGGCTATGGTAACAAAAGAATTGGCTCTAATGGTGATGTGGGTTGGGTTGAATATTTGCTCTTCACAACTAACCCTGAACTCACTCACAACAATTTTGTCACTATTCCTGGAAATTCTCTTCTTTTTAGGTAAGATGGATTCAATTTATCTTCCTTTCTTCTTTTGAATATACTCTGTACGTTTTATTTTACTTGGCCCCATACAAAAAATAGTTGTTTTAATTTACTTGTTCAATTAATAAAAGCAAGAAAATTCTATTCTTTCCTCCGTTTCATTTTACTTGACCCTTGTTAACTTGGGCTAAGTAATATGGAACGGAGGGAATATCATGAAGCCAACATTTTCACCACTGAAATTTAAGAAATAAAAAAGCAAACATACGTAGAAGTCAAGAAAATTCAACATTTGTCATTATATATATGTAAGTGATAATTTTGGCCTTCTATACGCCGTGTGACAAAATAGTACTCTCATTTTTTGCCATTAATTAATTGTTGTTTAATCTCTACAGCGCACTTGTGAAAGAGTATGTAAATGCAATGAGAAATATGGGATGTATGGTGCTGGAAATGATAGCAGAAGGGCTGAATATAGAACCAAACAATGTGCTAAGTAGGATGCTAAGGGATGAGAAAAGTGACTCATGTTTTAGGCTAAACCACTATCCACCATGCCCAGAGTTGCTTCAAACATTGAGTGGTAGAAATTTGATTGGATTTGGAGAACACACAGACCCACAAGTAATATCAGTAGTGAGATCTAACAACACAAGTGGCCTCCAAATCTCTCTCAGAGATGGGACATGGCTATCAGTCCCACCTGATCCCAACTCCTTTTTCGTTAATGTTGGTGACTCCTTACAGGTAACATCACAACTCTTGAAATTTTATTCAACAACCGTAAATTTCTTGACTCCTAGTGGAAGAAGTTAGTATTTTTTAAGTAATCTTTTACACCATCACGTTACGTTACCTGCCATAACATATTAAATCACACGTATTGATAGTGTAAAAAAATTATTCACGCAGGTAATGAGTAATGGAAGGTTTAGAAGTGTGCGGCACAGAGTGGTAGCAGATTGTTTGAAAGCCAGGGTGTCCATGATTTATTTTGGAGGGCCACCTCTGAGTGAAAAGATAGCACCTTTATCATGTTTAATGGAGGAACCTGATGAGCAAATTCTCTACAATGAATTCACATGGTCTGAATACAAGATGTCAGCTTACAAGACAAGGCTCGGTGATGATAGGTTGTCCCTCTTTGGAAAAAAAAACAAACCCTGCTCAATGACACAATATGCTCAAATTTAAACCATTTTAGAAATTTAACACAATATGGTTTTATGCCATCACCAACTTTTACTTTTTGTGCTAAATTGTAACAACTACCCTTGTGTTATAAATGCTATGTTATCACATTATGTCACCACTTTCGTATACTTTGTTGGAAAAAGCTGTGGAATTTTCATTTAACTTTTTTGTGACCCTTAAATTGTGGATATTATCAGGTGCGGTGTGGGGGACCCGTTTGGCCATGAATTTTTTTCACCTTTTTTCGAAAATTTATTTCACTTTAGTGAAAAAAATAAAATTTTGTGGTGTTTGACCATAAAATTTATTTTACTAAAGTGAATTTTTTTTTCGGAAAAGTGAAAATAAGTAAAACTTATTTTCACTTTTTTACTCTCACTCCTCTCATAAAAAGTTAAAAAAAACTCTAATTTTTTTTATGATCAAACATAACTTCAACTCCAACTCCAAAAAATTTAATTTTCATGGCCAAACGCCTACTTATTGTCTGATCTCACTGCTTCTGTAAGGCCTATTCAGCTAGACATTAAAAATGCACATGCTATAGTCTACAAGTTGAATTGAACTCACTTTACAAAGTTTAGATGGAAAAAGCAAAAACACGTGACAAACGCACACATTCACTATTTCCATTTCTCATTGGATGTAATTTACCAAGTACCACTTAGGTACTTAGTAACACAATTATCCTATAACTCCATCTAAGCTTAAGCAAATAGGAAAAAGATTCTCCTAGTCTTTTTACTTCCATAAGAATTTGAACGGCCAAAATCTTCAAGATTAAGCTCATTATTAGTGGAGTTACAATAATATGTACGTATCCGAATGAACTCAGCTTTTTACTTAAACAATGCATTAATTGTATTATGAAATATGTAGAAATATTTAATAGAGAACCTATAACTAAAATGAACTATGATTATCAGGTGATTCAAAATTCATAATAGTTTCAAATCCTGACTTCGTCTTTAATTAAGCCTGATTGTGATCCCGAATAGCCCATATCATGTTAGTTTTTCTTCCACTCCTCTTTCCTTAAAGTTTCTCCATACTTCTTTTTTTAAAATATAAAAAATAAAAAATTCTTCTAATGAAAATGACATCCAAATTAGTACTATCAAATTTAATAATGGTGGTCTCTTATTAAGCATGGGAAAAGGCCACACAAAAATAATACTACTCCCATATAGGGAAAGTCTTTTTCAACAGAGTTTGGATTGACCATCCAACTGTAGTAGTGTAGTTTAACTATCCTAATCCATGATGTCTGACAAAACATTCTATTGCCATTCACCAACTTGCTACTCTTGAAAGTGACCTTTTTAATTACTCTATCGATAAACCACTTGCCAAGTCTTTTTAAAATTAGAAAATATGGTTGTTATATTCATTTTATGATTTTATTTCACATGACTTATTAGAGATTCACTTGATATAAAAGACAATTCTTAAACTAGTTAGAGGAGGAAATGAAAAATGAATGAAACTCTCATCATCATCCATTAAGTTATCGCAATATTTGATAATAAAATTTTTTTTAAATTTTATGTCGAGTTAAATATCAATAACACAAAATAAGATTGATAGAAGCATTATTCTTTTTTGTAAAACACCAGTTGAGCCGGCGGCGAAAAGTAAACAAACTATGAAGTTGAAAAAGTGGCTTGAGAAAAAAATATTGATTGAAAAAGACATCCCAAAATAAATTTAAAGTAGTAAATAAACAAGGATTAAAGTATTTACTCTAATATTTATTGAATCGTAAATGTGACACGAGGCAACTTTTTTTGGGCAGGCAACGACAGACTGAAGAAACAAGATTGTTGATTTTGTGTTTCAAATCCCACTAATTAATTAAAGTACTATTGTCGTCTTGTTAATTAATCTCTAGAGTAGATGCACTTAATACAAATGAATAGTAACAAGATTGTTGATTTTGTGTTTCAAATCCCACTAATTAATTAAAGTACTATTGTCGTCTTGTTAATTAATCTCTAGAGTAGATGCACTTAATACAAATGAATAGTATTTGACTACGGTCTAGATATAATTTATGTATCGTAAGTGTAAAAATTTACTCATAAACATACTTTGTGATGATATGATGATAAAAAGGGCAGTCCGGTGCACTAAAGCTACTGCTATGCGCGGTGTCCGGAGAAGGATCCCACCACAAGGGTGTATTGTACACAGCCTTTTCTTGCAATGATATGATGATATAAAAATAATTTATATTAACAGTGTATATCAGTAACATAAACTCGAAAAGAAAACAACTAGTACGTTGATTCCAAGTACTGTTCTTAGAATTTTACTTCAAAAGTTTAATACTTATATAAAACTTGATATTATGAATTATTTTTTACACCATTTAAGAACGATATTTATTCTTGTAAATATCCCTGCAGTCTTCACTCAAAGTTTAAGTAGGAGATAAGTTTTCTTTTCGACAATAGGAGATAAGTTCACATATGTTACCTTCATTAGGTCAAACAATTTGACAAGTTGATGAAATCCTCAAGAACTTATAAACTTGTTCCAAAAATCACTTGAGTTTAGAAAAGAATATAATTTCATATGGTCAATTCATTTGAATAGTTATGGTTGTCAATTATAGGTAAAATGACTAAAGCAACTAAATGTAATCTTTGACTCTCCAAGAGTCCAAGTTATGAAAGCACAATCATACACTTCCTCTAGTCCATTACATGTTATAGCGTTCTTTTTTTTGTGTGTGTGTAAATAAAAGCAATCACTTTTAATATTTGAAAATAATTTAATTTTCAATTTACACTTAGTGATATGATTTTATAGGCACACAGATGACATATATTTAGTTTTACAAATTATAAAAGAGTCTTTATATCTTGATCGATGTACGTTTATACTAAACCAAACATGTTTACAAAAATTAAAATGGAAAAATCGTCATTAAATGAGCAAGAACCTAAATTTATTTATTGATCCATGAGGGACAATATCATAATCAAATTCCATGGTTTCAACTTTCAACCTCCAAGAAGCAATTGACTATATATCTTGTGGCAAGTAAAAGTGGTCCAAATTAAATTAGCGAATGGAATTCAAGTACTATTGGCTAGTCAAAGATTTATATTTCCATTTCTAAATCTTTAGTTCAATAAGGTATTTTATTGTACTCATCATGATTGTGCAGGCCAAGCTCATTTCAGTAACGGCGGCATTATATGGAAAATTTTATTTAAATATATATAGTTTGCGTCATAATGGGTGCTCGACCATCCAACATACTCCTGCCCAGGGTGGTTCGAGCATGTAATTGGTGTTTTATTTTACAGCCTTATCCTAACTGCGTCTAGCTAAAATTACAAAGAAAAAAAAAAATCTTCAAAAATTGATATGTCACTTTATAAATTATACATGTTGAATAATAAATTAGATAATATTGATCGAGCCTTGTTCTTACCTGTCGGGGCTTTTATAACGACCGGATTTTTTCCAGTACCAATGACGACAAGATTTGGTCTTTTAGGCATTTAGAGACCAAATTTCCCTTTGCTAAATGCCTTTTCCCTTGCAATTACACTGAAATTACATTAATATATACAAGTATTACATCATATAGAGAATATGATAGTTGTCCATAACTCCATATACACGTACGACTCACATGCAATAACTGTCGTGTCATATCATTTATATAATTGGAAATTGTCCTAATTTTTACTATGCATTTGCAAATAATTGCAATTAATATGCATCACCAGCTATTTTCTGGCCTACATAATTAATAAGTTTCTGAATCAAATAGTCAACTTGTGGTGGACATGCTTGCCAACGTCAATGTTTTCAGGTATGTAACATATGGTTACTGGTAGTAACACAATCAGTAGGTGGATATATCTTATCCAAAAGAGAAAAGTTGGGCAATAAAAGAAACTTTCAAACTAGAAAAACTCTTATTAGCCTTTAGAGAGAAAAAAAAATAGTAGCCCGATACATTAAAGTTTCCGCTATGTATACAGGGTTCGAGGAAGGGTCGGACCACAACCCTTTAGAATGAATTACTTTCTTATTTTGCTTTTGTAAAACTTAGTTTGGTGATTAGGGATCAATGTCTGCCTTTATAGGTTTAAAAGTCATCTTTTACGCTGCCTTCAGAATTTCTACTCGATCACCAAGACTAATTACACAGTAGTGATATCAATAGGAGTCTCTCACACAATAAATGTGAGTTCTATTCTCATTATCTTCTTTCTCGATACCCCTATGTAATGAGGTTTTTTTTTTTTTTTAGCAAAAATGAAATTACGATATATAGCATGGTATTTTTAACCTTATTGCACTTAATCCTTGGATTTGTGATGTCTGATTTAGTCGATATAATGGTCATAGTGAAGATGGATGAGTTGATATAAAGGAAATTGATCTAAATTACTTTCTGGAGTTAGAAATGGAGTACAAAATATTAGGTTTGATGCAGCTTTGTCTCAAACTTTTGTCTTGGAATGTATTATTAATTTCTTACGCATGCTTGTTAAGGGAAAACAGATAGTTTTCGTCTTATATTATTGCAGATGGCACAGAGTTAGCCCTTATTGGTAGTCAAATTATGTTGTTTGTGACGCACAAATAAGATAACTTATGATAGCAAAGGACTATATTTGATTGACTGTACCAAAGAAAAAACAAAACACTTCTTCCGTCTCAATGTGACACTCTTGTTGGGATATATACTATTAACCATGGTATATATAGTATATACTATTGATCATGTATTTAGATATAATATTTATTATAGAACAATTGTTAAAATAATTTTAATAAGATTTAATAGATCATGTATTCGTTTATGTGTCCGTTTACTTATATAGTAGATGATTTAATGTATAGAGTTTTAGCTTATACACGGAGGATTAAGTCATCGGTTCTTATAAGTATAAAGATTTTTGTTCACAATCTAGGATGGAAATTGGACAAGCCATCGATATGATTGTAGCACAAGATTAAATGTAATTTATCTTGATTATGGAAACGGTGTAGTTTCAACTTCTTGTGCTAGTGCATTTTGTATGTATTGAACGGGCCCAAACAGAGATAGCTGTTTTAAACTGACTGACAAGAACATATTCTCTAAACTATTAAATGTACTTATATTCTCAATCTTGATATAACTATTATGAGCTGTATATATTAATTATCGTTTTGATTTATTAAAAGGTGAGATCCTGAGATGGGTCAATATGCCTGGTAGATTGGATGATAATAATATATATTGGTGAAATAATAAGTTAGTTTATAGAATCCATGTCTCGGTATTGAGATTGATGATATGCCTTTTTGAGAAGCTTATAAGTTTTCATTGTGTCAAATCTTGCAAGTGGATTTTATGAATCCGACACATGAAATAAGTTAAGCAGTGCTCTAAAGGAAATTAATCATTAGATTGAATTCGTCAGTAATTTAATTTATTGATTAGTATCTGTAATCTTAACATGAGGAATCACATAAGTGTTTAATGGGAAATTTCACAATATAAATAGAGGAGTGCAATTACGAATTTCTAGTGGAATGATTTGTAATTTATTATGGTAAGAATAATTCAAATCAGAATTTTGAATTATTTCCATAATAGGGAGCCTCAGTAATTAATTCTGTGATCCCTGCAGTGCCCATATTTAACTAGAGAAAAAGGAAAGAACAAGCATTTGTATTCTTGTTAGAAAATAAATGGGTTTTTGTTCTCCTTTTTGAACTGGGAAAGTATTTCTATAAGTAGGGATTCTCTTAACCTAGAAAAGGAATGAGTTTTCTATTCGATAATTGCCCACCCAAGTATTGAGAGAGTTCGGCTGTTAATTTGGAATCACTGCAGAAGACTGCAGAATCAGAGTCGGATTTGCCTGATGATCCGCGTTCACAAAGACTTGCTTGATGATACGTGTTCACGCTTCAAGAGGTATTTATCGAATTAAATTTCAGTGAGTTTATGTGGTCTAGCATATTGTATGTGTTCTAGCATAAACTATGTGTTATCTACTATTCATGTAAGCAGTATGTTTCTGGAATGTTTCCGATGTGCATAATGTTTTCCAACAACTCTTTCATTTTTATTCAATTCTAAAAAGAATGCCACCGTTCTATATTTTTAGTAACAATTTAGCTTACAACTTTTAATTTTACCTGATAATTTATAACCACATAAATATCTATGATATATTCATAGTGGGACTCAACTAAATTTGGATTCGCATTAGGAAGTGGAGAAGGGGGGTTAAAGCCTCTTTCAACTAAGGAGACGTCATATCAGACAGGATTCGAATTTGAGATTTCTTGGTAAGAATAAAGAAGCACTTACCATAATACCATCCACCACAACCCTCGTTGTTAAATATATATGTATATGTGTGTGTAGTTTAATTATAACCCCTACATTTCCTTAAATTCAACACATAATGAACAAAAAAGGATATCCTGATCTATTTAATATTATGAAAACCAAAGACTATAGCTAACTCATGCTTCAACACAGTCTTGTCTCCATCATCATAAGGCCTAGTGAAAATTTTCTTTACTTTTTGTCTCTTAATATTCTAATTTTACTGTTCAAGAACACGAATGTTTCTCATGAGATTCATTGAATCTTGAAGACAAATATTGTGATAAGGCAGTGTACCTACACTAGTGAGTAACAAGAGGCTGTTAGAGTTAGAACTTTGGTAGAGTTAGCTAGCACAGTCTATATATATTGTACAGAGTAGATATTTTGTAACTCATTCTCATATATCAATTTACAGTTTCTCCTTTTCTTCTCAACTTTACATCCTCCATTGATGAAGCTCAACAACAAACATTGACATTCTCATACTCATTATATTGTACATTATATTATTCCTTTACCCTTTGGTTTAATTTAAAAGATCAATTTCCTATTTCAGGCCACTATTTTTGATGTGATAGTGTAGTTTCTTGTCACACAATTATGAACCGGCCAATGTAAATATGCTCTGTTGATGGTTACCTATCGCAATATGTTAACTTCCCATTTTGGACCTATCAGCTTTGGTTTTGTGATGTTCATTGTGATCAGAGGCGGAGCCAGGATTGAAAGGTTGAGGGTTCTGAATCTTAAGAAAGAATAGCGACTTCAAGCTAATATATAATAACCGCCAAACTGACGAACGAGTATGTGTGTGTGTGTATATATATATATATATATGTAACACCAAATCACTTAATATTTTATAAGTATAAACATTATCATCGCAATTGCACTCGAGAGCTATGAGCAGCATTTGAAGAAGTTCGAGCCTTAAAAAAGTTTGTGATCATATTGATTCTCACTTAAAGATCCTAATTAAAATTATAGAACACAAATTATGTGCATATTTTTCATTGTCAATCATATAAAGATTGCAAATTATGAAAAAGAACACTATAAAAAAATCAGAAATAAGAAAGGGACCACATATTTGTCGGCTTGTCGAGAATTTTGATATTGAAACTTTGTGAAGAAAAGTAGCAAAATTTATAAATATAACATGACAATGTGGAACAGTCCTAGAATCAAAGATTAAAAATTAGTTTTTGATTATATTATTACACATTATAATAGGCAAACAAATTGAGAGAGAGAGAGAGAGAGAGAGTAGAAAGAGAGAAAAAGTTTGGATTTGTTTGGGAAGAAGACCGAAACACTTTAAGAGTGATTTTTTGATTTTGTAAATTGTTAACCTTAAGTTTTCAAAAATAAAGTTTTTCTAAAAAAATAAGTTGCTATTATAGCAGAAAGAGAAAGCATAAAATTGATAGAAAAGTTAAGAAAACAAGCGGTAGCTTCTTTAGAGAAAAAAAGGAAAGAATTGATAAGAGTGTGTCACGAGCCAAACTAACGGACTGTGCGGGCACCTACACTATCCTAAGTAGCTAGGAGAATCCTTATTACCCAACCAAAAATATGCGAAAGACTTCTATTTTTTTAAGAGAATATTGTATTAAATACAATAAAGTAAATTAAATATCAATAAGTAAACTTTTTAAAAACTTTTTACAACTATCCTTCACTATCCCAAGACCTAGTCAGACATGTACAAGAGCTATTTATTACAGAATAGACTGATAATAAAATAAATAACACAAACACTCCAACATCTGCCAGGAAGAAAGTGCAGAAGTTAGTGCTGAATATCACCATCCATCTAGTAACTGCAAACTAACCTGCATCCAGTCTACACCCCAATAAGGGATGTATAAGAGTAGGGTCAGTACAAACACACGTACTGGTGGGCATCATCGGCCGACCAGTGTTAGTCCACATAATCATAAAATAGAATCAAAGAAAAGAAATCATGACATTTTTAATAGAGTATAATTCTACTAAGGCTGTAATATCATTATAGCACTTTGCCAATATAATTTACAATTTCCCAAAATCTATTAACGAGATTATATTCACCACTAGCATAGTCTAGCTTCATTAATTCACACCATCCACCACAATCCAACACTAAACTATCACTATCACCCTTTTATTCGCATTACCGCTTCCATTACCCATATCTATAGGATCAACTCAGTAATCATAGACAAATCACACTTAACTCTCGGGCTAGCAACCAAACTCTCCCTTATAACATTAAAGAATAATAACTAGCCAATCGGATAAGCCACAATTACAATAAGTATAAATGAAGCAAGTCGACCAACATATAGCAAGTAAGTATGAAGTTTCACTTTTCCAAGTACATGTCATACAATCAATCTCAAGGATACAATCAAGTAGGGAATATAAGTCAACTAACATCTCAGTAAAATACACAAGAGAACTCAAGTCTCATTAGCAAACCTTATAAATACTCTTGGAAAAGGATTATTTCAATTATTGGAACTTCGGGATCGTTTCTTTGGGATTATTCATTGGATTCATCACTTTAGATCACTTTATTATCAATTCCTTTATTATTAATATTACCAGGCCGGCTCGTGGCACCCTATCCAATCATGTCTTACAACAATACCAGAATTTAACGTCAGCCACATTTCTTAAGAAATCAATAAGGTAGCAATACCGGAATTTAACGTCGGCCACATTGCTATTAACAATCTTTCCACTTTTCAGTTCTTGATAAATATTCATCTTTCACTTTTTAACCTGTATGAAGGTATATCACAAGCCTTCTTTACTCAAGACATTTTTTTCAGTCACATTATCATTATGGATCAAAATCTTTCATTTGTCAACATTTTGACCTCTCACGGGCATTATTTCAACAATTCATCATGATCATCAACAAGCCATTTATGACATTAATTCAAGAAGTTATCATTATCAAACAAGCCTCTCATAGGCACAATTCAATAAATCATCATTATCACCAATTTAGCCTCTCATACGCATCCAATAGATAAAGTATATTTATCAATTCCCAAAACAAGAATGTCATAAAATAAATCACAATGCAATACTTAAGCATACAAGTCACTATTGGAGCCATCATTACTCATTGATTATTCAATTATCACTACCTCCTCAAATACCACAACTTGGGTTCTAACATCACCACCCATAACTAGCACATTCAAGCCTATCATTATTCTCTACCTCTCTCCGCATAATACAATGTTCACAATGATTCAAGTCATCTATCCCTTAGGCCTCACCAGTATCATGGCACAATATGCAACTTATTGCCTTTATAACTCAATTAGGTTCATCACTAGAACAACTAAGAAACATCATGTCCATATACTTCATTCACAACAATCCCCTTTTGGGCATATAACACATAATATAATAAATATCACATAATCAATCAATAACATGGTTTTCGGGATTAAAATAAAGTTCTTATGTCTTTATCCACCTTAACTTCATGTCCGCAGGCCTAGACATGCTTTCTCCCATCAATTCTAAATTATGAAGATATGAAATAACACAGTCTTCTACTCATTAACCTAGCCTACCTGAACGCCAAGCTTTTTGAAGCAACAAGTCATATCAAGGATGCCCTTCCCTTTCTTCATGCTTCGGAATGATCAACCATCTAAAAATCAAACAAATCATAAGAGTAATTAATCAATTACTCTTCAAATAAATATCTTTGGGAATTCAAACTCATTAATTCTACCCTAATTCAAGGTCTATATCATTCCCCAAGGTCAATTAAGCTTTAACTAATTCTTTCAAGCTTAACCCATCTCCATTAATGAAATTTTTATGCTAAAGATCTCATCTTTATGGAATTCAAGATTTCCAACCAACAAAATACATAATCTAGTTTACCAAGTTCATTCTAGAAATTATTAATTTATAATCTAGAATTAGTTCTAGGTGATATTAAGAACACCCATAAATTTTCTCCAAAAATACACCATTAAAGGTTCTAACCCAAAATTTCATCACTGAAGGTCTTTCTAATGATTCTAGGATGTTAAAGGATTAAAAGACGAAGAAGATGATGGAAAAACTTACCTCCACGAAGGACTTTCACACACCAAATCAATCATAACTTTTTACTCCAAACTTGGATTGACAAACGGTTTATTGCGTTGGAAAGAAGACTCAGAGATCTTTGATTTGGTGTGTATTGGGACCCCTAACTCCTTATATTCTAGGAGATATGATTGTTTGAAGTTGGCCCTAGTAGAAACTCATATCGAAACTCTATCGGTTAAAAATGTTTTCAACTTAACTTTGTGCTAGAGATATTGTACGACCTTAATTCATATCTAAAGAACTTTCAAATTAAATGATTGATATTAGTACTCATGAATAATTAAATTCATCGGGCTTGAGTCTATCTAGACACATCGAAAGGCTAAAATCTTCGCCGAAAAGTTTGAGGTGACACAATGAACAAAACGATGACTATTTTGGACTCAAGTTAATATTGAGGAATAAAAATTAAGAATTTTCATGAATTTATCATGGATAATTTAGTAACGACGAAATGGGTCGTTACAGAGAGGGGCTCGAACCCACAACTAAGACGCAAAGAGCTTTTCTACCATCCCGCTGACCACTGAACCATCGACGAATCTTGTTATGTGGGTTCGCATGAAAATATTTATATAAATGTACTTAATTTTTCAATACAAATACAGAATCTATGCAAAAGCTACTGTGTTCGGCTGAATCCCCACGTTATACTGTAACTCCGCCTCCGATTGTGACTTGTGAGGACCATATTCTTTGTATTTTAGATAAATTTTTTGTTTAATATATTAATTGCCTTTGTATTACTTCCTCCGTATCAAAAATATGATGTTTCATTTTACTTGTTCATTTTAGTAAATTAAAAGAGTTTTATTATTGTCTTTTTTCATACTACCCGTAGTACTTATTAAATAACTTTATAAAGTAGTAATAATCAAAGTTAAAGTTACAAAACGTCACTAATGAGACTCGTTTAGTAAAATACACTTCTAATTAAAGTTTTTAAGAGGTGTGTCATATCAACAATGGCTAAATAATATGAAACTGAGTATATTGACACCAAATTCAGGTTTACATCACACATTCATACACTATTATATTCACGCGTATTAAGGATTAAATCACCATCTATTTCATATATAATTAGTACTGTAACAATTTGTTCAACTTTAGCATCAAGTAGGAGCAACAAGATAATTCTTCAAAACCTCTTATATCAAATGATTCTGATTTTAGGTTTCGACATATGTTTAGTCAAATTAATATATAGTATTTCATTAAACACACACACAAAAAAATAAAAAATCAATATATAGTATTTCAGCCGCCGTGCTCTTAATCCAAATACGAGCTGTATATTTTTTCTTAATTCAAGTACATCTAATGGGTTGTTTGATGGTTCATAAAGGCCAAAAAATTTAAAAAATAAAATAAAAAAATAGAAGCTTATTTGAAGGTCCTTTAGAATAGCTAATGCCTAATAGGCCGACAGGTGGACCTTATAATGGGAAGAAATGGGTATCAAAGATATTAATAAGTACCCTTTTACCTTACTTTTAAACCAATGCAATGCATGAATCTAGTGTGTACAAATTTGATTTCTATCAAGATCAAAACTCATCCATGTCCAAATATAATAATGAGTACTTTTAAAAAAAATTACGGCACGCGCACTCGTGCATACATGACATTTGATTTTACTCGTAATTAGTGGCGTTAGGACAATTATCTAATTGTTAGTTTGTCACGAATCAAATTTGAAAAAATTATTAGTGAATTGTTTCCTACTAAAAGCCCTCCTAACTCATATCATCAAATTTGAATAAGTTATTAGTGAATTGTTTTATACTAAAGGCAAATTTGAACAAGTCATTAGTGAATTGTTTCCCACTAAAGGTGCTCCTAAGTCCTAACTCATATCATCAAATTTGGACAAGTTATTAATTGATAAATTGTTTCTCGCTAAAGGGCTCCTAACTCATATCATCAATTAACTCGAGCCAAAATAATGCACAAATGTAGAAAAACAAAGTAGCAAAATTTATAAAGGGCTCAATTACTTGAGGAAGTGGAGCGAGGCATCAAGAATACAAGAATAACAACTACTATCACACATTAATCTCAAATAAATTGACTATATGAAGTCTCATTTTATGATATTTGGAAAGGATTCTCATAAAAATGACTAGTTTTATATTGACGTCAGTTTATCACAACCTTACTTTTTTATTTGGGCTTAAATGATTGGTAATATGAGAAAGGTCACACTGACGGAGAAATAGATTCCAAAAAAAAAAAAGGAATAACAGACGTCAAAAAGAAAAATTCCTTCAATAATTCTTAGCAAAAACAAAAGTGAGAATGATTTTGCCTGTTTAAAGTGCATACATTTCAATCAAAAAGTAAAAGAAAAGAAGGAACATATCTTTTTTTCATTTCTTCCCAAATTCTTTTTTTCATTTCTCCCCAAATTCTTCAAAAAGAAACCAAAAAGTGGAATACACCAACCAATCTTGCAGTCTTTTCTGTTCTAATAATTCCATGGAAAGATTTATTACCTTTTTCTTGTTTTTTTCCTCTTTAAGTCAATATCAAATTAGGTAATGAAATTGAAAGAAATGATGTTGAGATACCCTTTGTCATTTTACTATTTGTCTCCAATTAAGAAAGGGTTAAAAATTCGTTATTTTTGGGGGTCAGGAGGGACTTGAGAAAGGTTAAGTAAATAACTTAGAGGTGAAAATTATGTCATGATAAGTATAAATTAAGGAGTACTATTTTTCTTTAATTTCAAAAGGGGGAAATTTATTGATTGAGGTCTCTTTATAAAATGGAGTTAGTCTCAACATATGGTAATTGACTATTATAGTCGCTCAACTCTATTTATCTTTTAAAAGCCATTCAATTTTGCCTGGTTAGCTTTTATGGTCATTTTATCCAGAAATATAATTTCGGTACCTTATTTAATGACATGAAACTTATAATTTTTTTTTGGACAAGAAATATTTTTAAAATTAAAATTAATATTTACATTTATTTAGGACTCAACCCATCCTAAATTAAACCGAATCAGTTCTTGACCTGACCCTCTTAATGGGCTGATTATATAAGGGACGCATTTTATAACATTTAACTAAAAAAACACGATTGTTCTTCAACTTCTAGACAAACATATAGATAAATTATACCCTCGGTCTATTAGCTAATTGAAAGTGATTTTAAATTCAATTACATGAACAAAAAAAGAGTCCCATTATATACAAATTTATGGACAAGCACACTAACCCACTTACCTAAACCAATTTAATTAGTTTGTTTAGTGCATATAACTGCCTACCTGTTCAGCCCCAATGTTGAGAGTTAAGCCCAAAAAAGTTTAAATTAGTGAGTTATCAGAATCCTAATTATTTAAGGAATTTTAACCCATTATAGCAGCCCAAATGAAGTGGCCATTGAGCATGCATAAGCCCAGACCAAGTAAACTTGTCACAACAATAAGGGTGTGTTTGGTATGAAGAAAAATATTTTATACGGAAAAAAAAAATTTGGGAAAATATATATATTTTTGGGAACATAAATGATTTTCTTACCTAATTTTGATATTTTGTAAGCAAGCCGAAAATGTTACCTCAAAAACAGTTATATTTAATCTAGGCATATACTATGGCTTATGGGGGTAGGGGTGTGGGGTGAGGGTGGGTGTTTTGAAGGTTGTGGAGGAGACAATGAATGCCTCTTATGGAACCCGTTTTTTCTACTTTTACTAGATAAGTCATTTTCTCATTTATAAATAACTTCTTTTCCTAGATAAAATATTTTTCTCAAATTTTGACGACCAACCGAACAAAAGAAAATAGAAAACATTTTTCTATACCAAACACACCCTAAAGCATCCAATAACTTTCTTGGCAATCAAGTGAAGAACAAACACTTTCTCAAGACACCAAAGATGCTAAAGTAAAGAATCCAAATTATATATATATGGATATTTTCCTGTCTTCTAGCTTTTTCATTTATCACACAATTAATCAGAAAAAGTCTAAGTAGAAACTCTTTGTCCAAAGAGAAATTATGGAAAATATGATGAACGAACACATGCTAACGAGCTTAAAACACCAAACATCAGATTTCATTGAATTAGTGAAAACAAAGGCAATCGAAGTCATAGTTCAACACGATGAACGTCTACTAATAACAATTTTGACGTTATTTTTTGCTTGTTATCTTACAGTGTTTTTTTCAGGTCAATTATGGAAGAAGAGGAAGAATAGAAAATTGAAAAGAGTACTAACAAGGTCAATGTCCATAGGAGTTTTGCATGGAGGTGAATTGGCTCTACAAAGGCTAGTTGATTACTATAAAGCTAAGGCTAATTTTCGATCATTGGATTCTACTGAGAAAGAGCTGGATGCTTTGCTTGATGAGGAGCGACCCAATTTCAAGAAACTAGATGTAAGTTGAATTAAACTCAAACCGATAGATACATGACATGCGTTTTTATATATTGATTTTTTTTTAATCATGATAAGTTGATATTGTTTGGTGTACAACATGAGGCATGGTTGAGTTTTTATCGAGAAAAAGGGGGAGAATTAATTGTATAGGCCATTTGCAATTTTTTTAGTTTTATGACTTTTTTACGAAAGATTTTTATTTTTATTTTTATACATAAAAAATCTGAAAACGTTATTTTCTTCTATTCATTTTGTAAGTGGCCAAGATATCTTAGTTCTTTGGAAAAGAGTGTGTGTGTGTGTACTGTTTGGGATTGAGCAATTTTGCAATTTCGTAAGAGAGATTATGGTCTAATATTATCCTGGCTTTAGGGGAAAAAAAGTCTTGTTTTTGCCTTAAGACTCTTAAAAAAGCTTCAACTCGAGAGTAATTTTAACTAAAATCACAATTTTAGAGGTAAAATTGCATGATTATGAGTTCACCCGTTTCTTGCTAGAGCTATGTCAATGATAAGTGAATTAAAATACAAGTGATTTGCTAACAACAAAGGCATGGATAATAAAATATGAAGAAACACCAAATTATCGTATATGAGTAAATTTGGGCCTCTTTTCCCTTTATATAGGGAAATATCAAAATAATGTGATCATCTTATTCATTTATGATTACGAGCCATGCAGTGAACATAATATTGAGTGTGCAAACAAAGTCTCATATTGGTAAGGTATTGAATACTCTTAATAGTGTACTTTTTGGGGAAAATCATACGAGTTTGATCCAAAGCAGACAATAGCACACCGTATTAAAAATACTTTTAAACCGTTTTAGCACAACGACAAATAAAATTGTTTTACTATGAATTAGAGGTGTACTGCAAAGATGGAAATGAGTGGAAAAGAAGGCCATGCACTGACGAAACTAGAGACTGCACTAAGAGAAGCTCATCCACATGAAGCTTATGAATTTGAGATGTTAATTGTCGAAACACTCATTTACCAGGTTCTTTCTTTTTCTTCACTTAATACATATCTTTCATTTTTGATGAAAAAAAATTCACTTAAATTTTTTTTAGTTAAAATTGATTTCGTTCGATCTTAATGCATAGTATAAAGTTTAAATCTCAATGCATAGTATAAAGTTTAAATCTCATTAAACTCTTCATTTTAATCATAGTAACTTAATTGGTTCCTATTACTATTTCTCTAGGGAGAATACAATAAGGCGCTAAGTTACAAATGCTTAGAGGATGAATTTATTACCGATGCAAGACGTCCACTTTATAAGGTACGATTTATTCTTTACTTCATTTTCGTCCGAAATCTAAGATTTTCAATGAAAAGTTCGTCATTCTAATAATTTTTGTCCAAACTTATACACATATTAAGAAATCCACTAAATATCTATAAATATTTTACTGTGCACCAAGTTACTATTATATATTAACTTGAAGTTCGTTGTAATGAATCATAAACTTCAAACCGTGAATCCGTCTCATTTTGAAATTGCTTTTTGCAGGCTATAATACACCTCTTACTTGGGTACAGTACTGAAGAAGCTAAAAATTGCTGTGAAAAATTCGACCAAATTAGAAAAGAGCTGAAAAGATCAGAAAAAGATGCACAGTTTTTTGAAATCGCCACTAAATTCAAGAAATTTAAGAGCATTGTTGAAGCTCTCAAGGAAGATATCCAGGAGGTTAAAAGGAAAGCCCAGAAGCATAAACAAATAAATATATGATACTTATCCCTAATCAATTACACCGAGGTGATAAAACATTTGTGTTCTTTTAATTGCTATTTTTATACCTTTCACTTTGATGTACTATAATGTTCATGAATTATTATGTAGTGGTGGCATGTTTCTATTTAGTAACACAAAGGGTGGAACTAAAGCCGGCGAAAGGTGGTGAAGTACACGCAAGAAAATTATATGTATTGTACATATAAATGTTAAATATTTCTTTTTACGCATATATTAAATTTTGAACTTCTTTAACCAAATTGCTGACTTTGCCATTACGTATGATCCAATGTGAAAAATCATATCACTCGAAAAGTAATCCAAGAATTCAAACTCATATGACGCCATTAAATCTTTAAGCAAAATAACTAGCAATGAAAGATATAATTGAAGAGAACAACACATAAAAAGATAGAATCTAGACAAGATAGTCCTAATTTAATGATAAAATGACTCTGAAGTCTGAATTTTTCATATCATCCCTCTGCGTATTCCTAATATTCACAACAGATTTCCTGGCGGAGGGGCAACAAGCGCACACCTCAATCTTCTGTAGCGAAGGCATACTCCCAAAACTCGCGGGGATCTCCTCAAGTTTACCGCAACAACGCACCACCAATTGCTCTAGGCAGGGAAATGAATCAACTGACATGTTCCAATGTTTGATAGAATTATGTTCTATCTTCAATAGCCTAAGGTTAAGGAAACCCCCTACACCAACTGTCCATTTTCTCCCAGTGAAGGCACCAAAAAGTATATTGAGCACTTCCAAGTTGTGTAATGTGCCAATTGTTGAAATTTCATCCCATGAGAAGCCACAACTAGACAGAGTTAACTCTTTTAGGCATTGAGGGAACATCATGTTAATTCCACTCATTGGAAAATCGCCACGGTGATAGATACTTAGTGTTTCAAGATATATCAAACACATGAGAGAGCTGAATAAATTGTCCCATTGCTCTACAGTTATAAGTTCAAGATGGACTAAGTTTGGTGCTTTGTTGCACATTTCACATGTATCATCTCCATTCACTATGACTACTTTCGAAAAGCTTTCTAATTTCTGTAATTTCAAAACATCCTCTTTTTCAGCCTCAACACTGTTGAAATGTATCATTGCTTTGCTCGTATCAACATGTTTTAAGTTTATCATGTCCCAGATAGAGCCCGGAAGTGTTAAGATACCACTTTTTGGTCTCGCGACTAATGTTTCCAGATTTGTAAGGTTCGATATAGCTGGTGGAATTTCACTAAAATTTCCAAAAATTGACAAGTACCTCAAGTGAATCAAGGATGTTATGTCCTCCAGAGCTGAAGCATCAATCACGATGTTCTGTAAGTCCAGTACTGTAAGTGTTGATTTGAACAAGTCTGAACTGAATGCTCCATTTGGTATGATGAATTTGTCCATTTCACCATCAGTTAAATTGTAAAATTTATTAATGTTCTGGGCATGTAACCTCAAAGTATGGATGCGTTGGGTTGGATAAAACCACTTGATGAAGTGCTGCATTTTAGAGCAAACTAGGAAACGTTGTACATCACTAGCTGAATTAGAAGCACCAGGATCGAAAGCTTGAGAACTGAAAGAAAAAGAAGAACAATGAGATACTAGACATTATATATCACTACAAGAAAGAGCACTATTTGTGATGGTGAACTCTGTCACAATTCCGTTTCACAAAAGCTGAGCATCACAAAAGTTTTATAACGGACAAATAAAACCATCACAAATTGATGAGTTCCGACATAAAAGTATCATAAATCAGTCACAAGAAAATGAAATGGTACTTCTTACCTATCAACTTTCAGCAAAAAGTTCTCTTCTTTAGCTTTACCCAAGCAAAAGTCTTGCACCAAACCATGAAGACGAACTGCTTTTATCTCACCAAGTGGAAAATTCCGGGCAACCATGACAAGATTGCTTGTAATTAGATCAACCAAATAGTCCATCGCGACAATCTCTGCGGTCGTCACCTCATTACTCTGTACGAAACCTTCAGCAACCCATATTCTTATCAACTTCTTAACTGAAACTTCCTCATCCTCAAGAAACAGACCAAAGTAAAGAAAACATGTCTTCAAATAACTTGGCAATTGCTTGTAACTTAACTCTATTATGTCCATGTACCACTCTGCCTCACCTGACACTTTTGCACTTTCGCTTAACCATTGAGCAACTTTAGTCCAATAGCCTTGTTTCTTATCCAATCTTGCAAGAAGTCCACCTATTAAAACAATTGCAAGAGGCTGCCCTGCACAATATTTTGCTATTTGCTTCCCTGTTTCCTCGAGTTCTTGAGGACAGCAGGTGTTTTCTTCCTTAAACACTGTGTTCTTTAGTAGCAACCAACTTTTATCTTCCGCGATAAAAGATAGACGATGAGTATAGCAAAGCGAGTAATTTACAGAAGAACTGAGCAGTTCATTATGCCTAGTAGTCACTATAATTCTACTTCTGTTGTTGTCATCTGGAAAAATACTAACCAAGTCATCACATATATCAGTGCTCCATATATCATCTATAACTATTAAATATCTCCTTTTCGCAAGACACCTTTGTATTTGTTGGATTAATTCATCTTCACTCCTCTCAATTTCAACATGGCGTTCAAATTCACAGCCTAACAGTTCAAGCAATATTTTTTTCTTGTCATATACTTGAGAGACACAAGTACACCATGAACGAACATCAAATCGATTGAATATGTATTCGTGGTGATATAAATTTTTGGCTAGAGTTGTCTTACCAAGTCCAGGCATGCCAACAATCGCGATAACGCCCAGCTGATCTGTTCCTCCAAGAATTTTTTCCATCAGCACTTGTTCCTCTTCCTCAATTACCACCATTGACTTTGATGACAACTCAATTGTGGTAGGTAACATTTTGGTTCAAATTAATGTATGATCTCAATACCTCTTAATTCTTGTCACAATAATGGCCAATTAGTTGAATATTGTTACTGGAGATGAAGCTTAATAGTTGAATACCAGAGTAGGAAGAAAGAGCTAGGAATTAATGAGTGAAATCATAGCAAAAGAAATACTACTAGAAAATATCAAGTCAACATCACAAAGGTAAAGGGAAATTAAGATCAAACATTGTGGGGTAGTTGGGTGTTATGGCATGGATTGTTGAACGTGTTCAAGTCTTGAAAATGGAGAAACTTTCAATAAAGAGAGTACTTTTCCCTTAAACGCGCTTTATCAACATGAATCTTGATTAGTGCGCACTAACTATATATCCAGTGTAATTTCATGGGCCGAATCTAGTGGAGATCGAAAGTCAGTTTCTGAAAGACTCTCTATTCAAATAATATATATCAAAACAGTATGAAAAGTCAACTATAGTTTTCAGATTTTAATAAATTAGGGAAAGTGAAAAATATTCCAACAATTTAGAAACCAATGAATGGCCAGCTCAAGTTGTTCTGGATTGTGCACATGGTTACTGCACTACTACACGATCGTCAACTATGTGTTCCAATTAAGATCGATTTTATACAATTTCTTTGATGTTTCAAACGTATTTTAGTTATGTGCAGGGGGAAAAAAAAAGGGAGAAGAAATATGTACAATTGATAGAAAAGTTTTGTTAATGAGTGACTTTTGACTAAAAACTCAAAGGAAGGTATTTGCTTTCGGTCAAAATATTAATAGTGGTTGACAAAAAAGAATCTTTCAGTTTAGAAACTAAAAAATTTTGTTTGGATTTTTTGGAGTTTATACACGAGGTCTGCTAATTGAAATATAATTAGCATTTGTAAAGTAACTGACAAATGGTCATAAATTACAATGTGGCAAATACTTCTTCTGTACACGATATCTATAATAGCTTTGTAAGTTGTAACTTTTATTTTTTCTTTAAGGTTAAAAATAAATAACGTCCCAAATAAGTTTTTACTTGTTATATTTTTATTGGTGAAGGGTCAAAAGTGCATTTGAATTATGAAAAAAAGCAGAACTTAACCTTTAATTAAAATTGAGTCCCGAATCTATTAATGTCGTTACAAAATGGCTCAAACTTGCCTTTTAGACTTTAAAAAAACTTCATTTTTGTTTTTAATTAGCAATTTTGGTCCAATATATGCCACATGTCGTAATTAAGGAGAAATGATGTAAATGTCACTTCGCCCAAAATTATTTCCACGAAATAGTCATTGATTTTGCAATTTCAAAAGGTAGCCATTTTAAGCCTTTTTGTCGCTGCTAGTGCCTTCTTCTTTTTTTCAGTTCATATACCATAATGATACAGTCCTCATGCCACATTCATATAGTTTATACAGAAAAACATACGCATAGATAGTTCATATACCATATTGATACAATTTTTATACCATTTTGATATAGTCCCTGTACCATATTAATACACTCCTTATACCATATTGATATAGTTTCGACTGGCCATTTTTGGAATTAGTTTGGGCCGACTGACGATTTTTTGGAATTAGTTTGGGTTGATTGGCCACTCTATGTCCAATAGCCCAAACATGAGTCATTTATTTTTTAATGAGTCATGTGGTGTCCTTTTTCCGTTTTAAAGCAAAGTGGGCCAAGTTTATTTACCTTTACACGAGAGGAAAGAAACCCACTCACACGATGGAGGGACTTGCAGAAAGAAGGGGTCAATTAAGGACACATAGTGGCAAAGGGGTAGTAGTTGTGACTTGTGGTGAAGGAGTTAAAATTGAATCATACATATATATAATATAGAATTAAAATTGAATCATACGCCCAATAAAGTTAGATTTGTAAAAGAGGGTTAAAGACAAGTGAATTTAGGCTCGATCAAATCTTTTTTCTTTTTTTTAGCTAAATCAAAGAGAAGAATGTAAATGTAACAAATGAAATATTTAAGCAAAGAATGAGAAATCTAGATATAAAAATGTAAGAATATGAGTAAAAAATAAGGAAGATTGTATATTACGTTTTTGATCCAAAGATTTTGTATTACAAGTGAAAGAATGAGACGTCATCTTCTCCTGTGCAATGATTTATTTTGTTAGGCTTTGGACTCAACATAAGTTATCCCTCGATGTGATGGCGAGTTATGGAGAGAAGAGCCAGTAAAGGATGCATTGAGGAGGACCTGGTCACCCTATCCTTCTTTGCTCAATTAGTAGACTATCAAACTGATGTTTTCAATGGTTCCGGTATCATAATTGTTATCGATGCCCATGGTGAAATACATGTCCCGTATTTAGGCTCTAACCTGACTATTGCTTTTCATATGTTCAAATCCTGATGGGGCCGCTTGTTCAAGCTGAATACCATCCCATACAACGTGTAAGAGTGAATCTATCCATGCATCCATGAGTGTGACCTAGTGGTCAATGAAGCGGTTGAGAATCATGAGGTCTCATATTCAACTTTTAATTTGCACAAAAACATTAGGTGATTTCTTACATTTGTCCCAGCCTTGATGATTGTTGCTGTTGAATTAATCGAGGTATAGACAATCTAACTGAACATCATTGTTATAATAATAATTTAAAAAAAAGATCATTGCTCAAGAGCTAATCATCTTTTCCATATTTTATAAGTTCGCCTAGATAAGTAGATATTTGAAATTCACGTACTGAAATATATGACTCATCTATTATTATTAAATATAACTTATCCAAATTTGTGACTTAATATGGGAGTTTGGGTCCGTCGTGGATCGTCACTAAGGAATAATTTAGGCTAATTTAGCCAAAAACAAAAAGTTGCCATTCCATTTTCGCCGTATATTTAGGGGAAGTTTCCTTTTTCTGATTTGTTCTTAAACAGAACACTTGTCTCCTTGCTTTCCCTCTTTCAACAAACTAATCAATCAACTGCTGTTTCATCGTGCACCAAAATCTACGCCACTAGGGTTTTTCTTCTAGATTGATTTCTTCACATTTTTACCCTGGCATTTGTAGGGGCTTTACCTTTGTGCACATAATTGTTGAGTCAATTTCTCCAAGATTGCCCTGGATATGGTGCAAATACTGGGCAATTGAGGCCAGGTAACTTGCTGGGTTTCGGCTCTCAGTATCGCCATTTATGATTTGTTGTGTTTACTCATTAAGAGCTTGGTGTTTATGACATTTGGTCTTAGATTTTAATGTGGTTGTGGTTATAGAGAGATGAAGTGGCGGGGGCTTTAGCCTTTAGGGGTTAATTTTTGTGCTTATTTAGTTAGGTATATATATATATAATGATGAAGAGGTTGAAAAATGAGGCTTCTAGTGTGAGGAGGTTTAAATTGTCGTATGTTTTGCTGGGTTTAGCTGCATTTTACTTGGTCTTAATCTGTGTGAAGTTCCCGGAGTTTCTTGAGAGTGCTACTGTTTCGAGTGGTGATGATGCTGATGTAGCTCTAGATGTAGAGGATGATGGTAGAGAATCTAGTTCTGGATTTCATAATAATGTAAGGGAATATGCTCGAGTGACACGGGAAGAAGAGGAAAATGAAGGTTCTCCAAATAAAAAACCGCCTAAGCTTCACTATGGAAGAATTACGGCAGCTATTCTGAAGCGACAGAGTATGGAGCGGAATGTTTCTGTTTTGGATAAAATGGCAGATGAAGCATGGAGTCTAGGCTCGAAAGCTTGGGAAGAATTGGATAAATATGAGGAGAAGGGGATTGAGATGAATTCTATACTTGAGGGAAAGCCTGAATCATGTCCTTCATGGGTTTCTAGTAGTGGAGCACAAATTGCTAAAACAGGTCAAATGATGTTCCTACCATGTGGGCTTGCAGCAGGTTCTTCTATAACAGTTATTGGTACTCCTCATTATGCTCATCATGAGTATGTACCACAGCTTGCCAAAACAAGGGCTGGTGAAGCATTAGTTTTGGTTTCCCAATTTATGATTGAATTACAAGGTTTAAAATCTGTGGTTGGTGAGGATCCACCAAAGATTTTGCATCTAAATCCTAGAATAAGAGGAGATTGGAGCCGTCGACCAGTGATTGAGCACAATACTTGCTATAGAATGCAATGGGGAACAGCTCACAGGTGTGATGGTTTGCCTTCCAAGTATGATGATGACATGCTTGGTAAGACACTTCTGACATTTTCTTGTCTGATTTTTGTCTCTCTGTTTTATCAGCTATTCCTTTGTGGGAGATTTTGGTTTTGGGGGTGGGGGTTAAACAACAAAAGGAAATGGTATTTTTGAAAATGAAGAGAATTCTAGGATATATAGGTGAAAGTTCTTTGACAGCCGATGTGCTTGAAGTTGTCTTAAAAAATTAGACACAACTATCTGGAAAAGTGAAAATAAGTGAAATTGTCACTTTGATTTTTTTTGTGTTAAGAGAATTCTAGGATATATAGGTAAAAGCTCTTTGACAGCCGATGTGCTTGAAGTTTGCTTAAAATTTTAGACACAACTATCTGGAAAAGTGGAGATAAGTGAAATTGTCACTTTGTTTTTTTCTTTATTGAACCTGAGAATAAGTAGAAATGTTTGAGCCTCAACTGTGTTGCAGCTAATAAAACAGAAACAATAAAAAGACTGTATTCCTTATTGGCACCGGGGAGATTTTCTGTGAGTTAAATAACAATACATCTCCACTTCTTGGCATAGTCTATGAGGTATGCATTTAAAAGATGTTTGAGGTTTATTACTGTCATATAGCTTTTATTTTTTTACTGTCTTAAGTTTTTCCTTTTATGGAAAGTTTATCTATTTAAAGGAGTAGAGAATCAAAGAAACTTTTAATGCAAAGTGAGAAGCAAAGCTAGAGAGCAGGACTGGTTTGAATGACAACTCCAATTTGATAACTTAGTATGCCATGGATAGGTGATTCTAATTTAATCATGAATCAGAAGCAAGCACATCAAATCTCTTGAAAACTCAACAACTTAGAGAAGAAGAAACAAAGACTATGATGGACTGATGAATTCTATCACGAATCAATATAGGAAACAATGATCCTTGACTGATACAATTAATGGCTAAGAATTAACAAAGGAAATCTAACTTGAAACACCCATTCACCAAGCAATCCAATCAAAGGTAACTGAACCTCAACAAAAAAGTAGAATCCTATTAGACTTATCAGACCAAGAAAATAAAGTATTGTTAAAATATAGAGAATTATCTACTTCAATGGCAGCCATTTGTGTTCCTCAAGAACATAATGGGACATCCACCTACCTCACAAGCACAATTGCTCTTCAAAATATCATCAGTGTCTATTTTTTTGGATGAAGTTGTATTATAAATGGTATCAAGAAGATGCATGTGACTTATAGCTTATCATCAGTCTCTATTTCTAAGATAACCTGTGTGTTTTTTATAGCTTAGGTCCCTAAGATATGCAAGCCCTAAACTAAGAAGGATTAAGAATTTGAAGGACTAGGGCGCGTGCGGTTGCACAAACTAATTGTGCCGTCACCCTTCAATTATACTAAAGTAAAATTCTACTATGATATGGGAAATCCAAGTGAAGATCAAAGCTTGCGAACCCCATAGCCGTGCGTTAAAGAAGTCATATCATGCTATCACTCTCCCCCTCTTAAAAGAAGATTCGTCCTCAAATCTTGTCCCACAAACCACAAAAAAATTGAGAAATAAATAGCACAAACATGATGCATGTCACCAATTTGGCAAGGTCAACACAAGATAGTGTCCATACATCCATTTAATCTATTTGGTTCTTTTGCTCACAAACATTCCTTTGGCATACATGGACGAGACATCATCGTAGAAGAAAATATATGGACCAATGCAGCAATAAAACACAATATTCATTAACTTGACAAACAAAAGTTGTAACAGTTAGATTGAAACTGCTGTAAGTTGTAACAGTTTTTGAAGGGGAACTACAATGTTTTGGTTGTAGTTACACCTATGAATATATAGAGTAAAGTTAACAGTTTAAAAAAAAAAAGTTCACTTCCTTGAGAGTGCTCTTGGGTTAAATATGTCTTTTTTTTTTAGAAAAGTAACATATTTGTAAATGGATATATAGACTACAGAATATCTGTATAGTCATCTATAATTACTGAGTAAATTAACAAAACACAAATTCATATGTCTTCTCACAAGGAATCTAAAACATCAAAAATTGATTCATGATCTTCTTTAAAAAAATAAAAAGAAGGCAATGGGCTTTCATTGATTCATGATCTTCTAAGCATACTCCTTTACACCAAAAAAAGGGACTAAACACTTCATTTTTTATCTTCTGGATTTGATAAACTTTATCTTCAAAGCATCTTTGATTTCTCCCTTCCCGAATTGGTCACCATATGCAAGTTGGGACAACCCTCCATCTCTCTTTCTGGATTGAGTTAATATCTTCTTCATTCCAGCATGTTAGAACATCCAGTATGTTCCTTGGCATACTCCACATTATACCCCTTAGGTTGATGAATATCCTCCGTAGTTGTATAGTCAATTTAGAGTGCAAAAAGAGATGACTGATAGAGGTGTCATAGGATCAACAGGACTATAAAAGGAGTAATATAGAGGCGGTGATTGGATATGTATAGTAATTAGCTACAACACTTGACCCTCCTTCTAAAACAACGGATTATCCCACACTTTGAAGTTCTTGTCAATAGATGTATGGTGTTGATTGGAATCAACTCCATTTTCCTCAAGCAATTCATCTTCATTACATTGCAACAAAAAAGAATAAACACTAAAACAAGAAAGAGTGAGTGGGTTAGTGCATAAACAAGGACTCTTTTCACTCACACTCTGTTTTATATACTTGACTCTCCTTTTCTTTTGGTTGTTGTCACTCTCATTTTGACGCCCTTGTGATAGTCCTCTCTTTACTTATCTCTTCCTCTCCTTTTTCCATCCTAGGATTAGCTTGGCTCTTTTCAAATTTGTTTACATCTTAACTGGATGGTTTTCACTCTATTATATGTATTTCGCTTGTAGATTGATGATAAACCGCTTTTACTTCCTTTTCCTACTTATGCCGAACAAATTTTAGTTGTGGAATTCTTGATTAATAGCTTTATAGCTATCAAATACCATTAAATATTGAATATACTCTCATGGCAGTTGATGGATATTTGAGATGTGAGAAGTGGATGCGGAATGACATTGTTGATACTCGAGAGTCGAAAATATTCTCATGGTTTGATCGATTCATTGGACGGGCAAAGAAGCCAGAGGTGACATGGCCTTTTCCATTTGTGGAGGGTAGGATGTTTGTTCTAACTATTCGTGCTGGTATTGATGGTTACCATATCAATGTAGGCGGCCGGCATGTGACTTCATTTCCATATCGAACTGTAAGCTACTTGCACTCTTCCAAACAATTTTGAAGGTTTTCTCTTTAGACATGTAAATGTTCTGCTTTTCCCACAGCTGAGCAAGTCATATTATTGAAGGAGATCGTTTTTAAGATGTTCTGCTTGAAATTGACTTGCGAGTAAGCACATTTCAGACTGCTGCGCGCCTGCGCCAGTCATGATCACCATTCAACCACTGCAATACATTTTTCTCAAAAAAGAAAGGGCACATCGGAAATCAAGCTACTATTCAGGTCTTTTGCCCAGAAAAAAAATTACCATACAAAAAATGAATGGACTACACAAATATTATTGTAGTTTTTGATCCCTTTTCTGGACCCCTTCACCAGTTTCACGAATTTGTAATCGTTGCAATTAATATAATCACCAGATTTGCTGGAATTAATGTTTAAGTTTCCTCACTTATGTTATTACCATACTAGTAAGCCATAATCAGATGATCCCTGTTCTTTCAGGGCTTCACACTGGAAGATGCTACAGGGTTGGCAATCAGAGGTGATGTAGAAATACATTCGGTTTATGCTACATCTCTTCCAACCTCTCATCCAAGTTTTTCTCCCCAAAGAGTGTTGGACTTCTCAGAGAAGTGGAAATCTCTTCCTTTACCCCAGAATCACATTCAACTTTTCATTGGGGTGCTTTCTGCCACCAATCACTTTGCTGAGCGTATGGCAATCAGGAAAACATGGATGCAGGCTTCGGCAATCAAGTCCTCAGACATAGCAGTCCGCTTCTTTGTTGCATTGGTAAGTCGTGCCCCTCACCCAAGTACTTCTTGGAGAGCAAAGATAGATGTGGCTCAATTGCATTTTAAGTTGATGCACCCAAATAAATTTGCACCTCAAATGCAGTCATATTCCTCATAATTACAATATTTCAAACTCCAATGAGCTTTAATTGCGACATGAGGTGATTAAGGAGATTGTCAACTGATCAGTTATGGAATAAGCTGTTTCTTTGAACTACTTAATTAATGTGTTTGATTTTTTTTTCTTTATGAAAAAAAGTTTGATATTGTCATTAGCCAAGATATATAAATACATTCACATGCATACATTGTGTATGTATATACATCGTGGTGGCTGTTGAATCTGCAGCTTCCACTGTGAAAAGAGAAAAAATAGAACAACAATACACTACTCTTAATGAGACATATGAAGCAGGATGACGAGGGATAATTCATTAATTATTAAAGAAAAGGATGATAATGGATAATAGATGAAAACCATAGCAACACTGATATAGTTGTTGCCTAGGGCGTGGGAGATGTCCAACTTGAAACCTTATGTTGTCAACTACCTAGGGATAGTTCAATGTAAGTTGAGTAATATAGAGGTGGTGGCTATGGGTGTACCATCTGTGTGTTATATCGAGAGGATGGCCAGTACTTCTAATCTCTTTTGTGACTGTTATTTTCTCTAAGATCTACAAATTTGGCTATACGAGAAACACATGTTAATCCTTTTCTCATTTGTTTTGCAAGCCCATTTGTGGATAGTCAAAATCATTTTCCGGTTGACTTCTTTTGGAATAGAGGGAGTTTCTCATCGTCATCATCGCCGACTAAAAATACTCTTGATGATGTTCCATAAGCTAGAAGCCCCCAAATTTTGAAACTAACAAAAATTAAAATGTTTGCAGAAAGAAACCAAGAGGATGATCAATGTATTATGTAGCTAGTGCCAATTACTTCATTTTTAAAAAACAGTTAGGGAACTCTAAAATGCGGCGCCGAGTCAATAAAGAGCTTGACTGCATAATGGGGCTGTTCGGTGTCTTCTGTGTGAGAAAGGTATTCAAATTTGTTCCAATTAAAGATACTACAAAATTTAATAATTTTCTAGTTGCATTTAGGGGGCTTATTACTAGTATATTTCAGTCTGCTTGGATCAATTTCACTCTTTTCAGGTAGATCAAAGGACTAGTTATCTCAAGTTGCATTACTTATTTTGTCATAAACTCTGGTACAATTATTGTATTCATTAGTAGCCGGATAATAAGATGTCCATAAGATCACCCCCTTCGTATTTACCTACTTGGAAGTTCCTTCATGGCTATCCCTGGAGCCCACTGCATGCTTGTTACGTTACACAGTTTCTTGTCTTTTGGGAGGTAACTTGCCCTACATGGTGTTCACTAGGAAGAAGTAGTATTGCCATTTCTATCCTAGGACTTCTGAGGCACTTTCATTTGAATGTTTCATGGATAAATGATGGTCAAGCGAGAGTAGTGTTGCTTTCGATTAAAGGAGAAAATCCATGAACAGGAAAAAGGTTGTGGCTATTGTCTTCAGTACTACTTTATGCTGTTTTGCAAACATCTCTCTTTAGGTTTCCTTTCACCATCTTATTTATTTGTAGAACTTACACTATCATCTCAGTTTGGAGTTCAACCTCAACGAATGTACTTTTGTTTTAAAAATTAACTGTGTAGAATCCACGAAAGGAGTTGAATGCTATACTGAAGAAGGAAGCAGATTACTATGGGGACATTGTGATTGTCCCCTTTATCGACAGATACGAGCTAGTGGTTCTTAAAACTATCGCCATCTGCGAGTATGGAGTGAGTTCTGCACTTTGCTCCATCTTCCTCTTTTCTGGACCGCTTAGCCGCATCCTAAATTCCTAATTTCTATCGACATGGCCCACAATATCTGTTACAGGTTCAGAATGTGACAGCTGCATATATCATGAAATGTGACGATGATAATTTCGTTAGGATAGATGCAGTCCTGAGAGAGATTCAACGCGTTCCTCCTGGACGATCTCTTTACATGGGCAATCTTAATCTCTTGCATAGACCACTTCGAACAGGAAAATGGGCCGTAACATATGAGGTACAGAGATTATATGATAATGGAGTATAAATTCAAAACTTATGGCTACTGTTTGTTGATTTCTTATAGACACTAGTTTAATTTGGAAATATTGACTTGTGCAACAGGAGTGGCCAGAAGATGTATACCCCCCTTATGCTAATGGACCAGGATATATAATTACAAGTGATATTGCTAAACATATCATATCTCAATATCGCAACCGAAGCTTACGGGTTTGTAACAGCCGATTTCTTTCTGTTTAATCATAAACATGATAAAAGTGTAGATACTGAAATACGCATTCCCGCCATCAAATTGACAGATTTTCAAAATGGAGGATGTGAGCATGGGTATGTGGGTTGAGAATTTCAACAGTTCCACTCCTGTACAGTACTCTCATAACTGGAAGTTCTGTCAATATGGATGTATGGAAGACTATTTCACAGCTCATTATCAGTCTCCACGACAGATGTACTGTCTGTGGAACAATTTGCTCAAGGGTAAGGCACATTGCTGCAATTTTTAGATTGATTTGACCATTTTTCCCTGCTTGATGCGCGCCCCCAATTTGAGTTGAACCATCTTCTTGCTAACTGGAGATCTTACGCCAAGAAGTGAAGTTGTGTTGTTGTATCTGTTCATGGCTGTTTTAACACTGAACATTGATCATTGCGATGGATTTGTACATCTGGATTTGTTTTCTGTGTACTAGTCATTGTATAGGATTCCTGCCCTCCGCCTTGTACCATGAAGAAACATACAGACATTTTGATATTCAGCCGAGCCTCTCCACTACCAAAATTCTGTGTTGGGGCTTTCACACTTAAATGTTTGTCCTTAACGCTTTATATGAAGCTAATCACTTTTTCTTGCTCCTTGAAATTTACATTTGATATTATTTCATTAACCTAGTACTAGTTTTTGAATTTAAAATGAATCCTAAAAAATGATTGGATATGTCTAAATCTACTAAAGATGAATAATTTAATAAGTTATTTTGATACTAATTACATTACTTTTATTTTTAATGAGGTAATATGAGCAATTTTTATCTAATTAGTTTATCTAATATTTTCCTTAATAGGCGATTTTATTTTTTTCCATTAGATCGATCTTTATAAAGGATGAGAATAAGTTGAACATTTAAATGAAAGACGTGAATATCTTTCTAGGCATTTTATGTTACACAAACAATGAAAAGGCAAAGAGCTAACTCAAAAAACATGCTTAAATTGAAAGCGCATTCAAAGGGGCATTCTTAATTTTTTTTAATTTCTTTTTTTTTCAATTAAAACGCCAATTCTCTTATTCAAACATAACGAAGGAAAAGAGTCGTGAATTTCCTATACAAGCCATGTGGAAAATTGTTCATCCTAAAAGATCTCATTTTGAAATACATGAATGTCCTTCTAGGCATTCTAAGGTACATTAATAAGGAAAGGACACGGAGTGAGCTAAATTAATAGTATATGTTTAAATTGAAAGTGCATCAAAACAGACATTCTCAATTATCATTTTTATTATTAAAATGTCAAGTTATTATTCTTTTTTAATATAGAAGTAATGTGGAAATTATCCATCCCAAGAAATTCCATTTACTCCTTGGAAAATTAGAAATTCCATTTACTCCTTGGAAAATTATAAGATGACCACACTTACTTGTTGACAAGGGAATTCGCAGGGCTATTCTTTAGGTGTACACATGATAAATCACACAAAAAGGATAAACCGCATTAGGCAAGCCACACAGAAGAAGAAATCACACAAGGCAAGCCTAGTGCGATGAGCTCGACCTAGAAGGCAAACTTCACGCGATGCTGTCGCAGGCAAGAAGTTTCGAACTTGAGACCTCAAAGGATTTACTACACTACACTACATTTATTTTATTTTTTTTCTTTTTTCTAATAAAATTAAAAAACGAATTACTCGAGGACGTCCTCAATAAATTGTACAATTATTGGTTTCTTTTTCATTTGAGAGACCTATATATGAGACAATTCTGAACCGGTTCAAAAATCAAGCCGAAATATTGGTGACTAGTCCGGTCCAAATTTGTATGACGGTTCAAGGACAACTCGACCGAATAATTTTGTCGAGTCATATTATATTATCCAAATCCCAGTTTTATATTTATAGCATAGCATTTTCAAGTCGCCTATCAGTAATGGCTTCTGTATTGTCTACTTCCTTATATCAAGGTCCACTGTTACTCTGTTCCACCTTTCAATTCAGTTTTAATTCGTTGCTGCTTTGTAAAATTGAATTCTTTTGTATTTGCAGATAGAGGACTCAGAATTGTGGCTTCTACAGATGGATTTGGATTTGGATTTGTCCCTAGCATTTGCTCCCCGTATCGGAAGGTGCTTTTAGATTATTTTTTTTTTAATATTTGTCTTGAAGTGTTCGAACACATCTTCATTATGTTTGTTAATTACCAGTGAAAATACTGTCTTATAGCCTGTTTGGACAAGCGTCAGAAATACTCCCTCCGTTTTAATTTGTTTGTCCTATTTTGACTTCCGTCTCAACTTGTTTGAATCGTGTGGTTTTAAATTAAAGATATGCCAAATGTATCAAAATGTCATTTAGTCTTGTGTGGTCTTTAACATGTCACGTGGAATGTAAAGAGTTGCTAAAAAAGGAAAGAGATATTCTTCTTGAAACGAACTAAAAAGGAAAGTAGGACAAACAAACGGAAACAGAGTGGCTAGCTTATTTTGAAAAGTGCTTTTCAAAAATGTATTTTGGGTGAGACGCAATTTGTATTTGACTAATAAGTTTAAAAATGTATTTTTCTCAAAAAAGTGCTTTCCGGGAAAAGCTACTTTTTGTAGCTTGTGAAGAACAGTTTCTGTTACTCTCCAGTAGCACTTATATTCTCCCAAAAGCTTGGTCAAATACCTCTTTTTTTGAGATAAGCACTTTTGGCCTCCCAAAAACTTGGCCAGCAGGCTATTATACTCTGTATTGATTACCTGTTATTGTTAGACTTAGATTATAGGTATAAGGAGCACTTTACAAATTGTTCATCTCTAGGAGTTGAAATTGTTGCTTTTGGGTTTATATGTGACTTTTGCATCTTTGGAAGGAATTAATAATCAGGGTTGGGAAGTGGTTTGGGTGCAGAATGTTGAAATAGATTCTTAAAAGGGTGAGCTATTAGGATAAAAGCAGCTTTGATATGAAACATCCCCTTGAGATTTGACAGAAGCTTTGTACTAAGGTCTAGAAGAGATTTAAATGATTTGATCCACTTCCATTCAAGATATACAGGGATACTCCCCGGGGTTTCATGTATGGATCCTAATGTGCAATGGTAATTAGATGCCTGACGATATGGTTAACCTATTCTTGAGTGTTAGAGCTAACAATCAGGGCAAGCTGTTTGAAGGTAATGTTTTACTTCAATAGCCAAGAGAATTTGGTTAGATTTTAGGAGTTATTTGTAGTTTCATGGTAGCAATTATCTCTGTTTTTGATATGCAGTACTATGTTATGAAATTTCCTTTATACAATTAATTGAAGTACAATTAATCTGGCTGTTCACCGAACAGCTGATTTTTCTTTCTTACCCCTCCACATGCACACCAAGTTTACCTGTCTATGTGTACTTGTTCATTGCTGAACGATATATACATGTGCATCTGACCTCCATACTAGCACATATTGCTCGATGTGACGGTGAAATTCATATAGTAATTGGGACGGCAACAGTTTTATATTTCTCACAAAATTTATTCACGAATTTCACATTTCTGTCTTGTTTTACGTTTAAGCATCTCTTGTTTAACATTATAAAGTACAGTCTGGCAATATGTTCAACATGCATGCTCTAGCCTCTAAGGAAGCTGCTCTATATTGTAGCAAGGTTGCTCATCATTTGAAAAAGTCTTCATTAATGGGAGTATGCATTGTGCTGGGAACCACCCAGACATTGTTTACAGGTACTGGTCCTGTTTCAATATGGCGGCTCAAATTTGTCTCCAGCAGTCCATTTCAAAAGGCTCCTTTAGCTCCTTGTATAAAGTGTGAGAATAAAGAAAAGAATCAGGACTCCTTTGAGCAGGTGTCTGTGGAGCGTTACCCTTATCACAGCTATATGGACTCCACTTCTGGGCAGCTTGAACCAGCATCTGGAGCTCGTGCTAGTATTCCTGGACAGGAGTACTGGCCAGAAGGCACAGCTAGTCGAGTTCGGGCCGCCAGGGCTCCTGAACCCGATGGTATTTCAACTGGAACTCCATCTTATGGAAAAAATCCTGGAAGTAGAAGAAGGAAGTACAAGGCATCTGCTTCCACTTCCCAGCCTTCAGACATCAGTGTAATTTCTGATGATCCTCTGGAGACTCCAGATAATGTACCAGGAGAGCCAAAGGATCTTTCCTCAGAGTATGTCATTTATCAGCCTGAACAAGAAGAAGAGGAATTGACAGGCTATGAGCTGGATAAAAGACATGGACGGCCTCACACATTTATTGATCCAAAGGCAAAGAAGGAAATAGAGAAGCCACTTACTAGTGAAGAACTATGGTGGAATTGGAGAAAGCCTGAAAAAGAGCAATGGTCTAGGTGGCAGAGGCGGCGTCCTGATGTTGAAACGGTCAGTACCAAAAATAAATACTACTAAGAAGCATAAATTGTTTAAGTATGCAATCAGTGTAATTTAGTTGTGCCAAATCAAGATTGGATGTCAATGCTGCTCATGCTAGCTGCTTGACAATGACACATTGTAAAATAGATAATACAAATCTAAAGTGGATAAAGTGATATCTTCAGTAGAGATGCCGTGAATATAAATAATACATTACTAACCACTTTAAACGTCTCAGTTCTTGAGCAATTTCAATTTGATATCATCACTAACATTCTGACTTAGAGATTATTATTCTTTTTCCTGGAACAGGTTTTTCTTAAAGCTATGGCAGAGACAGGACAAGTAAAGCTCTATGGTGAGCATCCTACATTGACGGAGACTGCACTCTATAGAGCAAGGAGACATATATATAAGGAGGAAAGGTAGAATCAGCGACTTTTTTTTAATAATGTTGCATCACATGTTCTATTCTACAAGTTATAGTCACTTCCTTTTTCCCTTGTACTGAAATGTTAAAGTATAAACCTCACTCGTTTGGTATTAAACTTATTCATAAGCCCATTGTCTGTCATGAATGAATATCATAAACTATAAGCTACAACGAACCTTGCGAGGAAAGGATAGGCAAATTGAGAGAATGTACAGGATAAGCAAATTGAATTGCCTTAATGTTTTATGTGCTTGTACACCGTTGTGTTAATTCATTCTTAGGAAGCTTATTATTGTTATTAGAAAGAGCCAAGCAACAAGTCATTGTGCCTTCTCTTTTGTCATATTGGTTATGTATATTATAATAGCATTAGCGTAAATAAATTGTCAAACGTTGGTAAGATTGGTGATCAACAACTCCATGTCCTTTCTCTTACTTTTTGCCTTCATCTAGTGCTTTCAAAAGCTATTGTTTCTGCAAACTCTCTGAAGCTAGTTTTTGTTATGATCCTATTGCAAGGTATGGGACTTGAGTCCCACATCGGTTAAATGGGAGCTGATGTGGGGATTATATAGCCTTGGGCTCTCCCACCTTAATAGCTAGCTTTTGGGGTGTGGTTCTCCTAAGGTTGTATCAATGGTATCAGAGCCACTCATCACCCTCCGTGCCCACCGTGACTCGAAAAGGGCTACCTGGGAAAGAGCCACCTACACAAGTAGAGTGAAAGCTACCCAGAGTGAAGCCATCGAGGACGACGGATGCGGAGCGTGGTGGTTTGTTGTGATCCTATTGCAAGGTATGGGACTTGAGTCCCACATCGGTTAAATGGGGAGCTGATGTGGGGCTTATATAGAGTTGGGCTCTCCCACCTTAATAACTAGCTTTTGGGGTGCGGTTCTCCTAAGGTTGTATCAGTTTTCGATGGAAAGTTAAGTCCTGACTTCCATTTTATTTTTGTTTATTTTTTACCTTTATCTTTATATCCGTGGTGTAGCAGCCACCCTGCACACATCTCAACTCCTGCTGGCCTACCTGTCCAGCCTATGAGCACATGTTGCCTAGGTAATCTTGTCCACTAAGGTTAGAACAGATGGGATCACACCTAGTGTGTGCTTAGGATTTGAACTTGGGATCTCCAGGTTGTTACTCCCGTGCCTTAACCATTAGGTCATCCCCTTGGAGACCCGTTTTGATTTTATATTTTCTGAAACTTGTCCCTTGTGTTGATCCCTAATTGACAAATTTTTGAGTTGCTAAACGAATTGGCAATCTAGTTTTCCAGTTCAAGATGAACCAGAATACACTTTCGATTTGGAACTAAGAACTAATAAGTGGACAATGCAGGCTACAGGCTGAAAAGGAAAAAATGGAAAAGGTTGGTCCTATTGCATACTACTCAGAGTGGGTCAAATCTTGGAAGAGAGATACTTCTCGAGATGCCATTCAAAAGCATTTTGAAGAGACTGGTGAAGATGAGAACACTCAACTCATTGAAATGTTCTGCCATCAAACAGATCGTGAATACCGCATAATGATGGGAACAGATATTCGTATTCCTCGTGATCCGTTGGCCATGAGAATGCGGGAGGATCAAATAAAACAAAGTATCTTCCTTCCCTCTGGCTGAACTATACTTCATAACTTTTCCTGCTTTTTCTTGTGACTTGTGAGTATCCGTGTTTGCAGCTGGTTTAGAAGTGAAGGTGATTAGAAGTTGGGGGACAGTCATTTATTTTCTAGTAGTTATAGGGATCTTTAGCTTGATTATTTCAGGAAATTACCGTTAAAAGTGCTTTCAAATTATTTTTTTGAACAAAAATATCTCAACATAGACTGAAATGGTTGAGGTACAAAAAGTACCTCTCTCTTTATCCTGTCTGATCAGAATGATTGGAATTGTAAGTGTTTTCTTCTAATATGTTTGGGTTTTCTTTTTCCTTTTTTCACTGGAAATCAACAATTTGCTTTTTCCTTTCTTTTTGTGCAGTTTGGGGTGGAGATCCAGTTTACCCAACCATTAATTACATTCAGGATCCAGATGAAGTGATTGATTACAGGGGTCCAGACTTCCATGAACCAACACCAAATATGTTGGCCTATCTGAAAGAGGTTTGGTTAAGCAACTTAATATTCAGTACCCTACACGGTCTTCCTGCGTATAACCTTATTTCTGACTTTTCCATGCGCTTCAAATTAATTGCCGAGTGCTGTTACATGCCGTGTTTATTATCGAAAGCTACAGAATTAGTGATGGATTTCATGTTTAGACAAATGGAAATGGAGATACTCTGTGCTAAAATTCTGTTCATGCTCTTTGCCGCCATATGAGATGTTGCATTATTTACTTTGTAAAGATACTGAGGCTCAATCTCTCAAATAGCTGGATAGATACAAACTGATGTTTCTAGTAAACTTAATGGTTATCCTAAACCAATCAGAGCTAATGCGAATTTAGCACAGATACGATGGAAGCTAGCAAAGGATCTACGTAGGCGATACTAACTTGTTGATAATAGGGAATCATTGTTGTTGTGCCACTTACATGAGATCCGATGTTTATTCTAATGAAAGATTCATAAATCCTTTAGAGCTAAGAATGAGACATAGGCTGGTATTAGAGAATCCTTAAAATTGCGTTAAAAGATAAGGCAATGGATCCATATAGAATGTAATGGATGCAAATGAATTTTTAAATGATGACGGTTTTAGTGCCAGTTTGTGTGCACATCGACTAATTTACTAGCAGCCTGCTACAACCAGCAAGTTTAGGCAGATGGGCTCACACTGAATGTTGTAGTTAGGATCTCAAAGTGTTATTTCTATACGTCAACTGCTTAGCCATCCCCTCAGGGACATATAGAGGAGTCATACAGCTGATTCGACTGTGTGGAGAGTTGATATACCTGTTTTAGTGATTATGTTGTATATTCCTAGCATTTACTGATTTATATTCCGGGTTTTGTCGGAACATTTTGTTATCAGCATGGCAAAATAATATCAAGAGAGGAGCTAGAGAAAATTCTGGCCAAAGAGAAGACGGAAGAAATTGAGGTAATAACTTTTCGTAGGGCTTTACAATACTTGGTTTCATTCTCTGAGTTTTGTGTAAAAGGTATCATTCCTTGCAGTTGCATTTGTTGTTTTATTGCATTACTGCAAATGAATCGGTATACATGTAAAAAGCTTCAATTCAGTAGTTTATCAATTGGTTGTTTCTAGAATGTACTTTTTAAAGAGGGAAAGAAATGATATATGTAAATGATGTTGAAGCAGTGATAGAATTCATAGATTAACTTCAAGAATAAGAAGGGACACAGTCTCCGGGTTGACTGTAAATACTTTTGATTGCACCTTCTTGGTGCAATATCTTATAATGCACTTACCTCTCTCGAAAGAATTTACTAACAGATCCCATGCATAAATATGTTACAGTTAGCTTGCACATAAAATCAAAAAAAATTGACTTTAGCATACTATTGTTTACTTCATTCTTCATTCTTTGCATATGCATCAAATAATCTTACAATCATCTACAGTCTGATGTTGCTTTCTATTAGTAGTCCCAGTCTCCTTTTCTATGAATCTATGCAGTAAAAGTACTTTGTTCTCTGCAACAGGTGGCAGAAATTGATGAAGCTATGGCACGAGCTGTTGACATTGGTGAAAATGATGTGAGATCATTCTTATCCTTTGTTTGAATTGTAATCTTTTATGAACTTTATTTTGCTTCATCCTGACCTTCTAAATTTTCTAATTTGCTACATTGGCCTTGTATGTTAATCATTAGTTTATGTTAAGTAACTTCTCTTCGTGGTTCAGGATGAAGAAGAAGGAAGTGAGGCTGAAGGTGAAGAGGAGGATGAGAAAATTACACGCAATTGGAGTGTTTTGAAAAGCAATCCCGAGCTACGCAAATCGAAGGTAATTTCGTTTCTACTGACCATCGATTTATTTGGTTTCCTTCCTGATCTTATGGCTCAATTTGTTGACACTGTTGAAAGGGTGATTGATTTTGTTAAATACTGCTATATTTTTTATTTTTTATTTTTGTTATATACTGCTATATATTTGGTTAACAATCTGGTTTCACTTGAGTTACCAATTTCAAAAAAAAATCTGGTTTTACTTGATGTCTAGACTTACCAAAAACTGCTCTGTTTTTTCGTGCTATATGTCCTCTGCTACATGGTTTGTAGCAAATCATTCCCCTAAGGATATTTCCCTGTGTGCTTAGAGATAATGGAATACAAATCTTATACAATAGAACGAACCACTCCTTCAGACCCACCTCCCTCTAGAACAAAAGAATGATGCTTGCTGTATTGAATGGTAAGAAAATTAAGTGGAATTATGGAGCAATTGCATGGGTTGTTAATGCCAAAATAGAACCTGCCCATATTTTCCACCAGAACTCTAATCAAATTCTTTCTGTATCTAAAGTTGTATATTTTTCAAGTTAGGCCATGTTTCACTTATTAGCATGGACACAAATTTCCAACTTCTCTTGTTTCAGAGTCGCTCCAATTCATCTCCTTTTCAGTCTGACGTACTCCTAATATGTCTTCCGTACTCAATTCACATTACTGAATCATTTTCAAACATAATTGTCATCCAACAATCAATATATGTGCACTCTTCTCAAGACCAATACCATATGCTAGTTATAGAAATAAACCAACACCAGGTTGGGAAATTATGTCTGCACAATTCAAATGGATTATACTAGGCAATAAAAGGTTGTGAATTCTGAACAAATAGGAGATAACAAACACGACAGCTTCTTAGGTTTAAAGGCACTGGACTTATTATAAAAGATAGATCATAGAATTCTGTGTTTGCTTATCATCTAAGTTACATGAAGGGCATTTCTCAGTGAGAAGGATGTTACGAGTTCACTATTCCTCATAATAAACAGAACTGACATATTTCTCGTTATCAGTATGTGCACAAATAAAATGGTTATGAATATTTTGTTTTCCAGCTGCACATTATGGATGTTTAATGTGCATCTAAATAACTTATCAAAATAAATAAAATGTGTATGTGAATACTCTTAAAGTTCTGTTGATTTTCTTACTGAGAATGAGATATGTTAAGAAAGGAGAAGAAGCTGCTCCTTAAAAAAATTAAAAGATGATAAGAATGTACATTATGTTGTGATTTGTGTTTTCATATAGGAAATTCGAAGCGAGACAGTTACATTCTCAGGAATCCCTTCTCCCATTATTTTTTTAAATTATATGGATATACTTTGTGTAAGGCACTATTCACAATAAGAAAGGGATAGACAACTTTTACACTTACCAACTAGAGTTTAGAGTATAAATTCTCTGATTTGCAAACTCACTGCTGATCTCTAGACTCATAAAAACTTCATACTCAGGAATCAGGATTTTATTCAGGTTCCAGTTCTAAAATTGATTGGGCATTGATGGTGCCTTTATTTCTTTTGAGTGATTATTTTGAATCTAAAATAACAGTTTTAGAACACAAAAAACCAGGTTTCTTATTCCACGGTAAGAAAGGGATAGATAGCTTTTATATTTACCAACTAGAGTCTAGAGTACAAATTCACTGCTAGTCTCAAGACTCATAAAGATTTATTCAGGTTTGTCTTCTAAAGTTGCTTGGCTATTGGTGGCTCCTTTATTTCTTTGAGTGATTATCTTGAATCTAAAAACAGTTTGGAAACACAAAACAAGCATGTTTCTTTTAAGCTCACATCTTAGTTTCGAGCACAGGCATTTCCTCACTAATATGTTAAGAAAGAAGTGTCTAACTATTGATTTACTTGCTTGGTCAACTTGTCTTGTCTAGATCATGAGTCTCATGAGTCAATACCCATTTTGTATCATTAGAATCAATCCAATGGCAGAATATGACCAAAGGAGGTTCATATTGTGGTCTACGAGGTGCTTCAGGATATGTTGCAATTCCCCCCCCCCCCCCCCCCTCTTTTCTTTTTTCTTTTTGAAATTCATTAGAAATTAATAAAAAGATAGTGATGGAAGTTCAAACCTATTGTCGTTTTCTTAATGTATTTTGTATTTGGAGCTTCACAACAGCATTTACTTCACGACCTTGCAGGGTAAACCCAAGAAGAAAGACATGTCTCTGGAGGAAGCTGTAGACGATTCTGAAAATTTGACAGACTTCCTTATGGACTTTGATGAGGATGAGTGAGGCTGATGGATACCCCATGCTATTAAGGTGAGCTCATTCATCTGGAAAGTGGAAGCAGAGATGCTTTTGACATAAACTTCTTTAGGTGAAATGCATCTGTGTTCTGTGCACGTACTGTATATAAATTCAAATAACCCTTGTTTCGACTTGATGAGGCATCACGCAAAAAAAAAATCATTTTAAAATCCCATAACTTTTAATGCAATTTTGCAACAAGAACAACCCGTGAACTCCGTACTTCCAGACAATCTTATGATTTGACCTGATTATTGGTCATTACTCATTCATGCCATCTGAATTAATGAAAATAAGTTTGGTAGTGTCGTTGTAGTAACTGACAAAGGCTAATTTTTCCTATTGAATTATGTGGTCCATGTGACCAGGAGGTCACGGGTTCAAGCCTTGGAAACAGCCTCTAGCAGAAATGCAAGGTAAGACTGCGTACAATACACCCTTGTGGTGGGGCCCTTCCCCGAACACCGCGCATAGCGGTAGCTTTATTGCACCGGGCTGCCCTTTTAAAGTATTGGAATATGCTCACTTTTCCATAGTTAGTTCTGATGCTTATATGATCACTTCACTAAAATGAATAAGGCTCAAGATATATTTATTACAAAGTTTAAGCTACTGAAAATAAAGAGATGCCTTAAAGACTACAGAGAGAGAGTTTGGGACTCAGCTAACTGTTAAAAAAAAAAGACTACAGAGGTAAACGTGTGCTCCTTCAATCTTTAGAATACTCAACATCCATATTCCAAATGCTTGTAGAACCAGTTTTTTGGATTTGGTTTTCTTACTAGCATTTTCGAGTTAGATTTACAATTTCTTGAGGATCGTTTCATAGATGATGCCAAAACTACATTTCTAAGTTGGCTATGCTACTCTACATTGTATATTTGCAAGCCAATTTTTTCCATGTTGATGTATCAAATTCTAGACTGCCTGAGAAAACTATGATCATATGTACATGAGTACGCAAGAAATTCTCAGACTTTGATTTCAGGAGCTTGAATATTCTAGCAGTAATCCAGCATTCCAACTATTATAATTTGATTGATGAGGTAATTCTCTGTGATCCAGATGCCTTTAGCAGAAAATCTGGCTGAGGAATAGACGGATTTGCTTTACTTGCTCAATAGCGCTAGGAGACCAGCTTGGTCAAGGTTGAGGGACTTGTGACAGGTCACAGGTTCTAGACCTGAGAACTAACCTGGTATTTGAGTGGAAAAGGGTAGAGGACAGGCTCATTTTCAACAAGTTTTGAAGGCTATGGTTTGTCCTAAGGGTTGGCCCCAAACGAATTTCTAAGTCATTATAGAATAGTGCTGGAGACCAGCTAGAAAATAGTACCATGCTGAATAGTAAGCTATCTTGCATCTAGTTTTCTGCGAATATTGTCCTTATGTCATTCATTGTCTGTCTCATTTGTTTGGTTTTGTCTGGTAAAAGGATTAGCCAGGGTTCCTTGTCAAGCATCTTTTGATTCTTTGTTGTTCCTGGACCTATCTCCATCAAGAGACATTATATCTATCATTTTATTGTTCCTCTGTTCTTGATTTCTTTCTGGACTCTGGCTTTGCTTTGCTTTCCTTTCTGTTGGGCTATTCTAGAATAGCTATAGCACTGGAGCTCGTCGGACATTATTGGATTAGGGTGCAAATATCCTATTTGTGTGATATTGAGAAAGTGAAAGTTCAGTGTAATTTTAAGCAACTTTTTTCTTTTAGCCCTTATGTGCCAATCAGGAGCATGAGGGGTTTGATTTAGAGTTCAGTTGCAGATTTTAGTTGTTACTCTTTTGCAAGGTGGTCCAAATTGTTTTATCAATGATAGAGAATTCATTTCTACCTTGCAGGATAAGCAAATATTTTCATTCCCATCAGCAAAAATCTGTTGATGCCAGCAGCAGCATCTTTCCTATGATGAAGTTGAACATATATTGAATCGACATACTAACTGCAAAAGAGTTGTTCGTTGATGTTGCTGCGACAGTTAAACAGCATCCAGTGAAGAATTTCGTGCCAGAATAGTAGATTGTGTGTGGGAAAGTTTTTTTGTAGGTTTTCGTGAATGTAACTTGGATTATCCTATGTAAAGAAGATGAAAAAGGGGAAATTTCAGTGCAGTAGCTTGTATCCAGAGCACAATATGAACAACTTTTGAAGCTATGGTTGGTATATTAACCTGAAATTCACGAGTAGATATTATCTTCTATTTAAAATTAACTCAGATGTGAATGGAGTGTTCGTTGGCATTTACGATTCATGAGTGTAATAAAGCTTTTAAAGTACCTTCCAGATTGTGAATTCCAAAAGCAAGACACAAGTTATGTGTGTGTGTTTCCTAAAGTGTTGTAACAGTTATATTTCCTGGAGGGAAAAATTGTTACATTTCCAAAATTACTCGGCGAAAAATACAGCTAACATGTTGCTTGTTTCGTAAAGAGGGAAAATCAATTTTGTTTACCCACCTAGCTCCACCCAATATTATAGGAGTAATTCTACATTGGAGTAGAGTTTGCCAACATCTTTTGAAGTTTAGATTCTAACTTTATTATAAATGTTGGAATAACCGTACTTGTCACATTTTGTGACCTGGAGGCTGGATATGTGGTACATAAAATATTGTATCTTAATAAGAAGAAAAAAGGGTATTTATCTGTTGTTTCCTTGCTGGACTTTATCATGTCAACAGTCAACTACTCAACCCCCACACACCCAAAAAAAAAAAAAAAAGTTCACACTAACAAACAGATGCCACATTTTTTCTTCTAGTAATTGTTTTGTCTGTCCAAAAGGATAACAGGAGCCAAAATACCTCATTGAAAATAGAGAAGTTGACTTGGATCAATCTGATCTCAAAGGTGAAAGAAGTCAAGAGACATGGCTGAAGCAGCAATCATATACTTTCTGAGAAGGCTAGGCTATCAGTTAATTCAAGAAGGGAATGTTCTATCAGGGGTGCAAGATGAAATTGAGTGGATCAAGAAAGAGTTTCAAGCCATGGTAGCTTTTCTAAGAGATGCTGACAAGAGACAGCAGAGAGATGAAACTGTGGCTGGTTGGGTTAAAGAGGTAAGAATCTTGGCATTTGATGCTGAAGATGTTATTGATGAATTTCTTATTCAAATGGCTACTACTCATTGGAACAGCTTATACTTCTTTAAGTACTTGAAAATAAGGTATCAAATTGGCTATCATATCAGAAAAATCAAGAAACAAGTCATTGAAGTTAAAGAAAGAAAAGATAGATATGTTGTCAATGGATTAATGATGTGTGAAGATGCATTAGCAGCTAGTAGCTATAGAGGCACTGGTGGAATGTCCTCTAGAGGGCCTGGTGCAGCATCCCCTTTTGTTCGAGAAGACTATATTGTGGGAATTGAACATGATGTCGAACAGCTAATGAAGCTCGTATTAGAAGGAAACATGAAGAATTTCCTCACGGTTTCAGTGTTTGGTATGGGGGGTTTGGGTAAAACTACTCTTGTGAAAGAAGTTTTCAAGAAGTCAAAAGCGGCGTTTGATTGCCATTCTTGGGTTTTTGTGTCACAATCTTGTAATTTAAAGGATGTCTTGAAAAATATGCTCTTTGGATTCATAGCTAGTAGAGGTGAGCCAGCTCTTGATGTGATGGGTGCCATGGATGAGGGATGGTTACTGGAGAGGACCAATGAGTACTTGCAAGACAAGAAGTACTTGCTAGTTCTTGATGATATTTGGGATGAGAACCTATGGGAAGAGCTTAAACATGCATTTCCGCGAAGAAAAGGGAGAATCATAATTACAACAAGAATTTGCGGTATAGCATCCCCTCCTGAGGATAATTTCCAAATCTATGATCTCCAACCCCTCCCTTACGAATTAGCTTGGAGCATCTTTTGCAAGAAGGCATTTCGATCATCTCAGGGGACTTGTCCTGGTGACTTGAAGGAATTCGCTGAGGCAATAGTGAGAAAATGTGGAGGTTTGCCTTTGGCAATTGTAGCCATCGGAGGCTTATTGTCATGTAAGGGCAGAAATAGCCGTGTGTGGCAATCTGTCCTCGATACCTTAGATTGGGAATTCAACCATAACCGAGACATTGAGCGTCTAAACAAGGCCTTGTTATTCAGCTATAATCACCTTCCTTTTTACCTCAAGTATTGTTTCCTGTATCTCGGTTTGTTCCCTGAGGACTATGAGATTGGGAGGAAAAGGCTGATCCGAATGTGGGTGGCCGAGGGATTTGTTGAGGGAACTGCTCAGAGAACAGAGGAAGAGGTCGCAAACCATTAGTTCGTGCAGCTTAGTGACAGAAGTATGATTCAAGCAGTCACTATACATGCTCGAGATGTGGTGAAAGCGTGCAAGTTGCATGATCTAATGCGGGATGTGGCCAATCAAATGCTAAAGGAAGAGAAATTTGGATCCATCTTGGAAGAAGTCGACAACACTATTCAAGCGAGACAAAGAAGACTTGCAATCTATGAAGATGCAGATAGTATCCCCACAGACATCAGTAAGTTGAATCTAAGGTCCCTTCTCATTTTTAGAGTAAATGAATTGTCATTTTCTGCTCTACAAAAACTGCTAAGGCAGCTCAAATTGGTAAGAGTTCTAGATTTACAATATGCTCCTCTAGAGAAACTACCAAATGAGATTGGTTATTTGATTCATCTCCGGTACTTAGATTTAAGAGGCACTTTGATTAACGACCTTCCAAAATCAGTGAAGAATTTGAGGAATCTCCAGACATTGGATGTGAGAAACACGGAAGTTAAACACTTGCCTGCTGGAATCAATGAGCTGCAACACCTAAGACATCTTCTCCTGTCAAGTTTCCGTGACAGGGAAAATGGATTTGTGAACATGTCTAGTGGCGGAAAACACTTTGTGAAGCTTCAAACACTATCTGGAATTGAATCAGACGAAGACTTGGTGAAGCAACTTAGAAGTTTAACAAGCTTGAGGAAACTCTACATAGGGAAAATGACACAAGCCAACAGCGAAGATTTTTGCCAATCGTTAGAAAGGATGAGCAAGTTGAGGTCCTTGACAGTATTGAGTGAGAGTCCACTTGAGCAAAACATAAAAATGGAGTCTCTCACAAAGTCCACTAAGAACTTGGAGAAACTCAAACTTCAAGTTCATATGAAAAAATTGCCAGAATGGTTCGGTTCTCTTAATTGCCTTCACTCATTATACCTTTTCAAGAACTTCTTGACAGAAGATCCATTTCCTATTCTTGGAAAGCTTCCAAGCCTATCTATTCTAACATTAGCATCTTCTGCTTACACAAACAGCATCATTAACATCCCTCCCGGAGGATTTCCTAAGCTCAAACTGTTAAGGATTCTTGGCATGGAAAATTGGACTAGTTGGATGCCTATTGAGAAAGGTTCAATGCAAGAAATTCAGTTTCTTCTGATAGCTGATTGTCCAAGGCTAACAAGCTTACCAGATGGCTTCAATCACCTTACTAGCCTTGATGATCTCACCTTTATGGGCATGTCACTCGTTTTCGCTCATAAATTGCAGAACAGAGATAAGTGGAAAATCAGCCATGTCAAGGAAGTTTCAATCATTTCAGAAGTCAATGGCCAAATTGTCAAGAATAAACTCAACACGCTTCCCGTTAACTAGAGAATTCGTATTCAAATGGACACGGACATATTTGTTTTGTTTTATAACATTCTATTGGCGCTATGCAGGCAAGATCTAATATTGTGTTGGGATTGACCTCAGAGTTTACAATGCATATTTCAACTTCTGTTTTAGGTTCTGTTAACTCTTTCGTTTAACACCATGTTTATATCTACAGCAGTATTGTTCCTAAATATATCTTACTACAATGTTTGGCACTTTTGTTGCACTCGCCATTTGCAATCCACCCACTTGATATAAAAGTTTCTTTTGTACGGAAAGAAATTGAAAAGACATTGTGAAACTCTTCATATCATTTATTTTCAAAAATATGTTCTTAAACTTTGTATCCAATCAAACGCCTTTACATGAAATAAGTTTGGGCACTCAGAGTAGCAGAAATAAAGTCACTATATCTTCGAGCTAAATAAACTTTTCACGAAGTTTTAGGTGATCTTTTCCCTTGAGAAAGGTCAAGACCAACAATTTTTACGTTGCACTGATGCATTCTGACAGTAATTTGCCTCGAGAGTCAACTAAAATAACTAAAATGAACAGAGGGAGTAACTTGTAAACAGAAAATTCAAAAAAAAAAAAAAAAAGTAAAATAGTCCAAATATTTTCCACTGACTAGAAATTTATTTAGCTGAAACAGAAAATGAAGCTACGTTTGGTTATACTTTTTGCAAAAGAAAAAGATTTAAAATTTATGAAAATGTAGTTAAAAATAGGTTTGGAGAATTCAACTCCAGGCTGGACTTTGAAATTTTATAACCAAAAAACTCATTTTGAAATGAAGTGAAACCATTCCAGGGAAAAAAATGAATAATTATCATGGCCAATAAAATACTATAGCATAAAAAAGCAAATGATTGATCTTAACTCAAGTCAACCTCTTTTCCCAACAAAAAAAGGTAAGGTAAAAACAGTACCGAGTACACAAATGTTAAAACGCAACACACAAAATAAGATTGGCATCTCTAAACAAAGAGAAACATGGTCCAACCTGTTAAATTTATCTTAAAATTCAACCTAGCCTTTCTAAGCAGCTACAGCTGATTGAGCAGCCAGCCTCTTGCGAGCCTCTTCAATGATAGATAACTTGATACCTTTACCCTTAGGTAGAGACACCCATGGCTTAGTACCTTTACCAAGAGTGAACACATTTCCCAAACGGGTAGCAAACTCGTGCCCCAGGGCATCCTGAATATGAACTGTCTCAAAGCTACCCTTATGCTTCTCTCTGTTCTTGATAACTCCAACACGTCCTCTGTTTCTACCACCAGTCACCATGACCACATTTCCAACATCAAATTTGATGAAGTCAACAATCTTGTTGGATTCTAAGTCCAGCTTGATAGTGTCATTGGCCTTGATGAGGGGATCTGGGTAGCGGATAGTTCTTCCATCATAAGTGTTGAGATATGGGATCCCCTTCTGTCCAAACTGCACTGACCGAACCTTGCAAAGCTTGAACTGCAAAGAGCAGAAAACAATGTGACTACTCTAACAACACAGCATTCCAAGGGAAAAAAGAAGCAGCAGGAAACAGGATCAGTGTGCTAAACATTTACAATTATCTATTCAGATTCGTCAACGCAAAAATCAAAAGTACAAAAGCCTAACCTTGGCTTCCTCATCCCTGAGTGAATGGAGACGGAAGCGACCCTTAGTATCATAAAGAAGTCGGAAGTTCTCATTTGTCTTTGGAATGGAAACAACATCTATATAAAGAAAATATCAGCATTACCAATTTGCCAAGGGATTCAACATAGCTACAAGGAAATGAAATATACACGAGGCAGAAGGATTTTAATGAAAAACATGTAGACAAAATAATCAACGAATCAGCATCCTTACTTGGCAAGGAACTGAACAAAGCCTAGGCAGTACAGAAATAAGGAGAATATAAATCAAAAAAAATTGAAATGACAAACTATCTAATGAAGATATTCTTACCCATGAAACCAGCAGGGTAAGTCTTATCTGTCCTAACTTTTCCATCAACCATAACTTGCCTTTGCATCAAGATAGAGATGACCTCACGGTATGTCAAAGCATACTTCAACCTGTTCCTGAGGATAATAATCAATGGCAAACATTCCCTTGATTTGTGTGGACCAGAAGATGGCTTGGGAGCCTGTAGTAGAGAACAAAGAGAACAGCAAGGTCAAGAAGCAGGAAACTAACAAGTATTATTCAAAAAAAGACTTGAGAAAAAGACATGTCACTTACAAAAGCACCTCCGAGTTTATCAAGCATCCAATGCTTCGGCGCATTGAGCCTCTTCAAATGTTTCTTCAACCCTCTTGCCTATACATAAATAAAAATAGACCAAATTTACCTTAGTATGATGCTTTCAAAGACTAATGCAAAAGTCCATACCACTTATATTCATGAAAGTTGAAAGAACAAAGTAAATTTAGCTAAATAAGGGGAGCTATTCCACAGCTTTATATTAAAAACTATTCATGTTACACAACGCTAGCAGCACGTTCTTACATGTAGGTAAACAACATTTTTTCGATACATAGAACAAACAACTTGCACTATACTACACAAGTTTCACTGTCCAAAGCTTAAGCTTGTTTGGATGGTTGTTAAATATTGTATTGTGTAGTCTAAATACAATGTTTGTTTTGATTGTTTCTCAAAATATTTATTATATAGAATCATTAAACACACCATTAGGTAAAGTCGAAAAGTCATATTTTATCCTTAAAATGACCTTTTTACAGTAGCTCTATCCCTATAACGATTCAATCTATCCAAAAGTTGTACTCATCAAAACAATATAGTATGATACAAAACGAAACAAAGAGGGTGAAAGTAGCTCTACCCGTAAGACAATACAATCTATCCAAAATTTATATTCATTAAACAACACAGTAAGATACAATACAACACAAAATCATATTCCAAGCTGTGACAGCAAAAAAAAAATGACTCATTAATATCTATAATGCAATCACAATACTAGCATACACAAGCTATAAAATTAACCAGGGCCACTTGAGATCAACGAGATACATTTAAGCACATAAATCATAAGGAACAACAAAGAATCTAAACTTTGATGCATAATCATATTCATACAGCAAACAATTAGCAAATGTAAAACTGATACAGTACTTTTTTTAGACCTAGAACAAAAACGATGAAAACTAAAGTACAACTGATCTATCAATATTGACGAGATGCATTAGCAAATAGAAAGAAAAACGAACCATTTTGGCGGTTTTCCGATTTGGTTAGCTGCCGGGAGAGATTGGCCGCCGGAGAGAGAGGTGTGCCTTAAACCCTAATGAGATGAATGATACAATCTCTTAAATACTTTACCAGATGCCCTCATGAGCCCTATTTCTTTTGGGCCTAAGTAAATTGGGCTGTATGACCCACCTAGAATATGGGCCTCTTTTTATCGAACTAGTTGCACGGAGCAACTTTGTTTATGCGACAGTAGCAAATATAGTTCCTATATTTATCTCGAATAGCGACGTTTTACAAAAGATTATAATATATAATGAGAGTTTTAATACTCCTTTGTTTTAATTTATCTTATATAGTTTGATTGGATGTGGAGTTTGAAATACAAAAGGACTTTATAATGTTCCAAAATTATACTTAAAATAACGATTGGTAAATAGAAATATATATTTTTATAGACTTTTTGTCAAATAAGTGGGACTCAACATGAGTAAAATGTTGATAACTCTATTTCAAACAATAGATTTTTCAATCATTTTTGCTCGTGTTAGTACCCCTAGAAATTCTTGGATTTCTTGCAATATGAGATTGTATGTCGGAATTGTTATTTGTATTTTATATGTTATTGGTGTTGTTGAGAAATATGCATAGATAGGCTCGCATACTTGGGCATCTGATGCTATGGAGGGTTTCACTCCAGTATCCGATTTGATTCATGCAACTACTACAGTAACAACTTGGCGTTTTCATGATAGCAAGGTGCTCTCCTTTAATTGAATACCCACCTACGACTTTTATTGTTATTACTTTTGCAAGAAATGTGGCGTCATTCCTTGAGACAACCACTAAAATATTACTGAATGGTTTAAAGAGGATTTTGACTTATTCAACTTGCAGTTAATTGGGCTATATAATCTTTGCTTGCGGCTTCTCTAACTATCGGCTAGCGTTTTTCACTTAGTGAATCAAGTTTTTTTTTCATTATTAAATACTTAATAAATATGCGGTGATTTGAATATAATTTATTTTGCTTGCGCACAAATACTCGTGCAAATATAATGTATTTCGCTTGCGCATAAATAAAATATATTTTGTTATATTTTGAAATAAACAATTGGTGCATTTTGTAAATACACATCTTATCACTGTGTTTCATAATTAATGGTAAAACTATCACTATATAAGAAAATTCTTCTTTTTGTATACATAAAAGAATATTTTCTTTAAATAATTATTGCATTTGATATTTCGCAAAAAGTAAAATATAAAAATACTCTTTAATTTTTACTATTACTATATAAGAAAATTCTTCTTTTTGTATACGTAAAAGAATATTTTCTTTAAATAATTATTGCATTTGATATTTCGCAAAAAGTAAAATATAAAAATACTCTTTAATTTTTTTTTAAAAAAAATTGCTAATAAATATTCTTTTTTCATTTTCTTTTATCTAAAAACACCCTCAAACTTTATTTATGCCTCATAAATACCCTCTTGAAGAAAAATCCCAAAAGAAATCCCTAATTTAATGTTGTTTAAACAAAAGTTCCATTTGAGCCTCTGAGCTCCATAGACAATTTTAGTCCTTTCTAGACTGTCCGTTGTATTACTTGTGTTTTTCGTTATCACTGAGCCAAATGAAATCCACCAAAAAAAATAGGAACAAGATAAAAGAATTTTTTTGGGTTATGGTGAAATTATCAGTTACATATTTTAATTATATGAGGATCATATTATCTCGTGAACTTAATATTTTTATATTATTCACGCTCTTAAATTACTTGAGGGTCTTGGTATTAGATTTTTATTTAAATTAAATTATTAATGATAAGTATTTCAATGAAAGAGTGTCTTTTAAACAAAAGATTGTGTCATTTCATTCTTTGATTTCTATTAGTTCTATTTAAACCCTATTTTCTACTATTATCTATCATATCATTTAACGGAGAAACTTTTACAAAGAAGCGGTGTTTACAGCATTCTCCAAAATCTCTTTTCTCCAGAATTTATTTTTCAAAAGATCAAGTTCAGATTCTTGCTTTCTAATAGGATTTTTTTCACTATTTGATTAGTGCAGAAATGCATAAGCTTGTCATATCCACTAAAACTATTTGCATACAATTTCATAGCAATTTCGCATAGAAGAGCGAACAAATATCATTTTTAGGAAAGCGTTTCGCATGTGATTCAAGCCTCAAATCCTGTGTCCGTTGTTTATATTATCAAATCCCCATCTTTGTGTTCTTCTTCATATAATCCTTGTGTTCTTGGGATATATTTTCAATACTTATTACACTCATAAACTTAATTTTTTTATATTATTTAAACCTCAAAATTATTCTAATCCAGCCTTTGTTGTTGTCTAAGTGTTGTTTTTGGTCCAATTGTTGTTATTTTAATGTAGTTTTTGAGAGATTTTTCCATGTAGTTTTGGTTATCATATTTCTTTACAATCTTGGCCCAATTTTAATCTAGTGACATGAACAAGAATAACAACTTGTAAATTTTATACACCAAAAAAATAAAGAAAAATTCTGCAAAGTACCAATTTTACAAGTATGACAGCTTCGTAAATAAAGAAAATTTGTGAAAAATATTAAGAATAACTTAATGAATATAAAAATGAGTGATGCAACTTTAAAGATACAAAATCAGCAAAATGAGTGATGCAACTTCGAGATACAAAAATTAGTGCAAAGGTGCATTTAGAATGTGCAATAACTAGTGCATAATGATTAAATACAATAACAGTACAATATTAACGATTAAATTTAGGGAGTGATAGAACTCTCACATAATTCATGAAAGCATTAGGACCTCATGACCCTCACATAATACTGGGTGTAAGAACAACAACATCAACAACCTAGTGTGATTCCACATCAACATCACCTTGGGTGAAATATCTGTTTTGATAGATCCTTACATAATATAATGTGTAAATAATATGAAAATTTTAAGTTTGATATGTAATAAGACTCTCGTATAATTTAAGTGTGTAATTGATAATTTTGCCATAATTCAAAGGGATTTTTATGTCTTATTTCTACAATATAAAAAGGTATTATATATATGATATCAAGGGTAAAATATATATTGCATAGGATAAGGAGAATAATATTTATTATTCAAAGTTGAGGAGATAGTTTGATTTCTAAACACAATTGGAGGGTTAAAATGATTTTCATCCATTTTATATTCATTTTGACTTTGCACATCCCTAAAAGATAATGATAATAAAAATAACAACAACAACAACAATATAATTCACAAAGTGAAATTTGGGGAGAGTACAATATATGCAAATCTCACCTCTACTTTAAATATTTTACCATAATATTTATATTAATTGTTATATAATTTTATATTTTGGGGTAATAATTTAAAGAATAGATAATTAATATTAACAATAAAATATTTGAAAATATATATTTTCTTCAGTTGACGTGCTAAAAATGAAAAATATATTTCTACTGCAGTATAGTGTACAAGTATAATGAAGGAAAAAAACTCAAATATGTCATCGAATTATTAGAAATGGGTCATATATGTTATCTATTATAAGTTTGGTTCATCTATGCCACCACATTTAAAAGTTTTAGCTCATCTATGCCACTGTCATTACAGAAAGGTTCATTCGTGTCATTATTTTACAACGATGGTTTTACAAAATCATTTTTACCACGTGGCCTCTTATTAGAACTCCACGTCACAAAATCTAAATACACCATTATTACTTAAGATCAAAATTAAAAACCGAACCCATTAAAATAAAACCCGACACAATTAATGGGTCTGATTTTTATTTTTAAAGAGTCCAATTTTTATTTTAACCAGTTCAACTTTCATTTTAACGGTATGGATTGAATTTTTTTTAACGGGGTTGAATTTTAATTTTAATTTTAAGTAATATTGGTTGATTTAAATTTGGTGACGTGGACCTCTAATAAGAGGCCACGTGACAAAAATGGTTTTGCAAAATTATTGTTACAAAATAACAGCATGAATGAACTTTTCTATAAAGGCAGTGACATAAATGATCCAAACTTCTAAAGCAATGGCACAGATAAACCAAACTTATAACAATGACATAAATGAGTCATTTCTAATAAGGAATAATTACATAAATGATTTCTTTTAGATTAATTATTACCATGTATAGTACAATTTTTAATTTATTACCAATTATAGTTGAGTATTAGCTTTAATAACAGATCTCCACTTCTTCTTCACTTCTCTCCCTTCTCCCGTCAACAATGTCTTCTCCGACGAAGAGCTTTCAAGCTCCGGTGAATCGGAGCAAAGCAAATCTTGAACACCCCTAATTGAGAGTATTATATTGCCTGAAAGCAGACCCAAAGTCCCATAAGAGAGAAAGTGTTAGTACGTGTCAGATCTCTTTCTTAAAAGTGTAAACATGTCAACTGATAAATAATCCCAAAATATTCATCTCATTTTATCTACTGTTTCTCTCATATGATACTATTCATCTTTGGGAGTTGCCAATGTCTGAAGCAATTGCTACTAAGGACCCTGCCATTAAACTCTTTGGTCGAACTATACAGTTACCCCATTTTTTGGCTCCGAAAAGTACCGAATATTGTTGTTCCTCAGCTGTAGAAGACAAGAAGGAGCTCAAGGTATGATAATTATTGAATTTTGGCGGAGTTGTTTGGTGATGGAGGAGAAACGGAGTGGGTAGTGAAGTTGTTGATTGCTCCAACAACGTGAGTTCGCCGGAGAAGACGGAGTCTGTTTGGTTGGCGGTTGGTTCATCAGAAAAAATGAAAAAAGAAAGGTGACAGATCTTTTGTGGCGGCTCGTCGGCAGTGACGAAGGAGAGAGGAGGTGGGTGGTCGGAGTTGTTGTTTGGTTGTGGTATTTTTTCGATTGTTTGCCGGATTTCGGTGGGTTAAGGTTGGAGAAGACAATGACGTCGTGGTTGGAGGTTGTCGGAGTTGGCAATGTTGTTGTTTGTTTGTCGGATAAAATGGGAGCGTGGTGGTGATGATTCACCGGAGAATAATGTAGAAATTTTTAAAAGTTGTATTAAAACTGTATTAAAAATAAACGGTCATTGTAATACATTTCGAATTTAATATTATACATTTTTATGAATTCGAAAGTTGTTATTTCATAATAAATATAATACACTTTTAACGACGTAAACTAATTTAAATTGTAACAGAATGATTGTAACAGAATGTTTGAAATTCACGTATAATACTTATGACACATTTGTATTAAAAATATTTTAGTTATATATATTCACCGCGTATATTGAAATACGTCTTTAATACGTTTAATATATTGAATTCAAAATGTATTAAATTTGTTGTTTATTTTTTTTCTCTTATTAATGATGTTAAAAACGTATTATAATTACATTTGATATATTTAAATGCTATTCAAGTTAGTTTATGTGTTACTGTATTAAAATTGTGTTTAAAAATGTATTATATATGTATTTTGCTATTTTTAATTAAAAAAAATATATGTTTTCAACTCATGTACTATAATTGATAATTAAAACTACATATTTATACTATTTATGTAAACTAGTATTAGTACCCGCGCGATGCGCGGCAATATTAAAAAGAATTAAGCATAGCATACTAATATCACATTAATTTAATTGTTTCGATGTTAAAAATATTCCTTTTGTTGAGGTCATTTTATTTTTCTCTATAGTTTTAGTCTAGTGTCTACCCATAAAATATATATTTGGTTGCTAAAGGAATTCTTTAACAATTTTTAAAATTACAAAGAAAAACAGAAACTTTAAAATCTAACTTTTATACAACAACTTTCTAGTTGTCAATATTGTCTAGTAGTTTTCCATCCAAAGAAGCCTTGTGAGAATAACGAAATATAAGAAACTAGAAAAATATCATCTTATTTACTTAACTACATTAAATTATTATTATTATTATTATTATTATTATTAGTGTAAAATTATTTTTGTTTAACCACAATCATTATTTGTATTAGCTAAGTGACCTACAATATTATTTTATGACCCAAGTCTCTTGAACTTTTACTAAGGCAAATTAAATCTCTATTTTTAATTAATTTACGTTGAATAAAAATGAAAGATGCACATTTCACATACCACACTATTTATCTAGTCATAGTTGTATCATAAAATAGAGTTCATAAAGAATTAGTATTAAAAATATTCAACTCGATAAAGATTTAAGTTAGAGGGTTATTAATGCTTCAACTGCAAATATTCAACTCTTACCTTGTAGTGCTTCTGTAGTACCACTTGATAAATAATGAAAGCATCTTCAAAATCAAGCTTCGAATCATCATGTTCAATTTTGCTAGACGAAAGATACACGAACAGACAAACAATCCTCAAATATAATTTCATTGACAATTCTCAGTATATTAGTGTCAATTTTTCTTAACTCTTCTGAAATATCATCAAATGCCTTAGCTACAAACATGAATGACAATCTCTCATTTTTTTTTATTAAAAAAAAATCATATAAACACTATTAAAAAACACAATCAAACCCAATAATTTAATAGCAAGATGTTGATCCGATATATAAAGAGTTATTCTTAGCAACGTAGACAATCTAACAACTTAAATTGCAAAGTATACCACAAATCATAGTGATCTAATACCAAATTAGATCTTATGCCAAATTAAGTATTTTCAAACAAAATTGATCATTTGTAAACAAATTATCTGTCTATCGTTCTTCATTACTGATTGTTTGATTTTCATCTTCAACGGTCTTGGTGCCAAGTCCCTTCAATACTGCAGCCCACAGGTGGGATCTCTATTACAAATTCTTTAATATGCAGTCTTTCCTAGATCCAAATTCATTTTACTAAAAAGAAAAAAAGAAATGAGAATGAATTTTCTCCAAGACAGAAAAAAATATTAAAGTCATTAATTATCTGATAAGCAAATACAGTTCTTTAATCTCTTTCTGGATTAACTTTCTATTGTTTCTTTCTTCTCCTTCAATATAATCCTATATAATAAAATATCAAAAATTACAGTAAGAAAATATACATAAATAAAAAAATTCTAATATAGAATTAAATATAAAATCGTAAGAAGCACTCACCTATATAAACCTTGATCAAATACAAACAGATGTCTATATTTTGGTATCATTTCCCCCTTCTTTCAGTCCATGAAGACATGAGGAAGTCATTTAATATATATCTTCAAGCTATATATAATTGAAACTGCAAAAAAAATAAATATATATCAACATCTATTATGTGACTCAATAAATTGTGCAACTTTTATTAATCAAATCAAAAGTAAATGTGCAGTTTTTACAAATCAATCTCTAACAAAAAATTTAGATATATTGTAGAAATACTCGAACATCAAAAAAAAAAAAAAGAAGATGGCCAACCCACTTGCTAGTGATTTTTTTAATATGAAACTTATAGTCATGATCTTTTTCTTTAACAAATTATAGTGAGTACTATGTGTACTTCAATATTACATAAATCTTAGTGAATTTCACTATAAGGAAAATGATTGACAAAAAAAATATTAAATCTTTAATTATTGAGATAATAAAACATTAATGGTGACTTAAAAATGATAAGTAATCACCTTTAAAGAGTCCATATGCTTCTAAATTTAACTGCAAGGAAAATGATTCACAAACAAATATTAAATCTTTAATTATTGAGATAATAAAACATTAATGGTGACTTAAAAATGATAAGTAATCACCTTTAAAGAGTCCATATGCTTCTAAATTTAACTGCAATTTAAAAAATCATCAAATTTTTAGCCATTTAGAATATTCACTCCTTATATTTTATCATATTTAGTAGAATAGATTATACAATAATAAAAATTCAATTGAAAGTTTAAAGTGTGATTTTAGTTTTCTATATATAGGTTATATGCCTCTAAGTTAGTCTAATCATATATATCACATAATTGCTAAATCAAATATTTATTTTTCAGATATATTTTGAATCTTAAAATTATATTAACTTTTTCGTAACAATATTTGATTTGAATTAAAGTACATCCACATCAATAATTAACAGTAAAAAAATAATATTGTGCAGTCTTTCCTTGTGTAGCAATATGCATTTCAAAAATATTTCAGTACGTAATTAATTTTCAATCTACTTCTTTTAAATTTAAGACTATCATTTATTCATTCCCTTATCAAAATTTTAATATATATAATTCAAGATTTTTTTGATAGAATTTAAATATATATAATTCAAGAAGACGATTTTAAGGACAAATTTTATTTATTTTCATCCAATAGGAGTCAATATTAATAGTTTTCATCCAATGAAAGTCAAACTTAGTTATTTTTTATCATAATATAAAATAAATATGAAATAATTAAATAATCTACAAAATAGTTTTTTTGTTGTAAAATGCCAAGTGGGTAGTTCTCAAGATGCCACTTGGCTTAATTATAGGCTAGACTATCCTCCTTTATTATATATTTAGATATCTATGAAATAATAATATACTAATCTTAATATAAAATAATTGAACAATTATAATAGTGTTCATCCAATAGGAGTCAAACTTAATTATTTTTTATCATAATATAAAATAATATTATTTATTTTTTACCACAACATGAAATAATAATATACTAATCTTAATATGAAATAATTGAACAATTATAATAATGTTCATCCAATAGAAGTCAAAATTAATTATTTTTTTCCACAATATGAAGTAATATTATTTATTTATTACCACAATATGAAATAATATACTAATCTTCATATGAAATAATTGAACAATTATAATAGTTTTTACCACAATAGGAGTCAAACTTAATTATTTTTTATCATAAATATAAAATAATATTATTTATTTATTACCTAGATATGAAATAATATTAAATAATTAAATGATCAACAAAATAGTTTTTCGTTATAAAATGATAGTTTTTTGTTGTAAAAATATCAAATAGGTAGTTCTCAAGATGACACTTGTCATACTTTTAGGCTAACTAGTCTCATTTATTATATATATAGATATGAAATAATATACTAATCTTCATATGAAATAATTGAACAATTATAATAGTTTTTACCACAATAGGAGTCAAACTTAATTATTTTTTATCATAAATATAAAATAATATTATTTATTTATTACCTAGATATGAAATAATATTAAATAATTAAATGATCAACAAAATAGTTTTTTGTTATAAAATGATAGTTTTTTGTTGTAAAAATATCAAATAGCTAGTTCTCAAGATGAAACTTGTCATACTTTTAGGCTAACTACTCTCCTTTATTATATATATATAGACTAGATATGAAATAATATTAAATAATTAAATGATCAACAAAATAGTTTTTTGTTATAAAATGATAGTTTTTTGTTGTAAAAATATCAAATAGCTAAGTTCTCAAGATGACACTTGTCATACTGTGAGGCTAATTACTCTCCTTTATTATATATATAGATATGAAATAATATACTAATCTTCATATGAAATAATTGAACAATTATAATAGTTTTTACCACAATAGGAGTCAAACTTAATTATTTTTTATCATAAATATAAAATAATATTATTTATTTATTACCTAGATATGAAATAATATTAAATAATTAAATGATCAACAAAATAGTTTTTTGTTATAAAATGATAGTTTTTTGTTGTAAAAATATCAAATAGCTAGTTCTCAAGATGACACTTGTCATACTTTTAGGCTAACTACTCTCCTTTATTATATATATAGACTAGATATTAAATAATATTAAATAATTAAATGATCAACAAAATAGTTTTTTGTTATAAAATGATAGTTTTTTGTTGTAAAAATATCAAATAGCTAGTTCTCAAGATGACACTTGTCATACTTTTAGGCCAATTACTCTCCTTTATTATATATATAGATAGGAGTCAAACTTAATTATTTTTTATCATAAATATAAAATAATATTATTTATTTATTACCTAGATATGAAATAATATTAAATAATTAAATGATCAACAAAATAGTTTTTTGTTGTAAAATGATAGTTTTTTGTTGTAAAAATATCAAATAGGTAGTTCTCAAGATAACACTTATCATACTTTTAGGCTAACTACTCTCCTTTATTATATATATAGATATGAAATAATATACTAATCTTCATATGAAATAATTGAACAATTATAATAGTTTTTACCACAATAGGAGTCAAACTTAATTATTTTTTATCATAAATATAAAATAATATTATTTATTTATTACCTGGATATTAAATAATATTAAATAATTAAATGATCAACAAAATAGTTTTTTATTATAAAATGATAGTTTTTTATTGTAAAAATATCAAATAGGTAGTTCTCAAGATGACACTTGTCATACTTTTGGGCTAACTACTCTCCTTTATTATATATATAGACTAGATAAGAAATAATATTAAACAATTAAATAATCAACAAAATAGTTTTTTATTATAAAATAATAGTTTTTTGTGATAAAAATATCAAATAGTTAATTCTCAAGATGACACTTGTCATACTTTTAGGCTATGTGTTCTTTCTTTTATGTTATTGAAGAAGACATCGAGGTTTTGCAGCTTGATTCATCTGGTATAAATTTGTGACCTGAGATATATATACTTTATTATATAGTGCGTAAAAATGAAGTTAATATAGCTGATAAACTATTTAAGATTGTCTTATAAGTCTCTTCTTTGAGTAGACATGGTGAATGTGCTTGTCTGAAGTGTACTTGAATGCCAACAAAAGACAGGGATATCAATGAATTTTCATACTTGTGAATTATTTTCTGCTTCTTTGCGTATTGATTTGTAATTATGCTTCTCTCTTCCTTTTTTAGTTCTTTAGTTAGTTGGATTCTCGAGGTACTTATCTTAGTTTTCATTGTTTAAAATCAAAGCTGGATTATCACTTTTTCTTGCACACAAATTTTAATTCTTTAAATCATATGGCCACGCTCGATACTGGGCAATTCTATTTGTCTTCTGCTGGTTTCTTGTGTTTGGTATATGGGCTTCAAGAACACATGGTGCCCATGCTAAGTGATTAGTTTTTCTTCTTGTAGGTTGTGATATTTGGTGCACTAATGTTCAACTTCTTTGTTGATCTAGGTGGAAGGAGAGAGCAAAGTGGACACAGATCTTACCCCTACCTCATGGAGATAAAGAGGTTATTTTCAAAAGATCCCGATTCAGGTATAGTTGAGTTTGCGTAGTTGTATATTAAAATTATTTATAATGATAGAAAACTTGGTTTTCTATTCGAAGAGAGAGCAAAGCGCATGTAGATCTTACTCCTACCTCACGAATGTAAAGTTGAATTTGCGTAGTTATATCTTAAATTTGTTTATAATAATAGAAAACTTGGTACTTTTTTCTTTTTAGTACAAGTCTGACTTAAAAATACAGTTATTGAGCTTCCCCTGCCTACGAGAAGGGGTCTCCCCCTATCAACTATCTTATTCAACAACAGATTCTTTGAAATTCAAAGTCTTAGTTCATAGGTTGCTCTAGATAATGAGAAAGGAGAGTAGTCCGGAGTGCAGATTAAGGGAGCACCTGGTGCTTCTTTATGAAAGATTCACCGGGCGGAAGTCCAATTGAGTATAGTGTGTGCCACCTGTTAGCCGATGGATAAGCGAACCGTATATATATATATATATATATATACACTAGTCAAGTGTACGTGCTCTGCACGTGTATATGACGTTAGTTAATTATAAATATATATATATATATATATATATATATATATATAAATGACAAATTAACTATTTTGATTGTTGTATATAACTATACTTCCAAAACAGTGAATGAAAAAATTACAACCAAAAAATATTCTTAAACCAACATGGTGGGATTATTTTTGGATGCACGAAAATTTGCACAAATAAAAAAGAAAAATCAGATGCAGAACTAAAACCTGGTCAAGTTCATATAACATTATAACTCAATTCAAATAGAATGTCAAATTGTTGAATTCATCAACAGTATACAAAAGGTCTAGCGTTAACCAAACCTACAATAGACATCAAAGCAGAAGGCTACCCATGAGACTCCTCCTATATTATCCACCAGTTATCCATCAAATCATTGCATCAATTTGTTGAATTAATTAAGGATATGCGCTAACATATAATCAACTTTGTTGACACTATAGGTATCCAATTACCTGTAATATTTTCCAAGTGAAATTAGACTACCATGCTGATTTCTAAAATTCTAATACGCATAATATATCTTGAACTCTGGTAAAAAAAAATCAATAGACATAATGAGCATAGACTAATGTAGAAGAACGTCTGGTATAAGTACCCGATTCTACATATAATATATATATGAAGCAAAAAGAAAGAAAATGTTATACTTTCTCCATCCAATTTATGGGGTACCTTTTGAATTTTAAGATTCAAACGATTAAACTTTACCTTTAGACAAAAATTTCCTCAAAGCCCGACCAAACATTCTATCTACCACTTGTATTAAGCAGAAAAAACACCAGAAAGTAACATAACAGAATCTACAATAAAACGATTATACAATTAAACATAACCTTTACAGCACAATCAAATTACAAAATTGTATGCAAATACGGTACCTTTTGGATTTTAAGATTCAAACGATTAAACCTTACCTTTAGACAAAAATTTCCTCAAAGCCCGACCAAACATTCTATCTACCACCTGTATTAAGCAAAAAAACACACCAGAAAGTAACATAACAGAAACTACAATAAAACGATTATACAATTAAACATAACCTTTACAGCACAATCAAATTACAAAATTGTATGCAAATACATACATTAAAAACGGAAAATAAAATATAAACAAAACCTAGACAATATATTGCAAAAAGTTGTGAAAAGCGACATATATAGATTGTAACATAGAATCCATTGCAAATTAGAATACCACAATTGGGAATCGGTTGCTAAAATCAAGGAGCACATCATATTAAAATACGGAAGAAAAAAATAAAATAAGTAAAAGACTCTTAAAAAAAAAACCTAACTAACTAAGGGCATGCCCACGTCTTTGCCCTTTTTTTTTAAAAACTTTTTTTTAAACAAATAAGTACCATACATCCTTATTAAAATAGGAAAGAAAAATTGATTTACCTTAATTGAAAAATATTACACGAATTTTATACCTAAACTAATTCTGCTCCTAACGAATCCTACATTTAAACGGATTCTGCACTAAAAATATGGAAGGAAAATTAAATTAATTAACCTAATGAAATTAAATAATAATTTGAGAAAAATAGCGAAAAGACGATTTTGTCTATTGTGGGGACTTTTAATAAAGGGCAAAAAGTTCAAATCACTTTTCTAAGGGTCTTCACACTTTTAATATATTATATAGATATAGATATAGATTATAGATATAGATTATAGATATAGATATAGATTAATATATTATAAATTATAGATATAGATTATAGATTATAGATATAGATATAGATTATAGATATAGATTATATATATATATATATATATATGGAGTAATAGATAGATAGACCCTTCTAATAATTCATGGCATATTTTAGCCTTTTCAGAACACTATACTGCAATCATACTCGACAGATTAGCTTCATTTTTTCCTCTTCTTCCTTCATCAATTTGTTGCACTGATAAAAAACTAATCCGGGAAAAACAAAGGCGGTAAAACCCTAAAACCCCAAAAATGCCTAAGCCAAAACGGTTTGTATGGAGAATCAAGCAGAAAAACCAGAAAGCATCATCATCATCCGCACCGCCACCGCCACCGCCACCGCCGTGGGTTGACCTTCCTCTAGAAATAACGGCTGACATCCTTCGCCGGCTGGGAACTGTAGAGATATTGCTAAATGCACAGAGAGTTTGCAGTACCTGGTGGAGTGTTTGCCATGATCCTGCCATGTGGCGAGTCATTGACATGCGCAATGACGAAGATACGTACATGGATGATGTCTTCGATAAGTTGTGCCGCATCGCCGTTGATCGCAGTCAGGGTCAGTTGTTCAAAATTAACATCGAGTATTTTGGTAGTGACGATTTGCTCAAGTATATAGCACAGAGGTATGACTGGAACTGAAAGTTGATTTTTTTTTTTTCGGTGTTAAATTTATTTTGGTAATGAAGATATGTCACTTTACAGTGTAAAAAGAGAAAGAGATAGATAGATTGTCTCTGCCTCAACCCAACATAAATAGCATCTATAATTTAATAGAATTCCCCTTTTGAAGAGATTTATCTTGAGTTAGAACTTCGACATGATTGTGAGAGTATTAAAGATATCCTTTTTTTAGAGTAAATATTTGCATGTTTGTAGAGATAAGTGTGTGATTTGAAGAGTCAGTAGTTTTGGAGACCCCCAGTATTGAAGTTAAATTTGCTAGTATTGGAATTGACATTGTTGTCACAACGACAGAACTATCTCATCAAAAAAAATCATTGGATAGCTCCAGTAGGTAGCCAGTCCCTTCTCGGAGAACCATACGTGAGACTTCCACCTCATACGGTTCCGTCCCTCTCCCTTCTCGGGGAACCGCACGTGAGAATTCTGCCTCATACGGTTCAGTCCCTAGTTTCCATCATAGGGATTGGAATTAAACCACTATCTATGCATGTATTTTCAGCCTTGATTGACAAATATTTTGCTTCTCGGGTGGTGTCAAACATAGTACTTGCGTTGCGGGAGATCCCTGCCCGTAGGGTCGAAAGAACCGCTCACTAGCTAGCCGGACTAGTGGAACTGGACGAATGGGCTGGAAGATATACAACAGACTCATGTAACTGACACCATCTAATTTTTGGTTGATCATAGTGTATGGGGTAAGAATGAATCCAGGACACGTGTAGACACATGGCGAGGAAGATCAGGTGGCATGGCAGGTAACCCACATTTATCTCCTCTTGAGGGCAAATCCCGGGGCAGGATAAGAAAAATTAGGACCACCGATGACGTGGATAAATGGACAGAAAGGACAAGGGTGTCAGATGTTTCAGATGCGTGGATGAGTCCAGTACGGAGCTGAGCACCGCAGGAATATTGGCTGGCACTAGCAACGGAATCAACAGATGGCATGCAGTGATTGGCTTTGGTACTAATGGGCATTAATGGAATTAGATAATTAGAGACCTGATTCTTGTAACCTATAAATAGATCTCTTGTACACATTTGGAAGCATTCGTCGAATACACCACAAGCAATACATTTTGATTACTTACCGTTTTATTCTCTGTATTCATAGAAAGCATCCGAAGGAAGACTCTGAGCTCTCGCACATATCCGTCTCAGCTCGAAAGCATGAGGATTCAACTCCATCACACTTTACTTTGCTTTACTGTCATCGTTACTTTCCTTATTTTTAATTTGTCACCTAGACCGCTACAAGACTAATTTAAAGAGGGTTAAATTAAAGCGCGTACTCTTGACCTCATAAGCAAGTTCCTATACCATCAAACAACTCTGTATTCCAGTTGGTTGTAACATTTTCCTTTGTTAAATGAGGAACACTACCTGGATCTTCTTGATGATTTTAAATGAAAAAAAGGGGAGAATTTGAAAGCCGTGTGGTGAAGTTGTAGTGGGAATGGTAATACGCTACTGATTTTTTCCTTTTCCGATGCAATTAAACTTCGTTTCGTTATGTATAAAGTCTTCTCTTCCCTTCCAATACCACAAAGGACAAACCATAAATCATAATGATGTAGCTTGCATTCAGTTAGGCAGAAGTAAGAATTTATAATGTTTGATGATGTGATAAAATGTAGATCTGAGAAAATTCAGAGGTAGCCAACTTTTTGTTTAAAAATGCAGGTTTTATGTTGTTGAAAGTTGCTTTTTCAGTTGGGTATCAGAGAAAAGAATTGGATTTTTTTCCCGGGGTGGTGGTGGTGGTGGGGGATTGGGTATGCTTGCTTCAAGTGCATGACATTTTTTTTTTGTACGTGTGTCATGTTCAACCTTTTATATTGTTTTAGATCTCTCTTTGTGTTGTCAATTTGTTTTGTGTGCATGCTTTCTAGCTAAATTCAGCTTTGAGTTCTATTGGTATTTGTTAGAGTGGGTTGGAGTCCCACATTGGTTGGGGAATGGACTGACGGTCTGCTTATATGGACTTGGGCAATCCTCCCCTCATGAGCTAGTTTTTGGGGTTGAGTTAGGCCCAGGTGTCATATCCTTATAGTATTTTTCCTAGCAGTCTTCTCAAAAGTAAGTTTGTCGTATTTTCATGTCTTTTTATCTAATCTTGTGCACTTCTGAACAGATCAAGTCAGCTAAGGCATCTACGACTTGTCAGCTGTGATGATATTTCAAATGGAAGTTTGGCTGCAGTTGCTAAGAACTTCCCGTTGTTGGAGGAGTTGCACATTTACTTATCTGCTATTAGTACAGTGGATATTGAAGCAATTGGTCGTTCTTGCTCTCAGCTGAAGTCATTTACATTGAACGACAGTGGATTTAGAGGATTGACAAGATTTAGAAGTTTACAGATCGATGTCAATGATCATGCTCTGGCTATTGCAGTAAATATGCCTGAATTGCGACACCTTGCACTTTTTGGGAATACCATGACAAATGAAGGTCTGTGTGCTATTCTTGATGGCTGCCCGCGGCTTGAATCACTTGACTTGCGACACTGCTATAGTATTGATCTTAAAGGGGATCTTGAAACGAGATGTCGCCAACATATTATAGATCTGAAGTGCCCCCATGATTGCACTCATGGTTATGAATTTAGTGCTCAAATTTGTGATTATAACTCTGGCGATGATCAGTCTGTCTGGTTCTCAGACTATTTCGATGATTATGAGTATGACTTTGATTACGACGACTTCACTAACCCCTTTAACGGCGAGTATTTGGATGAGGATGGTTTCTTTTGGTGAGATCGTTTGCTACCTTAAATTTATTAATGGTAAGAACATAGTTTTGTTCAATGCTTTTTATTACTAGCATTGTTTCATCTCTCTTTCCCTCAATTAAAAAGAATGTCTCTTGCTCATGCTGGTGCAGCTTAGCAATGCAATACTGAGATCCACCTGGTCTAGTGGAGATCTTATGGAGTAAGGACGGAATTAGATATTTGCTAGAAAATCAACAGTTCCATTGTTTTTTTGCAGGTTCTTGGTTGCTGGGTGAACTGCGAGTCGTCCATATTTTGCTGTTTCCATTTCAGTTGAAGTGTTCAGGTTTGCACATTGCTGGAGGCGGATGTTTAATAATAGTTACTTAAGTAGGCCTTAATCCTCTTCCCTTAGCACTTTACTGCTCTAGGAACTTCCAGTAACTACTGTATTCTCCCCTTCTGCTTTGGTTCATAACTCTTTCACTTTAGTCAAATTTGGTAAGTTTCTTACTGAAGGAGGTTTGAACGTCTATAAAAGCCTTTCCAAACTAGTTTCACTGTAATTTCATTTTTGTTTTTGTTATATTTTTTTTCACTTCGCCATACTTTTAGGGGTCATATGGTACATGGGATAAGAATAATATTCCCGGGATAAAATTTGGGATCAACTTTACTCTGTGTATGGCGTGAGGTATTAGCTAATCCCGGGACTCTTTTATCCCACCATTTGCATTAAAATGGTTATTGTGTATTGTTTCTTATTGTCAAGCTTTACTTGTTTATGTTAGATTCTGTTGATGGTGTAGATAGGGTTTACACCTTTTGTTTTGCTAGAGGTGGAGTATATGACTTTACATAAGGGGTGATGGTCTATTGTCACAATCTTATTTGTAACCGATTTTGGGTTTTAGGACAATGTTGATTTTAAGGCTTAACGTCATGTCTCTAAGTGATATTTATTTTTTACTATTTTCAAGCATTCTTTGTCTATTATAAGTATATATACATATCATATTTTGGTTGAGGAAATTCTTTTAGCGGGTGTTGGATGGCACCCCTTTCGAAATGGTGTCTCCGCCACTGAACAGGAAATATTTACTCAGTCTTATTGAGCATCAATTGCACCTATGCTCCATAGACTTCTTTTCCGACCTACTTTGTAGGCAATATCTGCATAGAGTACTGAGAAAAATTCTAAATCATGTGTTTTCTTCTCCTACGTTGGTTGAGTTTTTTTTGACTTCTTATAAATCTTGTCATTGTAGGCTTGCAACTATTATATGTAGAGGACCGGAGAGATTCTTAATGGCTCGTTGGCTTTCATCACGACTACAAGAAGTTGTTTTTGTGAACGTTTCTTCTTAATTCTGTTTACCAAGCAAACATCTATATCTTTAAAGGGTAGCTATAGTTGAATATCTTTCTTTTTATTTAAAGTTAACAGCTTTCATTTGCACTGTGTAAATCTACTTGTTGGATTTTCGTCAAGTTATCTGATACTTTACTTTGGTAAGTATACTTGTTGCTTCATAGCCCTTTTAACAATATTGCTCAGACTCTCCAAAATTTGCTGCCCTCGTGTCCGATCCTCCAAAATACACTACTTTTGAAGGATCCGGCACACACCCAACGGCATGTTGGAAGAGTCTGAATGGCATAGCGTTTTAACGTGTCTAAAATTGTACTGTTAGATTTGTGCTTCCTCTGCTAGCTTTATCATTTTCATCTTTAAGGATTGCTATTTTCATATAATGGTTCACAATCCCCATGTTTAGACAATTTGATTGGAAAAAATTAATGTGATGTTATTCTCAACCCAATGGCCTAAGGGCAAAACGAATAATTCTCTGTCTGATGTACATTATTGTTGTGTGCGTGTATCCTCTTTTGATTGCTCGTCTATTTCATCAAAGAATTTTCTGTTCATTGTATCTATCCCTACAAATCCTCTAATTTGGAAGTTACATGCTATTATTTGCCTCTGATTTTAGCATGATACCTCACTTGTGGGATTTTACTGGGTATTTGTTGTTGTATCTCAGTCAATTAAATGGTCCAGATGTGGCAAAATGAATAGTGAGGATTCATATCCCGACCCCATCTAACTTGAGGTTAAGGTGTAGTTTTTGTTGCATCTTCATTTACCCGATGCCATCCAAACGTGCAACAACACACACAGTATATTTGCACAAGTGGGGTCTGGGGTGGGTGGGGCGTACACAGAGGTCTGCCCCTACATCTGTCGGGTAGAGAGAGTGTTTCCGATAGACCCTCGACTCAAGATGTCATCCAAACATGTGATACCATTGACAGAAATTAGTTTGTACAGTTCTTAAAAACTGGGAATATAGGTAAAAGATGTGAAATATCACCTCGATGCATGTGGCTGAGAAATGTCAACAATAAAATAATTGAGTTTTCTTGTTTGACACTTGACAGTACTAGGATGCTCTAGTGCCATTGGCACAAAATAGTGGCTGGAATTGGGTGTTTACAGGCAGTAGGGGCTCAAAACACACTACCAGTAGGCTTCAGCCAAGTTCATAAACCATAACTATAAATGCTCAAGTTTGTAAGAACAGGGGCAGAGTTATAGCTTCGCCGCCTATGTGTGCGGCAGAATCAAGTAGCTTTGGCTCAAATCCTGTGATTTGTTTACAAATTCACTTAATATGTATAGATAATTTATAAAGAACTCAATAAGCTATGTTTTTTAGAAACCGAACATATAAATTTAAAATCCTAGCTCCGCCTCTACTTGAGAAACATGGGTAGGTTATGAATTGATCATCTAGAGTTTGTCAGTAGTTTTGATTCACACAACCAAGATTGCAACTTTTTCCTTCTTGATTTTGTGTGTGAGTTTGTGTTTAATTTGAAAAGGCGTGAGGCTCAGTGGCCGTTCCAGGATCATTAGGTTTAGAATGAATTTGATCTTATTATGTGTTTATATTTTTATTCGTAGTTCGAGTTGAAATCAATGAGTTCAATTGAATCTACTGAACCCGCCCTGGTTCGAGATATGTTCCCCACTTCTTTCTTGATCTTCCTCTTTGCAACAAAGCTTGTGAGATATGTGATATTGAATGATCCATGTTCAATTCTGGCTATATAACTTTTCCCTTGCTTCCAAATCATTGTAATTTGGCTCGATTTGTTTGTAACAGAGTGCCATACACATAGCATACCCAATTATTCACATCTTGACAAAATTGCTAAAAGGAGTGATTTTATTTTATTTATTTATTTATTTATTTTTGCCGTGGTTTCCAGGTACTTTGCACCCGACTAGCTGTACCCACCAGGTCCCGCTGTTTCAGGGCGGTCTCCCGGTTAGTTCCACGGGGCCCTGGAGACACGGCCGGTTTGTAATGCCCCCAGTGGCCCTGCGGGGGCTCGAACTGGCATCCAAGAGGACTTTGTCCTCCAGCCTTTACCAGCTGAGCTAACCCTCAGGGTTGAGTGATTTTAGTTGAAGTCTTGATTTGCTCCCTTTGTCTAGCATACTTATCTTCAAATGCCTTTCACGGTTTGAAATTTATGAGTTTTTACGGTGACCTTAAGTTAATATTAGTACAGTAACAAATTAACAATTTGATTCACATTCAAATAGTTATAAATATTCAGTGTATTTCTTAATCAATATACAAATTTGATAAAATTATTTTGTTCACGTTACTACGTAACCAGCCCTCTAGATCCGTTCCTGCTTATCTTTTAAGGTCCATGTCTCAACTCTAACAGATGATTCTTGTGTCAATTCTGACCCAATCAGTAAGGCCAATTGTCTCGTTGTGTAAGGGAAACTAATGTTATTGAATGAATATCCAATAACTTTTAAGTCGTTTGTCTTCTTTTTGTTGCCGTTAAGTGCTAAAAATTAAGAAAAAAGAATTTCCAAAGGTGAAGTTTGTCAATATCATGAAGGGTGTTTTTAAATTGAAGTCCTCAGGTCCTTTATAGATCTTGCCGACTTTTCATTAATGTGTTTTGCTTATTGTAAGAATTTAAATAGCAAATATAAATGAAAAATATATTTCTTGGATAAGTAAAAGTGAATTACGGTATCTTAAAAATGGCGTGTGAATACAGTAGCGTATACTCAAATTTTATCATTATTTATAGAGGTATCCAAGTAAGAGAGGAAGAGAATAGTGAAGAAAGCATGATAGTTACTCTCTCCGTTCATCTTTATTTGCAAATTATACTAAAAATAAATGTCCAACAATATTTATCAAGTTTGAAAAATCAATAGATAATTTTCATTTTATCCTTGCTATTAATTACTAAGTATTCATTATCTTATATATTTTCTCAAATATTAATTTATAATATTTAAAGAATGATATAATAAAATTATTTCTATTATTTATTATTTTGTGTGTCAAAGTTAAAATAGTGGTGGATAAGTACTCCCTCCATCCCATATTAATTGATCATATTATTAAAAATAAATATCCCAAATTAATCAATACATTTTTTAAAAGTTTAAATAAATTATCTTTATGTCCATTAAGGGAGTAATTAGGAAAGCAGAGCCTACAGGCTACAGCAGATATAATAAGCAAGAACTACGAGGAAAAACAAAGGCGGTAAAACCCTAAAACATATAAAAAATGCCCAAGCCAAAACGGTTTGTATGGAGAATTAAGCAGAAAAACGAGAAAGCATCATCGTCATCCACACCGCCACCGCCACCGCCACCGCCACCGCCACCTCCACCTCCACCGCCGTGGGTGGAGCTTCCTAGAGAAATAACGGCGGACATTCTTCGCCGGCTGGGAACTGTAGAGATATTTTTAAATGCACAGAGAGTTTGCAGTACCTGGTGGAAGGTGTGCCATGATCCTACTATGTGGCGAGTCATTGACATGCGCAATGACGAAGGTATCTACATGGATGATGTCTTCGATAAGTTGTGCCGCATCGCTGTTGATCGCAGCCAGGGTCAGTTGTTCAAAATTAACATCGAGTATTTTGGTAATAACGGTTTGCTTGAGTATATAGCACAGAGGTATGACTGGAAATGAAAGTTGATTTATTTTTTCGATATTTAAGTTTATTTTGGTAATGAAGATCTTTCGATTGATTGTCTCTGCCTCTACCTTTTTGATGAAATTACTGCCTCTCTTGCCAAATATATGATTCTGAGGGTATTGAAATGTGTTTTAAAACGGGACTCCCCTTGACATATTCTCTCTTTAAGCTTCTGTTTGGTTGGTGCATAATAGGACTTGTTGTACATTGTTAGGTTTGTCAAAATGTGATGTCCTATGCGACCTTCATGTTCACCGATAGCTATGAATATATGAATATTGAAGGTGATAAAATCACATGAAAATGAGTATAAAAAACCAATAGTTTCTCGCAATCAATGTGAATATAGCTAAGAACAAAATGACATGGAAGCCAAGTTTCCATATAAGGAAACCTACTAGTCGGGATTTGGACTTTCTTATTATTGTTATTTATACACTTATTTGGTGTCTCTGAGGAGTCTCTTTTTTAAAGTAGATATTTGCATGTTTGTAGAGATAAGTGTGTGATTTGAAGAGTCAGTAGTTTTGGAGACCCCCTGTATTGAAGTTAAATTTTCTAGAATGGGAATTGATATTGTGGTCACAACGACGGATCCGATCAAAAAAATCAATGGATAGCTCCAGTAGGTAGCCACTCCCTTCTCAGAAAACCGTGCGTTCTTCCGCCTCATACAACTCTGTCTTGAGTTTCCATCATAGACCTTGGAATTAAACCACTATCTATGCATGTATATTCAGCCTGGATTGACAAATATTTTGCTTCTCGGGTGGTGTTGAACAATAGTGCTTGCGTTGCGGGAGATGCCCGCTCGTAGGGTCCAGCCTGCTTCCCGCCCGAAAGAACAACTCACTAGCTAGCCGGACTTGTAGAAGTGGACGAATGGGATGGAAGATATACAATAGACTCATGTAACCGACACCAACTAATTTTTGGCTTATTTCATAGTGTAAGAATGAAACCAAGACACGTGGCGAGGAGGATCAGGTGGTATGGCAGGTAACCAACATTTATCTCCTCTTGAGGGAAAATCTCGGGGAAGGATAAGAAAAACTAGGGCCACCGAAGACGTGGATAAAGGGACAAAAAGGACAAGGATGTCAGATATTTCAGGTGCGCGAATGAGTCCAGTACAGAGCTTAGCACCGTAGGAATATTGGCTGGCACTAGCAACGGAATCAACAGATGGCATGCAATGATTGGCTTTGGTTCTAATGGGCATAAATGGAATTAGATAATTAGAGACCTGATTCTTGTAACCTATAAATAGATCTCTTGTACACATTTGGAAGCATTCATGGAATACACCACAAGCAATGCATTTTGATTATTTTACTGTTCTATTCTCTGTACTGATAGAAGCATCCTAAGGAAGACTCTGAGCTCTCGGGCATATCCGTCTCAGCTCGGAAGCATCCGGATTCAACTCCATCACACTTTACTTTTCTTTACTTTCATTGTTACTTTCCTTATTTTTAATTTGTCAGCTAGATCGCTATAAAACTAATCTAAAGAGGGTTAAATTAAAGCGCATGCTCTTGACCTCATAAACAAATTCAACTATATCGTTCATAGTTGATTGATCTGATTTTTTTTTTTGTTTTGGGGGTAAGATCAGTGGCTTATCTGCATCACTTTGTGAGCTACTCTTATCTTGATGATTTCCCTTTACCAAAGGGTTTAAAAACTTAGATCATTTTCACTCCCTTAGTTTCCCTCGTTCCAACGATAAGAAAATTACACTATTCCCGTTCCTTGCCCCCATTTCAATGGAAAGAAGATTATACTGTTGTTTTTGCTGCAAGTTTTTTTCTACAACACTCCTTACCAAAAAAAAAAAAAAGAAATCCAAGTAATTGATGTATTTCATCATATGAATGTGATGCAAGCTGTGTTGCTTGAACTCGGGTGCGAGTATCCGATTCGGATGCGGATCTGAAGGTTGGATATTTTATCACATAAATTGTAGGATTTGGGGCATGGATCTAAGTGCGGATATGGCCTATAAATGTATATTTCGACATATAAAGTATATATTTTAATTAGTTAAAGTTATTGAACTAAAAACTAGTAAAACTTCATTCTTTAGTAAACTCATATTTTAGTTAACTCTCTCTCTCTACTCAAAAAATAAAATACCCAATCAATTTATACTTCTTGGTCAAGAATGTGGTCAAAGTTCCCAAGGTAAGTTGATCGATCCCGTATGAATCCCACACCCACATCCATGTCGTGTAGATACAGGTGCAATGAGGATTTTGAAGAGTCCACGCAACATACGATGCAAGTAAACCTCCTTGGAATTTGAACCTGGCTCCGCCTTGTCGTCAGTTATCCTAATTCAAGGCCAAGCTTATTTGAACGGGAAGTCTGACTTGAGCTTGGTTCTTATGAGTTCTGTGAGTCTGGCCTATTATTAGATAAATTTGTACAATTCACAAGTTAAATATTTTCGTTTACTATCTATAGTTGAAACACTATCTCGTGCCAACTAACAGTACACTTTCCTGGAGATTTACAAGCATTGATGAAACAACAGAAGTGCTGTCATTTTTTTATGAACTTTTCTGATAGTAGTTAAAAGACTTCAGAGAAACAAATATTTTGTAGTATTTAGCAAATACAGTAGGTATTCCTTGAAATAACCAGGACTCGTTATTTTTTTTTGACAACCGTGGTATCCGGGACAGCTTTCGCGCACCTTGACTAAACCCGCGGGATACTTGCCATCTCCCACCAGCAACAAAGATCAGGTAACTCTGTCCACCAAGGCTAAGGACAAATGGGAAGAATCACCTAGTCCTAGTGTTTTTTGTCTCTGCTGGGGTTTGAACCTGAGACCATAGGTTCTCAACCCACTTCATTGACCACTAAGCTACACCCTTGCGTGCACCAGGACTCGTCATTTTCAAAATTAAGTTTTCCTTGACTTACTTTTTGCAAGGAGACCTTCATTTCCATCAGTAAGCACTAAATCTGAAATCTTTAAGATCTCTTCTTCTTACTTTAATTTTTAATGAAGCTGAGGTGAAGAAGAACAGAGGGAAGCAAAGTACAATTCGTGAAACTATACTAGAGTGATAGTTGTTGGCCACGGTTGTGGAAAGTTGGCTGCATCCCTACCAAACAACTTTGTATTCCAGTTGGTTGTAACATTTTCCTATGTTAAGTGGGGAACACTACCTGGATCTTCTTGATGATTTTAAATGAAAAAAAGGACAATTTGAAAGATGTGTGGTGTAGTTGTAGTGGGAATGGTAATATGCTGATTTTTTCCTTTTCCGATGCAATTAAACTTCGTTTTGTTATGCATAAAGTATTTCCTTTCCCTTCCAATACCACAAAGGAGAAACCATGTTAAGACTAGGGCCTCAAAAGCTGGAGATTAGTTGCACTTGCTGCTGTAATTCAAAATACAGCTTAAAAGTAGGATTACGTTTAGCTAAATAAGGCTGCAATCTTGCAGAATCTGATTTATTTCAATTGCTGATTTTTAGGCTATAATTGTTAGAAATAATGATAGCTTATTTTACTCCTTTTATTTAGCATTTTCAGTTATGATATCATGTATAAATATGACAGTGATTATTTCAATAAAAATGTAACTTAACCTAGCCTTCTGCTTTTTCTTTTTCTTAGTCAAGATCTGAATCTCTCCTACAGATTGGTATCAGAGCATTGCCATCTTGAGGGACCTGTGAGAAGAGAGTGAACCAAAAACACTTGTTCTTTCTATACAGCCATTCTTTAAACTGTTATCTTAAATAGTTTATAGAAAATGAATTCTGAAACAAGCTTTCTAACTCCACCAGTCTTCAATGGTGAGAATTATCAAGCTTGGGCAATTAGAATGACGGTTCATCTTGTAGCGTTGGATCTCTGGGAAGCAGTAGAAGAGGACTATGAAATAACTCCTCTTGGAAATAATCCAACAATGAATCAGATGAAAATTCACAAGGAGAAAAAGACAAGGAAAGCCAAAGCCAAAGCTTGCCTTTTCTCTGCAGTATCCCCTTCAATTCTTACCAGAATTATGCAAATGAAGTCTGCTGCAGAAATTTGGGAGTATCTCGAAAAGGAATACCAAGGAAATGAAAGAGTTCAGAATATGCAAGTGATGAATCTGATTCGGGAATTTGAAATGAAGAGAATGAAAGAATCAGAAACTATAAAGGATTATGCAGATCAACTACTTGACTTGGCCAACAAGGTGAGATTGTTTGGTAAGGATTTTGCTGATGAAAGAATTGTTCAAAAAATTCTTGTCACACTTCCTGAGAAATATGAAGCCACAATCTCTTCTTTAGAGAATTCTAAAGATCTGTCAAGTGTTACCTTGGCAGAACTTGTTAAAGCTTTGCAGGCATTGGAGCAAAGGAGAATAATGAGGAAAGAAGGTTCTGCTGAAGGTGCTTTTCAAGCTAAATCACAGAACGAGTCATACAAGGGAAAGAAAAAGAACAAGAAGCAAAGGCCAGACAATAATTACAACAATCAGGGAGGAAGTAATCCACCCTGCCCTCATTGCAAAAAGACAAACCACTCTCAACAGAAATGTTGGTGGAGACCAGATGTCAAGTGCAACAAATGTGGTCAACTAGGCCATGTGGAGAGGGTATGCAAGTCACAAACGCAACAAGAAGAAGCCAAGGCTGCTGTAAATCAATATCAAGAAGAGCAATTGTTTGTAGCAACTTGTTTTGCTAGCAAAAGCACTTCTGAAAATTGGTTAATTGATAGCGGATGCACAAATCATATGACTAGTGATCAAGAGCTTTTTAAAGAGCTAGATAGTTCTGTTATTTCCAACGTCAAAATTGGAAATGGAGAATATCTTGGCGCAAAAGGCAAAGGAACAGTTGCAATTCAAAGCCCTACAGGTTTGAAACTTATAACTGATGTTTTCTTTGTTCCTGATCTTGATCAAAACCTCTTAAGTGTTGGGCAGCTACTTGAAAATGGTTTCAAAGTGTTGTTTGAAGAAAAAGCATGTGTCATCAAGGATTCTGATAATAAGGAGATGTTCAAGGTCAAGATGAGAGGAAGAAGTTTTGCCTTGAATCTATCGGACGAGGAGCAAGCAGCAGTTGTCCGGTTGGAAAATGATTCAGAATTATGGCACAAAAGACTCGGACATTATCATCATGATGCTATACTCTTCATGAAAGAAAATCAACTAGCAGAAGGTCTCCCAAGTCTTGAGAAAAATCTTCCTGCTTGTGAAGCTTGTCAGTATGGGAAGCAAACAAGGCTTCCTTTTTAGAGTTCATCATGGAGGGCAAAGAATAAGTTGCAACTTATTCACACGGATGTAGGCGGACCTCAGAAAACACCATCTTTAAAGGGTAGTAAGTACTATATTGCCTTTATTGATGATTGTACCAGATATTGTTGGATTTATTTTTTGAATTTTAAATCTGAGGTCGCTGAGGTATTCTGGAAATTTAAGGCTTTTGTGGAAAATCAGAGTGGTTGCAGAATTCAGGTGATAAGAACAGATAATGGAACCGAGTATACTTCAGAAAAGTTCAACAATTTTTGTAATGAAGCAGGAATTGAGCATCAGCTAACGACACCCTATACTCCTCAACAAAACGGAGTAGTGGAAAGGAAAAATAGGACGCTAATGGAGATGACAAGGTGTTTGCTCCATGAGAAAGGGCTGCCAAAGAATTTTTCGGCTGAAGCTGCAAATACTGCAGTATTTCTGCTAAACAGATTGCCAACTAAGGCCTTGCAAAAGAAGACACCATTTGAGGCTTGGTTTGGTTACAAACCTTTGTTAACAAATCTGAAAATATTTGGTTGTCTTTGTTTTTCTTATGTACTTCAGGTGAAAAGAGATAAACTGGATAAGAAGGCTGAACCTGGAATTTTTGTAGGCTACAGCAGTCTATCAAAAGCTTACAGGATCTATCAGCCTCAAAATGATAAACTGATTGTTAGCAGGGACGTCAAGTTCGTGGAGAATGACACCTTGAGCTGGCAAGATGACGAAAAGCAGAAGAATCTAGAATTTCTAGATGATGATGTTGATGATGTACCTGTTAGAGGCACAAGAACACTTTCTGATATATATCAAAGGTGTAATGTTGCAGTTCTAGAACCTACAGGATTTATAGAGGCTGCGAAAGATGAGGAATGGAGATATGCAATGCAGGAGGAGCTTAAAATGATAGAAAAGAACAACACATGGGAGCTGGTTGACAGACCATCACACAAGAAGGCTATTGGAGTCAAGTGGGTTTATAGAACTAAGCTCAATCCTGATGGTTCTATAAACAAGTACAAGGCCAGGCTGGTTGCAAAAGGGTACGCGCAAATGTTTGGAGTAGATTTTTCAGAAACTTTTGCTCCTGTCGCCCGTTTGGATACGATAAGAATGCTGTTAGCATTAGCAGCTCAACAGGGATGGAAGATCCACCAGCTTGATGTGAAATCAGCTTTTCTAAATGGCTACCTTGAAGAAGAAATCTTTGTAGAACAACCTGAAGGTTTTTCTATCAAAGGCAAAGAAGACAAAGTGTACCTGCTAAAGAAGGCATTGTATGGTTTGAAACAAGCTCCTAGGGCTTGGTATAGCAGAATTGATGCTCATCTTCTTAGCTTAGGCTTTGAAAAAAGCCTCAGTGAGTGTACGCTCTATATTAGAAAAGAAGATTCTGAACCCTCAGGGGTTGGCCTGGTGGCAATTGACTTGAGCCTTGGGGTTTGCTCCCTTTCAAGGTCTCAAGTTCGAAACCCACTGGGTGCAAACAATTTCTGAGGGCCATCGGACTGGGTAAAACCTGAATTAACCGTGGTGCACTTGCGGGAAACTCCTTGCCGAGGGCCTGTGCACCCCCGGGATTAGTCGGGGCTCTAAGAGACTCGGACACCCGGTGCAAATCAAAAAAAAAAAAAAAAAAGAAGATTCTGATTTAACCATTGTCTCTTTGTATGTAGATGACTTGCTAGTTACAGGTAGCAATTTGGACTTGATCAATCTGTTCAAGATTGAAATGATGAAATTTTTTGAGATGACAGATCTTGGTGAAATGTTCTATTTCCTTGGAATGGAAGTTCAACAAAAAAAAAAATGAGATCTTCATATGCCAGCAGAAATATGCCAAAGAAATTCTCAAAAAGTTCAAAATGGAAGATTGCAAGTCTACTGCAACTCCTATGAATCAAAAGGAGAAGTTTTGCAAAGAAGATGGAACAGAAAAGGTTGATGAAGGACTTTACAGGAGCCTGATAGGTTGCCTAATGTACTTGACTGCAACGAGGCCGGATATTGTTTATGCCGTGAGTTTACTTTTAAGATATATGCATTGTGCTAGCGAAATTCATTATCAAGCAGCTAAACGTGTGATTAGATATGTCAAAGGTACTATTAATTTTGGCATAATGTTCAAAAAGACATCAGATTTTCAGTTTCATGGATTTTCTGATAGTGATTGGGCTGGTTGCTCTGATGATATGAGAAGCACCTCGGGTTACTGTTTTAGTTTTGGTTCTGGAATATTCTCTTGGTGTTCAAAAAAGCAAGATACTGTGGCTCAATCTACAGCTGAAGCAGAGTACATTGCAGCTGCTTTAGCTGTGAATCAAGCCCTTTGGATTCGGAAGCTGCTGGCAGATTTGTACATGGAGCAAAAGAAGAGCACTGAAATCCTTGTGGATAATGAAGCTGCAATTTCAATTGCAAATAATCCTGTTTCTCATGGAAAGACAAAACATTTCAAGATCAAGTTTTATTTCTTGAGGGAGGTGCAAAAGAATGGAGACATAGACTTGGTGCACGAACTGATTTCCAGAATGCCGATATTTTAACTAAGTCTCTACCTAGAGCAAGATTCGAGTTTCTCAGAGAAAGACTTGGTGTTGCTGCTCTTGAGTCAAGGAGGAGTGTTAAGACTAGGGCCTCAAAAGCTGGAGATTAGTTGCACTTGCTGCTGTAATTCAAAATACAGCTTAAAAGTAGGATTAAGTTTAGCTAAATAAGGCTGCAATCTTGCAGAATCTGATTTATTTCAATTGCTGATTCTTAGGCTATAATTGTTAGAAATAATGATAGCTTATTTTACTCCTTTTATTAAGCATTTTCAGTTATGATATCATGTATAAATATGACAGTGATTATTTCAATAAAAATGTAACTTAACCTAGCCTTCTGCTTTTTCTTTTTCTTAGTCAAGATCTGAATCTCTCCTACAAACCAGAAGTCATAATGATGTAGCTTTTCATTGCAGTTAGGCAGAAGTAAGAATTTATAATGTTTTATGATGTGGTGAAATGTAGATCTGAGAAAATTCAGAGGAGGTAGCCAAGTTGCTTTTTCAAGGGGGAAAATGTGAGAATATGTTGGGTATCAGAGAAAAGAATTGATTTTTTTCGGGGGGTGGGGGTGGGGGGGTGGGGGGGATTGGATATGCTTGCTTCAAGTGTATTTTTTGGTGACGTGTGTCATGTTCAGCCTTTTATATTGTTTTAGATCTCTCTTTGTGTTGTCAATTTGCTTTGTGTGCATGCTTTTTAGCTAAATTCAGCTCTGAGTTCTATGGGTATTCCTTGCACTCTTCTCAAAAGTAAGTATGTCATATTTTCATGTCTTTTTATCTAATCTTGGGCCCTTCTGAATAGATCAAGTCAGCTAAGGCATCTACAACTTGTCAGCTGTGATGATATTTCAAATGGAAGTCTGGCTGCGGTTGCTAAGAACTTCCCATTGTTGGAGGAGTTGCACATTTACTTATCTGCTATTAGTACAGTGGATATAGAAGCCATCGGTCGTTCTTGCTCTCAGCTGAAGTCATTTACATTGAACGACAGTGGATTTGGAGGATTGACAGAATTTAGAAGTTTACAGATCGATGTCAATGATCAAGCTCTGGCTATTGCAGTAAATATGCCTGAATTGCGACATCTTGCCCTTTCTGGGAACACCATGACAAATGATGGCCTGTGTGCTATTCTTGATGGCTGCCCGCGGCTTGAATCACTTGACTTGCGACACTGCTATAGTATTGATCTTAAAGGGGATCTTGAAACGAGATGTCGCCAACAGATTATAGATCTGAAGTGCCCTAATGATTGCACTCATGGTGCTCAAATTTTTGATTATAACTCTGGCGATGATGAGTCTGACCTTGATCTCTCAGACTATTTCTATGATTATGACTATGGTGACTATGACTATAATGACTTTGATTACGACGACTTCACTAACCCTTTTAACGGCGAGTATCTGAATGAGGATGGTTTCTTTTGGTGAAGACCGTTTGCTACCTTAAATTTGTTAATGGTAAGAACAGTCTGTTCAATGCTTTTTATTATTATTACAAGCCACTATTGCATCTTTCTTTCCTCTGTTAAAAAGAATGTCTCTTGCTCATGCTGGTGGAGCTTAGCAATGCAAGACTGAGATCCACCTGGTCTAGTGGAGATCTTAGGGAGGAAGGGCGGAATTAGCTATTTAGCTAGAAAATCAACAGTTCCATTGTTGTTTTGCGGGTTCTAGGTTGCTGGGTGAACTATGAGTCGTCCCATATTTTGCTGTTTCCATTTCAGTTGAAGTGTTCGGGTTTACACATTGCTGGTGGCGGATTTTTAATCCTAGTTACTAAAGCAGGACTTAATCCTCTTCCCTTAGCACTTTACTGCTCTCGGAACCTCCAGTAACTACTGTATTCTCCCCTTCTCCTTTGGTTCATAACTCCTTCACTGTAGTCAAATTTGGTAAATTTGGTTTGTTTCTTACTGAAGGAGGTTTGAACGTATATAAAAGCCAGAGGCGGAGCCAGGATTTGAGGTTTGGGGGTTCCAAATTTAAGACAGGACAATAACCTCAATTAATATATAATAATCGACAAATTAAAGAACGAGTAATGATACTCAATATATATTCAAAAAGAAACGAACCACTTAAACACTATATAATTAAAAAGAGAAAAACATGTATTGCAAATTGCAGGAATTTTGCTTTCTGCATTTTTTAAAATTATTAATCTTATGTTTTAAAAAAAGAAAAAAAAACTGCATAAATAGAATAGGAGAAAGACGGAAATGTGTACTTGAAAAAAGGAAAGGAGATCAATAATTACCTTACCTTCCTTAGGGAAAAAGAAACAGGAAAAACTAAGCTCACATCTGGGATCGAACCCACAACCTAGACGCTCAAAACCTTATCAGCCACTTCATTACCACTAGACCATTAATTTACTTTTGTCAGGGGGGTTCCCGAGTTAATATTTATATATGTTTCCTAAATTTTCTAATACAAATACGGGATCTACGTAAAAGCTACTGGGTTCAGCCGAACCCCGTTTACTACTCTGGCTCCGCCTCTGATAAAAGCTTCTTCAAACTAGTTTCTCTGTAATTTCATCTTGTTTTTGTTATTTATTTTTTCCTTACTTTGCCCTACTTTTAGGGGTCGTTTGGTACATACACGGGATAAGTATAATATTCCCGTGATAAAATTTGGGATTAATTTTATCCTATGTTTGGTGTGAGGTACTAGCTAATCTCGGGATTCTTTTGTCCCAATTTGTACTTAAAATGGCGGGATTACTATCTCATATAGAATGTGGGGGTAAAATAGTCTCATCCGATATCCCTGCTTATCCCATCTAGTGTACCAAACGGCTCTTTACACTATAATGGACGACGACTAAAAAGTCTACTATCCAGTCATTTGGTCAAGCCATCACTTAAAGCTAGTTCTAGACTTGACCCAGTCTTAAACATTTTATTAGCATCTCAATACAGATATCCACTAAATGGTTACCAAATAAAATTGCATTCCAAATTTGCATCGCCTTTAATATATTCCTACTGCTAGGACGGCATGATGAATTGTCAACATATTCATCCGAGGATAAACAAAATATTCCAGCATTGGGTCACTTCATCGTCGTATAAAGTGACCTAATGTATCAATATGTCGTCAATCATGTAATGTTCTTATGATATCACAATTTTAGTTCTCAATCTCTATACTCCATGCACCTATGAGAATATATCTCACTAAAATAAGAATAATCATGTCTAAAGAAATAACTTAAGTAGTCCATTTCACTCGAGCTTTCAGATGCATTAAAGTGTATAAAAAACTTCTGGGCATTACAATAAGAGATATAAAAAGTTTATTACATTAAATAGATTGTGCCAAGTTCAGGAAGCTAATTGGGTAAAAAGTCAAGTTGGACATTGGAGCATAGTTTTTTTCATTCAAATTTTGTATAGCCGATTGTTGTTTACTATCGACAAACTCTGTTTTCCTTTTATTGCCCACAACATACTATCACCTTGGCGTAATACATCAAATGTCGAAGTTTATTAAAGTCCTTAATCGTTATCGATCTTTTTTTTTTAAAAGAAGGTAAATGTTACTAGTCTAAAGCTTTCAATCAGCGTAGAATGAGAATGAGTTTGACATGTACAATATTCATTTATATTTTCAAAGTCAACACATGTCATGAAATCAAGAATGTTGGGGAATTTCTACTTTGGTCTCTCAATTTACTGTTAACGTCAATTTTGATTTCTGTAATATCTCTTAGCGTTCTATTAGTTCCACAAAGTTGCTCATACGGTCTCCCTATTAATTGACCATGTATCAATCACGTGCTAAAAGAGACTTATTTTGATACTTTCTTTCATAATTTTAATAGAAAATAATGCTATAGCGTAACAACTTTACCCTTAATTTCAATGTAGATGTTGAAATATAATCTCATTTTAGCATAACACACGTATTGTAAACATAAAGCAACAACTAGTAGTTCACTAAATAACTCGGAGTCTATTAATAGTAAGGTCTCAAGTGGATAAGTGCATAATTTAGTTACCGTAAAATAAAATGTGATTATTTGGATATTACGCAGAAATATAATAATAATTTAATAGTAGTTAAAGAATAAGAATCACAATTTCAATCTAACATCACCTTGAAAATCTGTTATATTTGATCAAGTCAATCGTTGATGAGTGATTCAACTTTAAAAATCAACAAAGTGATAAAATAAAGATGCTAAATACTATTATAATGTCCTCTTAAGTTATTTTCCATCTTTTAAGAGTAACATGTACTCATAGCATATTTTGTTTTATTTTCTTTCAAATTTGGATTTTTTTTAAAAATCTTATTTAATATCCCCAATTATGTTTTTAATTATACTGTATATTTTTGTATTAAGCATTTAAAAAGAAAGAAAAAAAAAACATTTAAGAATGATACAACCACAATCCATTTTATCCTTGGGCCTTGTAATGGACATGCGGGCCGTCGAAGAGAAAAGCCTTTTGGGCTTTGACATGGGAAACCCTAGTAATTGCCCCAACTGTTGGGTATATAAATCTACTACTCTCTTTACCTATCTCCTCTAGCAAGGCAGCAGGCGGCTTCAGCAGAAACCCTAATTCCAGTGAGTATTCTCTCTTCCACTTTTACTTCATTCTTCTTTGTCAATTTTGCATCTAATAATGTATGTCAATTGTGTCTACTTTGCAGAAGGTAAGGTAAGGTAGTAGAAGAAGAAGAATGGCTGTGCCTCTGCTTAACAAGAAGGTGGTGAAGAAGAGAGTGAAGAAGTTTATTAGACCTCAGAGTGACCGCAGAATCACCGTCAAGGTATATGTTCTTCTGTTGACATTGAATCTAATAGTTTATTATTTGGCTTTGTTGGTTTCCAATCACTCTTTGTTGTTTTGGTTGAATGTACATTCAATAAAGTGTGAATTGTTTGTATTATTTTTCATTTTTGCTTTCCAATTTAACTATATTCAGTTTTTACACTTGATTATTTGCGAAAAATGAATTAATTTATGTCGAATCTGTCTTAAAGGAGAACAAATGAGAAAAGGCTCAAAATTGTGCTACAAAATTAGAGCATTTTTGGTATTCATTAACAGAAACTATTTAAAACTAGCTGTAGTTTGTCAACTTTGAACTTGCTTAAGAAGATTACTTTGTGCATGGATGACAGTAATTTTGTTCTGCGCGTTTCAATGTTAGAAAAAACAACAATATACCCACTGTAATCCCACGATTGGTGTCTGAGGAGTATAGGATTGATACAGACCTACCTTTGTCGGTGTAGAGGGAATGATTTAGTGTTCAATTCAGATAATGCACTAACAGCTGATTACATTGTATATAGAGTCTGGTCTCTTTTACCAGTTCATACAGCTAGACTAAGATCCTCCTTTAGTAAGCAATCCTTTTTTTGAGCTCTAGTTCGTTTGTCCTTACCATTCTGTTAGTAATATCTTGTAGCACCTTTTTAGTGCTGCTTTATTATCAATTATAGTTTTATTTTACTATCAAATAAGTATCATTTTTCTTATCAAAATTACACCTTTCTTTAGTAGTCAGCAACTGTTTGTGAATAGCTGTCTTTGGGTGTTTTGATTGTGAAGTGGCAGCTGTATAGTGAGTTGTGGTGGCAGTGGTGCTTTGTTGAATTAGTTGAATTAGGTTTTAAGGTTGATAACTCTTGAAAGATACTGTCATTGGTGAGGAGTACCTACTCTACTCATTTATGAGAGTGGATCATTGGAGATAACACTTCACTTAAGTTTAGATGCATGCTTAAAAAAATTCTTCGGCATAAACCATTTTATTACCCTGAATAAAGAAACAAAGAACTGTATTTTTTCCCTCAAACTTATTGTATGTTGCTAATTGGTATCTATATGGTTACGAGTTATTTCCCTAGGAAATCATTTGAATTTATGAGGAGTTTTTAAAAGTCTTGTGGTTCTTCAGTTGTATTTGGACTGAGCAGGCTTATTAATTGGATCTGAGCATTCGATCTTTTAAAACAGGAAAGCTGGCGCAGACCCAAAGGTATCGATTCTAGAGTGAGGAGAAAGTTCAAGGGATGTGTCTTGATGCCCAATATTGGATACGGGTCTGACAAGAAGACTCGCCACTATCTTCCCAATGGCTTCAAGAAGTTTGTTGTGCATAATGCTAGTGAGCTTGAGGTCCTAATGATGCACAACAGGTAATGTGATAAGCTCACTCACCTGTCACCTATTTCGTACTATAACTATTGAGTTTGATTTATCTTGTCTTGTCAACCAACATGTTTCGCTTTCCTTGCCAGAACTTACTGTGCAGAAATTGCACACAATGTTTCCACTAGGAAGAGGAAAGAGATCGTCGAGCGAGCTGCCCAACTTGACGTTGTCATAACAAACAAGCTTGCTAGGTTGCGCAGCCAGGAGGATGAATGAGCATTTTGGCTTTAGATGAGAGATCTCTATATTGTTTCAGTGTTTGAACTTGTTACTTGTGTTTGTTTAATTAATACTCTGTTTTTTCCGAAGTGGATTTTGACTCATCCTATTGGTATCAAATGCTTAAGTTTTCAGATTCTAGTAACACCTTTGTACTGCCAGTGTTTTTGGGAATAAGTTGTTATGGTTATGTTAATTTCTGCCAATCTGCATATTTTTACACAAGACGACAGAGGCTGAATGCACATGTAGCTCTTTATTGCACAATGTATAGATCAAAATATTTCTTCAGATTACTTAGAAGAAGCATCTCGTTTGCGAGTTATTGTGATGTTGAAAATATCACTGTGCTTCGTAAGATATGTCAATTAAACTAACCTTTTTAATTGACAATAAATAAAAAAGTTAAGAGGATTATTTTAGTTTTCTGAATTTGCTTTGCGTGAGTTTTCTGGTATGAAGTGCTAGTATATGTTTTCATATATGCGTATCTCTATACAGAACTGCAGCTGATGTTGCTCTTTATGAAATCAGTTGGATTCAAGTCCAACTCGTTAGCCTTATCATCCATTTACTAAGTAAGAAATTATAATAGCTCCCAATGAACTTGTTCAATCTCTGCTGCTTATAAAATTATTTCTTGGTGTTGCTCATTTAATGCAAGCAGCAAGGAAAGATAAATAAGTGAAGCCATATATATATATATATATATATATACAAGCTTGAAAATGCAGGTGAAGAATTTACTTCTGCCGATATGTGTGGCCCTACAACAGAAAACTCATTCCTAGCTGCTTTCTTTGTTGCAGTCCCCAACTCGTCCAAACAATGGAAAGTTGCTCAGGGAATATAGTTTCCTTTGGTAAATCTACTCGAAATAAGTTCCAAACTCTGCTACAGCCTACAGTGCAGCCGTTAAAACATCTTGCAGTTATTAATTCACTTGACACATTGATTTCAAATCTTATGATGCTAGTCTGCACTCTGTAGTCGAGTTTATTTTCTATACATAATCTTGTAATTTGTGTTTCTTGGAGTAACTACAATGCACATCGAACTACCTCTGAACCACCTGGCTGAAGGGGATCAGTCATATATTCTCAACTAGCACATGGATGGCTTCAGTAGGCTTATTATATGATAGTTGTGACACACCAAAAGGAAACCAAAGAAACGATAATGAAGAAAGTCAGCACATGACAAGGAGCTTTAAGCTTATTTTACTACATGAAAGCAAAACTATTATGTGCTAGCATGAGTACATTACTACATTTACAGAAACAAAAGCCAAAACGGCATTCTAAGCTACTTGCTAGCAAATGCCTGCAGAAGAGGCCAAAATACATATATTAATTGAAAGCAATAGAGGCGAATAAAAATGGACAATCTCCTATACTTTCAGAGTGGTAGCAAAAATTCGAAAGTTCCTACTTCCCCAGGCATCGCTGTCATCGATATGATAAGACTTTAAGCAACACCTGATCCAGGGTGGATTTCTGAAGTAATCATTCATTTCACTACCATCATCGCCTTCAGAAGTTCCAAGCAACAAATTCCTCTTTCTTGTTAATGCATAAACAGACGGGTAGCCATCAAAAAACTGTTCCTGGTAAGTGAAGTAGCATCACGTCAAAATCAAGATCGACAAGTTAGTAGCTCAAACAATTAAAACATGCAAATCAATTAGATTATCAGATTTCTGTAATAATATAAACCAACAGAAAATTTTAGACGTCGAGGCTTGACATTCATAATCTTCAAGGGCCACAATCTCATTACTTCCCCAAAATCAATTGGTGGCTGATTTGTACAATATCAACAACTACGATACACAGAATCTTCATTTTTGCTTCAAGATAACTAAGGCAAACAGTTAAGCTATGAGCATAGGTACGTCATATACACCCTCCCAAATGCATAAAATCATACATAAAAATACTGATATCCAAGTCCAGGAAACATAGTTAAATACTGACCTACGTCATGAAACATAGTCCTTAAATGGCTAACAATGTGCAGCAGTATACTCAATAAAGATTGATAAAAGATGTTAAGTGCATAAACAATTATTACCGCATCCTCTTTATACAGATATGCATGGATTCTGGCAGTTGGATCCTCTAGGGTCAACCTGATCCTATAAACCCCAGAAGGGGAACGGAAATCTTCAGCTAGCCAAGGAAAAGCCGCTACCACTCGAACTACACAGTGGAATTTACCTACGACCTGCCAGCAATAAGCTCAATGATGTAAGAGTGATAAAAAGTGCCAAGTCATACATGTAATACAAAAAAAAAAGAATGTTACTAGAAACATCCTAACTCTATAGCTTCTAAGAACTTTTTATGCTCATGGAGACGAGGATGAAACTGAAAAGGGAACTTGCACTACATCAAGCATCAATTGTCCTCACGGATATTATCCCTCATGCGCTCCTTTTCCACTATCGGTGATCTATCACTACTGCGAGCATAGATATAGTATAATGATATAATCAGCAGGAGAAATGAAACTTATTATCCCCACTAAAACCTAAGAAAGGATATTTCCACAAGAAGCAACTTCACAGAAAGAAGTCATCCAGATCAATGGAATGGGGGAGGAATAACATAAAACTGACAGCTAAACTTTGTCAAGTCTTTAACACTGCCAAGTATATAGAAGATTCACCCAGTTGATAACAATGAACCTTTCTAGTACTTTAAAAGAACTCAAAGCTTATTAAGCATTGCCGTTTTCTTGTATTTGTAGTATTTTCAGCCCTTTCAGCATTAATTATAAAGCAAACAAAAATGTTTGAGTATGAAGATCTAAGGTAGCTTGCGACATCGAAGAAAAAGATGGTTTATGGACATTACTACTTTCTCTATCAGTACACTCTTCCAGCCTAGCCAGGATTTACTGAAAGCAAATAATGTGTTAGGATGCCTATGTGCAATAAAAAGTCAAGAAGATGCAAGGTTTCTTGCAACATTCAATGATTAAATTGTAAAGATAGTGTTAATATATCTTCAATACTTGGAATACTAAGAGCACAAAAGAGAGGAAAGAATGGTCCTGCAAAGTGGTTGAGATACCCTTGAATTCGCCAGAGCTCTCATCAAGGAGACAAAAGGTACATTAGGGTAGTCGGTCTCTGAGAATTTAAGGAATAAAAGAAATGTTAGAATGTGTCATTAAAGCATCAAATACATTGCTTGAGCATACAAGGCAAACCTGTTATGTCAGATGGCCAAGGAAAGCTTGACAAAGGCATCCATCCCCATTTAGATTTATGACGCTCATCGTACTGCCTATCATATAATTGCAAACAATTGAGGTAAATTCATAGGTGCATGGTATTATACTGCCGGGACAAGATTGTTACAGAACACCTTGCTGCCAAGAGTATATATGGAACTGATAATTGTGGCGGGCATGAGCTTCCATGTTATGAAGTGATCGGCTATAACATGGTTGTCAAATAAAAATGTTGGACATGTTTATCATGTGATTATGCAATTGAGTTTCACACCGTTGTTTTTTTATCTTACCTAACATTGTTTTTCTTTGAGAAAATTCCACACCTAAGATTGTACCATATATGTATTAAAACTGGAAGAAGAAATACCTCATGCGTTGTAAAACAATGTCATCATCATCAGATAAGTAGCAAACCCTTGTAAAGGGCATTAGGACAGCATGCCACAATGCTGTATGAAGTTCACATCTAATGTTAATCAGTCTCACCCATCGATTGCTCTTGAGAAAGTTAATGCCAAGCTTCTCGTTGCAACGATCAACGGTTACCCTCAAGACAGTTCCAAGAGGTGGCAAGGTACAGAGAATATCTCTTTGCAAAGTGAAGTCTACAGGCTGCAGCGGAAGTGGGTTTTCCATTTCAACTTCTAGCCTATAATTCATAAGACAATTGGCCACAGCATATCAGGATCAGGTACCAAATCATCCATGACGTATGCAAAAGCTTTCTGAAAACAAGCAGGAATGTACATATTCAGTTGAACTCGTTGAATGTACTTAGTTCAACAGAGGTTTGATTATATCTTTTTAAGTACTGGAAGAAGGCAGATATTTTACGGGCCATTTGAGGCTTTAGCTTTCTGTGACCTTTTAAGCAATATAAATGTCAGTTATTCAGGTAATTTGGTGATACTCATTAAGATGAGGAAGCAAACAAGTTTGGCTGTCAGTGTGCACCAAACCAGTCTTTTGGGTGTCTTAGAGTTAATTGGTTAAAAATAAAAGTTGTGCTTGAAATATTGTCAAAGAGCTTCAGCTTATTGAATTATGATATACATCTCATAGCGTTTTACAGTACTAAAAGAATATGTAGTAGTGCATCAAATAGAGAGAGTTTCCACTAGCACATATTCCAGTTCAGTGGCAACAGTAGATAAAAGAAATATCATTCCAAAAAAGTGTCCCATATCACATATCGTAAGCACAAAGTGGCCATTTAACTAATTTAGATATCTGGGGGAGTCCATCAATTACTCTTGCTGCACAAGTATCTCATATCAAGGGGGGACCAATTAAAATTTGTCTACTAAATCAGTACTCCTAGTTTAAAGCCTGATTACAACAACAACAACAACAACAACATACCCAGTGCACAATTGGGGTCTGGGGAGGGTAGAACGTACGCAGACCTCACCCCTACCTTGGCAGGTGGAGAGGCTGTTTTTGATAGACCCTCGGCACAAGTTCAAAGCTTGATTAGAAAGTAGAGATCACTCACTTTGTTTTGATACTGACCGGGGGAGTATCCGTGCCGTCCCACACGAGAAGCATCCACTTGTCTTTTTCAACTTCACATACGTGAACAATCTGGCATATGCCAGTGTAATTTGCAATGGAAGTGTTAGTGATTTTAAATGGAGTGTCAATACCCAAGAACATGTAACCCATACTGTGCTTGCCAATAAAATCAAGATACATTTAAGAACAGTTATTTTAAGACGCAAAACTACCTTGCAGATCACTTAAAAAAAATACCTTGCAGATCAAATTGAAACGTTCTCCTTCTCTGATCTCTTTCAACGAATGTAAATCAGCCAAACCTATCAAGAAAATGAAGCATCTCCTGAGTACCAAGAAAATTGTAAGCATATTCTGAGGGAGATGACAGAAAATTCAAACAACAAAATAAATTCTTTTACTAAAGAAAAAGGAAAAAAAAAAAAAAAAAAAAACCACTACCAGAGTAAAAATGGCATCTGTTTTGTTCTCCTTTTCTTTTCTTTTCTTTTCTTTTTTCCCCCCATTATTTTTGTTGGAGGCTAGGGAAAGAGGAAAGGGATTATGTGAGTGGATCAATCCTTTAAAGCAAAGCTGATGTTCAAAGAAGGATAGGGTTAATATTAGCTAAGATAATGTAAGAGGCCGTAGCAACTAGATAACTACAGGTAAATGTGCACACAGATATCTCGAACACCTTTTGCAGGCAGCAAAGTTGGCTGCTCCATCCTATGCTATATGGATCCATTCTTTGTCTTGACATGTCTGTGTCGAACAAGTGCGATAAGGGTACTTCAGGAAAATTCTTTCAAACTACACCAAATATTCATTGAACTACATGTACCCGTACATCCATAATGGACATGTATACCTAAACAGAATCATCAACACAGGATGCATTCTTTTATGCAACCTTCATCAGCTAAATAATTAATGATTATGTACTTAGCTCAGAATGCTATTACAAGAACCACTCTGAAGTTGGCACTACTTATGAGAGTACCTGCATCGATCTTGTTATCAACCAACCACTTCATCAAACCCAGTATACATTTCTTGTCTTCCTCTCTGGCTTGATACTTAGAAGACCATTGGTAAGGGAGGAAATTTGAGTTATTTTTTCCGTCAAATATTGCAAATGAAGAGAACTTCTTGTTGAACAAAGCATAAATATCGGATCCGTGAGTTTTCATCTGCAGGCCAAAGATACCACTTGTAAAGCTTGACACTATATTTTTACTTCAGAAAATAATACTTAAGAACAATAAAAGTTCACTCAATTGTTATCTGTTTAAAAAAAAAAAAAGGTTCATTCAATCAGGACAAGATCATGCATTCAGTTTGCTGGGCCAATCCAATAAATGTTTATCTATTTCCTTGTGAAAATGATTTTTACTAGTTCCCTTGGCCTTTGCCCATGATTTATAATAGTAGATTCATAAGCAGTTCAAATATAACAAGTCTAGAGGATGAAGGGCTGTGGAACAAGAAATTGTCAATCTACTCTAATATTTTTTTAGAAGCAACAAGCACTTTTCCCCTTAAAAGGATAAGGACACACTTCCAAGTTGCTTAAATATCCATCAAGCATAGATTAATTGCAAAGGCGCCCCTCCTAATCCTAATGAATAAAGCCAGATCCCACAAAAAGAAACAACAAAATCTCTGGTGAGCTGCTTCTGTCTAAAGGGGGATAGCTGAATCGTGAAGGATGCTAAAATATCAATCTACCGATGTGGCAATCAAGTCATCTATGTAGTAAAAATATCATGAGCTGGTACATAGAAAGTACTCAAGCTATTTGAAGTCCTTCCAAAATTTTGGGTTTGGGAAAGGAGTATACCCTTTTGAAAGCCAAGAATTCTAGATAATTCCATTATACCCTTTTGAAAGCCAAGAATTCTAGATAATTCCATTGTAACTCCATATTACACCTTGTCTAACATGGTGCGTAGTTTTCAAAAGAAAGTACAGTCCATTTCAACATTTATTTCAGGATTAGTTACTCTATAGATAGCCGGGGGTCTATCGGAAACAGCCTCTCTAGTTCAGGATTAGTTACTCTATATATAAGTTCATCCTTTCCATCACATGTAAAAATGTTCAATAAATGGATTAGTAACCAAAAGGCAACAAGCAAATAGTGGAGCAAAATTAATTACCACAACTTGAGAAAGCTGAATTATATCACCAACAGTCAGCACTTGAGGAAGCTTGTCCATAGTTTCGGCGAAAAAATTGATTGAAATCCCTGGGCTTGGGAAGGACTCATCAATGACCCTAATGGAGCAAAAGCAATCTACAAAATACAAACAAAAGAAACCAAAATCAAGCCCAAAAAGTTCATTCCACACAATGCTGAGGAGAAAAAAAAAAAGAAGCAACTTTAGGATATTAACTACTCCATATCGTAAAATGTGATGAGAGCAAAATCACCTTGACCATAGGCACTCAAACAATTGTATACCAAGTTGTGAGTAATCTTACATTCTAGAGGATTTCAGCATTCTCAAGATGAATATTCTTTATTTTTAAGAAGGATAATGACCTTTACATTTTCATGCCTATATGTGGATATTGTTCTAGTGACTAGGCCTGATGCTTCAGATCACTAAGCTGAAGCATTTTCTGAATCCCACTTTTTAAATCAATGAATTAGGGCCTTTGACTACTTCTTGTATTTGAGACACTGGCTAAGGTATTCCGATCAGCCAGAGAAAACTCACTCTCGGAATATTGGATAAATTTCATCGTTCAGATTTTCCTTCAGCCAATATCCCTTCGGACCCGCAATTGAGTGTAATGCTCCTAATGAGAGTTTACTATCTTATACTACAATTGACAGAGAATTGGTGGGCAAACTGAACTTCCTGACTTATCTAGCAGTTTAGCTGCTAAGTCAATTCATTAAAACTCCTAAGTCTTCTCACCTTCAACGCAGCATTTCGAACCTTCAGTATCTGAAATCATTTGCCTGACTAGGCTTGTTCATTTCAGATGATCTTTCTCTTTCTCTTCAAACCTTCCATAATGGTAATTGGGAAACTTACCCAGATTCAAAGGAGAATGTCAATGGCTATAAATGTAAGCTGAGGCAGCGTACAATAGACCCTTGTGGTCTGGCCGTTCCCCGGACCCCACGCATAGTGGGAGCTTTAGTGCACTGGGCTGCCCTTTTATTCTGACATGCTTGGCAATAGTCAAATTTTACGGAAATCAATGAAAGAAGCAACTACTCCTTATGCTGAGTGGCACACAGATCCTCCAAAAAGTAGTTGCAGAGTTATCTTGGTTGTTCAATTGTTTGCGGAATTTTCTATTACCTGTCTTACTATGACTGCTGTCTATAGTGACAATCAAGTTGTTATCCATATTGCTAAAAACTCTATCTTTCACGAAGGTGACTAGTATATTGAGCTGGATTGTCATTTTCTCCGAGAAAGTTATTTGATGGTTTTATTTCTCTTTCTATTGCCCCTACTAAAGACCAGTTAGCAGATGTGTTCCTGTAAAGGGTTTTCCTGGTTCTAAACACGTTGACAACTTGACATTGTCCCCATGTTGAGGATTCTTTCTACTCCACCCACCAACTTGAAGTGCGTGTGTGTCGAGAGGGGGTAGGCTGGGTGTTGAGGTACATTATTATGTTCAACAGCTCAATGCACCTTGAGCAAGTGCTGATGCCATGCATAAGCAGCTAAAAAACAGATCTTTAGCTGATGGTTCACTGTAGTTATTGTATAGTTTGGCGCATTTAAGTTCCTTTTTCTTTTCCATCTTGATGTTCAAAGATATATATATATGTGTATCAGTTTGGAAAGTAACTCAAAAATGAGATTTGATTCTCTTTCAGCTCCATTTTCTCGCTTCATTTTCTTAGCTCAGTGAAAAGAGAAGCCTCTCAAGCAAAGTTTGAACTAGAACTTTCATTTCTACAAAACCAATGATGGGTTCCAGCAGACAAGAGCCAAACCGTCAAATGTTCTAGTTATATTCAGATGCCATACCAAATTTTCCTTTACAGGATCTACCCCATCCCACCCAAAAAAAAACTGAAATTATATAAAAAAAAATGTTCAGAATATATTTTGAGAAATGCTGTATAGTGACTAGCTTCCGGATATAAACTAAAACATTAAAAATGTGTTTAACTTTCAAGTCGGCTTCGTCCTTAACAAGGGCAGCCCGGTGCACTAAAATTTCCGCTATGTGCGGTGGGTCCAGAGAAAGTTCCAACCGCACCGCAATGGTTCATTCTACGCGGTCTTACCCTGCATTTTTTTAATTTTCAACTAAATGTGGAATCAGAGAGTACACTAACAATAATACTCCTAAATTGAAATACTTAAATACGTCTCGAGAAAATTATAGTCAAATAAAAATTACTCTAACAATTCAAACAGGTATTTTAAAAATTAAAAAAAAAACAAAAAAACAGAAGGAGAATTTGCATAAAATGTAAGGAAAAGAGTCTATTTGAGAAGAATGAATGACCAGTGCCCCTGGATTGCTTAGGAAGACCGGTTTCGACAACGACGCCGATGAGATTAACTTTCTGGTTGAGTGCAGCCCTTGCATCTACTATTTGAAGGAACTTATAGTCATCCCGGATACCGCTACGATTCATTTGACGAAAAAAGTTGCGTATTCTCTCCGTTTTGCGTTCCTTTTATGAACGGTCACCGGAGGTAAATCCGAAAATAGAGTGTTCACCGAGGAAATTTAGGGCGCCAAAAGAAGAAATGCTTCTTTATGTTGATATTGCTTTCTTTTTGTTTTAAAAAAAGAATAAGTGACGGTTTGGCCGTGAGAATTATTTTTTTCGCCCGAATTTTTTTTTCCACTTTATTTCAAATACAATTTCAAGTTGGTGTTTGGCCATTAGAATTTCAAATACAATTTCCCATTTCACTAATAACTTTATTTATATTTATGGTCAAACACAACTCCAACTCCAAAAACCTTAACTTTCATGACCAAACGTCTACTAAGAATGTCTTTTCTTTTTTCTTTTACAACAATAAACAATAACATTACCCATTATAAATCTCACACGGTGGGGTTTTGGTTAGGGACGGACCCACGTACAAAATATAGGTGCTTGAGCAACCATTGACCCCGACGAAAATTTTGCATATGTATATAGAAAATACTGGAAAAATGATATAAAGTATCCGGGAGCACCCACAACAAAAGATCTGATGGGTCCTTTGATCCGAAACAGGAAATTTGTGTGCTCTGGCCTTTGCTAGCGAGGGTTCAAACCCGCTGCTGCAACATTCCTTTAATTGGAAAGGCAGATTGAAACTTCTTCATTTGTCTTTTTGACTTCGACTTTGTGGGTATCTTTTATTTATTGTTATATTTTGTATTTCATTTATTAGCTAAATAATAAAAATAAAAATATTAGTAAGATTCTAGAAAAAATCTTTCTTGAATAAATTTTTTATGTTAACCGAAGTGAGCATCCACAGTCTTTAAATTCTGATACGCCACTGATTTGGATAGGGTATAGTGTAGAGAGGCTGAAAGATGTCCGATTCAAGAAAAGTAGTTCAAATCCGTCCAAAAAAATAACAAAAGTACAAGAAATATTACATAGTAATAAAACAATAAATAGTAACAGGGCAATAACTACAACAAAATAAAATAATAGTTAAAGTACAAAAGAATAATGGGTAGTAACAGAAAACAAAGGACAAGCAACTATGACGCAATACTACAACTACTACCTACTAACCTTCTACTTTAATGTGTGCCTTCCACACCCTGCTATCTCAAGTTGTACATTGATAAGCTGAAATTGTGTCATGTCCTATCCAGTCACTCTCACAGTGCTTCTTTAGTCTACCTCTACCTCTTTTGAAATTATCCATAGCCAGCCTCTCACATCTTCGCACTGGAGCGTCCGTACATCTGTTAGTTACATGCTCGAACCATCTCAATCTAGCTTCCCGCATCTTGTTCTCTACCGAAGTCACTCGCACCTTGTCCCATAAATTCTAATTTCTATTCCTATCTCTCCAATTATGTTCACACATCCGTCGCATCGTCCTCATTTATGCAACTTTCAACTTTTGAACATGAGAGTTCTTGACTGACCAATACGCTGCCTCATATAACATAGTTGGTCTAACTACCACTTTGTAGAACTTGCATTTAAGTTTTGGTGTCACCTTCTTATCACACAAGACTCAAAAAAAAACAACGAGCATCTATCTATTTCATCTACCTGCACTAATACGATTAAGTGAAATCCTCATCAATCTCTCCATTTCATTGAATAGTAGCCCCAATAAATTTGAAACCTCTCTTATAGATGACTTGTGTATCAATCAAGACTCACTTCTACATCCGCCCCACTGATTGTGTCACTAAACTTACACTCCAAAGCATTTTGTCCCAGTCCTGCTCAACATGAACAATTTAAACTTCTGGCTTATCTTAAAACTTCCAGCTTAGCGTTAACTCCATTGTGAGTCTTGTTAATAAAAATTATATCATCTACAAATAATATACACCATGACACTTCACCATGAATTTGTCGCGCTAATACATCTCTCACCAAGGCAAATAAAAATAGGTTAAAAATTGATTCCTGCGCAACGTACCCCAATAAAATTAGAAAGTGCACTGAGTCTGTTCTCATTGTCCATACCCGGATCTTGGCTCCATCATATACGTGCTTGATCACCCTAGTATACTCCATAGGTACATCTCTAACCTCCAAACGTTTTCATAGGACCTCCCTTTGAACTTTGTCGCAAGTCCTTTATATTTCGATAAACACTATGTGTAAGTCCCTTTTTTCTCTGTACTGCTCTACTGATCTTCTTATTAGATGAATGACTTCTATAGTAGAGCGTCCTAACATGAACCCGATCTGGTTCACGAAAATATCCACGCCCTTCCTCACCCTCATCTCAACCACCTGAACTTAATAAGATTCCTTAATTTTAATTTTTTTATCTGGAATATGTAAAATCATAAAATTAAATGGTATTTTGATATATTTCACATACTTTTAATTTAAAAATTTATATTCAAAAAATTCTTTTATGTTCTTAAACTTCATACAAGTCAAACAAGACAAATAAATAAAAATGGGAAGGAGTATTTTTATTTTTAATTTTTTTTAACTGTTATATTACTTTAGTTATAGTTTTGACTTTTGAGCAATAAAGGATAAAAATCACGTGTAATGTCATTAATCATTCCAAAATGTGTAATATCAGTTTGCAAATAATAACATTTTATAGGAATTTTATTTGTTATATCACTTTATTAATGTTTTCATTATGAACAATAAAGGAAAATAAGTAGGCAAGAGATAATCAACAATAAACATGCATGTTTATTGTAATTCAAAATTATATCTATATATAATAATTGATGATATGAAAACGGTAGTATTCAAAATATAAACTACATGCATTTTGAATCAAATGCGATCTACACTTTTATTCATGTTTAATAAAATTTAAAAATAATTCACAATTTCACTAGATTTCGATCTTATATATTATTGAAATTTTAGAAAAGAAAAACAACAAGCCCAAAAAAGGACTCAATAAATTTAGACATTGATGCTTATTTTTAGGGTAAGAAAGTAATGATAAGTTTGGAGAAAATCAAATGTAGATTAAATTCATAGGATTATGTTAAATCCATGTTGCCAAGCAATTTAACACCTCACGTCAATAAAAACCGTAGTAGTCAAAAGAAATTCTCAACAATTGTCAATTTTTTTCTCTCCCATTTCCTCCCCTAAATCCTCGTACCTTCCATTTTGGTCCAAACAGTTACTACTCCGTTAAGAAATCCCCCTCATATTTTCCCTCCGTTTCCATTTCTCTCTTTGTCAGATCTCTCTCCTCATTTTCAACTTCTGCACACAAATCGCAGCCTTTTTCCCCCCCGTTTAACACTTTCTGCTAAAGGCAATGGAAGGTGGTGGAGAGGAGATTGAGATTGCGGATGAAAATGAGTTCCCGTCAGTTATGGGAAGAAAGTACAGTCCAGTGGTGGCTCACGACAATGATAGTGCTGTTGTTGAGATGACTTCTATTCGTCCTGGATCTTCCTCTTCACTCCCCAATCACGATCTCAAGTACTCTCTCTCTCTCTCTTTATGTATCTTCTCGTGTTGACTAGTTATTAAATTAAAGATACGTAAAATGTATTAAAATATCGTTTAATCTTGTGGTGTTCAACATGTCGAGTGGCTTGCCATAAGAAAAAGAGTTATTCTTTTTGAAATGGAGTAACTAGGAAAGTAAGACAGTTAGTAATAACTCTTTTGTGGGATTTGATGAGAACCTCTCGGTCTCAGTTGCCACTGAATTATAAATCTTCACTTCGTTTTAAAAAAAAATGAACTTAAGAGCAATTATAGGAACCATAAGGATTGATAAAACACAAGCTTAGTTGCGAACAGTTTCTTAGCTGTAGATGTAGATTAAGCTAACTTTTGTAATTGAGCAAACTCCTTGTTATTCCCTTTTGTAATTTGCTGCATCTTCTTGATGCCTTTAATGAAACTCTTCTTACTTAATTTAAAAAATAAAACACAAACTTAGGAAGAACTTTTAAAATTTCGGTCCTGGCTTGCTTCTATTTGTGGATCTGGGTCAACATTTGTTACAACATCTTTCGTTTTTGGTTGCAAAAGTGTGTCTCAATGTACATAATTTGTCTTTGCCGTGGTTTAAACATAGTATTGTAGGTAAATGGGTCAATGGAAATACTGAAATCTACCATTGTGCTTTCATATAGTCCAATTCCTGCAGAACTATTTTCTCATTCATCCTCTCACTTGTTTTGAATAATATTAAGTCTCTCTCTCTCTCTCTCAATGTTGGATATGTTAAAAGATTTCATTAGTATTACTTATAAAAAATTGCATTAATATATACCAAGTAGGTGTCAACTCTAAAATACGTACGAAAAGTATTGGCTCAACTGAAGTCAGTGAGACGGTGACATTCATCTATCAAGTTCTTATCAACTATCTTAACTAGTTCAGATTTGCTCCATCTGTGCATTGTATAGCAGACGCTGGTGCTCTCTAGGAATGTAAAACAAAAAGCTTCATGGTAAACTATACCCATTAGCTTCCATTTGATAGATCACATTTTAATTCTTTGATACTCTCTTAATGGAAATGCTTACTTTCTTTGATCACTCGAACGTTATCACTTAGGGTTAAGAATATCTCAAAGCTTGCATATGGATATACTTTTGATGTTTAGTAGCTCTCTCTGCTATTGCAGGTGAGTTACTGAAAATAATGAAAGAAACAACTGTTAACTGCAGCTTACAAGTTTCTCTTTTAGATATTCTCTGCTCCTCGACCCAAATAAAAAGAAAAAAAGAAAAAAAACTTATGTGCTCAACAGCGTCAAACCAACAATTTAAATTTTATGGGTTTGAAGTGCCACTGAACCCACTGATCATTTGAGTTACTGAGTTCAAAATTTAATCTTTGTACATATTAAGTAAATGTCTTAGTTCATGTACAAGGTTTGAGCCAAAGCTATTGGGTTCGGCTGAACCAATAGCTAATATTATACATCCGCTCATGGTGCTCAACTGCTTTCTCACATGCTCCAACACTGGATAGTTAATATGCTAAAATTGGGTATATCTGCTATAAGTTTAAAGGGTTTGCAGATATCTAGACAAAAATTTTGTTTTGTCCCTTTCTTTTCTCTTGAAACCCATTTCTAGCATTATTTTGCTTACACCATTTTTCAGGAAAGTTAAAGTGGGCGTCCATCCAAATATGGCCTCTGAAGAAAGAGAAGAGTCATTAGCCAATCATCGCATCAATGGTCCTCAAAGAGAATCCAAACTGGAATTATTTGGCTTTGATTCTCTGGTAAATATTCTAGGTCTCAAGAGGTAAGAGGTATAAATTCTATGTCTCTTTTGTTTTATTTTTCACAAACTTCATTTGCTGGTAAAATAATTCAGGAAACTCTTTTGCTCTTGTCATTCTTCTTTTGCTTAATACCTTTCTTGAGATAGTTGCATTTTGACATCATTGGAGTTGATTTTAAGTTTTCTGGTGGGTGATGCAAATCGAAGTCAAGACAGAGAAGGTCTTCCATCTATCTAGAATCTACTAAATTAGTGCTTCCGGCTAGCATCTCTGTTAGTCCAGCATGCTTCCTTTTCAGGAACCTTTCCTCCAAAGTTTGTCAATCTTTTACATTCTTACTGATATCGGCTCTCAAAAACTTTATCTGCTGATCTTTCTTTTGAAGTGATATTTTGAGTCTCCTCATTTGAAGGTTAAGTTTGTGATATATAAAGTAACTTGTCTAGCTACAAAGCAACTAGAAATGTACATCATAAGTTTTATATCATGTTCTTATCTAGATTTTTGTAGGGTAAATGTTTCGTGTTCTTACTCACATTTCCTTTTATTCATTGTATTGTCAAGTTGGAGAGGAGAATGTTCTTTTCCCGGGTGAAATCATTTGAGATTTTAGAAGGCAATGCATGTAGATTCAATTGACCTGGAAGAAGAAGAATTGTTAGTAAAATCAATTTAGAATGCAGAAATTGTTAGGGTTTCACTACACATGGAGATCAGCGTCAGAAAATAAGGGTTTGATTTGTGGAAGATAGAGGAGAACAGGCAACTTTTTGATCACCATGTGCTTCAGAACTACGTTGGAGAAAGACTATAAATTTCCTGACCCAAAATCAGATGGGCCCATGACTGACACTTAGCCAGCAACTACCACTAAGTGAATCTTGAACCACTCTGGATAAGTTAAGCAAAATAGTATGCATCTCATATAACAGAGTCAATTTATATCCATAATATGATAATCATATCATAACAGGAATGAAGTATTGAATGAAGTATAAAGTAAAAAGAACTCAAACTGAGCCTCCACGGAAAGAAGGTGAATAGCTCACCACTGCTGCTGGATAGAATATGCGCAGACTTAAATGTTCGTTGCAGTATCTGCCTCAATATCTATGAACAAATTAAGGGAGTGAGTCATCTAGACCTAGTAGGCATCCTCAATCTGTTTTTAAAAACTTGGACCTTTTCTTTTCAGAAAACAACGCATGCATGATCAATGTGCAACTGTATATGGACTGACCTATATTGAATTGGGCTAACTCTGTGCGCTAGAGCTAATACTGAGGCTGAAACTTTGCACTTTTGGTGCCTGTCTAATGCAATCATGAGCTTGATACTGATGAGGCTTCCTTTAAGAGACCAATACGCGTCGAGCTTAAACCACGAGATAGTCCCACAATACCGTATTATGAGACCATGATTACTAGCAAATACTGATTTGGCCAACACTCGGGGGCATAACTGGCTCAAATTTGGGAGCATAGGATTGGCCCCTGCTCGGGTTTCTGGCTCACTCAAGGGAGGATAGAGAAACTGGCCCATGCTTGAAGGCATAAATGATCCACACTCAGAGACATGAAAACTGACCCACAATAGGGGGCATACAATCCACATCTTTATATGTGGCTTTGGGATGATAGTCCTTACTAGTCGAAGTAAACATCCACTCGATGTCCATTCCTACATCTTCCATAATGCATCATATACTATGCAACATAAGTGTACAGCTTTCATGTTCATGCTCAAAGAATGCAATCAAAACACATGTACTTAAATACATCTGAAGTTGTAACATGCAGCACAACAATTTATCAAAGCATATGCAGTGTATAAAGCTAACTCATAGCTCAACAGGTTTCTAATTGTACTTGCAAATGAGGTTTATTCTCAACAAGTGTCATGACTCAGCCAGCGCTTGCTAATCTATCTAAATAATAGTTCACGGTGTCAAATACACCCAAACAACTTATTACTCAAACTTGGCTGGTTACAAATGGTTCATGCATCACTCAACACAACCTTTAGAAAAGAGGATTATTGATATGCATTAGGTGTTTCTCTACCTTCACAAGGTAGGGTTGAGGCTGCATACACACCATCATCCCTAGACCTCACTTGTGAGATTACACTGGGTATGTTGTCGTTGTTGTTGTAGTAGGTGTTTCCTGTGCAACAGTGAGGAAGCAAACTGTACCCCCTCTTCTTTTATGCCTAGTGGCAAATCAGATATCATCACCATTTCTTAATATATTCAGGATACCTTTTGGCTTTTGTCATGGCATACACAGTAAGGGAGCTATTGACCAGCTGGTGTTGGGGAAATATATCGTCTAAAGAAGGTTTGGAACACAGTGCATACTTGTGTTTGGGTATTATGGAAGGGAATGAATGCCAGATCTTTCAAAGCGAAAACTGGGGTGGTTTCAAGAATTAGTAGGCTTTTAATTTCTGTTGATTAGGATGATGAGATCAAATATATTAGATAGTTATCCCAGCCAAAAATGGTGTCTGATGGCACCCTAGTTAAGAAAATTCCATGGAGCCTACTTTATGGAAAATGAACAAAAAATACAGTAGACTATGGTTTATTACAGGAGCTTGCTTGCTTTAGGTAATTTGGACAGAAAGGAATCAAAGAAGTTTTAACGAAAAAACAGAATCAATTGATAGAGTTTGATAAAAATGCTCTTTTTCTGGTCGTTTTGGTTTAACATTCTGGATGTATATGATTTAGACATTTTTTTTGGTTTCCTAAGCTCCGCTTTTGTTTTATTGGAGATGGATTTTGTTCTACAATATTCTTCACTTCTTGTTTGCTGTTTATATGAAATAAAAATATTTACTTGTCAAAAAACAAAAATGTCCTTAACAACTACTTTCTAACTTCAGTTTTCTCTCAATTTTGTTGGTTAAATAATGGGGGAGTTCTTATCAATCTTGTTGTTCCAGTATGACAGGGGATCAAATTCAGGCCCCATCTAGTCCCAGAGATGGTGAGGATGTAACTCTCACGCTTGAGCAACCTAAGGTACTTGAACTGATTTGTTGAGCATCGGTTTAATTTCCCTGAAGTTTTTTTGTCATGCACAATTAAGATTATATCATGTTCATAGAAGTTCTGATGTGGAATTCATTTTCAGTCTTGATTTCCGTGCCCTTCATTTTCATCTCCTATGCCTATATCTAGGGGTAAAAACTGGGGACTTTCCTTTTCTGAATGAGTAGTAATGGACAGTGGGCTATACTATGGATGTTTCTGAGCAATTAAGTGTTTGGGATATACGATTTATTTATTTAGGATTAAAGAGACAAACTGGAACATCTAATGTTGAACTTAATGTCAAAGAGGAGGGGATAGCATGATCTACTCTAGTCATCATCTCTTGAGATTCATTGGCCAATGTGACAGTTAGAGGAGATTGAGGAAAATAATTTGTGAATAAAAGAGATCTATTACCAGAGAGGCAGAGATATCTTTACTTATTAAAAGAAGAGATCCATTACCAGAGATATGACTAGAAACTCTTGAGTCAGTGGCCCAAGGTCTAAAGTAGAGTGCTGAGAGATATAGGCAATAGAGTTTCCAGTTTGAATGACAGAAGTTGCTCGTGGAGACTACTTAAGTGCCTTTTAAAGGAGGTCTTAGTGTAATTAGATAAAGAAACTATAGGATTGCTCAAATCTACAGATATCATTTTCTTGTAATCAAAATTTTCAAATTTGTGTGAGACACCCGATGAGTTATAGAATAATTGAGGAAGAGCCAGAAAGCCTTAGATACACGTGATGAAGAGCTTGAAAAGGAGTTGGAATATGGCTTACTAGTTGTGGGTAAATGTAACTAGAGCATACTGTGCATCGTAAATTGTCACTAGGAATATATCGTTCACCTGAATTTTTGTCGCAAGAATAAAAACTCAACTAGGGATGATCGGTCTTGGTTGAGATACATAATGTCCAAAGTAAATTGAAAGCCGCTGGAAAAGAAGAATCAGGAAAAAAGCTGACTGAAACATTTTAAGTTTCCTGTCACTAAAAAAACAAAAAATGATAGTGTGAGGGTCGATTAAGTTTTTTTTCCCTCAACTTTTAAAAAGCATTAATCGATCCTTCACACTATCAAGAAATAGAAAAAAATGACTTTTAACTTAGAAGCTCACGGGAAGAGGTGCTTGCTGATTCAGATGATGACATTCTTCTTATGTTGTGCTCAACGGGGATCCAAGGCCTTGTTGTGGTATTGGTATACAAAACCCTCACAGAAATCAAGAAAGACTCAAACAGACTTACTGGTCACAAGTAATACACGTCACAATGCTTCTCTTTTCCCAGACGTTGTTGGCGAATGCACAAGGAGTAGTTTCTTAGCAAAACTTGATATCATGTGGAAAAAAGTGAAACAGGAGGAAAAGTTGAGAGAATGCATGAAGATCACATTTTACCCAGTACATAGTTCTCTTTTTGACGTGGGGCAATAACTCTATATTACATCAATCATAACTGATATTTACACTACCTATTTAACGTAACTTCTTTTGCTGCTTTTACTAGCTTGCTTTTGGATATACTAAATGTGACACGAGATACTTCTTAGTTACTTAGCTATGTGATTAACTGTTAAAACCCTTTTAAATTTTTTTTGAAAAATATTCTTTTGAAGAACTTTTTAGAAGTTTGTGAAAGATAAACGTTTTTGGATATTTGCAATTTTTTGATGTTTGGTGAGTGGAAGGAGAATTTTTTGGGTTTAAAATGTGTCTAAAGGCACTTCTCTCACTTGAAAGTTTTTCGTGAAATTTCTAAAATAGATTTTGGGAACAACTTTAATAATAAGTTTTTAGGATTTGTTTACATTTCTGAAAAATTCCCACATCCAAGCACATCCTGTATAATGGTTATGTGTGCATTTTTATTCCATAGAAGATTTTTTTGGTTCAGAAAATGTCTTCAGATAATTTTTTTTTTGAAAAATTGTTTATATAGTTTCCCCAAAAGTTTCCCACACCCAAGTACCTCCTGAAAATTGAAATCTCTGCATCCTACTATAGTGAAACACAAAATTTGAACATTGTTATAGGTTATCTACCTTCTCCCTTGCCTGGCTTCTCTTCTAGCTTCTTTTGCTGAAGTTTACTTGTGGAGTTTCTTTTTCCTGCTGAATACTGAACACCATGTTATAGAGAGTTGTATATATCTGCAGTTTCCTGTTCAATCTACATTTAATTTTCACCTTGTTATCTCCCATGCTGTCAATTTGTGTTATATAAACCTTCACATGTTCTTTTTATCTTGTGCTTCAACGTTTAAAAGTAAGACTTTGACAAATCTTGGACGCACCTGGCTAGTTAATTTTGTAATGATGGGTTGCTTAATGAAGCTCTTGAGTGCATTTTTAACATCTCTATATGTGAAATATTTTTGAAGCCATCTGCAGATAAATCTGGCACACTGATGGGAGTGTTCATGCCATGCTTGCAAAATATTTTAGGGATTATCTACTACATTAGATTTTCGTGGTAAGTTTGCATACTATCTAGTGTATCATTTAATTTCTGTCAAAAACTTTTTTGGTTAATTTTATCATGCCTTAATAAAAGTGAACCAGTTCTGTGTTCCTAAAACTGGCACCTCATGGACTATGGTGAACCTGCTCTTCAGTTTCAATACTACCCATTTTGCATGTAATATTCGCGTCTTGCTGGTTTTCTCTCACTATATGGAAGTTTGCTGGGGCTATGTTCAAAGCAAGTTAGTCTACATTACTAAAGTACCAATCAGCCTCTTCTCATTACTCCAGAAAGGTGTGGTTATATTGATATCATGATATACTTAAACTGATCTGCTCCTGCCTCCACCTTCGACAATCTCCTCATATAAAAATTAATTATTGTGAGTAGAGATAGAAGGGGAGAAAAGTTATCTTCGGGTAAGATGAGGAAGTGAAAAGGAATAGGAAAAGGAACTAACAGCAAATGCTCCCGCTACCTTTGATCTACTTGTGTTAGTTTGATGATAATATTCTTTCTCGCTCTAACTCGAAATAACCACTCTTTTTGCGTTGGTTTGTTTTGTGGATACTGCAGGATTGTTGGTATGGCTGGCATTGGCGAGTCATTGTTGCTGGTTGTGTTTTGTGGATCATGTACATTTCTGACCACAGTATCATTAAGTGCTATTGCAAGCAACGGTGCGATGAAGGTGGGAAAAAAATCATCAGATACAACTTCTATGCAGATTAAAAGGATAGATTTTCAATGTCAGTTCCCAGTATAACAAACTTGCATTGATATGTGTATCTCTGTTGGCCAACATTGGCTAGACAAGAATATGGATGAGTTTTGACTCTGCCATTCCATCTCATCTAAAAGCTTGACCTGTTAGAGAGAGCATACTTTTAATTACTTAACTATGTCTTCAACAATCTCCTTGTAGCTTATTTGGTTAATGATATCCTAGATTTGTTTTCTCTAATCTAGGGTGGTGGCCCTTACTATCTCATTGGTCGTGCATTGGGTCCAGAAGTTGGTGTCAGCATTGGACTCTGCTTTTTCCTTGGGAATGCAATTGCTGGAGCAATGTGAGTATACATCTGACATTATATTTGTATGAAGGAACTGCTAACTTAGAGGAGGTGCCAATGTATGTTAAGTTGCTTTCATCATTTCAAACTATCTACTAAATTTGTGTTGATGTCTGCTCTTATATGTGCCTGCCGGTTAGGTATGTACTGGGAGCTGTAGAGACTTTTCTAAATGCTGTACCAAGTGCTGGCATCTTTAGAGGTATTCCTTAAATGAGATTGAACTTTTATACAACAACAATATGCCCAGTATTTTCCCACAAAGAGGGTTCTGGGGAGGGTAAAGTGTACGCAGTCCGTACCACTACCTCAAATTGAGGTAGAGAGGCTATTTCCGATAGACCCTCGGCTCAAGGAGATTGAACTTCTATGATTTAGAAAAATGGCTTCGGTATTATCTGTACCTTTTTACCGTAAAACCATCTAATGTCCTCCCTGACTTTATCATAACATTTACACCAGTAACTTATTGTTGATTTTTGATGGATAATACTGTATTGTTTTCAAATTCATTTGTATACTGAACTTCATTTCTCATTGATGCAGAAACTATCACACGAGTTAATGGCACAGATATTGCAGAGCCCATTACAAGTCCAAGTTTGCATGACCTGCAAATTTATGGGATTGTTGTGTCTATTCTTCTCTGCTTTGTTGTTTTTGGTGGAGTAAAAATGATCAATCGCGTTGCACCTGCATTTCTTGTCCCTGTTTTATTCTCACTGCTTTGCATATTTATCGGCTTCTTTTCTGCGAGGCATGATCGTCCAGCAGGTTTAAGTTGTCTATGCCTTATTCTTATTCTTTCCTGTCTTCCTTGAGAGGTTCTTGAAAACTTCGTCTGTTGAACACATAGTTAAGTAATTAAAAGTATGCTCTCTCTAACAGGTTTAAGACCACGAGTTCTCAAGTTAGCTACAAGGAGATTGTTGAACCGACATTGAAAATCTATCCTTTTAATCTTCATACAAGTGTAATTAAAACTGTAATTAAAAGTCACAGAATTGTCATGGCATGTTTATGACCACGAGTTCTCAAGTACTTTTGGTATGTGACGAAAGTTTTACTTTCCTTCTTAAGTTTCATGCCTAGTCAAATACCACTATATAAAATGAAACTGAGGAGTAAAAATTATTTAAGAGCATGCTTGACGTTGACGGTGATGGTAAAGGGTCTTCTTTGCTTCTTGTTTTAGTAGACCCGTCTTGACCACATTCATCAGCTTTCGCTCTGTTAGTGGAGTCAATGTTTACTGGTATTATTGAAATGGTCTTTGCTTTACCCCAATTCGATATCTCAGCCTCGGGTATTTTCACTATTTTATGTTGGTTTAGTAACCCTTCAGTGGTTCGTACATCGATCTAGTTAATTTTATTAGTTTGAGGCCACAGTCGAACATTGTGTTTCTTTTCTTTGAATAAATTGCATCTTTGAAGCCATATATGGAAGTCAAGGGCTACATATTATTGATAATAAAAGGCTGCAGAATATCAATTAATTACTGGTTTTGCTAAAAAGAATAAATTCTCTTCAGAACTATAACTCCAAGCAAAATAAAGCTAACTTGGAAAGGCAATCAAATAACATCATAATCGTAAAACTACTAGGAAAAAACTGGAGAAAGTAACCTAAAAGAATGCTCAGCTGTAGACATAGAAATGCCTTGGCTACAGTAACAACTTTGCTACAGTAATGTGAATTGTAACTGTGCACGGTGCTTTTGTGAACGATACTTTATTCCCTCCGCTTCAATTTGTTTGACCTACTTTTTTTTTAATCCGTTTAAAAAGAATGACCCTTTCCCTTTTTAGCAACTCTTTAATTCCAACTTTCCACATGGCATGTTTAAAACCACAAGATTAAAGGGCTTTTTGGTACATTCGATATATCCTTAATTTAAGACCACAAGATTCAAAAGTCTTCTTTATTTTCTTAAACTCCGTGCCAAGTCAAGACAGGTCAATCAATTTGAAACGGAGGGAGTATTTGCTTCCTCTATTCCTGCGTCATTTGCATTTTATGAGAAAGCATTTCTGTGCTCCTTTAAGCATTTCTGTGCTCCTTTACGTATGATTCATTGGTTAGATTGTAACATGAAATGGCAAGGGAGGAGTGAGCTTTCTGAAATGGAAGCGTGAATGTTGATTCACTTATTCTTCTTTCTCTAGTGGGATGGATTCCTGTGTTACGATTTTGAGGACTGGTGTAGGGTAAAGATGATTTAATTTTACTTAATTATCACTTTATTGATGGATATAGAAGATTCATATAGTAAATCCCAATTAATTTGGGATTGAGGCTTAATTGATTGAATTTATTATCATATTAGTGATATAAGCACTGTTCTCCCTAAAGTTTCAATACTCATGGTTTTTATTTCTCTATATATGTATATGTCACCTCACCTTTTTTCTCTGTTGCTATGCATGGTACAGTCGGGATCACAGGGTTGAATTTGGAATCTTTCAAAAATAACTGGGGATCTGCTTATCAGATGACAAATAATGCTGGAATTCCAGATCCCAATGGCAAAACATATTGGAATTTTAAGTAAGGCATGCAATTTCCTTCATTTTACATTATCTTTTTGCTAGGATTAGTTATTCGCTCTTCTTTCTGCCTTTTACTTCAACGTGCATTCTGAAAGCATTTCGAACTAGGTCTAACATTTGTTTCCTTATCCATATTAGTGCATTGGTAGGTCTCTTCTTCCCTGCTGTGACAGGGATCATGGCAGGTTCAAACCGTTCGGCATCTCTAAAGGACACTCAACGTGCAATTCCTGTTGGGACCTTAGCTGCAACTTTGACTACTACCGGTTTATATCTGGTTTCAGTGCTACTATTCGGAGCTGTTGCAACTAGAGATAAGCTTTTGACTGACAGGTAATATGAAGTACTTTATGATACATTGACAGGTAATATGAAGTACTTTATGATACATTATCATACTTTCTGGTGCTGTCCTTGTTCCTATCTGCACATTGCAGTTTTGAGTGATTTGCTTTTTTAAAATGAGTGTTGAGTATATTTGTTGGAGAAAGATATAGCAACAACAACAACTCTACCTCAATTCCAAGCAAGTTGAGATCGGCCATATGGATCCTGGGTCCTCTCTGTCTGTGTCCACTACATGTAGTGCAATTTCTAACTTTTCCTTTCTAAATTGATTAGTGGTGGGGAGTGTGTTAAGAGTCTTAAGGCATCTTTTCTTCTAAAGTGGAATCATCAAATTATTAAGACACTTTATTTCTTTTTAAAGTTGTAAAACTCTGTTTAGAGCTTGACATGAGATGTTTTTATGAGGAACACCTCTCTATAGCCTCTCCATATTTGATCATATTTGTTGGGAGGGAAAAAGAGAAAGGTATGAGGTGAGGAAATAAAAACAGGAAAGGTAAAGTTTATTTCCGTTTAGGCAGCAATTGTAGATGATGTCATTCTACCTGAAACTGCATCTAATTCTTCATTTTGTGTGGAAGAGGTTATTTCAGGATGCTTAATGGTATTTAGTTCACTGATCAAGAAACTTAAATTGGTATTCACTGAATTACTAAAACTATTTGTGCAGGTTATTTACTGCTACAGTTGCCTGGCCATTTCCAGCTATTGTTTATGTTGGTATAATCCTCTCAACCTTGGGGGCTGCCCTTCAAAGCCTGACTGGTGCTCCACGTCTCCTAGCAGCAATTGCAAATGATGACATTCTACCTGTTCTTAACTATTTTAAAGTGGCAGATGGACATGAGCCTCATGTGGCTACTCTCTTCACTGCCATCATCTGCATTGGTTGTGTTGTAATCGGGAATCTAGATCTTGTCTCACCTACTTCAACAATGTTTTACCTCGTATGCTATGCTGGTGTGAACTTGTCCTGCTTCCTTCTGGATCTGTTAGATGCCCCCAGCTGGCGACCTCGGTGGAAATTTCACCACTGGAGCCTCTCTCTTGTTGGAGCATTACTTTGTATAGGTATCTTCTTGGCTGCAGCTGTTGGACAATAGTTATTTTTTCCTAATTATGGATAATGTAGATGAAAACAACTAAATCATTAATCCTAATGGGGTATAACTATCCCACATGGGCTGTGTAAGGACCTCCGAAGGAGTTTATATAAGGATCTTGGCTTGTTGTACCCATTTGCTTAAGGTTTTGGGTTGGATGCTCAGATTCTTTCACATTGTATCAGATTTGAAATCTATTTTTAACCCTCGTAAGTCTGTATTGAAGTTCACGTGTGAACCTAAAATCAGGTTATACATGTGGGAAGGTGTTGAGTGATATATTTCTCCTACATTGGTTGTGTAAGGGGTTCACAAGATCTTCTGAAGGGGTTATACGTGTCTTTATATTTTTTCTGACTTAAATATAATGAAGAAGTTTAATTCTAAGCTGTTTACTGTTCGAAAATTACGGATTCTCTCAATTTATAAGTTCTGAACAATTTTTTTCTTTCGACCACCTAAAAAGTTTCTCTTGGGTATTTCAATTTTCAGTTTTAGCATTTCATGACAATTTGAAATGTTCATGGGTTTTCTTAACCCCCCTCTTCTTTTTTGGATACTTATCCGAAATCAAATACCCCTATGGTCTCTGTAACTTCCCATACTTTTTCTTCTACAAGTTGGTCATTTTGATGATCTAAACAATTAGTCAGGGATCTTATTTATATCCTCGTAGCTCTTCCTTCCTTTACTTCTTTTGTTGGTGTTGTTTATGACTTTATTCTATCCTTTTCTCTTCTATTTGGTGTGTGTGTGATACTACCAGAGTCCTGCTCATCCTTTTGTTTGAGAACCTTGTGAAATGACCTTGTTGCTCTCCCTTTTTGCCTCATATACTGTAGCATGTGGGTTGGCTTCAACTCGTAAAATTTATTTTGTGTTGATATGTCATTCTTGCTTGGGTCATCTTTGCCAGGAGAAGATACTTCATTTCATTGAGTGGCACTTCCCAGATTATCAAATCCTCTTCATGTTTGTGACCTTCATTTGCTAAACTTGATTTTGCACCTCTGCTACCCAATCCCAAGATTGATTCAAATAGTAAAGATGCTCTAGTTTGCTTTCCTATAATTTATCCCATATTTGCACTTTTTGTTATGTAGTTTGCTAGAGTAGGCTATGGGACAAACTATAGAGGTAGTCATCATACCTTGAAATTAATGTTTTCACTCATCTGCTCTCTTCCTCCAGTTCAGGGTTTGTTTATCTTTTTTTTTTTTCTAACTCTTCATTTGCAGTGATCATGTTTTTGATATCCTGGGCATTCACTATTGTATCACTAGCCCTAGCAAGCCTCATTTATTATTACGTTAGTATCAAGGGGAAAGCAGGAGACTGGGGTGACGGTTTTAAGAGTGCGTATTTTCAGCTTGCTCTTCGCAGTTTGCGATCTTTGGGAGGTATGTATGAATATTTTTGCATAATTTACACAGCTTGGATTCTTTTGTACTGCTCTTTTCTTGTTTTCTCAGAACTTACTGTTTCCTCCCCTATGTTGTGTCTTTTATAATTGGGTAAGATTGAGTGAGGGAAATACGAAAGTTTAGATTTTCACTAAAGGAGCCATAATGTACTTATTGTGATTGGTTGTTTCTCTAATATATTGTATATGAGGAACTGCATTTTGTTTTGTTTCCAAATCGTTGTGCTGCACTTTGGTTCCATTTGATATAAAAATTCTATTTTTACGAGGAGAGAAATATGAAAGGACATCATTATCAAAAAAAGAAATATGAAAGGACATGTGAAACTCTCACCACCTCTCATTTAATTGTTGGTAAAGTAAGGACAATTTTGGTTCTTTGCATATACTTAGCTTATGTAAATCTTTTTTTTTTTTTGTTATTTTACTTTTCTAAACTTCATGACTGGTCAAACCCCCGCATAAAAATGAAATAGAGGGAATAATTATTTGAAGGGTCAGTTTTGTCTCTTTCCTTATTAGTAACCTTTTAAGGAACTTATTGCTACCTCCGTTTAGGTTTAACCATAGACCTAGACCTCCCTCCAACTTAAGAAATTACATCTATACACGTTTAAATATGTAAAATTTTATATTTGTATGATCTTATTTAAACATTCAATTGCATATGCAGCAAACCAGGTACATCCGAAAAACTGGTACCCTATCCCGCTTGTTTTTTGTCGTCCTTGGGGCAAGCTGCCAGAAAATGTGCCGTGCCATCCAAAGCTTGCCGACTTTGCCAATTGCATGAAGAAAAAAGGCAGGGGAATGTCCATCTTTGTCTCTATTATCGACGGAGACTACCATGATCGTGCTGAGGATGCTAAGGACGCTTGCAGGGAACTAAGTACCTATATTGACTACAAGCAATGTGAAGGTGTAGCTGAGATTGTTGTTGCCCCCAACATGTCCGAAGGCTTTAGAGGCATTGTTCAGACTATGGGTCTCGGAAATCTCAAGCCAAATATAGTTGTTATGCGGTACCCTGAGATTTGGCGTAGTGAAAATTTGACCAATATTCCTGCTACCTTTGTAGGAATAATAAATGACTGCATTGTTGCAAACAAGGCTGTTGTCATTGTCAAGGGTCTTGATGAATGGCCAAATGAGTATCAAAGACAGTATGGTACCATTGATTTATACTGGATAGTGAGAGATGGTGGTCTTATGCTTCTACTCTCTCAGCTCCTTCTTACAAAAGATAGCTTCGAGGGCTGTAAGATACAGGTTTTCTGCATTGCAGAGGAAGATTCTGATGCAGAGGGATTGAAGGCTGATGTAAAGAAGTTTCTTTATGACCTCCGGATGCAAGCTGAAGTTATTGTCATTTCAATGAAGTCATGGGAAGCCGAAGGGGAACAGCAAGAATCTGTTGAAGCATTCAGTGGTGCACAACGAAGAGTTGCTAGTTACTCGGAAGTAATGAAAGAGCAAGCACGGAGAGACGGGACTCCTTTGATGGCTGATGGAAAGCCTGTGTTTGTTGAAGAGCAACAAGTAGAGAAATTCCTTTACACCACTCTAAAGCTGAACTTAATGGTACAGAGATACTCGAGATTGGCTGCCGTTGTTCTCGTAAGTCTACCTCCTCCACCTCTCAATCATCCTGCAACATTCTACATGGAATACATGGACCTGCTAGTTGAAAATATACCAAGGCTATTGATCGTTCGTGGATATCATAAAGATGTTGTCACATTATTCACGTAGTTCTTGTTCATTTACTTATATTTTTGTTTTGCTTTAGCTAAAAACTCCCAATTTTCCCTTTTTTACTGCCCCTTAACAACAAAGTGGGGGTATATACAATATAGTTCATTATATAATTCTTTGTATTAAGGGGAATCCTGGACCAATTTTTGTTATCGTAAGATCTCAAGTTGATCAGCAGTCTAACGTAATAGCACATGATTAACTCTTAATCTTCCTTCCTCATACTTCATAACCCTTCCTCGGACCCACACCCATAGTGGGAGCTTTAGTGCACCGGACTGCTCTTTTATTTCAAATTTTGTTTTTGTGTATCTTTATTTTTTAAAAAGTATTTTCATCCTATATCCAATAGATACTTTAATTTCAATATTTTTGATGATATTATACTCGCCGGCATCCACTCTTCTGTCCTCAATGATCTTATCAACAAGCTTAAGTCCAGATTTGTTAAAGCAAGTAGGATTAAAATAAATATTTATTAGTAATTATTTACTTATATGTTTAACATTGAAAGGAAAATGAAAACGAAATGGTCAACACAGTTGGATTGATAAGGTAATATATCTCCATTAGACATATAAAAGTATAAAAATAGGAAAAGACTAAGCTGTTTGCGTCTGAATGTAACAACTAACAACTAACAAGAGGATGTAGACCTGGAAGTCAATGGTGTTAATAAGTCCAACTTATTAGAGAAGCATATGTTTCTCAATTATAGCTGTTTTTTGAATTTATTTACATACTATATTCATTCATTTTACTTGTCTATTATATTAATTTTTTTTTTTTAATTTTTACTTGTTATTTTTATCATATCAAGAGCAAAATATTCTTTTTTCATATTTTGCTCTCGACATAAATTATTTATTTTTCAAATTATTTTCAAGATCTAAGATTATACATCAATTAATATACGTATTATGCTAAAATATTTATATTAATTATTGTTTCTTAAAAATTGTGTAAAAAAATGAACTATCTCCTTGGCTAAAGCTTCTATCCCTATCATTAAATGACGACATAAAGAGTATATACTTAAATTTATATTCTCAAAACATAATTAATAAGACTAATTTGATAAAATAAATTATTACTAAATATTTTCTTAAAAGGAATGACAAATCAACAAGAACCTGCTATTTTAAAACGGATGGAGTATATTCTATTTCATGGGATCGTGGAGTCAACTCTAGGATAATGGTCTTTGTTTTTTTCTTTCTTCTTTTGTACCAATTGTTTCTGTGGTTATTTATTTTTAACACATTAAAATTGTTAAATCAATCCCACCCACCCCCGCATTTACCCAACATAATATATGAAAGGCTGAAAATCATTTAGTACGTCCTTTAATTTTGCTTTAAAAACCAACTCCTCCTCCCCCTTCTCCACTTTGAACAATAAATATTTTCCTCCTTTTATCTTAATGTCTTTTATAAATTTTATTTTTTTTTGGTAATTATTTTTAAATTCTATTTTGTCCTTGCATTATTAACTTTTATCTTTTTTTTTTTTAAAAAAAAAATATTGGGAGGGAAACAACAGTTGGAAAAGGCTGCTAATACCCCGTAGGCTGAGGAGCAAAAGGAGGAATCCGTCCGAGGGACTCGTATCTAATTAGCTAGTTGGTGAGGCAATAGTCTTTAAAATCATGATCCTTTTTTGGGTTTTTAATCTAGGTAATAAAATTTTATGTACAAAAAATAAATATTATTTTCTAGATTAAAAAAAGAAAAGTGAGAAGTACTGATTGAGTATATAAGTTAATGATGTTCTAAATGAAATAAATGAGCCCAATAAGAAAATTAATTAATAATAATCAAAAGATCTAATATAAGATACAAGTGAAAGTAGCAAGTAATAATAATTTTGTAAACATATTTCATGTAATACAATTTTTTTTTATAAAAATAGAGGTATGTTTTATAAAATTCCTAAAATTTTAAGTTATAATTTAAAATATATTTCATTAATGAAACCAAAACTCATTTTTAGAGTTTTATATAAACAATAAAGAATAAGGGAGAAGTGAAACTTAAACATATGCATGTCTCTCTCTCTCTCTCTCTCTCTCTCTCTCTATATATATATATATATATATATATATATAAATAAATACCTGTCCACTATTGACTTGATATACACTTTAAGAAACAATAAATAATAGGGATAATTTTAGTTAATGCTTTGAGAAATACATTGAATAATGAATACTATCAAGGGTAAAATGAACATAAATGTGTAAATTATCCATTGGTTTTTCAATCTGGACAAGTATTTTTGGACATATATTTCTATTAACATGGAAAAGATGGAAGGAGGGAGTAATTTATAAAGCAATTAGGTACGTAAATGATTTTCATCTTATATAAATATCAGCAGGTATATATATATATATATATGATTTTACTTCTCTTTTTCATTCTTGTGTTTATACCTTTTTATTGTTAGAAATAAATTCTTTCAGGCTCTTATTTCATATTTCTGCAATTATTCAGAGGAACAAATTAGGTATATTTTGTTTTGCTTCCATATTTTGGGATCTGAGATTTGATTGCTTTCTTTTGTTTGAGTTATTAGTATTTTTAAATTATTACCAGGAGTCAACATTCATGTCTTCCTCATTCATACAAAGAAATTTTCTTGTTGAAAACATCTTTCATTTAAGTTTTCTCTATCAATGAGAAGGAAAAAAAGGAGCCGAGCGTCTATCGGACAACAGCCTCTCTACCTCTAAGGTAGTGGTAAAGTTTTTGTACATTCTACCCTCCCCAAACCCCTTTTAATAGGATTAGATGGTTATGTTGTTGTTGTCTATCAATGAGGAAAAAAAAGATAGAAGCTAATGTAGAGTCCAAGTTACCTTTTACTATTATTTTCCTTTTCTATAATTTAAATGTAAAAGAAATTAAAATGCTTACAACTTACCATAATTGCCCATTAAGTTACCTGGCTGTGTAAAAAAAATGTCTACACCATCAGTGTATATTAGTTAAACTTTTAAAATAAATATTTATATAGTAACAGTTAGTTACAGTTATATTTAGTCTAACATTGAAAGGAAAGGAAAACAAATGGTCAACAGAGTTGAATTGATAAGGTAATACTATATTTATTAATAGTTTCTTGTCAGGTTTTGCTTTACGAAAGTTAATTTGGCTAAATTTTAAAGCTAAATTAAAATAGATTAATTTAATATTTTAAATTTTAAATTTTAATATTCGAAAACTATACAAAAAATACTAGTATAAGTTGCAATCTTTCTCGTATTAATATGATAAAAAATATTAATATGTTTGGAAGTCAACGGTGTTTATAATTCCAACTGATTAGAGAAGCATAGGTTTCTCAATTATAGCTGCTCTTTGGATTTTATTAACACGGCCTTTCTATTATTTTTGCTTGTTCATTATATCAAAATATTTTTTTATTTGTCATTTTTAGCATACGAAGAGAATTTTCTAAAATATAGTTTATTCTCAACATTAATACTTATTTTTTAAGTCAGTTTCCAAGATCTAAGACTTTATAAATATGTACAATCCAAATTGAATAAGTTAAAGTGAATGAAGGAAATATATTCTATTTCATGGGATGCTAGAGTCAACTCTTGGATAACGGTCTTTGTTTTTTCTCTTTTTTCTTTTGTATCAATTAAGAGGATTAAAAATATCAAAGGTAAAATCAATCTTACATAAAATAAGAGGAGAAAAATATACTACTTCTTCCGTTCATTTTTATATTAAGAAATAATAAACAATATGAGTAATTGTATTATATGATCATTTGAATATAATAAATTTAATGATTTGGAAAAAAATACATCTAGTGTAAAATAGACACAAGATGGTAAATTATCCATTGATTTTTTTAGACATATACTTTTAGTAACATGAACAAGTAAAGGTGGACAGAGAGAGTACCATAATTTAGGAAAAAAATTAATTTCTAAAACAAAATTAGTAGCGGAGTAGATGATTTCCACCTTGTAATAAATATAGTCCAATAAAATTTGAGACACTAATGTTGTGCTCTTTAGTATCTTTCCATGTACGAAGAATCAAGAAGATTTGGTTCACACACATACACACTCACACCCCTTTATATGAGTCTACGTACATTGCATATTACCAGTTGTCTTCTCTAGAGCTTTGAGCAAAATTCATTGCTAATCAACAGGTATATTTTTTCTTTCTTGTGTTTTTGTGGAGTACTTTTTATTGTTAGAAATGAATGAATTCTTTCAGGCTGTTATTTCATCTTTCTCAAATTATTCGGTGCATTGATTTAGGTAATTTTTGTTTTGCTTTTGTATTTTGGGATCTGAGATTTGATCTTTTTCCTGTGTTTCGTTTCGTTTATGAGTTATGAATAAGTTAAGTTAATATTATTACCAGGAGGCAACGTCGTTTTTCCATCAAGTCTTCCTTATTCAAACACAACAATATTTTCTTGTGAAAACATCTTTTATTCATTTTTTTTCTTCTTTTTAATGGGGCAGGAAATTACAAGATGGAGAATCGAATACGAGATATTAAGATTCTCAAAAACATCTTTTATCAATGAAAAGAAAAAAAAATGATCCCCTTCAATTCCCTCAAGAGCGCGCAGAGCTAGAGTTCTAGCTACGAGTTGAATAGAATTCTATTTTAAAATCTAGTTAATGTGTATAAATAATTTATGGTTATCCAGGAAGCTTTTTTTTTTTTTTTTTTAGAATCTAGAATTGATAAATTCAAAATTCTGGATTCGTTACGACTTGTAATGTAATCAGTTTTTTATGTATATTCAAAATATGCAGAAACTGAAACAATATGGGGAAGACGACGGAAATTGAAGTTCCAGGAGGAGCTGGAGGAGGAGGAATCAGGCGAAGAAACTGTGCGTGCACAAAAGAGGATTTTCTACCTGAGGAATCATTCAAGAGCTGGGGCAATTACGCGAAAGCGCTAAGTCAAACACCTACAAGGTTAATAGAACGAGCGCTAACGCGATCAAATGATGAAGCGGAGCTGGAGGCGAAGGCACGGAGTCATCATCAAATGAAGAAGACATTGACATGGTGGGATTTGATTTGGTTCGGTATGGGAGCGGTGATTGGAGCAGGAATCTTCGTACTGACGGGGCTTGAAGCGAAAGAAGAGGCTGGTCCTGCTGTTGTTCTGTCCTATGCCGTTTCTGGTCTCTCTGCTTTGCTCTCCGTCTTCTGCTACACTGAGTTTGCTGTTGAGATCCCTGTTGCAGGTAATCTACATTATTTTGTCATATCATGTTCATTTGGTTCTCTTTCTTAATTTCCCACCCACTTTTCATTACCTACTAATTTGGTTTGGTGCATAAGGTCTTAGTTTCCTATTCACTTTCTGGCATCTACTTTGGGATTATGATAAATTAAGATTCGTGTTGAAAAAGGTCTTAATTCTCACACATTTTTCGGTACGTACGTTGGAATTTCAATTAATTCGTGCCGCATAAGGTCTTAATTTCTCACACACTTTTCAATACCTATGGAGTATTTTGGGATCCCGACTAATTCAGATTCATGTCTGTCAAGTGCTAAGGGTGGAGGGATACTCTCTAATCCCACCACAAGCTGCTATTTTGAATTTTTTTAAATAATTAGGTTACTTCAAAATCGTCCATATATACAGTGGAATAATAACTTGGAAATGAGATAGATTACTTGGTACAAAAAATTAAAATGACATGATAGTATAAAATCTTTTACGTGATAAATGAATATCTTCACCTAAAATTACTTTTCGGTGTTAAGTTACGTTAGACACAGGTAAATTTATTGTCAAAATCGAGTTAATTTTTTCTGTAAGAAATTAAACAAGGAGTCTTGACTTTAAGCCTTTGTATATTACTATGATGAAAGGTTGAATTTTGATAATATTAGGCAACTGGCAAAGTACTCCGTTGGACTAACGGTAACGGGGCTTAAAAGATGGTGACAATTATTTGAAAATTAGGCAAAGTCGTGGCTTTTTTGGTCTGTGTTGCTTTTGTTTCTTCTTCTACTTTTGCCAAGGATGGTATATAAACGAGAGTTTAGATTACGACTCTTTTGTCGTTCTATAAATGAAAATAAGTATATAATCAACAGCTAGCGTACACATGCATTTGCCCAATAATTTTCACTTCCTATTTAAAAATGTTTGAAGTTTATTATTAGTCGAGTTGAAACACTAGATCCTAAACAGTAGGAGTAATTAATTAATTAAAAGTCTACATCTCTTAAATAATCCCACACTCAGTCGCTCACTGCAGGCCACCATGTTGCTGGTACTTATAGAATTGTATCTAAGGAATTAACTTACTAGGGGTATGTTGTCAGTTGTCACTACAGTGATAAATATGTTGAAAAAATATATTAAACGAATATTAATGTATACATTATTTTTTTTAATGCACCCTATCAAACTTAATAGTAACTTAGATAAAAATATGGTGCGAGTTGTGTATAGGTCGATAGTGAATCCAAAAGTTGTAGTTGTCCTTTTCTGAAGTCAGTGCCATTAAAACAGAAATTTGAATCTCCCACTCCCAGTCCCCACTAGGCATATGACATTGTGTTGGGCCCATGGTTGAAGAGTCAACATTCCAGGTTGGAAACGCACGGCTAACGTAACTACCTCCCTTTTCACATTTCATTTCATTTTTTGGGGTCAACTTATGCTTTAATTAATGTCAAAATTGACGTTGCTTCCAATCCTCATCTCCGGCTGATTTCTCTTCCTCTTTTTGTGGGGTGAGGGGTGGAAAGAGGCGGGGATAGTGAGGAAGTCAAAATTTTTATTTAAGGATGATTAAAATTTAATATATATGTATAAAAAATAATTTGACCTATATATTTTATATTTCTATATATACCTAGTATAATTTTTTGATGAAGAATTCATATAGTCACCCTTCACTACATGTGGCTATGTCACTGGTGGGTGGGGGTGGGGCTGCATAGGATAATTTGGTTTTTGGGTGGCGAACGACATAAAGGGGAATAATTTATTTAATTTGGGAAGCATGAGATTGAATTTTGAAGTAGAAGTCTTCGGATAGTGTTATGGATGGGTCGTCCCCATGGCTTTGGTCTAGTGGTAAAATACATAACGAAATGTGTCATGTGTGAGTTAGATGCACATTACAAATTTAAACGAATATAAAAACTTAATATTTAAGTGGAGAAAAATACAGATGTGGTTCCATTATCCACCCAGTATGATATCCTACACAATTGACCCTCTGGGAACTTTTTACCCATTTACACATTTATATTCCCCAGTGCACACGCGCCCATTAATTGTAAATTTTGGTTTTGGTGTCCTAAGTAATATAGTTTAATCCCTAATTTATAAATTCTGCTATCGTCTGAATTATATTGAACTAATTGTAAAATGTTGCTACTGCAGTTCGATCGACAAAATCTAGTCCCACATTTAATCATCGCCGATATAAAAGCCTTTCAATGTTTTGTCACTCAGCAATCATTTAATACTACTTATTAGTGTTGTATAATCTTATCTACTCTGTTAATTAAATGATTAGTAAACATGCAGGGGTCTTCTTTTTTATTAAAAAACTAACTGATAAAACTTAGGTACGTACAACTGAAAATGTCAAATTATTATGGTTATATAACTACATGAACAGTCCGGACTATCTTCATTTGAATAGCTTAAACTATTAGATACATCACACTTTTATTTACTTAATTATAGTTTCAACAATGTTCATGGAGTTTTTATTAAGAAATATGTACCAAGTTTAAAATGATTTTTTTAGGTGGTTCATTTGCCTACTTGAGGGTGGAGCTTGGTGACTTCGTGGCCTTCATTGCTGCTGGAAACATCCTTCTTGAATATGTGATTGGTGGTGCTGCAGTGGCTCGTTCATGGACCTCATACTTTGCAACTCTACTGAACTTCCATTCTGACAAATTCCTTTTCACGGCTCATGGTTTAGCCGAGGGCTACAACCAACTTGACCCAATCGCGGTGGGGGTTTGCTTCATCATCTGCGTCATTGCAATTAGCAGCACGAAAGGTTCTTCTCGTCTCAACTACGTTGCCTCGATCATTCACATCATCGTGATCCTTTTCATCATCGTCTGTGGCCTAATCAAGTCAGATACCAAGAATTACACCCCCTTCATGCCATTTGGTGCTCGTGGTGTTTTCAAAGCTTCTGCTGTATTGTTCTTTGCTTATGTTGGTTTTGATGCCGTTTCAACTTTGGCTGAGGAAACTAAAGATCCGGGTCGAGATATCCCCATTGGGTTAGTTGGTTCTATGGTGATTACCACCACTATATACTGTTTATTGGCTATAACCCTCTGTCTTATGCAACCTTATCAGAAGATTGATGCTAATGCTCCATTTTCCGTGGCGTTCAAAGCCGTTGGATGGGATTGGGCGCAATATATTGTGGCTGCAGGTAGGGGTGAAGCTACATTTTACTGTTTCTATAGATTAAATATTACTTTATATGTAGAATATATTAAATCTTTTAGCGAAATTTCTAACTTTGTCACTGGCTGCAGGTGCGTTGAAAGGAATGACATCTGTGTTGCTAGTAGGCGCGGTTGGTCAGGCTCGATATCTCACTCACATTGCGCGGACTCACATGATGCCTCCATGGTTTTCCTATGTTGATGAAAAAACAGGGACGCCCGTCAATGCCACGGCTGTCATGATGGGGGCTACCGCAGTCATTGCCTTCTTCACGAAGCTCGAAATTCTCTCCAATCTCTTGTCAATCTCCACCCTTTTCATCTTCACGCTCGTGGCCCTGGCTCTCCTCGTTCGTCGTTACTATGTGAGCGGTGTGACCACGAACGCAAACCGCAACAAGCTAATTATATGTATACTGCTCATCCTCGGGTCCTCCATCGCCACGGCTGCTTATTGGGGACTTAGCCAAAAAGGATGGATTGCCTACTGCGTTACTCTGCCTATTTGGTTTTCAGCAACTGCGGGAATTTGTATTTTCATCCCTCAGGCTCGTAATCCGAAGCTTTGGGGTGTGCCTCTTGTGCCTTGGTTGCCATCAGCATCAATAGCAATTAACATTTTCCTGCTAGGATCAATAGATAAAGATTCATTCATAAGATTTGCTGGCTGGACATGCTTTCTTTTGGCGTATTACTTTTTTTTTGGGCTACATGCTTCTTATGACACAGCAAAGGAATTCGAGAAGAGCAAAGGGTGGAAGAATAACATTGAAGAAGGAAATGCTGCTTCTAAGGGGGTAGATAGCAAAGATGCTCCTATTGCTTCTGGTAATTGAATGTTGTCTAAAGGTAACTGTACAACGTTATGTTCCTAGCTAGTGCTCACTAGATTTTATTTGTCTTGATATATGCATATGATGTTAGTCCGTTGTACAGACTGTTTTGAAGTAAAGAAGTGAAAGTTACTGTGTTATACTAGTATCGAACATTTGGCAGACTACCTTACGATGATTATGTTCCCTTCCGGCATAGGCCTCTTTGGATTATAAAGGAGATGGGAAGGTTACTTAGATAGTGCGATAACTCGATTCTGATTTAATATTCCTTTATGTGTTTGTCTTATATTGAGATATACCAATGAAAAGAACAAAAATCAGGTAAAGGAGGGGAGGGATTGCTGTTTTTATTCAGAATCGTTAAAGTAATCAGTAGTCTTAATTACCTCTTCCAATAAACGACTTGTTTTAACGAGTAGTTGTTGGCGTAATGAAGACTATGTAAGGTCAATAAGGCACAAGTATAGAGATGAGTCAATTTTTAAAAGTATATTTCAATTATTGATCAGGAAGTCGTAACTCACTGTCGTAATACGTAAAGAATTAAGAAAGCAAATGTGATATTTAAACTCAAAACTTTGAAACAGCTTTCAGCAGGTTAGAATGGAATTTTTTAACCTGTGGTGCCCCACTAGAGCATAACAGGTCAATCCATCAAAACTTGGGTAGATGGGAAAAAATCACAAGATGTTCTTTGTCTTTGTTGAGATTTGAACTTGAAATCTCAAAATTCTCCAACCACTTCGTTAATCACTAGGCCACACCCTTACGTGCAATTATAGGTAAACTCTACATATGGAGCATTTATTGGTAACTTGAAATTATAGTAAGTGACCTGATAGTGTAAAGATTTTTAGGGTTAATGTGTGTGAATTAAATCCATCAAAAATTGTATATGTGCTCCAGAGAGCCGATTATAATAGCCTTAAACCAAAGAGAGCCGATTATCAATAATCCTCGTCCTAGCTTGATAAAGTTGAAAATAAACTGAAAGTTTAGAAAACTTAGTTAATTGACATTTCAGGCAGAGTCACATATACTTGCAAAATCAACAACTACTATCTTCTACTCCTAATTATCTGCCTAGTTATAAGCTACTAAAATGCACTTGTCCTTGCTGCAATGGCTTCAATATCAGTAGTATTTGTACCTTTGCTCTCAACATCCTTGGCTGCATCATAGGTAGCATGCAATCCTATAAGCAAGTAGTACACAAGCAAAACCGTGGTCCAAATTGAAAATCTCACGAATGATGCACCATCAATCGAGCTCATGATGAACACATTAATAGCTATACTGGAAGATGGAAGCCACGGCATCAACGGTAATCCCCACACCTTAGGCTTTCGCGCTTCCTTCAGCGTTAAATTTAGCCCCAACGTGGCTAAAAACCAAACTCCAGCGCTAATTATGCACCCGACCCAAGTATTCTCGCTGATTGCCCAGAAGACACCCGATCCAATAGAGGACAATGTGATCAAAACCAAGAACAGGATGAGTTTGTTCCGATCCTTGTCCGGTGTTTCCCCTGACACGTAGTAACGTCTCACTAGAAGTGCTAGGGGGACCAGTGAAAACACAAACAGTGTAGCAATTGAAACGAGGTTTGCCAATATGTCAAGACTTGTGAAGAAGGCCATTATGCAATTCGCAACGACCATAACAACTGTAGCAGTGACAGGGGTCCCCGTTTTTTCGTTGATTGCAGCAAGAAATGGAGGGGCCATATGAGTTCTTGCAATGTGAGTGAAGTACCTAGCTTGGCTAATAATACTGGCCAGCAGAACTGTTGTCATCCCTTTCAATGCCCCAAATGCAACTATGTACTTTGCCCAATTCATCCCTACAGCTTGGAAGGCAATGGTAAAAGGGGCATTAACATCCACTTGATTAAAAGGTTGCATAAGGCATAATGTCGCGGCTAGGAGGCAATATATTGTGATAGTCACCACCATAGAACCAATTAGTCCCACAGGAATATCCCTACCTGCAGTAGCAAAGCAAGGAATTTCGTGAAGGGTGTTTAAGATTTACTAACATATATATAGAAAGTAATATTCAACCTATGTACACAGCATAACTTTCAGTAGTTCCGCCAGTGCCTACCTGGATTCTTGACCTCTTCCCCAAGAGTTGCGATGCCATCAAATCCAACATAAGCAAAGAAGAGCATAGCTGCTGCTTTCAGGACACCGCGAGCACCATAAGGTGCAAAGGTTGAATAGTTACCCAAATTCGCCTGAGTTAAGCCAACAACAAGTATAAAAACCATGACCACGAGATGTAGTATGGTCAAAATGGAGTTGAATCGCGAGGACCCTTTCATGCTCAAGCATGCACCTGCGCAAATGACCAGTGAGACAACAACTGCTATGGGATCTAAGTGGTTGTAACCCTCAGCAAGACTCGACACATTGATCCGGAAATCATCAGGCTTGTGATTGCATAGAGTCGCGAAATAGGAAGTCCAGGATCGTGCCACACCAGCACCACTCACAATGTACTCAAACAGAATGTTCCCTGCAGCGATAAAGGCAATGAAATCGCCGAGTTCCACTCTCAGATATGCAAATGATCCACCAGCAACAGGGAGTTCAACTGAGAATTCACTATAGCACAACACTGAAAGCAAAGCAGCGACGCCTGATATGACATAGGACAATAAAACAGCAGGTCCCGCTAAGTTTTTAGTAGCTTCACCAGTTAGGACAAAAATTCCAGCACCCATTACAGCACCAATACCAAACCAAATCAAATCAAACCAGTTCAATGACTTCTTCATCTGATGCTGGCTGCGATCGCGTATTCCATGGAGCTCTAATTGGTCCGAGGAACGAGACAATACGCGGTCTTTAAGCCTTGTTTTTGTCTCACGTAATGCCTGAGCATAACTTCCCCAGTTGGTGAACGATTCTTCTGGCAAAAAATCGTCTTTGCTGTATCCACAGCCCCTCTTCTTTAGTCTACTATGCCTTTGATCAACATTTTCACTATTGCTATTAGTCATTTTGTCCTGCAAATTATGAGTAAAATTAATGTGTTAACCAAAATTAGTTTGCTTCGTAGGATTTGTTATCTGACCACTTACATTTTACAACAACATACGCAGTGTAATCACACAAGTGGGGTTTGGGGAGGATAGAGTGTACACTGCAGCAAATCAAAGTAGTTATGGAAAAAGAACTATGGCAATGGAGCAAACAAGTCAATTAATACGGAAACAATACATAGCAAAACCACTTAACATTTGAAGTACCAATATCTCCCTTGAATATCATATCAAACTTAATTAAACTTACCAACAAGGGTTGTGGTGGGATGGATTAGGATCCCTACACCCTTAAACAGAGATCTTGTGTTTACGACCTGAATATGGAAAAAATCTTGTTAAGGAGCACTTATAATCACGAGGGTGGAGCATGGAGAGGGTAGGATTGCGAGTGGAGTATGGAGAGAGTAGAATGTACACACAAACATTACCACTTTAGAAAACGATAGTAAAATCAGAAATATGATTAACAAAAAAAAAATATTAATGATTGGTTGAGTTTAACTTTGTTACGTATCATTCTTTAGTGAGAAATTGTCAAATTCGTTCCTTAACAAATCGAACGTGAAAAATTCGCGCCCCATTAGACTTCTAATACAGTTGAACCTCATTAGAATAACAATTAGTTATAACAGCATTGTATCAGCCTGAATTTCTCCCATTAGTTAGCATTCTACTTATAATAGCAACAACATATATTATAGTCATTTACTCTTTCTAAAATTATCCTTTGTAACAGTTATACTCAAATTATGTGTGTAACAATATTTTATAGAAATTATATTATGTATAAAAATAAAATATTACAATATTTATGATAAACATCATTAATGTCATGCACATAGTAAATTTCAAGTAGAATATCTCAAAAGAAAAAATTATGTTTTATATTATGCATAAAAATAAAATATTACAATATTTATGATAAACATCATTAATGTCATGCACATAGTAAATTTCAAGTACAATATCTCAAAAGAAAAAATTATGTTTAAATGGTAGGGATTAATTATGCTCTAACTTCACCAGAAAAAGATACTACTCCCATAGTAGTTGTCCACCTTACTAAATCAAGAAAGTATTAATTCAATTTTTTCATATTACCCTTGCAATTAATTTTTTTTGAAAGCGTTCACACTTGTTTATAGAGTTCCACTTCCCAAAAAGTTTTCTAAGGGGTGAATTGGTAAAATTACATTCTTATTTATGATTTCTTAACATGTGATAAAAATGAAAATGACCAACTAATATGGAACGGAGAGAGTACTGTTTATCACATTCATGTTCTTTTTTTTTTTTGGTTGAATTAGTTAACAAATACATTCTTTCTTGGTACACCAAATCATTAAACCAATTTTTTGTGTACTTTTGATTATAATAGCTAGATGACATCAAAACGTCAAATTCAAGGGTATGTATGTCTTTTCTTAATGAATTTTAAAATCTTCTGGCCCAATCAAATAGGAATATTAATTAAGATTGCACTTTTACACCTGAATATAACTCTCATGGAGTGCAAACCTTTCAAAATATGGCTATTAAAACAAAATTACATACTCTTGCTTCTATATTCGAAAATCTTACTGGGATTTAACTTATATTTCTGTATAGTAATACGAAGAATAAATCTACAAATTTTGGAAGTAGAAACCTCAATTAAAAGGTGTAATAACCTGTTTTCTATTTCCAAAAAAAAAGAAAAGAAACGCGATGAAGATGGCAACAAGAAATGTAGTAAAAATCTGGAATCAGTTATTTATGTGAAAATAGTATGACTGGTCAGTGCAAGATATGTGTCTTGCATATATAAACTTTTATCGATTAATCATGGTTACATGTCATATACTCTTCACAATAATTTGTGACTTAGGATTGAACTGTTAGATTCACCGAGTGCGATAAGAATCCCAGAAATGCTAGTTAATTTTCTGCGAGTTGGTCCCAATCTTGCTTGTACTGCTGAAGTTGAACGCGTAATATAAATAAAATTACACTAAATTTTTGTGACATATCATACATACACAAATCAATGTTTCTTTGTATTTTCATGCACAAGGGTATGTCGTATTTACGAGACAATACCAAACTAACTACATAAGAACAAGGATAAAGAAACAAATGGAGGAAGCAAAAGACAGATCAGAAGAAAATTCCTCACCAAAACCAGAAACTGGAAGCAAAATATTAATAACCAATACCAATACCAACACCAAACTAATGTACAAAAAAAGAACATCATATGATGTTAGGTCTCTATCTTGAGAAGGGAATTGAGTGATGTACTGTTAAACCTCTGTGCAAGACCTCGTATGACAAGGACGACAATATCACGGAGGTGCCGAGTCTGTACCAGCAAATCCACTTCACTCTCACTATCCACCACAATCCTCAGCCGGTGTTGATCATTTCGGAACAGCTCCACCTGTACAATGATGTGGATGTAGGAGTTAATCTTAAGCACCTATCATTATGCCGTACATTTCCTAGAACGTCCTACTTGTGCACGTTCTAGATTAGAAATAAACTTAACTGTAATGTATTGAGCGAGCATATGGACCTTACTTCCATTTTTTGTACTGCGTCTTAAGACCAAGGTTTTGCGCATCCTGAATTATTCCACCAAGTACCTACTACCTACTACCAGTCACCAGCAGAAGTACTAGATAACTTGCTCCCCCCTTCAAGGTTTAGGCAGATGGGAAGAAATAACCCAGTATTTTTTGTCTCTGCTGGAATTTGAAGCTTACTCTCTAAGATTTGCACCCACTACATTGATCACTAGGTCATATCCTTGAGTGTTATCTGAACCTTTACCTCTGAATCTCTTACAGAACGTATTCTTTCTAATGAGAACAGGTTAATCTAAGGTCTTCTGAATGCAGGATGTGTGCAAGCCTCGGTGATCTTGTTTTAAGGAAAAACTAAGAATTCTTCAACAGTAAAGTTAGTGTCCAGTTAGATAAATCCAAGCTATGCCCATTAGTACTCTGAATTTTTATAGGAGAACCATGCAATGTTTGTTACATAAATAAGATTCTCATCAAATACTATTGATAGCATCTGATAAGAGTAATTGTTCTATAGTGAAAAACTTTTACAAGTGCATTTGTTCTCAATCCACCAGGCTTTCAAAAGCTTACTGCCAGAGGAAATGCCCAGGAAAACCCAGAGGCACCTTGGAACATCCGAGATCTACCAAAACTGTAAAATTCCATCTCCCGCTGACTTACAGGCCGCCTGATTTTGGCACTCTAGAATGGACTTTCAGGACACCATAAAAAGGATACTACCCCATGCCCATGAACCAAGTAACCACAAGTCTGAGTGAGCAATAGTGAAGGTATAGCGTCCAAGAGAGTATCCTAGTATGGTCTAGTTAGTTTTTAGTGTCATGACACTCCAACGTTGTATGGGAACATATATCAACACAAAATTGTTTCCCCCACTCCAAAATCTACTCTACTAGCTTGCCTTCTTCACATAATCATAGCATGCTTATGATCAAGCCATATTTTGAGGTGTCTGAACCTAGCATCTATAAAGAACATAGTCGGGCTAGGTAGCATAGGTGGTGCTCGAACGAGTCTACTATCATGACAAAGTGGTAGAGAAAGGGGTTGAGGAGGTACATGCCCAAACCTATATTTAGAACAGAAATTGGGAGTCTCGGAAATAGATTTACTTACGTGGAATGGAGGGGCATATGTTCCCCGAACCTCAGTAGTGGGAAAAGAAGTTTTAGAACCAGGCTTCACCACCTTTACCCTCTTTTTATTGACTTCCAGAATTCTTCTTTCAAGATTCCCCATTCCCGGAACCTGCAAAGTTGAAATCATAAAAAGTTTATCCCTCATCTTTCTTACAATATGATTTGGAAACTAAAATAGAATAATGAATTAAAAGAAACTAACTTTCTTTGTAGATTGATCCTTGTCACACAAGGCCTGCATTAATGACATCAAGTAATTGATGTTAACACGCTGAAAATAACAGCAAAGCCACACAGGGAAATAATAACAAGCTAGGGCTGGGAGAAGATGTAAACAGCACGATAAATACACAACACACACACAGACACACATATATAAGGTAATTTTATTAAATACAGAACTAAGATAGTCCGGTGCATTTACAAAATGATTGATACCTAGTTTATTAAATGATTAATACCTATTTAAGATTTTAACTATAGTGTGATAGCTAGGGGACCACCAACAACTTTAATCAAATCAAATCCCAAACTTTCAAACAGTTCGTATGGATTTATGTTATAACAAGTTGTTGTAGGGAAATTCAAAAGGTGAAAAAGGAGTCATCACACACAAGAAGGTCTGGGAAATAATTTCAAGAGATATATCACCTCAAACTTCACGGATCCAGTCTCAAGCTTCTGCTTTACTTCTTTAAGAACATCAGGCTCTACAATGAGGAAAAGAAAAAGAGAATAAAGCCAAGCATGAACAGTTGGATAAGAAGAAACAAAGACATTAATGCGAAGGAAAAAATATCTGTGTCAAACTATAACTGTTAGCGATCTACCTTACAGGAAGCCCAAAATCATAAAATAATGACGAAAAGAGAAAACAAATGAGTGCATTTTCCATTTAAATATATTTCTTCCCTTCACTGTTCTATAGGTTTTAATTTTAACCAATGTCCACCCAGACTCTGGTATCAAACTTCATGAGAATGATCAAGGTTATATTGGAATACTGCCAATTTAGAAACTTAAATTACCAGAATGAATGATGGACTGCTTATATCAAGATGACTTCTATGGAGCAAAAGGTGAAACGAAGAGTCAGTATAGTGATTTACACACTGATACACAAAAGGGTCCGATGATTCACTTATCCAGAAGGATAGAGGCAACAACACCAAATAGACATTTAGATGAACTTTTTTCAGTTCTTGGAGAACTAAGTGGATCCTTATAGAGTCAAAGATGTTTTTTTACCATGTAATCCTTCCTGTTTTAACAAGAATGTTTCTTGCACCTACAGCACAACATGTTCCATATACTAAACTGAATGCTCCAACAGAACAAAGAGAATCTGCTAGATCTCATGTACTTCAATGGGAAAAGAATATTTGATTAACAATCTTGTGCAAGTTTAGCAAGAAAAATGTTACTTATGGGATTGAGAAAGTCAAGTATCTACAGCTACCACCCATCATCAACAACTTACGCTAATTAGAATTATATTCAAGAAACAGAGATAGATGGGAACATACAGGAATGATAACTACACTTGTAAAAGGCAAAAAAACTGAAGTCAACTACTAAAAAAATTCTGTATAAAATTAACAATCAAAAAAAATAATTCATCATAAAATTACTGTATGTAGGTTTTTCAAGATGATTTACCAATTGCAATCGGATCTGTAGAAGCAGAAACAGGACGCCCCTCAACTCCATCTTCTCGAATTGGTGTATATATCACAACCAGCCTATAGCCCACATCATCAACATTAGCTTCATACATTCTTCCTGTCTCCCCTGCAACAAAACCATCTTCTTTCAGAAAGTTCCTATCAATTTCGCACAGTGCTATGCATAGATGAGATCTCCAAATGTAAAGGACCAAATATAAAAATGTGCAAAACTGGTTCCTCCATTATTTGGTTGTGGAACAACGGGTTCCTACACCAAAGGTTTAATCGCTTGAAAGGAGACAAGGTAAGTAGTCTATATATTGATAATTTGAATCTTGTCTAATAGATATGAGCCATTTGCTTGTTTCCCTCTTCTGATGCTTACTTTCTTAGTAAACTCTGATGCAAGTAAAACAATTGTAGTGGACATCGTAAACGATACAGCAAAGTGTACTAAATTTAATTTAATCTGTTATCAATAGGGGCGGAGTCACGTTTCATTCAGGGGGTTCGTCCAAACCCCTTCGACAGAAAATTATACTATTTATATATGGTTAAAATTAATTTCTATGTATATGTAGTAGATGTTGAACCCCTTCGGCTAATTCGTATGCTTACTTCTGAACCCCCTCAGTGAAAATCCTGGCTCCGCCACTGGTTATCAACCCCCTTCTTTATGCTTTTCTTGTTCTTATAGGGTGATTAATGGGGATTTATACTTAAAAATGAATAGTCAATAGATACAAAAGATGAATCTCCATAGATACCTTAATGCAAAATTAGGTGTATTAGTAATGCTTGTATTAGTGATGCTTGTGTTAGCTATGCTTGCATTTTTCTTATTCAGTGTTTGGTTTGGCGTATTAAAAATAACATGAATTGCATAATTTCTAAAAGAAAATATTTTTTTTAATAAAAATACCCTCCATATATATGGTGGAAAGGATGGGGAAAAAATTTTGAGAGATAATTGTGTCTTTAATCATGCTAATGCATGCATTAGAATCCATTGCATTACTAATACCATGGATTTTGAGGTATTAGTAATACACACCTCAATACACAATAGAGTGTATAACTAATGCTTGCATTAGTTATACATAGGCTAAAAATATGTACCAAACAAGGTATTAGTAATACACAAGACTAATACATACAGTATTCTTTTTAATACACTCTACCAAACGACCCCTAAGAGTTACAAAAAGCTCAAATTTACAGAGCTCCAACAAGATGTTATCATTGGGAAGGTCTAAAATTTTAGTTCCTTTAACACTTCATAGAGGAACCTTGCTGTCAAAGAGTTAAATATTTGCATCTGAACAACTTGCTTCTTCCTTTACTCCTAAGACAGTAAAACTTTTTATTATTTATGTTCGGACACAACTGGGTGGAAGGAAGACATGCTGTAAAACATTCTGAACCAAGGAAAACGCTCCTTGTTCACACTGCCTATCATGAGAACATAGTTACCCCAAAATCAGAAAATGGAAGACAATGATACAAGAGGAAATCACTGTTGAGAGGAAAAAATTTATCAAACGTTGATGAGGAAAATAGATAGAAACTTAATCAGAATCAGACAGTTCAGTGACTCTAATCATATGGATACGTTAAGTTGCGCAACTCTTAATTCAACAAATGGGTTAAGAAACCAAAATCAGATGGGACTATTTAGCATACCAGGAATGGAAATGAGGTCAGGACTTCCAACCATAGATCTAAGCCACTGAATTTTACTTTTGCCCTCCTTTCCTCCACTATAAACACCACGAACAGCATACAGATTGGTGTGAAAACCTCTACCTTCAACCTCCAGCTTGTCCATCCTAGGGATACCTGAAATGAAACAGATTCAAAAAACCAACTACTAAAATGGATTTATAGGAAACTTCTAAAATTACCAAACAGAATACATGATTGAGATGCCAGGGAACAAGTTAGATTATTCATTTGTCAAAAGAAAAAATAAGAATTATTTTATGATATATTAAAGCTAAGACTTCAACAACTAGGAAGAACATCCTTTACATGTAAAGGGGAGGTAACACATACAAGGATATTTATGGTTGTCTTTAAGTATTAACAAGTGGAAACTAAATTAGAATTTAAAGCTAGAAGACCTGGTGAAACTGAAGGAGTTTCAGCATACACTGGATCACTCGACCTTCCAAAGACATCAGACACGATGCATTCACATCTCAGAGAGCGACCTATGTCCTCAAATCGTAACCTGTATGAGCAAGAACGTTGTGATGGTAATGGCTCAAAGGACTTGTTATTTCCTGTTTCAGTCGAAATGAACCTGCAGCAGCCAATAAACTATCAGAAACTTCTCAATATACTCTACAATAGAAGCTTCAGAAGCAATCCAATCTTTGGATTATGCTAGATGACTCAATTGCAGTTTGCAATTTTGGATGAAGGAAATTATACTGTCTAGAAGTAAATCATATCAAGATAACACCAACTATCTGGGCTTCTGTATATGTCAGTTTTAAGGAAAGATATTTAACCAACTAACCCAAAATTATTTCCAGAGATGATATAGAACCAATATCAGTCATGAGATACGAGCATCTTTTGGTCCCTTTTTCTCCGAATATAGGAAAAGTAGCAAGTGTGGTAACAGAAATCATATCTATATTATTGCTGTCTAACTTGACATGAAATAATGTCTAGTAAATAATAATAATAAGCACTTAAGGAAAAACAGTTGATTCCCAGCATATCAGATGATGAAAACAGAGAAGTACCAAGTGTATTTGATGTCCTTCTTATACTTTGCCCATACACGCTCTTGAGTTTCACTCTTTGGAATGACTTCAACAGCAGTTAGTATGTCTCCTTCAACAGCCTTCCCAGTAAGAGCCAGCATCTCAATTCTTGGAATATCTGTGGATGTAGTGTTACTGTCAGAAAATTACCGTGGTAAAAAACAGTATGCTAGATAGCGAATGGAAACGTTCAAAATGAAGTATGCTCTACAGAGAAGCGGAACCACTAAAGAATATCTGCTGAGCTGAACATTTGACTGAGAATAAAAGGTTGAACTGTTGGAATTGTAGTAGAAGATTGAGAAAATCTTCTTTTCTGTTAGATTGCCCCACATTGATTGAGGGAACTGCTGTTGTCTCCTTATATGGTATTGGCAATTCTCACCTCATTCTATTAACGGTTTTCTTCGACGAGTATTTTATATTTTTTTCAAAACAATAAATATAACTTGTGTAGACCTAGATTTTGCAAGTAAATGGATTTTTCGTTTTACTGCTCTAGCCTTTAGACATCCTCGGTTGGTGGCTAGTGTGTCTTTGTATTTGTAAAAGGGGAAAAGAAAAAGGAAAGAAAAAAATCAGGTTTCATCACTCTGTGGTGAAAGAAGGAAAAAAGCTAAAGCAAAAAGTATTAAGGACAGAACAGAAGAATCAGCCATGAATGACGAAAAGGGAAAAAAAGATCTAACCGTGAAAAAAGTTGATTCAAACAGGAGTGGTACCCTGAGTGCAGAGGTAGCTGCACCTCATATTTCCATTTGTTAACCACTGCACCATTTGTCTATTGAAGATCATGGGTGCTCACTTATATATATATCCAACTTTTCAATACTTACTTATATAAATATCTAACGTTTGTGAGTGGTTGAGCACCCGATGGTAACCATGCGGGTTCACCACTGAGAAGAGACTTGATATAACCAACAATGTACAAGAGGGATTCTCATAGAGGAGTTTTAGGCTACATACAATATGATAGGTAAAATATCTATGTTGCCTAATAACGTAGCGAATATCCTAACATATCCTATAGAACATTAAAAATTTACTTACCCAAATTCAATGAATCTAGATATGTGTGAAGTTAGAAACATATTCTCTTTATACTCAACAACACCTATGAAAAGGTCTGTCATGCATTTATCAACTCACAAGTCACCAGTACATCGTTCTCTTATATTCATTTCTCAGTTACTTCTAAACTTTGCCATAAGCTCTTAATGGCACCAAAACAGTCAATCACGTGAAGGAGAAGAGTGGCAGTGTCGATCTCAAACTAGTACAAAACCGACCCATACATAAGGACCTCTGCATGATAGCTACAATAGACTATTACCTTATTTCAGATGCTATGATCAGACAAATACCTGGTAGAATCACATGAGTTGGCTCAGATAACCGAAGTTCTCCAATGACTGAATCTGAACGAACTGGCGTATATCTGCAAATTTCGGCTAACATGTTTTAGAAAGAAAAAGAGACTACACATGCATCTCTTCTTTAAAGTTTTTCCACTTGTCATTTGTTTATTTTTATTTTTTCTTTAACAAGAGTATGAAAAAAAAAAAAAAAAAAAGAGGGCGAAACACCACTGTGGAGGACCAAAAATTAATCTGCAAATGTAAGCATCAACTACTATGCCCCTCTATCTCACAATGAAACACTTCAAAAGCCAGCCAAAAATTTAAAGAAGTTGTTACCCGAAAAGTAAACGAGAATTGTAATCGTCATCTACAACTTGATAAGTTTTAGAACATGCTCCATCAATGAGAGTGATTGTTTCCCCATCAGTTTCTCTGTACCAGCTAAACAAGCTTGATCCTTCGTGACCACCAAAATACTCTCCTTCCCCAAGGTAAATGCTGGATGAGAGCTCCTTTGCATGAACATTAGAAACTACTGGAAAAGCTGCCACATATTTCACAAGACATTTTCAGTTCAACTCTTTAAAATAAGCAATTAATCCCTATGTTTCATTTTACATGGTATCTTGAGCCGGGGGTCTTTCGGAAACAGCCTCTCTATCTCACATATGAGGTAGTGGTATGGACTGCGTACACCTACCCTCCCCAGACCCCACGTGGTGGGAATATACTGGGTATGTTGTTGTTGTTTTGTTGTTGTTGTTTCATTTTACATGGCATTCTTTCCTTTTTAGACTGAATATCAGGTAGAAGTCCAGCAGCACCCTTTAATTGAAAACTCTGAAATAGAATATACTATCTCATACTAAAGAGTCAACAATTTCACTGCAAGATCTTATGTTGCTATCAATGATGGGGAAGGGAGAGATATATATTACTCAGAAGTAGGAATAAAGGCCTACCTGGGGAGACTGGAGACTCGCAAACTGATGCTAATGGGTTCCCAGATTTGCCGTCTATGCGAATTGGCAGCCAATATAAGGCCAAATATGCTCCCACATCTTCAAGCGATGGCCTATATGTTCTGGTAAATACCAATTCCAAAAAAAAAAATATATGTTCCGGTAAATACATATTCAAAAGAATTACTAGGACAATAAACAAACTTGAGATGTGTTCTTTTGAGTTTCTTTCAACAAGTAGGCAAAGTTATTAATTATTACTCTTAAGAAGACTTACAAAGTACTTGCACAAATCTGTACATCCTCTGTAATGCTAGGCAAGTTCAGCATAGCAGATTCATGAAGCTTATTCTTACTTCTATACCAAACATATTCACCATCACCTTCTTGTCCTCCAAAGTATCTCTGCTTGGGAACTATTGTCTCACCCTCGCAGCATTCAGGAATTGATAGTTCAACACCAATTGGGTCCCCTATCTCAATACAAGGTCAATATCAGGTAGAAATACTTCATACGAATGAATTTAACAGCAGAAGAAAAAGCACAAAGTCAAACAGTGTAACAATGGAGGTTAACTGCATGGAGCAACACAACAAAATAATGTGTATGGTAAGCTGTTAAAAGTTCGTGAAAATAAAAATCAGTCAGAAGTTAGAAGATTTGAGAAATTTCGTATTCTAGCTAATCTTCTAATGTCATTCTGGGATCAAGAATAATCAAAGACATATTTCTTGAAGGGGAGCCTTGGAGTAACTGGTAAAGTTGTTGCCATGTGACCAGGAGGTCACGGGTTCAAGCCTTGGAAACAGCCTCTGGCAGAAATGCAAGGTAAGGTTGCGTACAATACACCCTTGTGGTGGGGCCCTTCCCCGGACACCACGCATAGCGGTAGCTTTAGTGCACCGGGTTGCCCTTTTTATATTAATTTGGTCAAAACGATCCTGCTAAAGCTTCACCATAAGAGAGAAGCAATTCATGTGATTGATTGCAGAGAAAAGAAGCAGAATCCAAATGTCTGAAGAACTTGACAAAATTATTGTTAAGTCCTTAGTGGCAGAACGGCCATGGAAGTAGAGACTAGTGATCCAAATAGTAGAACAAAGACATACATCAAAACCTGAACTCTCAAAGTACACTTTCCAATCTTGTTGGGATACCTATAACAACGCCAAGACAGATGCCTTCGCTTATTTTTCACACACTTGCATACCCAAGTGTTGCAAAGAAAAATGTGACTTGCTACTACATGAAATAATCAATTTCTCATTATGCTACAACATGATTGGCACAGAAAGTGCCTTTTCTAACAAAAGGTAATGTAGGAGCAAATGACATACCAGGAGCTACTGGGCAAGATAATATGCTCCTACAGCTTCCTTTTAATGCATCTTTGCGGATGGGCGTATAAATAAGCTCTATGCATTTACCCACATCCTCAAGAGTCAAATCCAGAAACTCTGCCAACAAAACTGATTTACTCGACAAGTTTTTGCACCCTTCTAATAAACTATGACAATATATGGCCCTACCATCACAGCTTATTTTCTCTTTGACACCATCATGATTCACTCTAAACCATTCATGCAGGCACTCTCCTTTCTCCCTGCACATGAACACTTTCAACTACAGACCTAAATAAAATGAATTTAGAAACTCAAGTTCTAGATGGATGATTTTAATATGTAATTGTACCCTCCACTATAAGACGCAACGAAGCTCACACGTTCTCCTTCAACCAAAGATCCTTGAAATTCAAGTGAATGACAAGTCGGTGGCCCTGTAGAAAAGGGTTTCAGATAAGCTATAACTCATACTAAGTATCATTTTGAACTTTAAATTAGTGGGGGGGGGGGGGGGGGGGGGGCAAAAGGGAATCCTATTAACTTCCGATCAACCAATTCAGAAGTTGTTATCCTATTCACATGCAGAGATTCATTTGGAAATACCTGGAACAATAGGTCCAACTTGTTCTGAGATAACAATAGGACCACGAGCCCAATCATTTCGAACAGGTTCACAGGACACAGATATAAAAGAACCAATATCATCAATAGAGAGCTTGTATGAGGTGGTCATCGCATCATTGACTTCTATATTTGTTCCACTTGAACTAGTCTGCACAGTTACATTCATACTAGTTAGCTAGTGTCACCATTATAAGTCCACACTTTCTCCCTAGGCAAAGAAAAATTCAAAATCTCAATCCACCACTTTATCAGACATACTCGGGATACTTTTGGGCCTTATAGGAAACATAGAGATCTCAGATTATTGGCTTGTAAAGAGAATTAAGCATTTAAATACACATTTAAGTACCCGGAACCAGCGGTAAATTGAATCTCCCTCTTCACCACCCCAGTATTTCTTCTCAATGCTTAGTGTGGTGCCTTCAACTGCAGTTCCGGCTATTCGTAGAGAAAGCAATCTTGGGGTTCCTAGATCATGCAAGATCACAATAAGAATTATTTTATATGGGTAACACAATAAGAAAATATTAGGTGACAACTACTAAATGAAATCAAAGTCCATCAAAAAGCAGCATAAGATTTCTGCAACCATATTCTTTTTGTGAACCTTGAACAGCATCAGAGTAATTAAATGTGTGACGTGCTTGTTGAAAAAGAAAAAAATGCAATAAAGGCTTTGAAAAGAGGATACAGACTTTCTAAGTATTTGCAACAGAAGCTTTCTAGCTCTCTTCCTAAAACCAGGTGATAACAGCGGAACCTAAATTTCATCATATACCTATTAACAAATGATTACCCAAGAGCACAATAGATGGTCATGTTCATAGCATCTTTTAAGAGGAATCTGGTCCCACTTTTCCAAGGAGGTTAGAAGTACCCTTCATACAATCTGAGATTGTTCGACATAAAACTTATAACACCAGTATTATTTTTGTGAGAAACACAGCAAGTTAAGTTTTGTGGCACCCAGGAAGTGATGTGCATAAGTTCTAGGCAATTAAAAAATATAGAGATCATAGCTATGCTTATGCTTTAAACATGGAGCTCTGTGAACAAGAAAATATATTAAAATCCTGAACTGCAGAAAGCTCTGAGACCATCTGCAAGCACTAAGAATAATGTATGCTGCTAGAATATCTACAGAATTCTAAAAATCATAATAATACTTAAAATTCGTCCCAATGTGTGGAAATGTATCATTACCTGGGTGAACACGCTCCTGTCCCATATAAGTTCTTGGCTCGCCCACTGTCCCATCATCACGAACTGGGGTACATTTGAAAGATATGAATTTACCAATTGCATCTTTGGCAATACGATATTGAAGAAGACCCGAAAACTCAGATACCATAGCACCTGAGTCATTTTCAACCTGCAGTAAGAAGAACCAATCATTAATAGCTAAAAACAACAATAAATGAATGGCAAATTAATGTTAAGAAAAAGTTAAAATACTACTATCATGCAATCTAGGAATTGCTAGTTAGCCAGTAAAAATGTTATCTCCATAAAGCCGTAACTACCTTAAAATTTAAGAAACTAAGATGAGCATGGATGAGCTCACGGTATTCACAAAGACAATCTCTTCACTCAAGCTTTTAATTTGTATAAAACCAACAAAGTCATCTATGACACATGTACAACTTCAGTAATTAAGACGTAATTATAACCCATTCACCAAAATTATGTATTAAGAGTTCTTCAAATAGCGAAAACAAAAATGATCGTTTCTTCATAACAGTCACTATGTTGAAACAGTAAGATCTTTTCTTCATAACAGTCACTATGTTGAAACAGTAACAGGTACTTTTTCATTACAGCAACATAAATTATGGAGTATATGCTTTCATTCAATGCAACTCAAAATATAATTTGCATCAGTTGTTTACGGAGAAATAATAGAATCAATTTTGCTTTTACTTTACATTCTCAGCATTCTGCGTCCCTCATATGATAAGTCAGTGTTAATGTTTATTCCCTTTTGTTTCTTGTTTTTTCTTTTCATTCTGTTTCCTTATGGAAGTTGAGAATCATCGCATGCTTAGACAAAGCGAATCTCTCATAGATAAATGATCATCCAAGATTTACTTCCTCGGTTGTTACTTGAATTTGATAAAATCCTGATGTTTCTATATTCGAAGTTCATTTGAACTGACAACAGGATACTCTGCTAGTCTGCTTCAGAGAATATTCTCAGTTCAGCACCATCCATCATTTGGTGCCTTATAGCATACCAATCCAAGAGGGTAGGTATAAACATGATCGGTTATTTTTCTCTCTGCAGTCTGGCTAGGTCTCTGAAAAGAATCCAGAGAATACAGCACCTACAGTCATGCTGAGACAAGAAGGCATTCTACCTCGTGAAGATACCAATTGTAAATACTTCTCCCCTCATGACCCCCGATATAACCATAAGATGCTGTCATTATTCCACCTTCGGCGTAATCACCAGTCAGAGATAAAAAGTTAAGGTTGGGTGGTAGAGCTGCAAAAAAACATCCATGTTGATTGATTATTCAAAGTTAAGAACAAGTGCACAAAGTAACAGTGGAAATTTCAATGTACTATACTTACTCTCTGCAGCTCTTTCAGAAATGACATAGACTGGTTCACCAGCTTCGCCATCTGGAGTCATTGGAGTAAATTTTGCAACAATGTAGTAGCCAACAGCTCCTAAGGGAATGCGGAATGCCTGAAGAAAACAGACATTTTACTGATTTCATGCATCATTTTTCATGATTAATTGATGGTTATTGATTTGATGCATCACACATAGGAACTGATATTTTAAAAGCTTAACTTCACATCTATTACCTTTGCAATTTTGGATGTACTTAACGCATCAAGATAGCTCTCACCCTCGAATGTTGATGAACTTGTTTTAAACCACTGAACTCTGCTGGCTCCTTCAGTTCCTCCGGTGACAATACCAGTAACCGTTATTTTACTGCCCTCCTTTAGTTCGCCAATTATCTTTACATTTGTCACTTTAGGAGGAGCTGGAACAGTGATTTAGATAAAGAAAGAAAACAATAAGATCCACACACTGAAATTGTTTCACTATGCAGAATACTGATAACTTATAGCCAAAATTATATCAGATTTTGAAGAAGTTACATATGCATTTTGGTCTATTAAGTATGGCATGAATAATTTGTCTTCAGCATACCTATCCAGCATGTGACACTGTAAGAGGTGGTAGAGTAGAAAGAGAGTGAGAGTTTTCTTGTGAGGTGGACCCACAAAGGGCCACTTGTCAAAAAAATAAGTGTCACGCACAACTTATGTCAGTTGTATGAGGTATAATCTATAATTTGTCCATCTTATGTTGTATACTCTTATTTTTGGTATACTTCTCTTATATAGGAGATTTTTCCATTATTAATACAATTATTAACCTAATAAAAGAAACTATGACCGACACAACTATACGTCCCATCAGATTGACCAATTCGTCAAAGTATACTATCTCAATGTGAACTCCTTCCCTAACAAACGATTCACTCGATGAAACAAACTCAGGATGCTAATTTATTCCAACAACATGTGCTTAGAGTATGGATCAGTGGGCTAGTTTCTACAAGCTGTGATGTGTACAGTTATGGCATTATGACTTATGCTCATGGAGAATTTCACGAAAAGAAGGCCATATGATGAAATATTTCAAGAAAAAAGTTCTCCGTCCCTAACAAAAGGTTCGCTATGAAACAAACGCAGAATGCTAAGATATGAGACAATAGAATAGCAAACCTTGCTTAACTTTCTGCAACACAATAGATACAGATGTCCCTTCCTGTCCTGCAAAGCACAGTAAGATGTTACAAACTCATGGACAGGGAAAAAGATGGAATTAAATTACATAATATCAGACCTTCAAAATTCACGGGTACATAAACAAAAGCCAAGCACCGGCCAACATCCTCTTTTGTCAAAGTATATTCATTCATACCAGATGATACCAGCACGAGTTCCCTGTCTCCAAAGCCCAAGCCAAAGAAAGGATATAAGGCAAGTTAAAAGACATCAAACAAGACCAACCAGGTAACAAAGCGGACATCAACCCACAGTAATCTTCACGGAAAACTAAAAATTGCTAAAAAGTAATTTTTAACTAATTGATACGCTCAACTATCTGGGAAGATAACACGACAACTTACCCTGTATCCTTATCTTCACGCAACCACTCGAACTTGCTGGGTCCTTCTCTTCCTCCAAAATATTTCCCAACTCCTCTTATGGTGTTCCCTTCAACGACATCCCCAGAAATTTGTACATCACTCACTGATGGGGGAGCTGTCAACACAAAATTCTAACTTAGTGACCATCCTACCAGCAGGTAGTTACCAATGAAATTAGTTCAAGAAAGACTGCTTAGGAAGATAGACCAAAATGAGCTGAAGAAAATAGGTGATGTCAAAAAAAAAAAAAAAAAAAAAAATAGGTGATGTCAAACCCTGAAGCCGCTGCCTCTGTTTTTATAACTTAAAAGCTGCAGTTATGATAAATAGTCATATTAAGAGGAAGTTATTTCGCCCATCAAGCTACCAGCTTAATAATATGAAGTTATTTCGCCCATCAAGCTACCAGCTTAATAATATGAAGTTATTTCGCCCATCAAGCTACCAGCTTAACATGCATAAACACCAATGTAGAATGTCATTGAGAAGCTCAAATATAAATGACATAGAAGTAAAGCATATTCTATATTTTATGGCTGAACTTCAACTTTTCCTTATTGAGGAATGCGCAGTTCTTCCATATTAAATCATTGGTGGTCATATTGCAGCCTCCTTAGAATCTAATGACCCAAGAACAAATGAACCCCAACACTGTACCTGCTTTCACATAATCTGTTATAGCATATTGAGGTTCTCCTTTGGCACCTTCTTCTGTCATAGGGGTATACATAAACACCAAACACGAATCAACATCATCAAGGGTCAACTGATATTCCTCCTCTTCAGCACCAGCAATGACCACTGGACTGCTGTTCCATCTTTTCCTTAACCAACTGAAAGGTAAAGCCAGAAAGTTACTCCATACCAATGGTGGACAAGATTTGGGCAAAATTAAGATCTTCAAAATCTGACGAGTTACTGCAATTTAAGATGATCATCTCACCTAGAAATGCTTTTCCCTGGGGTTCCACCGCACCATGCAATTTCTGCATGGCCTCGTACTGTATTTCCTTCTAATAAATCGCCACATACTTCAATCTTCAATACTTTCGGATGTCCAGTTCCTTTACCAGAAAATAGAAAATAAAAAAATAAAAAAGGAACAAGAAACGGAACAAAAGATGATATAACTGACAGCTCATAGAAAACCAAGAGACAGTTAACTAACAGTAAGAAACGTAAATAAAAAGACTTCAGCAGAAACACTAGCCATTGAAAATGATAGAGGCAACAGATAATGCATCTTTCTTAAAACATCAGTACAGGATTGGATATACCTTCTCTAGCTAATTTAAAATTTCAGATTTTCTTTTTAACTTTAGTTGTACTTATCAAAAAGAATTCAGAACTTTATCTCCTTGCATTGAGAGACTGGATTTGGTTCTCAGTGATATGAAATAACACATTTTCTGACACGTAGCTGCAGTTAACAAGTGCTTTAAAATCTCTCAAATGGGATGGTTTTCTTGTTTTCTTCTCTTTTCTTCCCTTTCTGATAAGACACATGCAACATGTAGCACCTTATCAACCCCTAGTCGTGTTAGTTGGACCTGAACAGATAAAAAGTATAAGGTCTAGCAGGATTCCCAGTAATCCCTGTTTGATCCTCATTAACATTGCCCAAGCACTTAACAACTAGGAGATATTGGTAATAGCATAAATTAGCAAGCAAATATGTTTGCAAAGTAAGAAATTGAATAAAATTCCTCAAACATATATTTGCAACTCAACTATTCCCACTGTCTCAAAAATAATAACAGAGTACAGATCTGATGAAGGGTCAAAGGATCTAATATTCGATGTGAATTTGACAATCTATATCAATTACTTTTCTTTTTTATTAAATAACACTTCTACATATTTATCTAGTAAAACTACATAAAAGTATAATAAATCACAATCTTCTACAGTTTAGAATACAAAACAGAATATGTTGTACCCAAACAAAAAAATGTTTCCTTTCCCACATAATCAGAGTCATTCTTTGGACAGAAAATTTTTATAGCAAACACAAAGTCATTTTTGAACCTTCGGTACATTTCAAATGTCTCAGAGAAAGAGGGAGTAGTCACATTTCAAATGTCTCAGAGAAAGAGGGAGTAGTCATTTCAACATCAATGATTTTTCTTGATGAGAAACTGCATCATTATTTTGTTATTTCCCAATTCCTATATACAAAAATAATAATAATAATAATAACAACATACCAGGTGAAACAGGAGACGATATTGCAAAAATAGTGGGATATTCCGTCTCTTCCAGCTTCGGGGTACACTCGACTTTCAAGATTCTACCAATGTCTTCATGCTTTGGCCAATAGAACTGATCATAAGAAACTAAAATCACATAATGATATCTCATGTATATAGAAACACAGAACCTCAAATAGCGTGGCTGAACAGTATTACCTCCCTCGTTGCACCATGTATTTCAATGAAGTTTGATGGAGTTCTCTCTCCTATAAACCATTGGTATTTCAAGTTTATGTCTGAATCAGTACTCTCAGCTTCATCCTTAACAAAATTGAAGTGGCAATAACAAGCATCTTCCTCAAATGGCTGGTCTATGAAGGCTTCTTTGAGCAGGAATCCTTGAGGAAGTTGTTCCTTCCATTGTTCAAGCAGAAAGCGAAAAGTTGAATCTGCAAAAGAGAGAAGTATGAGAGAAATGAATTAGTCTGTTTAGATTGGCTCATTTTGCTTTTAAGCCAAAATAATTTTCAAACAGTTTTGTAGTACTTGGGTAAAACAAAAAAAAAATGCTTTTAAGCACTTAATTTTTAGCCAAAATAATAAAAATAAGACAAAAGTCATAAGTTAGAAATCCCAACTTATGGCTTTTACCTAATAAGCCAAAAGTCATAAGCCCATCCAAACATGCTCTTAGTCAAGGTACGCTAGCCCGGACACCACAGTTATCCAAAAAAAAGTATAGCAGAGAAAAAATTTAAAACAGAAAGAAAAAAAATCAGCTAGCATACACACTGTGTTATATCTGAGAGAAGACATCAATTTAAGCTCCATTACACAAAATTATAAGATGTTAACCTAGTAAGGTATAGTACACTCTCAACTGTACACAGACGAAATTTAACTAAGCAAGTATGTTTGAAATTAAGCACACATCAAGAATGCTTCACTTTTTTATTTGTACTTATATTTTATGTATAAAGAAGAATTATTGTAAATAGCCGCCCACTCAACCGTTTAAACTAAAAATACCGGCTGTTGTATAATATATGTATACTCCATGTACAATAAGTGTATAACCATGTATGATTAGTGTATAATCTGTGTATACCTGCTGGAAAAGTAAACAGTAAATCCAACCAACTATTTGTGTAAGATCCCTTTTATAAATAAACAAAAAGTGGAAAATCCCCTGTTTACAAGTACTAGATCGCAAGAGCGCTAAACAAAAAGTTACATCCCCAGAATCCCATCAAATCATCTAGGCAGAAAGTGATTGGCATTATGCTCCAAGAGTATACAAAATTAACACTGTTCTTGATATGTGTCATCGAATTCCTTCAAGCCCTCTTCTATTCTGTTATATGCAAAAAAATCGATAACACATCATGTGAGGTAATCCTCTAGCTCTAGTTTTGTTTGTCTTATTCCTGCACACTCTCCTGCTTTCCAAACATCAAATACTATAATTGTGTCACTGAACTAATGCCCATCAAGCTAAGTGCAGCAGCACCAACATATATTCTCTTCAAGCTCCAAGAAGCTATCCACATAGATAGAACAAACAAACACACACACACACCAAAAATAAAAAACTTTTTCTGAAGATGTATATCGGTAGGAAATGCTATTCTGGAACAGAGTAGGAGGCACAGTGAGCATCGAAGAGCAGGTATATAATTGTGGGATGCATCAAAACATTAAGAGCATAAAAAATCTAAATGGCACAATACAAACAACCCCATGGAGGCAGTCACATGAACCCCCTTAAAGCATGGCATTATGGTAAAATCTTACATGGCATTATGGTAAAATCTTACAGCTATATTTACAGATCAAAAAAATATCAGACATCTAAATTCCCTGCATATGCTGGATTTTCTTACAGTATTTATGGTAAAATCTTCCAATGTCACTGGAGATCTCTCCAAGTTATTGTTGAAGAGAAAAGTTGGATTCTCTCTCCTATAGCCTCTTAACTTTTGTTTATATCTCCTCTCGAGACTGTTCTACACCTTTATCTTGCCTCTTACCAGCAGAATTATGAAATGATGTAAACAAAAAAAGAAATCAAAAACAAAAATAATTTCACGCCAACTTTATTAAACATCAAACGTGTTCACATGAATAGGATTGGATCCCACAAGAAGATTAGTTCCTAACAGTAACAGATGCTAATCCAATCTCAATACACTAGTCAAAGTTTAACTTTAAACGTGGATATGTACCAAACCTATCTTGGTGACTTGGTGTATACAACACAGCATATCACCAAGTTCAACAAACAAATCTTACACATTTTGTATCCATTCAACTACCACTACTTAAGGATCTTAGGAAACTTTTTGTACGTGAAAAATATGCAGAGCGAGATTATCACAAAATCGGCCAATAAAATAGCAGCAGTTCCTTGAAAACTCACCAACGGCTTGATCTGAACGACAAAATTCCCAACCACCTCTGATGCACACGGGGGTGTGAGAAGGATAACGTTTAGCTAGTGCTACCTCCTCACGGGAGAGATCTGAAAGCAGATTTTGCATCAGAAGGTAACAAGTTATATGAGAGGAATTTGCAGAATCAGATTGTAAATCAGTAGTAACTAAATCCTCATATAATTTCCTTTAGAAGGAAACAGACAATACTACGAAATGAGAAATCGTATTCAACAGATATCAAAGGATGCAGCTACAATAAGAAAAGCAAGGATTGACCATAGGATTGTACCTCTATCATTGAACTTCTTTAAAGTAGGACCCACAAGCAAAATGGAAGCTGCCTCTAGGTGAGGCATCTTAAGGATAGGATTCTCCTCCACACGTAAATGCTGCAGATCGTCGTGGAAAAAAAAACTCAGGCAAACTCAATAAACATCCTTGCACTCAAATGGAGAGAGCTTTCAATGTCCTCTATCATTTTATGAGCTATCAGGAATTTACTGAATCAAGTCAACATCCAAAAATTGACTAGATGTTCATAACTAACCTCAAGAGAAGGTAAATAAGGGAATCCTTTCAGCGTAGAGATTTTGTTCTTGCTAGCAGCTAAGACCTGCAAAATATATATATATATATATATGTAATGTAGGTTCTAATCATACAAGTAACAAGAAGTTACAAAAGATGAAAATCAGAGATTAACCTGTAACCGAGGCTGACTGGCCATCGAAAGAGATTTTAACTTATTCTGAGCAACAGATAGGAACTGAAATTTAACAACCATAGGAAAAAACAATAAGCTGGTGTTTTGTTCTCTTTGATAATTAAGAAAACAACAATAAGCTAGGGTAAATGGATAATGAAAACTGCTGTGGGGCAGATGTTTAAAGACTTACTTCTAAGTTGGGAAGCTCTGGAAGGCTTATGAGAGATGTAATTTGATTTCCAGCAAGATAGAGTTGCTACAAGGTCAAAAAGTTGAATAAGAAAGACAAATTATTTCAGAGCCTTATCAATGAAAGAGTAATGACAATTTATTTCAGAGCCTTATCAATGAAAGAGTAAACGTCATCAGGCATGTAAGTCTTTGAAATAAAAAAACCATCAAGAGAAGTGCTGACCTGAAGGGCTTTGCAATTCTCAAGTGGTTCAAATCCAGGACCTTTGAAATCATTGAAGCTCAAATCAAGAACCTAAACAGACAAATATCGACATACCAGATTTCTATAAGTGAAAATAACTAGAGAATTACATCATTTTGCAAGTAGTGTGACTAGTGTCAAAGCTCAAAATTTGAAGAAACATACTTTTTTAACTGTAAAGAAATATACGAAGAAAACAGACCTTCACCCTAGTCAGTATCTCAATACCATCCAAAACTGATAAGAGATTATCCCTGAGATAAACAAACTGCAAAACAGAATTTTGTTTATATTTTTTTATAAAGCATTATTATACTCACATAACATTGTACGAAATCACAATTTTGTAGTTAAACCTTGTCACAGATAACACTCTTGGAGCCCAGATGGGATTCGTAAAATAAAATGGAATCACTGTTAGTTACCTCTAAAGTTGGCGACAAGTTCAGCCCACCATTATTGAGACTACGTATTCTGTGGCCCCTCAGATCCAAGCGCTTGATGAAAAATGAAGGGACGAAGGTTAAGTAGTTAGCAACATTACTAAAGAACTGTTTTTCTAATGAACATAGGGAATATAGCATATGACGTAACCAAAAGAGTTTCAACTGAAGCAAAATGGAGAACCCTTTAAGGAAAATCAGGAAGAACAAATCACAAAACAGCTGTAAAAGATTAGCACTGAACTATTGACACAAATAAATCTGCAAAATATGCTCGTGTATTAAGAACACTTACCAACATAAAAATCTCACAAGGATAGTAAGCTCGACACAAACACAAAATACCAACCAAAGACCCAAATAATTTCTCATTGCACATTCTAAGTGCTTTTACAAATACATTATTTTCCGTAATCAAAGTCTAAATTCTTGCGTGAATATATTGTTTACTTATCCTATACTGTGACAGAGATGTTGACTTCGTAATGCTAGGTATTTTGATAGGCAGAGAAATGCAATCAATATATATTCTGAGCAGCATTTATCTATCAACAAGATGATATACATATATTTTAGAGCATCTAACTAAAAGTATAGTCAAGTTTACAGATGATTAAACAAGTAGACAAGCACTGATTGACACAAGAGAAGAGCCCCACAATCATAATAGTCAATAGAAGACACTCAAAGAAAACCTTCTATCCTCTGAAAAAATGGTATCAGATGAATTTATGGTATATTTAGAAGCTTTTAGGTGAAGTGGTATAGTTCAAAGCAAAAGAAATTTAATGAATACTCTATCAAAAGCTATTGAAAATAGTGTGTACTTGAGTATGTACTTTAAAGCTTTTCCGTTAAATTGTATAATTCAAAAGCATAATTAGCGTCAAAAATCATGTCCTTTTTATTCTGATAGGTAGAAGAACCAATCACAACAGATAAGTGGAATTTGTGTGTCAAAGTGTCTGCAATAACTAAAATAGATGGAGGTTTAACTTTAAAAAAGGGACAAACTAATTGGGTTTATAAGAATTCTTTCTTTTTAAGAGGTCAGTATTAGTCATCTCAAAAAAATCAACACAATACATCTAGAAAAGAGAAAGAGAAAGAGAAAAAAATAAAAGAACAGAAATGCCCTGATGGTCTAGACAAGTGCTTCTATAAGTTGCAACATGGATTCTGCATCAGTAATCAACTCCAACATGTGATATCTGTAATATAGACAGGGATGCTAACGGGGTTTTATGGAATTTTTTAGACATAGCATGCGATATGAGGATTAGGTAAATGAATGGGCAGCCACTACACAAGGATCCTTTTTTCAAAATAAGGTCAACCCACAGCACAAGGATCTAAAAACAGAATGCAGACGTATGTCTCACCATCAGCTCTAAAATCAACAATTTGATGCTTGAGAACCGAGTAGCTCTCATTTTAAGCCCTTTCAATTATATTGCTCCATGTCTGTCATAAACCTTGCCTTAATTCTTAAAGGGATTTTTACACAAATAGCTGACGGATTTACTGTTTACTTTTTCTAGCTGGTATACATAAATTATATGATGATTATACATGGTTATACACATATTATGTATGACTTATACTTTTATTATACATCTGCGGGCTATTTTTAGTTTAAGAGGTTGGGTGGGGGTACTAGTGGAGCAGCTTATATGAGAAGGTAATTTATCCACCTTCAGGAGAGGTAAATGAACTATTGTTTTCACTCATCTTCAGTTTAACGCCAACTAAATTATTTTTTTCAAAATGAAGAATACAGAGACAAGTTATTACCACATCATCGCCAGCTTTGATTTCCACTTGAGGAAGCATAATAAGGCGTGAATCACGACTTTCAGGAGTCCCCCCTTTTTTCCTGCTGGATGAACTAGCACTTCTGTCCAGAGATTTTGACAACGAGCCAGCCTTCGATCCAGTGGAAACAGAAGGTGACCGAGCAGCTGGAGAAGACAACTTCGTGCTGAACTTCCTAGTTGAGACACTACTAGCAGTACTCTCCAACGATGTAGAGGCACTCCTCCTTGCAGAGGAAAGTGATGGCGATGATAATTTAGCTGAGGTCTTCTTAACAGATTCTTGCTTGCTTGCATCAGAACTAACCGATGCTCTTGGAGTCTTAGCAAGGGGCGAAATGGGAACTGATCTTCTAGTCTCTGAAATACTTGATCGAGCTGTAGTTCTAGTATTGGTTGATGGCAACGTGCTTTTTCGCATTTCAGGAAGAGATCGCCTCATAGGATCTGTTGCCAAAGAGCTAGTCTTTTTAGCTGTACCTGAACCAACACTTCCTCCACTAGCTCGTTTAGTTACTGTCATTGGCTGCTTGTCAGGCAAACCACCAGTGCTACTCCTTCTTGTGACTGGAGTTGTTCCTGAAAACCGCGAAGTGCTACTTACAGTTGATTTTGTCAGAGAGGATTTGACACCTCTAGGACTAGAATCAGTACCATCTGTTATTCCAGTTCGCCTCTTCACAGTCCCAGCATTTATTGCCCCATTTTGAGTTGTTAAACTTGGTCTCACTGTCCTTGATTTTTTCACACTCTCTGCTGATGATTGCTTTGGTGACTCTGAACTTTGTGGATGTTCAACGACATCCTCCGGCGGAGATGGCTTCTCTTCCAATGAGTCTTCATTGGATTTTGAAACTGAATCATCCATTTGCAACCAGTTCTTCAAGAACAATTATCTGTCCAACTAAAATTGTCAAAACCAAAACAAACAAACAAACAAAGCAAGCTAAAGTAGCACAACAGACATCATCTTTATAGAAAAGAAAAGCATTAGCAAAGCACTATACAGAACACCACCGACATTCAATGAAAACACATTGAAAATTACAGTACCAAAAAGTGTCAAGTCTCAAATCTAACACAAAAGTGCAGCTTCTTTAGCTGAAATTCAAGCACTTACTGTAAATCACAACTCAGAATAAAGAAAGAAAAGGCAAGAATGCACCTTTCAGGCTAAAATTCAAGCACTTGTTTTCCAACTTCCAGAACAATCCAGTAAAAACCCACTACTCAAAAAAACAAAACAGCTTCTTTGCAGCTAAAATTCAAAACAAACCCAAAAAAGGAAAACAATAATGCAGCTTCATTTAACCAAAAAATGTAGTACCTTTTCCCATATTTCAAAACAACCCCACTAAAAATCACCACTCAAAAATGAAAGAAAGTAAGAATGCAGCTTCTTTAGAGCACAAAAAAAAAAACAGGAACTTTTTTTCCAACATTCCACTACACAGTAAAGATCAAGAAAAAAAAAACAAGAAAACAGTTGGGTTTTTGTATCTACCTAGTTAGAGTCTAGATCCCGTGAAGAAGAGAGAAAAAAAAGCAGTTTCACAAACACCTAGACCATTTTTCTCCTTTTTCTTTAGGGTTTTGGTGCAAGAAAACGAAAAGGTAGTAGTTGTAGTTGAGAATCCATATGGGAGTTTTCGAATAGTGGGAAAAAGCGAGGTAAAGTGGGAAAGAGTGAGTGAGAGAGCAAAAAAATATAGTATAACTTAAGCTGATAAGGAGAGAAATGCTAGAGTATTAATCATTTCATTTCGTTTTACTTTACCCGAACTAAAATTATTTTTCAACTTTGTTATATTAGATGGAGTAACTAGCAGTAAAATGATAGTAATAGTCAAATTTAAAATTTAAAATATCATTAAAAAATATATCAATTCAATAAGACGCAAGTAAAATAAAATAAATATACTTTCTCTGTTCGCTTTGTAAAATCTAATGGAGGGAGTAGTATTTGGTGAAGCGAATGGGGAATGGTGACAGGTGAGAGGGAGCAATATATGGGAGGGGACAAAGACATTACTCACTTATTACGGAGCAATCCAATTGTTTTCTTCCTGAAATCCGCAACCGTTGTCTGCACGCGGGTCAGTGGAATATGTAGTGCCCAGGGAACATTTCAAATTATTCATTATCCATTTTCTAGAAGAAAAAGTTTTATATTTAACTATAGTAGTATTAAATAATATCTTTATATTGAATTATAGTATTATTATAGTTATGTCTTCGGTAAGCTAGGAACGTATAATGTCTTGTATAATCACTTCACTTCCTCATTGAGATAGTTGTGTTTCTCTTTTTTACATGTCTGAACCATCTCAGCTTATTAATTTTCGCATCTTGTACGTCCACCACAGAAGTGATTATATTTTACCTCAGGTATCTTCATTCTTAATCTTATCTCTCCTAATATGCTTGTGCGTTCATTTAAACATCTTATGTTTGTTGGCTTCATTTTTTTAGCATTTGGGAAACTTGTAGATAAATTAACTTCATGAAAGAGGACACCTAAGAGGTGTTTGATTCGTGAATAACATAATACATAAATTAACAATTCTTGTGTTATTTAGTATATATATGCAATTCTTGTTGGGAGTTTGGTATATCGCCTAAAAATGGAATATATGATACAACAAAATATGTGTATAAATTTAAAATGGAATGAAGCCATGGTTCCAAATTCCAATCATAACTTTCTAAATGCCCAAAGGCATAAAGAAGGTGATTTGGAATAAGGACACTTTTATCATTTGAATGGTCTATTATAGCTAATCATATTCTTATCCCACATTGGATGTGAAATAAAATAATGCTACAATAGTTCTTGTATTAAATGCTCCTTGTGTTAATAATACTAAATTTGGAATGACAACTAAAAACGTATAAAAAGCATACTTATTGGTATGTTATAAGTTTTGCATTATAATTCTTGGCATGGCCTGCATAACTTTGTATGCCAAATAAATGTCATTTAAGTCTCAGACATGTATATGTCTATAGTAGGTTAAAGATTTTTTTCCATTGATATAATTTAAAAGATTAAGCTAGCGTTTGGCCATAGATTCTCAAATATTTTTGACAAGCCATTTTTAGGTAAAGTTTTTTGTGAAGTTCTACCAAGTGTTTGGTCATACTTTTTGTGAAAAATTATTTCACTTTTTTAATAAATGTCATTTACACCCATAAGTTCTAAAAACTATTAAAAGTATCCATAAGTTTGTATTATAATAAAATTTAACCCATAGATTATAAGGACTTGATCTTCAGTTCTGGCAATTGGCAATGTATAATGCACAAATAAAAGGGTCCTCTAATATACATAGCATTTTAATATAGAAAAAGGGAGAGTATTACAGAATTGTTTGGAGTCGACAATGTTAAGGCCATATTGGTTTCATAGGGACGTTAAAATGAGTAACCATGAGATCAGACCACATGAATATGAGATTAATAGATAGTGGGTGTTTTTATAAAATATAAAAATTTGGGGTAAATTTTAATTTTTTAAAATATCCAAAAAGTTGAATTTAGTTTTTGGGAACTTGGGGTTTTTGTCAAGAATCCTTATCAAAAAATGACAAATTGTATGACCAAACAGTTTTTGCCAAAGTTTTTTCCCAAAAACTACTTGAGCTTTTTATGCCCAAACGGGTTAAATCATTTTAGGATACAATCGTATCATTTATGTGTTGATTTTAACACATGTGCAGAGCCAAAATGCAACGAAAAATAAATAAGAATGTACCTTCAATCACTGTTGTTCAGATGTTGTGTAGAATTGCTTTCATCTTACCCGAACTTGTACCAAACAAGTGATAAGGAAGATTTGAAATCTTCTAAGCTAGGCCTATCACAACGTGTGCCAGACTGATAGAGCCACAGACGTATTTATAGACAGGCTAGGAATTTTTAGTCTAAAACTTTAACCTAGGAACTTCACCGTAAAATACGGTTACCATGGGGACTCATAATTAATAGTTTCCTTCCATCAAGGAAACTTCCAGATGTGCATAACCAAAAATATTATTTGCTATATGTATATCATTCACTTAAAAGATAAGGTAAAAATTTTATTACTTAATATATGGGCCACATTAAGTATCTCACAGTAGAGACATTTTTCTTACATTCTCGTACTTGATCCACATATTATCATATCAGATAATTCTTTATGAGTGTTAAACATAATAATACGATAATTGATTTATTTACTCGATTAAATTGTTATGCATCAACCACGCGTTACCTAGAACACATTATTACATGAATCATGGCAGTCATGCTCTTAAATAAAACACATTCCTTCATGTATCACGATGTATATATATTCTAACAAAGTGTTTAACGACTTTATGAATGAGCTTAATACTTAAGTCATTCAGATTCTAACTTTATTGACTCACATATCACGACATAATACGTGAAAACTAAATGTGCATTGTTATATATAACAAAAAAATAATAGTTTCTAGACAAAGTGTTCGAGAACAAAGCAAAAAAATTGAGTTTAGCAACAATATTTTTTACCTCCATAATGTGTTTCCACACTGTACGACTTCTATTATCATACTTGAGAGCCTCTTCATTAGGATGTTGGCTAGCACCTCGTTAGAGCTTATAAATTGTTCATCAATTGCATTTATGTAAGCTTTGACCTTATCGTTGTTAGGGATAGAACCCCTAATGTTTTGACTTATATGAGATTTTATTAGCATTGAGTCAAGCGATTGAATTGCTCCCACCGATCGATTATAATAAGTCTTTGACTCTGGAATACTTGATTCAGTGGGTTTAAATAATTTTTTTCACGAAAAATATCAGATCCAGGCTCGAGCATCCTAAAATGAAAAGCACTTTCTCACCAGACAACATTGAGATTCGAACATTTTTGTTAGAAAAAGTTGTGTAAACTACAAAACAATAATACACATACATAAGCTATGAATTACAAACCATCAAAAGTAAATTATGTAAATATCGATTATAAGAAAGTTCTAAACCTTCATGTGTGCAGAGGTTGCAAGATTCATGCACATAATTAACTTAACTTTATTGGTCTAGTAAGCCAAAATAAAATTAGAGAACAATTTGTACTCATAGGCATAGTAATTTTTAAACTAAAAAAGTTTATCATCTCGTGGGGTAAGGTTACCATTTTGATAAGATAATCAGAGTTTAAGTCAACCCCGCTTTATCCCTCTAACATTTAAGTGTTGAGAAATGACACCCCTTCACATATTGTATGGGAATAATTACCCCCTTATGTAATACTATTTTTCTGGTGAAAATTTTCTTTTTCTAAATAAAGCTTTTAAAAGAAAACTAAAATAAGAAAATTAACCCCCAATCCTTCAAAGAAACACTAAATTTTGAGGGAATCATTTGGCGCTAAAACACAAATTTTGAGGTATTTTTTTGGGCGCTAATTTTTGGCAGTATGTTCTTGATATTTATATGACTTACTTTGACATTTAGAAAACCTAAGTAATCTGATCTAGACAATTTTTTGAAGATGAGTAATTCGGCAGACGTTTGTTTGTTGTTTATTTGATTCTTTACCCAAACCTAAAGTGAAAAGGCAAGGGCTTTTAGCATTACTATTTTTCGTGTCATTGCATTTCACACAATTAAAAGAAGTCATTTTTCTGTAAGATGGATAAATTTTATTGAAACAGAAGATTTCATAAAGATTAGTCGATACACCATTTGATAATTGTTAATTCGATATCGAACCAATCGATAGTTCGATCCACCTGAGAAGTAGCCCTACCTAAAGGAATTAAGTTAATTATAGACATGCAATTAAAATTCCAAGCATCTATTTTAGTGTGAGCAAAAACAGATGTCTAGCTTGAAATCTATTAATTATTCCACGCAGCTCTAGTATGCAGGGGAGAGTTGGAAATCCTCTCTGTTAAAAGCGGATCTTTCTAAATGACTTTCTGAAGCAAAGACTAGAAAATGAAAGAGAGAGAAGACAGTCAGTCCAACTAGCAACTGAATTTCATGAGTACAACAAGCACAACATAATAAGTAAATGAAAGAATTTGTAGATGATAAAGGGCAACAAAAAAATAATCAAAAGAAAGGTAAGGAAAAATGATAAAGGACATGAACTTATTTTTTTTCTTCTCACAATAAGGATACTCATATAATGCAGACAAATAGCATTATAAAATTTGACTTTCTGGGATATATAGTTATTATCATATCGTCTTTTACAACGTGATTATTGATCAAACATTAACTTTTTAAAAAGATTCATCAAACTTCCAATCTTGGTGTAATATTTATTAATCGTTCCTTTGGAAAGCAAGGATGATTTTGCTTCACATAATAGTTTAGGGGTAGTTGGATTTTTTTGAAAAATTCGAATGATAGTTGTCTCATTTTTCTCATTGACTTTCAAGTCATGAAGATTTGGTACTAAATTTTTCAAATCACACACATGACCCACTATATAATATTATTCCGACTAGTTTATTATTCCGTTCATATTTAATTGTTCATGTTTGGTTTAATACATTTTTTTAAAGGACAATAGTTTTTGCTATCTTTAGATTTTGAAAAAGAGCTGGACCATAAGGGTTTATCGTAGACAGTTTTCTTCTGCAAGAGATTATTTCCAAAACTCGAACGCGTGACATCTTGGCCACCAGGGCCGGCTGAAGGGCCAAGCTACTAAAGCTTAGGCTTTGGGCCCCAATTTCCTTAGGCCTCATATTTTGTTACTCCTAATTAATAGGTTATACTCTAAAGTAAACTGTATTGAAGATCTTTGTAGCAAAGAAAAAAGAACTTTTTTTTCATAACTAATTTTGTACTTTGTATTTTCTTTTCTTCCTATTGCCTCAGGTGTATATTTTACCTCAAAAGTAAAGTTGAGAGTATAAATAAATTAAATTGCACATTTTTTTCATTCATTTTCAATTTTTCAAGCATCATTGACTTGCAAGCTAATGAAGTTGTGAAATTTTGTTTGATATCAAGTAGCAACATCAACAATTAGGTTCTATTATAATAGTTTTTTTCATTTTAGTTTATATTAGTTTCTTAAATATATTTTTAGCTTACAGTCATATAAATTAATGTCTCAAGAAAGATTAAATGAATCGGTTATGTCCTCAATTGAAAAAGGATTATTTAAAAAAATTGTTATAAATCATTTAATTACTAATAATTTCTCATCGCTTATAGAAAAATACAATTTAAATGAAAATACATATGAAACTTTTTCTTTAGAAAAAAAACAAAACAAGTGCCTCTTATCGAATTTGGCTTTAGGCCACCTACTTTATTGAGCCGCCCTTGTTGGCCACATGTCAATAACTTTACTAGTTACACCAAGACTCCTCTTCATTCGGCACATTTTTTAAGAAATAATAAATAAAATAAAAAATTTACTATCTCATCCCTAATTATTAGTATAAGTAATTTAAACATTGAAAAATGAATAATAATAGTTAAATATAAGGATAAAATCTGTATAAAATGGTAGATTATTTTTAATTTTTTAAACTCGACAAATAAAAGTGGACGAAGATAATATTTATAAACTTAAAATTTATTGGAATTTCCATTATTCACCTACTGCAAAAGGTGGCACATGAAATGTCCCACGTAAATATAAAATTAAGAAAATATTTTTAATTTTTAATAAAAGCAATAAAAAGAGATGGTGAATACGAAAAACAGGAGGCATGATTATTGGTTATACGTGGGCAATTGAGTATAAATTGGTTGATATTTTAAAAAATGATAATATTTAAAATTTAGTTGAAAAAGATATTTGGACATGAAAATAATGAACCAATATAATAAATAAAACTCATTTGGAATAATTTTCAAATGTTATTTCAATCTTTTGAAACGAAATTTATGGATAAATGGTTCCTTAAGGCCCATTGAACATAAATTTTAAGAAAGTAAAGGGATTTTGTTTTGTTAGGAGAGAGAGAGGGAATTCAAAAATTGAGTTGCATCGGTCGGTTCGGTTCGATTTTGTGTATTATCGATTCAATTTATCAGTTTTTGATTTGTAAACACTCTTATAAATCAATAATCAAACCAGTAAAATATTTGTTATCGTTTTTCAGTTTATCGATTTTTGATCCTTGACGATTTAATTTTCGATTTAACCGATAAGAAAATGCTCCTCTATTTTTTTTATATTCTTTTCTTATTTTTATATGTTCATATATACACTATCTTCATGCATAAAAGCTTACACAAATTACAAGTAGAAGCAAATTAAAATACATTATTACTAAAACAAATTTGTTTTCTTTTTGGTTATGTAGCGAACTTGAATGCAGTAGCAATCGATAGCAATCTCTCAAAAAAGAAAATTAAATCAATGTAGGTTTATATTTTATATTGATGGATAGAACCCCACCAAGCCAACGACTTTAGAAAGAAAATAACAACACCAAGACAACAACTATAAAATGCAAAAAAACAATAGGGTATGTATTTAAATTATAAAGTCACTTTATATAATTAGGGACAAAAATACAATTTTAATATAATTTTTTTGGATTATCGGTTTAACCATTAACTAAAAGTCTTAAAACCGAAAACCAAACCGATAGCCCAATAAAAAAATCTCCAAAACTGTTTAAAAACCATTAACCCAATAACCCGATACCAATAAACCAATAACGTTTTTTTCAATTCGATTTATCGATTAATTCGATTTTTGCACACCCTTAATTTTGATGCTTCTTTTTTCAATTATAAAATATAAATTTTATAAACTAAAACATGAATATAGATTATCAGATGCTAATTTTTTATGCTATTTAGTTGACCAACTTATCATACGAAAATTTCTAATATGATACTCCTCATAGTGGCCAAGTTCAAATAAATTTTTTAAAGTTGTGTTAAGAATAAGAATAATTTATTTTTTTCCAGAAAGAATATAATTTTATTGGAGGCTGGTAAGCATTACACAACATTCTTTTTCCCTTTGGCAAGATTCCATTTTCTTTAAATTACTCTCTCCGTTTTAGATTATTTATCGTATTTTTTGTTACATGTGATTTAGAAAAATAACAATTAGAAGGTTTTATTCTCATATATGTTTTAAAATATAATCTCTCTTTATTAAATATTTACTGCATAAAATATTTGTAATTTTCAAGAATAATTATTATTAAAGATAAAATAGAAAAAATAATTACTTTTATTTAAACTTAAAAAATAATAAATAATTTGAGATAATTATTTTTAGAAATCATGACAGATAATTTGAAACGAAAAGAGTAAGACACAACTCATTATGGAAAATCTTTTTTTTTTTTTTTTAACAATGAGACAAGGCAGTAATGCATTTTTTTGTTTGGGTCGACAGGTGAGCTTCATGTCCCATATTCATAACTTCTCTGATATTCTCCACCTAAATTTTATCCTTTTATTAATTCCCGATAGAGTTCACATGATAATTTATTGTTGAAGAATTTTGTACTTATTACGTGGTATAAATTGTGTTTAGTTATTGGCCATATTCAAATTATTGTGGGTTATTCCCTCCGTCCTATTTTAGTTGGACACATTCCAATTTATACGGTGATCAAGAAATCATAAATGAAATAATGAATTTATTATTTTACCCTTTACCTATATTAATGATATTCATTGGGTATAAGAATAAATGTTGGAATTGTAATTAATTGTAGGGGTAAAATGAGAATAAATAGTAAGTAATCAACTAATATGAAACATTTATTTTTAGTACGATGACCAACTAAAATGGGACGGAGAGATTAGCAATTAGCATATCTCCACATGATTATTGGATTGTACTATTGCATTATTGCCTAATTAATTGAGGGTGAATGGGAGGTAAAGAAAACGACAAGGCCAAATCTCTTTGCCCACCAAAATTCAAGATTGTCTTGTGATTTCATGGTCAGAGTTATTAGTAATGGTCAAAGGGAGAAATAGGTAAATAGTCACTTTTTGAACGACAATTAATATTTAACCACTATTTCAAAATTATTCTGTAACATTTTACTATTTATTAATGAGAACATAGAATTAGACAAAAATACTTTTAGTTAAAATACGGAACAACTTCTATATGTTATAAACTAATATAATAAAGAATAAGAATAATAAGGGAGAGAAGAGATGAGACTTCTTTATTTCTCTTGGGAATGAGAAATGGATTCAGGATGATTTATAATGAATAAAATCTCTCTATTTATAGGGGAAAATTCCTCCTGATATCTCCAAGAGATAAACATTCCCTAGCTTGATAAACATTTACAATATCTTGATAGAAACTCACTATATCTTGATAGGTACTCAATATATCTTGATAGACATTCACTATAATGTAAATACATTTATAACACTATAAAAATTAATTGACGTTTTGTTATTTTGAAATTTTTTTTTAATTGACGTTTTGTTATTTTGCATTGTTACTTGTGCATTGAACATGCTCGGGTAGAGGTTCGTGCCGTATCAGAGAGAGTCTTATCAATTCTCCTGAAATTGCTTGCATACGTTCCGTCGTTTTGAGCCTTGCTACTCGTCCCCAATTCGCTCTTTTCACTAGATTCCCCATGCATTTATAATTTTAATTTTTCAATTATTTCATCCCTTTTTTTCTTTCTAGTGAAACAGTTTTCAGCAATACATTTCTTACGTTTGATAGGAAAAATATGAGCTCCGACTAACAAAGAAGCCAATGAATTTAGTATTTTAATGAAGAATTTGTCAAATAAATATATATTAGTAAGGATAAATTGGGCAAATTCTTTAATTATTAATAAATAAATTAAAAGAATTATTATAATAAAAGTCAAAACATGAGAAATATCATAAATACTAGTAGTAAATAGTAAGCGGAGTCATTTGGTATGAGGTATAAGATATAATAATTTTGGGATAAAATGCAGAATTAGGTTGGATGTATTAGGTAGTCGTGAGATTATTTATCCCACCATTTATACTATAGTGATTGAATAAGTTATTCCATATACATGGTAAGATAACTTATCCAAGATAGCCACCTCTGAAATAATTAATCTCGAGATAACATGTCACAACCAAACGACCCCGTAATGTCATTTGGTATGAGGTATAAGAATTAAGATATAATAATTCTGAAATAAAATATAATATTATTTTATTTTACATTTAATTGAAGATATTAAATAGTTCCAAAATTATTTATCACATAATTTATACCAAGTTACGAAATACCTAACGTTGACGGTTGTTTCTGAAATTATCCTAAAAAAAATATAGATCGTGATAAACTGCATTAAAAAAAGCGATACGGTAGTACTACTTTTTTATCCAGAAAATCAAAATGATGGAGTGCATTTGAAGAAAAGGGGATTCCACGAATAACTAAAAAGGGCCGGAATTAAATTTTGCATTCCCACAAAAAGAACTCCGGCGACACTACGGTGCCGATCCAATGGCGAACCACGCAGCGGAGGAAAAGCCACTTAGGAAAATGGCGGAAGCGTTCAAATACCTGGCCAACAATTTAGATTCTCAAACCCTAGATGGAACTGCTCAGATGGAAGTGGCCCCTTTCTCTCACGCTTGCACTTTGGTCTCCCCTCTATTCCGTTGCCTCGGTATCGCCTTCAAGTTTGCTGAGCTAGATTACGTTGCTAAGGTCTATTCTCCCCTTCCCTTACCGAGCTCGATTACGTTGGTTGAACTTCTTTTTTCCTAACAAATGAATTTTGAGTTGCGATCACATTGACTGTGTAATAGTTGTACCATAATGTTTTTCATTTTCCACTTATCGAAGATTAAAGTGGAAAACTTTTGATAGTAAATTTTGTGTTGCTTATTGAAAATTTGATTTTTTTTAATTATATGTGCGAGGTCAATCAAGAAATTAATCAAATTGGAGTATTAGAATACAGAAGGAACAGAGTTTACGGCAAGGAGTAATGAATTATAGTTATCATAGAAAATTTATTACTTTCTGATGACTTGTTTCATATGCCTATTTGTGGGGAATCTTGTCTATATTTGTGGGTATCCATACAGTGGGAAATTGATCTTCTTACATGCAATGCTTTTATTGTGGATTTAGCTTACAACAAAAAGCTTGATCCTTTAGCATTGATAGTAGGTTTTATGCTTTTGGTAATTTGAATATATGTGTGTAGGTATATACAAATTTTCTCGAAAAATACGGTTGATTGAGTAACTGGACAATTGTTATTGGTGACCGCAGGTGGATGATCTAGCAGATGCATCAAAGTCTATTACAACACTGCACAAGATGATGGAACAAGATATTCAAGCAAACTGTGTGAGAAGGGCAGGTAGTCATACAAGGAACTTGTTAAGAGTTAAGCGTGGGCTGGATATGGTGAAGGTTTTGTTCGAGCAGATTATAGCCTCAGAGTATGCTTATTATCTATTTCCTCTATTATTAGCATTTCTGTTTTACTGTTTTGAAATGTAGTACTCTGAAATCATTTAGATACATGACTTTATCTTTACCAGTATTTAGAAGCAAAAACTTAAAAGAAACTCCAGCGGACTTGAGGTCAAAATCGAGAAGTGAAGCATGTGTTTCTTTGAAGTGAAGAGTACAAGTTACAGAAAATTTAAAATGATAAACATATATGAATTAGTGTTGCAATAATACGATTGAATTAACTAATTTTGCTGACATACATCAAACTCCTCAAAAGAGATATCCACATAATCAACCGCTTCTCCTTAGGATCGCGTTACATGCCATTGTTTGAAACGTACATTTGTGTGAAACTTGATAATTTCTCTTGCATTGCTTCATTGCTTTAAGCATTGAAGCGATGGCTTTTACTAACACTGACCCTTGCACACATGTAATGGATTTGATCATTCAGTTGCAAGTTCCTGCAACTTCATTGTTTCCATCTTTTTATTGACATAACTGCTTGATGTAGTAAGCTTTACCCTTTACATCAGGATTGCAGACTCATGGAAGTCTAGTTAACCAGCATTGCATCAAAGAGTACCAATAGCATGAAAGCTCTGGTCTCGGATCGGTTGTAACAAAGTGAAGAAAAAGACTTTTGATGTTCTTTTTTCTCTTTTTGAGAAGGAGCTATAACTTTTGATGTTTAGGTCATGCATAGAAAGAGGGACCAAATAATGAGTAGATTGGAAATAGTAATTCATTGTGAGGAACTCCACAACTTCCAATATTAACTATTCCTAAGAAGAGTTAAAATTTTTGGTAGTTCCATTTATTTCTCAAGTAGTATAGACCTATTAAGATAAGCTTTTGAAATTAGGAGGATAAAAAGGCAAAAGAACAAGAGAGAAGATATGCCATAACTATTGAGGTTTTCCAACATCACTAACATTTTCCTTGACGGAGCTGTTGGGCAAAGAGGGAGGAACAAAGGGTTTGACAAGCTTCTCACCCTCGAGCTGTCGGAGTTAACCTGCAGGTTGTCTTAGAGTCCGACATTATAAAAGAAAGGGAAGGTCCTGAACTACAAGAGTAAGACTTGAAAATAAATATGTGCAACGCCTTTTTGGGCTTAGCAATGAGTCTAAGTGTTATGAGGCTGTTATAGTACAGTTTCCTGGACTTTGGCTTTCTTTTCTATAACTTCAAAAAAGTTAAGCTTTGGCCATTGGATGATGAGTTGGCAGATAAGTGAAATCAGAAGAAACTTTGTCCTCTATGTGTCTACACTAGGAAATTTTCTATGTTTGGCCCCTAAGATATTGAGTTAAAAAGAAAAGTTTGGATATTAAGCATGATTGAGTTTTACAAGAAGTTATATACAGAGTCAGAGAGGTGGAGACCACCTTTTGAGTTTGTAAGCTGCCCTAGAATATCTCAGGAAGAGCAAGAATGGCTGCAAAGGCCTTTCACAGAAGAGGAGTTGTTGAATATTATCAAACAGTGTGATGGTGACAAAGTTCTTGGGCCAGATGGATTTACTATGAGCTTCTTCAAGGTTTGTTGGGAAACTCTGAAAGATGACTTGATGCAGACAATCCAGAATGTCCATCAGAATGAATATTTTGAGAAGTCCTTCAATGCTTCATTTATAACCTTAATCCCCAAGAAATATGGTGCAATAGAGTTGAAAGATTTTAGACCAATAAGTCTAATTGGCGGAGTGTACAAGTTTATTTCCAAGCTTGTTACTGAAAGAATGAAGTTAGTTATGGGAAGTTTAGTTGATGAACATCAAATGGCCTTTCTGAAAGGCAGACAAATAATGGATGCAACATTATTGGCAAATGAATTGGTGGACTCTAGGGTGAAGCAGAAATTACCAGGAGTGCTATGTAAACTTGATATAGAAAAGGCTTATGACCATGTCAATTGGTTATTCCTGCTCAATATTTTGAGAGACACGAGATTCGGAAACAAATGGATAAATTGGATCAAATTCTGCATTTCCACGGTGAAATTCTCACTTATCATCAATGGAAGTCCAGAGGGTTTTTTCCAATCATAGAGAGGCTTGAGGAAAGGTGATCCTATGTCACCATTTCTGTTTATCTTAGCTATGGAGGGTCTCAACTTCATGATCAGAAAAACAAAAGAGAATGAGTGCATAAAAGTTTTTGTGCAAACATAATAGGGGTAATGCAATGGAGATCACACACTTACTGTATGCAGATGACGCTCTGGTGTTTTGTGAAGCTGGAGTTATACAGATTAGACATTTGAGGGCTATCCTAACCATTTTTGAATGTGTTTCAGGACTTTTGACTGTCAACTGGCAAAAGAGTTGCTTGTTTCCGGACAACCAAGTTGCCAATATGCAGGGTCTATCTGATAATCTAGGGTGCCAAGTGGCTTCCCTCCCCATTAAGTACCTCGGAATTCCCCTTGTAGCAAAACACAAAGAGCTGGAAGTTTGGAGTGAGGTGTTGGAAAGATGTGAGAGAAAACTTACAAAGTGGAAAAGCCAATATTTATCACTATGAGGCAGAGTGACCCTTATTAAGTCAGTTATGGATGCACTCCCCACATATATGATGAGCTTGTTTCCGGGTTTCCGGTTCCACGCAGTATTGAGAAGAAACTTAACAAGGCAAGAAGAGTGTTTTTATGGCAAGGCAACAAGGAAAAATTGGGGTACAATTTAGTCAAATGAGATGTGGTAACTCTCAGCAAGAACCAAGGAGGTTTGGGCATAAAGAAGCTGAGCGTACAGAATGTCAGCTTTCTAAAAAAATGGCTATGGAGATTTTGTAGTGAGGATAAGGTACTATGGAGGAGATTCATCTCACAGAAATATGGGCTCCAAAGTAATTGGATCACCGAGGAAGTGGCCGACACATTTGGGTGTTCTGTGTGGAAGACTATTAGAAGGTTGTGGCCTCCTTTCAACAACAATTTATCCTTCAAAATTGGAGATGGTGTGACAACAAGTTTCTGGAATGAACTCTGGATAGGGGAAGAGAAGTTGAAAACCTTATTTCCAGACTTATATATCTTAAGCTTGCAACAAATGGCAACAATGGCTCATGTTTGGAGTTCCCAAGTATGGGATCTGATCTTTAGGAGGGCATTGAATGACTGGGAGATTGGTAGAGTGATAGGTATACTACAGGTTCTAAATCTGTTTGCAGGAGTTTCCATAGGCCAAGACACCCCAATCTGGCAGCTACATAATAAAGGAATTTTCACTGTGAAATCTTGTTATTGGAGCATGAACTCTAATCCGTCAATGACAACAGTTTAGCTGTGGAAATTAATTTGGAAAGTTAAAATTTCCCACAAAGTCTCGTGCTTCACATGATTGGTGATCAGGAGAGCTTGTTTAACCCATGAAGTGCTACAAAGAAAAGTGTATAGATTTGCTCAAGGTGTTATATGTGTGGACAAGAGGCAGAGATAAATAGCCACTTATTCTTACACTGCAAAACAGTTGTAAATCTATGGGACATGTTTTTATGTATTTTAGGGGTGAATTGGGCAATGCCAAAGACTACTGTTGAAGTGCTGAAACACTGGGAAAGAGCGGGGAGAAGAGGGTCTAAAGAAGACTGGTGGAAGAGTATTCCAGCCCGCATCTGGTGGACATTATGGAAGGAAAGAAATGAAAGATCTCATTATGGGAGAGCTAGTAGTATTCAGCAGATAAAGACGAATTGTTTGTCTTCTGTACTTTTGATGTAAACATGATTGTGGGGGGTGGGGTGGGGAGGGTTGGGGGGTTTGGTAGATTTCATAGGGCAACTGTAAAGGTTTTGTTTAGAATTTTGTTTCTGATGATGCCCCCTGTGGGTTGTAAATCCCACCTCACCAGATTTATCTGATGAGTTTTTGGTGTGAACACAAAGTTACCTTTATCAAAAAAATAAATAAGGTGTGTCTTGTTTATGTCCAGATGATTGGTACCTCTATCACATATTAAGGCTGAAATTTGAGAGTCGACACATCTGGTTGTGTTCCAAGAGTTTTAGGTATGCCCCAATTCATATTCGTGCGTGTTTCCTTATTTGATTTTTCTGAGGTTCAGAGACCAAAACATGACAAAGATTCTGTGTTCCATGCTGTACAAAATAACGTTAATCTACAGGTAATGCTTGTGCTTAAGCATGATATACCTCTTAATGAATAATGTGGTCAGCCCCTTGCATCTGTACTTAAATTGTTTGGTCATGTAATGTTATGTTCAACAAACATAATGGTTAAAGTCATTTTAGTTATTAATAGAGGTCTTTAAACATGGGAGCATTTTATTGGATCTTGGAAGCTGTAAGGACTATGGTGTATTACATTTGACAGGTTGTATAAATCAGGGTGCAAGAGGGGGGGGGGGGGCATCTACTTTGGTGCTGCTGTGTTCCTGTAGAATCGGTTGTTTGACCAATAACCAGTTTGGCTTAGCTTGGTGGTGTAATGGTTCTGGACGCATGGGGGCTTTTAAGGATCAAGGCAGAAATACTATGCCAGAGTATCATTAAATTTGTTGATGGAACTGTTTTTTTTTCCTCTTTATGGAACTGATTAATACCTAGTTTTCTTGCCAAAGAAGTAATAATGCCCCTTTTTTTCCTCTGAAGAAAGGAATGGGAGTGAAATTCATCTAGCACTTTCGAACATGACCTCTCCCCAAAATAAGCATATTTCAAGATTTTATGATCTATGAAGGACGGTGTGAGAGCAGTTGATGCGTGTATCACCTTTTCTTTGTGTGAGAAATGTCAATTGTTTGCTTAAGTAGGCGTTTGGCCATGAAAATTAAAAAAAATTGGAGTTGGAGTTGGAATTGTGTTTGGCCATACCATTTTGGAAAGACTTTTTTAGACATTTAGAAAGACAAAAGGTGAAATAGTGGGATGGAAAAAAGTGAAAACAGGTTGAGGGTATTTTTATGGCCAAACATCATTTTTTTGAATAAAGTGAAAAAAAGTTTCGGAAAAAAGTGAATATTTCTCATGGCCAAACGGGGCCTAAGATGATGGATCTTCACATGAATCTACCATGTGGTTGGGAAATAATTTACATAGGTTAATGTTATTGCAGTTACTAAATTTCAATTTTTATTTCGCTCGTTGATTTTAAAGTGCATGGAGGTTGCAAAATATGATGGAGTTCTATTCAAATCTACAAGTCAATTGTTGTTTGACACGGTGGTGATATTCATACGAAGCTGCCCCTCTAGTGGCGAATTGACTAGAGATGGATAATCTCAAACTCTTGGTTTGCTTGTTTATTCTTTTTAGGTGCACGGAAGTAGCAAAATATTGTGAAATATTATTGTAGAATTATGAGATTTGTAGTATTTGTATGTTATGAAGGTAGCGAAAAATGAGGATGCTCAGATGGATATGTGGGCATACTAGGAGAGATAAGATTAGGAACGAAGTTATATAGGACAAAGTGGGAGTGGCTTCTGGCAGAAAAGATGAGGGAAGTGAGGCTAAGATGATTCAGACATGTTAAGACTTAAGAGTAAGTTCATTGATGCACCAGTAAGGAGGTGTGAGAGATCGATTATAGCAAGTTTTAGGAGAGGTAGAGGTAGACCGAATAAGAACTGGAGGAGGTGATAGACAGGATATGACACATCGTTAGCTTACTGAGGAGATGACCCTTCATAGGAAGGTATGTTGGTTGAGGATTAGGATAGAAGGGTATTAGCTAGCCGAGTGTTGTTATACTTTTATGTGGGAGAGGCTGGGGGTCAATTTCCTCGTCTCATCTCCTCTTTATTTAGTAGTATGTTTTAGTAGTTGCGTAGTATCTTATTCACTACTACTAGTTGCTTCATTTGTTCTGTGTATCTTGTTATTTTGTTTCCGTTATTTTTCTTTCAATCCTGCTTTAATTACACTTCTTTTGAGTCGAGGGTCTATCGGAAATAAGCTCTCTAACCCACAAAGGTAGAGGTAAGATCTGTGTACATCCTACCTCCCTTGACCCTGTTTGTGGGATTACATTGGTTATGTTGTTGTTGTAGTAGTTGTATGTCGTCAGTTACTAACTGGTCTTATCTGACTTCTTCTACCGGGTACCTTTGTTTTTAGCTTTGATATCAGTTTTTATGTTCAAATTTGGTGGCTGTCTTTGGCAGGGGGAATTCCTTGAAGGATCCAGCGTCAAAAGCGTATACTCAGGTGTTTGCTCCATATCATGGATGGGCCATCAGGAAAGCTGTGTCTGCAGGAATGTATGCTCTTCCCACCCGGCAACAGTTGATGATCAAGCTTAATGAAGATGGTGAGTGTGCAGTTCAGCATTTCTGTACCTCTGACTCAACTAACAACTCACATACGCTGCAATATAACTTTTAAGTCTAATGCGTCGTCCTGATACATTAGTTCTTTGTATTCTGAAGTGAACTTGTTTTGGCTTTATCCAATCCGTTGAGTAATTTGCTTAGATTCTTAATGACACAATTGGTTTTGGGTTAAAAATAAATCAACTGGAATTCTAGGACATTGTAAACCTGATTGTAGCAGCTTGCTCCTATATACTATGTCACGAAACTCAATATCAATTCTTTTTAGTCTGCCCCTCCTATCACACTTGGGACAGATTTCATGACACAACTCAGAAATTTTATATCCTGCTTGTTTCTTTACTTCCGTATTTGGTTTAGCTTCCAAATTGTTGGTAAGGGTGGTCAGAACTCAGAACTGAATTTGCACTTGGTTTTGTCGAGGGAACAAATTGTGCGTTTTATAGTGATTTTACTTGTATGCTGACAAGCTCTTCTTAATAGTTGTTCATCTCATTCTATCTCAACCTGGATTATTGTTGCCTTTTTATTGGCCAGAATAACTACACACACTAATATCCAATGCCTGAGGCATTTTCATCTTTCATGACCCATCCTTGTCTGAGCCTTGCATCCTATCTAATGCCTTGTTGTCCATGTGCAAAGATCTGCTGAACTAGGTCAGTCGAACTGTTCTAGTGTTGTTTCTTTTCATTTTTCTGATGAGTTTGTTGTTTCTCTGTTAATTTCAGAAGACTCCGCAAGAACGCAGATGCAAAATTATGTAGCCTCGTGTGATACTGTCGTTACATATATTGACAAACTCTTCATCTCAAGAGATTTGGGTATTGACTGGTGACCATGAACTGGAAGACAGAACGCACATTCATTTATGTGATTCGCCCCAAATAACTATTTACTATATGTATAATCACGTGAAGCAGTGCTTCATATATTTGATTGTAACTAACTTGTCCTTAATAGCAGGGAAATGAAAAAAATGCCCTAGAGCAGAAAGTATCTACCAGCTCTTAGGGTAAGGTTGAGCTCATCATTTTAAAAAAAGTAAAAGAAAAAGAAAATTTGTCAGTTTTGACTTTAGCGTTTAATGTACTGTAGTGAGTATATAAGGTGACAGTTTATTTAGCAATACTCTCTGCCATGTAACAAGACCAGGAGGCCTCGAGTTCATCTCCATCTGAGCATGAGACGATGTTACACTTATATGTTGGTGTTTTCCCTATTAATTTGTGCTGGCAGGTGATTTTTCATGAGTTGATGATGTTGTATAAATATTCAAAGCATACTATAAGTATTGTATGTGCTTTACACTTAGGCTGGTAATGAGTTAATTGTTTTACACGAGGTAGCTGTATAAGATGAGATTTTAGTATGAGTATTTAATACGAAGGAAGTCAATTTTCATTGAAAATGTTTTCCAGTATTTGGAGGATGTTCGGTGAAACTTTTGAATCCTAAAAGAATAATATATAATAATATTTAATGTTGGAGAAACTAATATATAAAATTAAAGTAAAGGTGGGTGTAAGAAAATGACTTCCATCTCGCCATTACCTTGGATTAAAGAACGCGGAGATAACCTGAGTATCAATCTATCGCTTCCACATCCTTATGTGGGTTGCGTTACTGAGCTTAGTATTATGCTTAGTTATACTCAACTCGAACTCTAGATATTCTAAGAATCCCAAATCTTTAGCTCATCGTTAATTTCGCTGCGTGTCATGTCAATCAATACAATATCATCTTCAAAAAGCATTCATCATAGTATCTCTCCTTGGATATGCCGTGTTAGTTCATTCATAACCAAGGCCGAAAAAAAAATAGGTTAAGAGTTTACCTTGAGCACAACCCATCACGACGGGAAGTGCTTCGAGTCACTTCCAGTTCCCACCGTCCTCACTACATATCTTGGCTCATCGTTAGGAGTGGCAATTTCAATCCATATAAGTGAAAGGAGTTCATTTAACCCACATTTAATTAATTGGATCACTCATATTTTAAAGGGCAAACAACATAAATTTCGACAGTTTGGAGCTTAATTACAGAAAATCCCGACATTTTGTATAATTACTGAAAAATTTGATTTTGGGTCTGTCGAGATACATAATTAGCTTCCGATACATCCAACGAAGATACATTTTTTCCTTGTAAAGATACATAATTAGCTCCCAATACATTTTTTTCGATTTTGGGTCTATCGAGATACATAGTACATCTAACGAAGATACATTTTTTCCTTTGTAAAGATACATAATTAGCTCCCGGTACATTTTTTCCGACTTTGGGTCTATCGAGATACATAATTAGCTCCCGATACATCCAACGAAGATACATAATTAGTTGAGATTTTTGTAATTACTTTGTAAGGGTGGAGATTTGTGTAAAATCTGAAAAATTAAGGTGTATGTTTATGTTATTTTTCCTATTTTAAATGGGGTATATATGGACTTCAACCTATTTTAAAAGTTGAGTTCAAGCCTTGGAAACAACCTCTGGTCGAAACGCTAGGTAAGGCTGCGTAGAATACACCCTTGTGGTGGGGCCCTTTTCCATACACCGCGCATAACGGTAGCTTTAGTGCACCGGACTGCCCTTTTATACAAATATGGACAAAATGAGTAATAAATGGGTATGCATATAAGCCCATAGATCACTCACTCATGCTCAAAATTAATTGCACTAAATTTTATTTTTTTTAAAAAAAAAGAAAATTAGGGGGATGGATTGGGGTGGGGTGGACTTGGGGGGGGGGCGCAGATTTTTTTTTTTAGTTTTCTTTTAAGAAAATTTTGTGGGGTGGGTGGGGGCAGAAAATTTTTAGTTTTTTTTAGTTTTCTTTAAAAAATTTTTTGGGGGTGCGGGGATTGTGAGGTGCGGGAGGGTGTTAGGAAGATGGGGAGGGGGAGGGGGAGAGTAAGAAAAGAATTTTTTTATGTTCTTTAAAATAAAATTTGGTTGGGGGGAAGGGAGGGGGGAGGGGGGGGTCTCGTGTAGGGGTGAGGGGAGTGCGTTGGGGGGGGGGGGGTAAAGAATTATTTTAAAAAATATTTTTTTTTTGGAGGGGGGGGGGGTTCGAGTGGGGGTAAGAATTTTTTTTTCTTGTACAAAAAAATATTTTTTAAAAAAATTTGGGGAGGGGGGGAGGGGGAGGGGGTTGCATGGGGAGGTGGGGGTAAAAAATTTTTTTTTTAAAAAAAATATTATTTTTTTTTTGTTAAGGGGGGTGGGCGGTTCAGGGGAGGGGTTTGTGGGAGTGGGGTGCATTGGGGGGTTAGGAGGGTGGGTGGAGAAGTAAATAATTTTTTTAAAAAAAAAATCTTTTTTTTAAGGGGGGGTTAGGGTGGGGGTAGGAGTGTGGGGTGATAGGGTAAAAAAATTAAGTTGATATGCATATAGAAGTTCTTTGGCTTTTTGGCTTTAAGAGTTAAAGTGGGTTGAAATCATTTTACCCAATTCATATTTGACCAAATTCATATTTATCCATATAATATATAGATGGATTGCAAATCGATCTATTTAAGCTCAATCCATATTCAATCCATCCAAATCCAATTCAATCCATCCATTTACCACCCCTGGTCATCGTACATATTTCTAATCGCCCTATTATAAATTATGAGTATTCTTTTTCTCCCCAGACATCTCTATAGAACTCCCCTTAGTACTTTGTCATTTTTTTAGGTCAATAAACATAAGTCTCTCTTTCTCTTTCTATACTACTCCATAACCTCCTCCGTGAATGTCTTTGTGTAATAACATATTAATTTTTTTTTTCCTCTCAATTTCTTTATAGGACTTTTTTTTAGATCCATTGATTTGTGAAATAAGAAGAATCACACAACTTAGGGGTCATTTGGTAGGTGTATTAAAAAAGTGCAAAATATAGTGTATTAGTAATGTTTATGTTAGTTATGTTTGCGTTAGTTATGCTTACATTTTTTCTTATACAGTGTTTGATTTAGTGTATTAAAAATAACATTAATTGCATAATTTCTAAAAAAAATATTTTTTATAAAAATACCCTTGGTAGAAAGGACGTGAAAAAAATTTTGAAGGACAATTGTGACTTTAACCATACTAATGCATGCATCAGATCCATTGCATCATTAATAACATAAAATTCCATGCATTAGTAATACACTCCTTAATACCAAATAGAGTGTATAACTAATGCAAGTATTGGTAATTCATAAAATGAAAAAGTTTACCAAACTAGATATTAATAATACACAAAGTTAATGCATGCATTAGTTTTTCTAATACACTCTACCAAACGACCCCTTACTCCCTTCGTCCAACAGTACTTATCCATTATTGACTTGGCACATATCTTACGAAACAATAAATATTATGAGTAATTTACTATATCACCCTTTGAATATAATAAATTTAGTGCTATAAAAAATGCATTGCATAATGAATACTAGTACTTCCTTCATTCATTTATAAGTGCTCCTTCTGGGTTGTGATTTTGTTTCTAAATAAGTGTATGTTTAGACCCTCAAGAATACTCTGATTATAATCTTCCCAATATGCCGTTGAGTTTAATTACAGTAATCAATATCAACTTGAAAAGAGATAAAATTTAATCAGGGGTAAGTTAGTAAAATTACCTTTAAAAATTAAAGAGTGTGTAGTTTATTAAAGGATATACCTAAGCCAAAAAGAGCACAATGGAGGGAGTATTTAATACCAAATGAATAAATTATTCATTGATCAAGTATTATTGAATATATATTTTTGGTAACACGGATAGGTATTGTTGGACTGAGATAGTATGTGAATAAATTTTAATTCGTGCTTAATAGGTGGTGTACACAAATACACTGATAATTGGACCTTCCAAAAGGAGGTTAACTCAGAATTCCCCACACTCGCAAATCTTTCTTACAAAAGAAGACCAACATTGAAAAACCCTGGTGGCTCCAAAACCCCCAATTTTCAAGCAGCCATAAAACCCCCAATTTTGAAGGTCAAAATCAGCCATCAAAAGTAAGAATGGATGATGGAGAAGGAGGATTGAGCTTTGATTTTGAAGGCGGTTTAGACACAGGGCCAACACATCCAACTGCATCTGTACCAGTAATACAATCCGCAGATCACATAACCACTGCTCCCTCCCCCGCCCCAAATGCCGCAGTCCCTACAGGCGGAGGGCAAGGGCAAGGGCAAGGAGGGGAATTTGTTGGAAATCGGAGAAGTTTTAGGCAGACTGTTTGTAGGCATTGGCTGCGGTCGTTGTGTATGAAGGGTGATGCTTGTGGTTTTCTACATCAATATGATAAGTCTCGAATGCCTGTTTGTAGGTTCTTCCGCCTTTACGGAGAGTGTCGTGAGCAAGATTGTGTTTATAAGCATACCAACGAGGACATCAAAGAGTGTAACATGTGAGATTTTGGTGTTTTTCTGATTTGCAATGTTTTTATATTAATTTATGCGATTTTACTTGATTTTTTTTTTTATGTGTGTGGGGGTGGGGTGGGCAGTGGTGGAGCTAGGATTTTTGTTAAGGCGTTTCTAAATCTAATATATGCACATAAGAAATAATTTTGACCATGTATAAACAGTGTAATTTTCCATAGAAGGGGTGCAGATGAACCCTCTCAGTCCTACCTGGCTCTTCCCCTGTGAGTGGGAGTGGAAAGGGGAAGGGTAAGGCATCTAATTACATGCTTGCATTGCTAGCATGCTAGTAGGGAAACCACATATACTCTCTGATGAGATAATTTGAGACATGTGTTTGGTCTCAGCACCTCTGCCTTAACTTGGTTACAGATTTGATGCATGTCGAGTTGATTGGTGTGCAATGAATTGGATGTACTTTATCTGTTTGATATTTCTTGACATATATCTTTCCTTGTACCAGTTTCGTTTGAACTTTTTAGTTATAAACTGCACGAGTTTGTTACCTACTGAGAATTGAGCTCAGATTACAACAACAACAGCAACAACATGCCCAGAATTGAGCTGAAGAAAAGCGCAAGAACATAGTAAACTTGGATGTTTAATATTTTTTCTTCACAATCCGCAGCTGATATTAGTTATGCTCAGTTGCTTTTGTTGGGGTTGCTCGTTCTACCATTGTGTTATCATTTATTACGGTGTAGGTCTTTTTATCTCAACGATAATGACTGCTTAGAGTTGCCTAGGTGGTAGTAGATACCCGGTGTAATAGTTGAGGTGTTTGCCACCGCCGTCATAAAAAAGACCATGAGTGTAGATTTGCCTTCTCTAAAGAAAAGTAATTGAAAAGAGAAAAAAATGACCATATATGTTTTTTTTTCTTTTTTTGTAGCACATTATCACCTGGTTTTTAATGTAATTTCTATTATGACAGGTATAAATTAGGATTTTGTCCGAATGGTCCTGATTGCCGGTATAGACATGCAAAGCTGCCTGGACCTCCACCTCCAATGGAAGAAGTTCTTCAGAGAATTCAAAATTTGACATCCTATGGTTACTCAAACAGGTTTTTCCAAAATCGGAATACTAGTTATTCAACTCAGGCAGACAAATCTCAAATTCCGCAAGTACATAATGTAATGAATCAAGCAGTGAAATCTACAGCAGCAGAGCAACCCATTGGCCAACAGCAACAGCTGCATCAGCCGCAAGTTCAACAGCCTCAACATCAGAGTGCCCCAACTCAAACACAAACTTTTCCCAACAGCCAGCAAAATCAGGCTGATAGAACTGCAATACCCCTGCCTCAAGGAACATCTAGGTGTGTTCAGAGTTTCAAGGTCTTTATGTAGGTCATATAGTTAGTTACTTAAATAGGTGAATAATTTGGAGTCTTCCATGTCAGCTGTAAATTATTTATCCAGAGGCTTGTTAGAATCATAAATGGTTCCACGTATTCTGTATTGTTGTTTATCAATTCCCTTTGTTCTAATCTTCATTGTGCTGCATGATCAATTTGTATGCATGAGGAACTGATACAAACTATTGTGAACTCATTCTATGAGAGTTCTGCTATAAATGATATATTTGTTGCCTGGTAATTACATCCCTGATGCACCCTACTATGTTGGTGAAATTTTAGAAACCATCCTCCCTTAAAAAGACGCCAGGAGAAATGGACTATAGGTTATGTGTTCGCGTACTTATTCCGTTTCTGCTAAAGTTGGTCCATTGGTTTGTGTACCTATAGGGATTTTAGGACCTAATTGTGATAGCAAGAGCTTCTTTTTCTTTTTTCCTATTGCTTGTAAAGGCAATTGATGGTTACAGTACCATTGGCCGTTGATTCTTCTTCGCGAATCTTTCAGCCCTGCTGTCTAGCTGTCTCATAGTCTGAAGCTAGTTCAAAGTCATTATTTAGCTGTTGTAACTTTACCAGAGTGATTCAAAAGATAACTCTAAACAAAAAAATCTTATCAAAGTTACCCAAACTCCAAAACTTAGGTACATTCTTCTGGTTGGGTCAGGTGATCCACCTAATAAACTTTCCTCCAAACTTGTGATGATACTTAGTGAAGACGTATATACTTTGGTTTCAACTTTTTTTTTTGACAACACTTTTTTTAAACTTTTAAGAGCATGTGAATTGAAACATTTGTCTCTTTTAGTTATTAGTAATAATTATATAATTAGTGAAAACTGGCTGTAGAGTCCATTAGACACTCTTGAGAGTTGAGACCATCTTAGACACAGAGAACTCCTAGAATGGTGCACTACGATGATATACTCATCCAGAATATTTTTTCCTAGACCATTATCAAGGATGTGTTGTACAATATTCTAACGATCCTCTTGTCTTTTGACAGATTATCAGCAACTGCTCTGTTATTCAATTTTTAAAAACATGAAAGTTCCGTCTTGATCAGGATGTAAAAGGAGCAGTTGATCTTGTCACATATGCTGAATGCCTCTGTATCTTTTACAGGTTTCTGGATTTTTCCACCCCCCCACCAAAAAGAAAAGAAGGAAAAATATTTGAAAGCTATAGAAGAGGATCATTACTAACATGGTCTCCTGCTTTTTCGATGTTGTGAAGGATAAAATAATTGTTAGTACTATTATTCCTGGATGCTCCAGTATCTTTGCTTGATACCAAGGATAAACTCTTTCTCGTCTTTTTATAACTTTTGTGCTTCCAATGTCTTTTCTGTGTCGTATTTAGTTTTGTGAGCAAATGAGAGCACCAAAAATTGGCTGGGAATTTTTTTTAACCTTTTCCCCTAGAGCTTAGTTGAAGTGGCAAAGGTTGAGGGATTTGTGATTTAGGTCATAGGTTTGGGCCCCGCGCCATGCAAACTAGCATGCTATTTACCTTACCTTACTCATGAATGTGTTCCTATAGTATCACCTTCCCTCTTGACATTTATATATGAAGAAGGAACAGTTATGATCCATATCTCTATTTTTCGCTTTATGCTTATCTGATGTCCTTGCATTAGGTACTTTATAGTTAAAAGCTGCAACCGTGAGAATCTTGAATTGTCAGTACAACAAGGAGTTTGGGCAACTCAACGAAGCAATGAAGCTAAACTAAATGAAGCTTTCGACTCTGTGGAAAATGTCATTCTAATTTTTTCAATCAATCGGACTAGGCATTTTCAGGTAGTCTGTTTTTCACCTATCCGATGAAGTGTTTAGGTAAAAAATGTTACTGATGATTTAGCAATACATAGTTTGATTGTAACTTACATTGTGATGAAAGGAATGTGTCATCTTCATCAAAAATGAAAGGAATGTGTCATTAAATTTAGGACTAGTTGATAGAATTTAACATGTATACTGTTTGTCAGGGTCTTGCAAAAATGACATCTAGAATTGGCGGTGCTGCTAAAGGAGGAAATTGGAAGCATGAACATGGAACTGCACATTATGGACGGAATTTTTCAGTGAAATGGTTAAAGGTACTTTTGATTTCATTCTTCATTAAAAAAATGTACTTTTGGTTATTGTGATTATAGTTTATTAGACTAGATAGGTGGCTTTCCTTCTCTAAAATACTAGATAGGTTTCTGTTGAACTAGTTAGATGAGTCAAAAGTCAGTGCAACCAATTATTCAACTCCAAATTTTCTGTCAGAGGATTAGCTGGTTTTGCTGGTTGAAGAGAATAAAACGTATTTCAGAACCTCTCCCTTATTTAAATTAAGTTCGAACCATTTCATGTGTCTTTAATTAGCATTACCACTTGTGCAATTTACATGTTCCAGCTATGGAGGCCATCAACTAGATGAATTGCTATTTTAATTTCTGTCAATACTGTAGGATTAATCTGATAAGTACATTGGTACCTTGATCAATGATTTGCTTAACTCACTTCTGTAGTTGGAGGTGGTACCTTGATCAATGATTTGCTTAACTCACTTCTGTAGTTGGAGGTCACGCCTCTTACCTTGTTGCCATTTAAACTGATAAACTCTATGCATATAAGTATCATACAAGAAAAATCCATTTTTCTTTTTGTTGCCCTTTCTGTTTCACTTGAGGACTTTTAATCATTTTCCCAACTCTTAACTTACCTAATATCAATCAGTGGCAGAGGCATTTTACTTCTCTTCTTTTCTTCCCCCTTTTTAAGATTTCATCACGAAATTGCTTGCATAAACTAAGGGACGGATCCACTATTACGGTACCGGGTTCATCTAAACCCATTACTCTCAACGTGGAACATAAATTTATTAGAAAAAATCACTAAATTACAGTAAATAGGAGATAGGAACTCATAATTTAAAAAATATAATGGGTTAATGCGAAAAACTTTGAAGGTTGAACCATATAATCTAAATCCTGGATCCGCTTCTTCATGAACTGAATCTGAGGCGTAAAATTCACTGATTACTTGATTCTCTTCTTTCTCTTCCCCCTTTAATTTATATCAATTGCTTGTATACATGAACTAATTCTGAGGCTTAAAGTGCAGCTCTGTGAACTGTCCTTCCAGAAAACTCGTCATTTGCGGAATCCATACAATGAGAACTTACCTGTGAAGGTATATTTAAGCCTTTACTCATTGATTATTTGACATATTTCAAAAAATTAGTTTCATCTATGGTTGCTCTGAGCATGCTGATGGCCATAGAGTGATTTATAATAGACATTTACAGATCAGGGTAGGTATTTGAATGTAGCTCTCTGTTATGATAAAGCACTGTTATAATTTGCAAAATTCTTCATTCGTACATGCATAGTGGACTTCACTTTAAAGCATTGATGGGCCTGACAGAACCATTGATTAGTCAAGTCAGAATCCCCACAAGTTGCTTAAAGTGACATCCCTTTTGCGTTTCAGCAAGAGTATTCAACTCCACCAGAGTTTCTTCCAACTTACAAAAAGTCTTTTTGACAACGAGGAAGACCTCAGTACCTAGAGGTTTGGGTTTCCAGGGTTAAAAAGAATTTTATTCTTTTCATCAAAGTTGATACTCCGCAATTTGCAGCCTTATACAGTTTTGAGGGGAAAAAGGGGACTAGTAGCCAGCCTTACCGTGGTGCTTTTAGTAGAATAATTGGAAGATCAATCTGTGTATTGCCAATCGAATTATGTGGGTCAGCATGAAGTTGAAAGAAAACGTAGAATAACATGGTTATATAGAAAACGGAAAACCATTATCTCTTGATGGATTTTTAAAATTGCAATAGAATTACATTCTGCATAATCATGGAGGTGAGATGTGGTTCAAATTATATTCTAGTTCATGTTTGAGGAGTCTCCTTTTCCCTTGCGCTTCTTTTAAGCACAAGTTCTGTTGAAAAAATAGCGACTTGCTTTGTTTTTCTCCATGAATTCTTAGCACCAAATGGTCCATTACAATTAAAAAGACCTCACAAGTTCATAACTCCCAGTTGGTGCATTATGTGCAAAAAGAGAAATCAGACCCATCACTTACATCAGCTTTTCTCTTTTGCAAGAGGAGTCTGGATGATATTATTAGGATTGTGATAATCTTTTGTGCTTTTATAATACCTCAGCTAGTTTTTAACGGTTGTAACATGGGTCTTTCGTTGCACAAAGATGGTATATTCTCGGAAGAGAAGTTTTACATGCTGTTCAATCTGCATTTGAATGAAGAGGATGCCAGAAGGTTTTTGAAGGTCATTTTCTCAAATATATGTTGTGTCAATTGATCCATCTCTTCTGTATGTGGTGTAAAGCTAGGCCGTCATGACAACCATGGTCGAACTCTTTAGTGATTGCGTAAGGGCATTTCAATTGAAGTAGATTCTTCTACATTGCCCTGAGCAGTCTCTAACAAGATATGATGTTTTTTTTTTTAATACATGCCACTCTTTCTTAGGGTTGACTGTTGAGGACATGTAGTGCCTTTTTATACTATCCCTCTCAATGGTACTTTTCTTTTCTTATTGAAAAGGAAAAAAGGAAAAATGTATCTTCAGATACTTTTACCTTTTATCCACAGCCTCTGTTAATGCCATGGGTATAGCACACAAACTTTCATATTATTGAAACTAATTATTGACAAAAATTACCCTTCTGAATAATAGGAACCATCCAAATAGCCTTTCTTCGAATATTAGTTGCATTTCTGGTTGAGCGACTGCTAAGTATTGTTTCACATAATTCTCAGCTTATAAATGAACACTCTCTTTTATGTTGCATTCAAAGTTTCTTATGATTCCAGAGACGGACTTTTACTTGTCAAATTCAAAATCTCCTTCCATGTTTTGTTTGTTAATGTTAAACTTTGTCATGTGCTATCATTACTTTCAGTCACCTTCTACTGCCGTTGTTTCAGATAAGCAGAGATTGTCAAGAATTAGAGGTCTCTGTTGGTGAGCAATTGGCTTCTTTGCTCTATCTTGAACCAGACAGTGAACTTATGGTATTTCTTTTTCTTCTGTCAAACTAAACTTCACTTTTATTCACTAGATGGTAATTCATCCATTTTCTGGTGCTTTCAGAGGTTGTTTCTGCCATGTAACATCTGGGTATAGTATATTCAGTTTCAGATATGATTTTAGCAATGCTAATTGAGATTGAGTAACTTTACAGCTTTAGATTTAGGAAAAGGGAAATACAACTCTGTAGTTTGTCATGGATTGACGTCAATCTCGTATCGTAGATGCTTTATTACTGCTGATATTGCTGTATCTGTTGATGAGCTAGTTTCTGTAGGCGATGGTGGCATCTGGTCGTAGTGTCTGAATTTGGTTGGTTAGGGTACTTCTAGTCCCATATTCATGCAAGTTATTTGCATTGTGTATTGAATTAGTCCACTTTAGTTGTCATTATTTAGCCTTGTGATAGTTCTACAATAGGGTTTTTAAATAGCCTTTTGAGTTTCTAAATAAGCTTTTTTATCTTAAAAATGGGTAATCAGTCCTTTGTACATCTGCCGACTTAGTTGCTTGAAAAGTTTCATATCGCCTCTTGTAGTAATTCATTATGACTGGGAGGTCCGACTGTATAGTTTCTGGTTTTAATGTCTTTAATAAGTTTTCATCTTGTTATTCTTATTTTTTTGATGAAAACTGAGGTCTTTCGGAAGAAATATTGTGGCAATTGTGGATGTGGTATATTAGTAGATCTCTTTTGAGATTGTTCTGATGTTTTAAGGTCTTCATCTTTTATGTCAAAAGCTTTCTTCAGGTCTTACTTAATTGTTGGTTAAAAGAAAAATAAAAGAATTATTATATTTTGAGTTTGGCTATATTCTACAAGGAGCCATTTCTTTCTATTCAGTCACCCCTTGGACACAGTTATGGATCTGTTGTACAGTTAACTAACCTATTTTTATGGATCTGTTGTACAACTACCGAACCTGGTCTCCCCCATTTTCAATGTAACTGTCTAACCTGGTTTTTCCCCTTAGTCTCACTGTAAGTGTTGTTCCTCCAAATGTGGGTTCACGAAAATGATGTCTCAACCCTTCACTAGTGCTATAACTATACTTACATTGGTAAATGTTGTATGACACGTATTTCTATATTTAAGAATTTTCTCTTGCTTTTAATGTTTATTGCAATAGTTGAAAAAGATCCTTACGTGGAGAGGTACTTGTTTAATTTTTTATTTTCCATGATAGGTGTTGACAACCAATTTCTTTTTCATGATAGGTACTTGTTTAAGTTTTTCTTAGTCCTCATTAGTTTACCAAAATAAATTTTTCTTATTTTAATTTCAGCAAATTTAGCATCAATAATAATTTTGAAAAAAATTAATTATTTCCTTTACTTCTATATGGTAACTACTGTACAGTTTCAAACTACTTCACCTCTTTTTCTAACTTTATTCAAATAACAGCTCCTTTAAAACTGTTTAGAATTTAAAAACAAAAGTTAATATACTAATATCGTTACAAAATAGTGAAAATAAATTATAAAATATTTTTGAGTAATTTCATATGTAAGATACGATATCAGTAGTTACTATTCTGGACAAAGAAGCATAGAAAAATTAATTATAGGAAAAAAGAGTCATAATTGGCTGTCAACAATAGGTGTCTGTTGTTTTTGAGAAAGAAAAAAAACACGCATATAGTCTAGTTACTTATTTAGTTTGATTTGATATTGAATGAGTTCTACTGCTTATATGCATTCAAATACATTGCGTTGAAATTCCAAGATTTGGCCTGCACCTGGTCCATTTGCCTTAATTATGCTCTTTGGTAGTTTATGGGAGCATCTATTAGTTGGACTGCAGATAAAGGAAAGCACATGGTGGATACACACACTCATGTTCTGTGTACATATACATTATATATTATCTGGGAAAATCAAACTTCCATCGAAGAGAAGCCAATGAAAGGCTTTCATAAAAATTATGTTCTATTTGTGTATGTATATGTGTCCAGTGAGTACATTCACTGGACATAATAGCTATGGGAACTTAAAGAATTGCTTCCTAATGTAGTTGGGACTTTCTGTACAGAATTCTAATGGGACAATATATTATTGGATTTCAGGCAATCTCACTTGCTGCAGAATCCAAGCGAGAGGAGGAAAGAGCAAAGGGAGTAAACCCTGACAATGGGAATGAGAACCCAGATATCGTACCTTTTGAAGACAATGAAGAAGAGGAAGAGGAAGAAAGTGAGGAGGAGGAGGAGGATGAGAGCTTTGCTCAAGCTTTTGGTCCAGCTGCTTTGGGCAGAGGAAGGGGTAGGGGAATCGTATGGCCTCCTTTAGTTCCTTTTGGACGTGGAGCCAGGCCTTTTCCTGGGATGCGGGGCTTCCCTCCAGGCATGATGAATGATGGATTTTCTTATGGATCAATGACACCTGATGGTTTTCCTATGCCGGATCCTTTTGGAATGGGCGGCCGACCTTTTGGACCATTTGGCCCTCGATTCTCTGGTGATATGATGTTTCACAACCGTCCTCCAGCTGCTGGTGGATTTGGGATGATGATGGGTGCAGGAAGGCCCCCTTTCATGGGTGGAATGGGTCCTGGAGCAGCTGGCCCACCCAGAGGTGGTCGACCAATGGGAATGCATCCATCATTTGTTCCACCCCCACCACCTCCCTCTCAAAATCCTAGGGTCAAAAGGGATCAGAGAGCTTTGACTAATGAAAGGAACGATATATTCAATTCAGGTTCAGACCAAGGTAGGGGTCAAGAGATGGCAGGCTCAGTTGGTGCACCAGATGAAGGAGTACGTTATCCACAAACTGGAAACAGCTTTAGAAATGATGAAAGCGAGAGCGAGGATGAAGCACCTAGAAGGTCCAGACATGGTGATGGAAAGAAAAAGAAGCATAGCATAGATGGAGATGCTGCTACAACTGGCACAGAAAAGTAAATCTTATTTGAAACTCTGAAGAAGACATCTTGCCTCTGCAAATGCAAATGTCTGTTATATCTCGATACGGGGAGAACACAGTATAACTAGTTTTTGAAGTGGAAACCTAGCAAGTAGTGTCCTCAGATTGTATACTACATATGATATCCCATTCCGGTCTTCACTAGTTCTTTGGTTGCTTGTTGAAAGAGCATGCCTGCCTGCGTTACATTTACCAACTGATAAAATAGCAAACTTGAGTTTATGTCATTTATGTCAGTAGTGTACAAGAAATATGGTCTTTATTTTGCGAACATATTTGCTCCAGTCTAATTGTAAAAACTGATTTACAGTTACAGGTTAGATTAGGTACAACTGAGCTGGGCTTTATTATTCTGGCAAAGGTCCTGCCTTCTGTTAGTGAAGCATGAAATGTTGATTAAAAGATTGATTTAATTACTTTGTAACCACGACCTATTTTGGTTGCTGATCAATGCAAAACGAGTGTAGTAAAGCTTGTTTTCTAATATTTAGTCCCTTTGGATCTTCTAAGGTCAAACCTCTCTGTTATAACGTTGTTTTCTTGGTTTTTTCTTTTGTTGTTATCGAGAACCTATTATATAACATGAAAAATAGTTCAAAATAGAAAAATTTTGCTATTGCGAAGAAATATTGTTAGAGGATTACTCTTATAGAAAGTTTTGAATGTATTTGTTTCTCTAGCATTAACATTTTGACTCCAAAATCATAGGTCTCGAGTTTCTTCCTGCTAGAGCAGGAATTAAGACTAAAACACCCTTTTAAAATAGGTAATTTATGGGTACTAATTTCACCCATTAATTATTGCATAATAATCTCTATCATTATTAATCTCACATATATATTTATTTCTTGCATTACAATTCCTCTATAACTAGCATGTGAATCAAACACACACCTAAATTTGTTTTTATGTCATGTTTTTTTTTATAAGAAATATTTACTTTTACACATAAAAGGTCCGAAAATATCATATTCTTTTATTCAATTTGGAAGCGTCCATTTTCGCCTTGCTTCACTTATACAAAACAAAATGAAGGGTAAAAAGGAACCGTGGGTTTGGGATAAGTTTAGGAGTGCATTGTGAAACTGTTGAAATGCTTATTGGCTGGTTGGCACCTCCCATTACTACTTTCTCCTCCAAATTCAAATTCAAATTCATTACAAGATACAATTATGGGTTTTTTTCTATTACTCCGTCTGCCCTCTTCATACCTGCTGCAGGTTCCCTTCTATTTTCCTGAATTTTTGTTAGACTTAAATAGTATATTGTAGACGTAGAATTCTGAACAGGAGGAAAGGCAAAACGGTGAATTGAATTTGGCATTGGGGGAGCAAAGTGCAAAAGCATAAGCATTTTTCATGAAGATAGTTTTCAAAAATTGTAAAAACTAGAGGGTGATTCCATATTTTGAGCTATTTACACTCGCAACTGAAAATATATCAGTTTCTCGAGTTTCATAGCTGAACTATTAGGTGTGAGTTTGCTATTTGAACTATTACCAACTATTTATTAATCTGAACTATTAGGTGTGAGTTTGCTACTTGAACTATTATCAACTATTTATCAAAACACAACTCAATTATCAATTGTTCTCTTTTCCCACATGAAATATCACCATGCACCATTGTTCCGGTAAGAGAAGTGAATAATTGATAATTGAGGTGTATTTTGCGAAAGGTCGGTGATAGTTCAGATAGGAAGTTGCACACGTGATAGTTCAGGTATGAAACTCAACAAACAAGAATACTTTAGCTGTGTTTTTTACCATTTAACTCTTTAAGTTTTTTTCTTTGATTTTTCAGCATATCCTTGCTGCTGGATTCTCAATAAATTACATGTAGCAATAAAAAAATTAGACCTTGCGGTATTCCATAGAGTTGATACCCAAATGCTTGAATATCTATTTTGTTACTTAGGCTCTTTTCTCTTTTTTACTTTACCTTTCTTTTGGTTCTTCTTCTTTCCCCTGGACTTTCCTAGCAAGTTTGAAGAGAGATGAAAGTAAGGAGGCGGATGATTATGCTAAACTGAAGGAGAAAGTGGAAAATTTGGGTATATGCTGCAATTCTGTTACCCCTGAAGAATACACACGATTAATGTGTCCCAAGGTAGCTGACATTTTATTTGGTGTTTCTTTTGGTTTAATTAAGTTCATGTTTTTCTGTTAATGAGTGTCGTCAAGTGGTAGGTATCGATTAACCATATGTAGCAACAACAACAACAACATACCAGTGTATTCCCACAAAATGGGGTCTGGAGAGGGTAAAGTGTACGCAGTCCATATTACTACCTCAGATGAAGTAGAGAGGCTGTTTTCGATAGACCCCCAGCTCAGGACAAATAACATTATAACAAGCAGAAAACATAAAAACAAACAATAAAATGGGGTAACACACCACTAGATAAAAGAAACAAAACACCCACGGAGTAATGCTATGAACTATCTATCCGAAATCACACACATCACCAAAATACAGCAAACAAGAAACTACAAGGCACATGCATAACACTATGACTACAGGTACATCGACAAACAAAGCACTCCTCCCTACAAGTAAGGACACACTCCTACTCACTAACCCTCTACCCTAATCCGCATCCTCCACACCTTCCTATCAAGGGTCATGTCCTCTGTAAGCTGTAACTGCTCCATGTCATGCCTAATCACTTCCCTCCAATATTTCTTCGGCCTACCTCTACCCCATCTGAAACCATCCATAGCAAGTCTCTCACACCTCCATACTGGGGCATCCGTGCACAGTCTCATCACATGCCCAAACCATCTCAACCTCACTTCCCGCATCTTATCTTCCACCGAAGCTACTCCCATCTTCTCTTGAATAAACTCATTTCTAACCCTAACCCTCCTCGTAAGTCCGCACATCCATCTCAACATCCTCATCTCCGCCACCTTCAACTTTTGGATGTGGGAGTTCTTAACTGGCCAACACTCAACTCCGTACAACATAGCCGGTCGGACTGCCACTCTGTAGAACTTACCTTTAAGCTTAGGAGACACCTTCTTATCACATAAGAACTTACCTTTAACCATATGTAGCAACATCAACTAATTGTTCTCTTTTCATGGTCATGCATCTGTACTGCTAATTTGGTGGGGAAATGCAAGATGAAATAAGAAATAATGAAGTGAAATGCTGATTCCAAGGTTAATATAGCTGTATGTATACATTTGGGATCTTTGTAACTGTTGAAGTGGGTGAAAGTCCTACATTGGTTGGGGAATGGACTGACGGTCTGCTTATATGGACTTGGGAATCCTCCCCTCATGAGCTAGCTTTTGGGGTTGAGTTAGGCTCAGGTGCCATATCTTTACAGTAACAAGCACCGGGGAAAACGAATATATAGGCTTCAAGTACATCATGATTATTTAATCTGATTTTTATTCATATATAGAACAAGGATTAGACGAGTAGACACATTTAAGATGTGCTTCTTTGTTTTCCAATCTTACAAAGGATCCTTAATTTTCTGCTAATTAACTCTTGTGACAGAAAAATAAATTGAGGTTTTCCACGGATGCTTGGATGTATTTTTTTTTTTTGTTAAGCTAGATATGAGCTCCATTCATTTTCTTTTACCTCTCTCTGTATCTTTGTATTTATTTGTCTCTTCTGAAACAGTGCAAAGGTGGTCGGCCAATGGAAAAGAGTTTATCATTTCATATGTCCTGGAAAAGGTATGATAGTTCCCATGGTCACTGATGATCTACTTTTACATGCAACTAGAGTTCTTCAAAATTGATTTTGTGGTCATCAAGGAATTATGCATTATGGAGGTGTTTCAATTTTGATTGTGGATGGGCAGGCCAGGTAGTTTAATTTATGGTTTTAAAATTTGATTACATTAATTACTGAAAGCTAGAAGTTAAATCACCTCATTGGATGTTAATTGTGAATGCAGATCCCTGCACACAACAGCACGGCATCTGATGGGGTCCATCAACTTCGCAGAATGAATTCTCCACGGATACTTACGGAGGAAAGCTTGAAGTTAGAACCATTAGATGATGTGGTACGGAAACTTTCTTTTGCCATGCACACGCTAAATCTGGTGGTTAGCATTTTATAATCTAATATTTAGCACTGGGCAACAGATTTTCAACAATGCATTCTCTAAGCTTGATTTTGAGCAAGATGCCTTTTTTATTTTATTTTTACAAAGTAAATTTTATCAACTAAAATACAACCTTCTAAAAGGTACTAAGCTCCTACATAAGCTATAAGGAATCACTTATATCCTTGATTTTGCATTTTGCATATTGTACTGCAAAGCTACATTTTGCTAACATCTAAGTCTATTCAATGAAGAGCATCAGCCTTTCCTTCAAAATTTAGGTTCGTTCCTAAGATACTATCCGGGTTATGCACATTGGCGTAGTACTTCATATAGTCTTGAGTTGTCTCAGAATTCTTGATTCTCTCAACAGTTGATTGGGAATTTATAGTTCTTATGTTACAATTTGATAAATTCATCATTGTAGGCATAATTACATATAGGCCTAATTAGAACAATCAAATCAAATCTGTAAAGATTTTAACAAAAAGAAACTGATTCTTTAGCTATAAAATGATACAAGTCGCCTTTTTTTGTTTATTGCCTATGACTTTTGGGTGTATTCAGCTGGCTGCATATTTTGTTGAGAGGATGATATCGAAGGATACTCTGAAGAGAAATCACGTCATGCAAATGGCTGGTGATCAGGTCAGACAATGTTATTGCATTATGATTAATTCTGTGCATCCAAATGCTCTAGGCATTCATGGTATCAATGCATATTTTACATTCTTTAAGTTGCTGAACATGTATTGGACAAAACTCAGTGATGGGTTAAGAATGAAACTTCTGTTTTTCAGAAGTCATTAGCTTTACAACTTGAGAATCTTCAGTTTCTCTTTGTGCACATTTTCCGTCAACTAAGAGTTCAAGATAAACACATGTATTTTTAGGAGAATAGCAAGGCGACAGATTGATCAAGCTTTGACTTGAAATATATACTCCATAAGAGAAAGAAGAAATTTCTTAATCTCAGGGCTGTTAATAATGGCTAAAAGCTGTGTCAAAAACAAATGAACAAAAGAACTATGATAAGGTTCATAAGTCTCATTAGCTTGTAAAACAAGTAAGACTCAAGAAGCATGAAGATCATGGTAGAGAATTCGATCATCAACCTCATTTTGAATTTGGAATGTAATATTTTATGGCTGCATCATGGGCAGAGACATGAATTATGTGCCAATATTTGGGTGATTGCAGATCGTGATTGCCTTCACTTATAGGCAGAATGGTATCCTCATTGGCTGCAAGTATCGGACTCTTGAGAAAAGGTTTTGGCAGGTAAATTCGTTCATTAATTTATAGTCCTTACTGCCTGCATGGAATAATGGGGAAGTACGTGAAAACACAATGTGCCATTACAGCTTAACCATACGCAAATGCATGCTTCCATTCTTAAGCTAAAGTTAGTCTTGCAAAAGTTTCTTAATGAGCACAGTCTTTAGCTTCAAACCCCTCTGAGTAAAAAACATATTTGTGGCCTTGGATGGAAATTAACAGTCTATATCCTGCATCAAGAAGGGCATTGTTTGTCATGCTAATATATATGACACTTTGCAATAGTTTTGCAGTAACTTCATCACAAGTTCAAAAATTGGTCCCTTCTTTTTGGTTTGGGACCCTTTTGTATAACTTTAGCTTATCCTCTGGACAAACGTTTCTGAATAGTTTGTTTTTCAAGCTTCCGGTCAGAGTCTGCTGTTTTCACTACCGTTGATTTATCTGAAGGAAAATTGGATAGCTGAACAGAGAAGCTGGTATTTTTCCTTATTTTCCTTGTGTTTTTATTAATCTACTTTCAATTTCTAGGAGAAGGGTACGGATAAGGTACTTTATGGACTGGATGATGTAAGAGAAGCGGATGAGATCATCATCGTAAGTTCCAAAACTTTTTCTTCTCAGATATATTCTTGGCCACCCCAGACCCCACCTGGTGGGAATACACTGGGTATGTTGTTGTTGTTGTATATATTCCTGGCCACCAGTGGCGGAGCCACCTTATGGCTAGGTCCAAACCCCCTTCGGCGGAAAATTATACTATTTATACATTATTAAAATTATATTTTATGTATATATAGTTGATGTTGAACCACCTTCGGCTAGTTCGTGTGCTTACTTATTTCGATTTTGAACCCCCTTAGTGAAAATTCTGGCTCCGCCAATGCTGGCCACTGACTAGATGTGATACTTTATTGCTGACCAAAGGTAGAAGGTGAAATAGATAAGCTTTCAGTGGAAGAAGCTGGATTTCCTAACTGTGTCAGTGTTCCTAATGGTGCACCACAGAGCATCGTATCCAAAGAACTGATACCACCGGAAGAGGTTTGTGTCATAAATGTTTTGACATAATGTTACCAATATGGCTTACCGCTTATTTTTAAATTATTTGAGATCTAGGATTATATTTCCAGCTTAATATTACTTCTTGCACCTGAAGACAGGATACCAGATTTTCATACCTGTGGAACTGCAAAGAGTGCTTAGAGAAGGTTGGCATTCTTGATGCTTGCATTAAACCGAGAATACTAGGCAAAAAATATGTTCCTAATGTTGTTGATCATTGTTTTTCTATTTTTAATTTTTATTCTGCACAGGCGTTCAGAATTGTGCTGGCAACTGATGGTGATTCACCGGGCCAAGCATTGGCTGAAGAGCTTGCCCGCCGTCTGGGGAAAGAAAGGTTTGTTATTCATATGTTTATTTTGTGTTCCTTTATTCTATGTACCAAAATGTTGTCTACTTTCTTAAGTGGATAATTTCATGCACTATTTTCCAAGTTGCTGAGCATTGTACAATCCAAGTAGTGGAAACTGCAATAATCCTTACAATTTCGAATTTATTGTAAATAAGTTTCCACATACTTTGGACTAACTTATCTCCATTTCTCCAATGTCTAGAAGCAGTTTCCATTGTCATATTTAGAGAAAGACTAACAAATTCTAATGGAGTTGTAAGAATGTTGAAATTTGCTTTTCTTGTTTGAACTTATCTTCTACTTAGAGTTCAAAATTCAACGAAGTTTTGCCCTCCCCCTTATCGAAGTTCTTTTAGTGGTTTGCAATTGCATGCATCTTCCTGTCAATGCAGCTAAATTATGCAAGGCATGGTTGTATGGCAATAACCATTGTTATCAATAAAATTGACGGATTACAAATTTTAGATGAGAACTAAATAAAAAGAAATCACTTGCTTGATGTAGCCGTTTAGTTGCTTTCAAATTAGTCAAATGACAAAACATAAATTCTTCATGAATATTTGGGTTCTTTTGATTTTTCATAACCCCAAACTTTTATCTTTTGTGTATTCGCTTAATCTCGGCTTGAAGAAGTTCCCAAGAGATATGGAGAGGCTTATATATTGAATTATTGATGTAACTAGTGGAATACAAAACACGAAAGGGTATGGCACCCTTGGGGAGGTGGAGTTGAATGTGCATCGGGTGAGAGTGCAGAATAATGCACATCCAAATGAATATAATAAATTGTTGTACCTTTTTGTCACTATTTAAGTGTATTTTGTGTTTTGACAGTTATGAGAAGACATGTCTTTTTTTTTTTTTTTCCCGTGCATGAGAATTACAGTCTTTCAGCATGCTCGGACCTAATATAATTTTGTTTGTCTATAGATTGGTATTTATCTTAGTTGGCGGCAATATGCAGATGCTTCTACTTGTAACTCATTTGTTCAATCCCTAATGCAAGCCAAAGCCTTTATACTTCACCAACGGGTCAGAAAGTATTTACAGTTGGTTGACTTTGCTTGATTTGCAGGTGTTGGCAAGTATGTTGGCCTAAAAAGGATGAGTTTAGCAGTTATAAAGATGCGAATGAGGTGCAGCTCTTTTTTTTAAAATTTTTTTTTAGGTTGTTGGCGTCATATTTCTTTCTTTCTCTGTTATGATGATGCTTTTCTTCTATGCAATTTTCTTTCGTTCTTTATTTCCTTGTTTATAGAGGTGCTGCAGTAAATTTCAACTAGGGTCACAAAGAACAATGTCCTCATTAAGACAACTATATGAAAGATTTGAACATTTAGTGTATGATTATGATCTGTTAGAACACTGAATGCCCAGCTTCGCGGAGCAGCTCTCTCCCCAGCCCACATCATAGTATGGAATCTGGATCCTTTCATCGATCACTATTTCCTTTAGATAGAATGCTGTTCTAACTTGGTGGTCCTTTATTGTTCACTTGGTGGATGGACTGCATTTGTCCAAGTTCAGTGTTTGATATAGGGATTTCATGGCACCTTGGATATTCAATCAACACTTATCTTATTCAATGTGGTGCACATCGGGTAATTATGGCATTGTAATTAGAATATTTTGAGAAGTTCCCTGAAGTTTAATGGTTAAGCTTCATTTTATTTATTACTATTATTATTATTGGAGTAACTGGTAAAGTTGCTGCCATGTGACCAGGAGGTCATGGGTTCAAGCCTTGGAAACAGCCTCTGGCAGAAATGCAAGGTAAGGCTAAGTACAATACACCCTTGTGGTGGGGCCCTTCCCTGGACACCGCGCATAGCGGTAGCTTTAGTGCACCGGGCTGCCTTTTTTTTCTTCTTGTCCTGAAATTAGTTTCTAAGATTAGATATTGTGAAAGAACATGCTGTCAAATTTCTGTTATGGTGTTGGTAATCTACTGAAATCAAGACCTCTGCTATTCATTTGCCCATGAGTCTGCTTCTACTGGGCAAACTAAATTTAAAGTTTTCTGTAAATTGTTGTAGGTACTTGTAAATCTGGGATTAGAAGCTCTGAAAGAAGCGATTGAATGTGCCGTGCCATATGAAATGCAGAATTTGAACTAATCCACAAAGTTCTCAGTCTTAAGGGGTATGTGTTACAGAAGTCTTTCCATTCTTTTTTCTGCTCATTGTTTCTTTACCTCTCTCTCCCTTTCTTAAAAGAATCAAGGTAACATCCCAACTAAAGTCTTTTGATACACAGAAATCTCTTCAACAGTACTCGACTCTCTCCTCGAGACTTTATGCGTCTACTGCATCTGTAAGTAACATTACTCAGGATGAGGACTCGAAGCTGTTTTTGTCAACACCTAAATTTCCCTTCTCAATTTTTTCAAAGAAGTGCTTAAATAGGTGACAGGTTTGGTTGATGAAAAGGATTCATTCTCTACTTGGAATGAAGGTTTTTGGCACAATATATTCACCATACAAGATACCTTGTTATTATAAGATGCCGATGGAGGAATCATATCGGCTTGGACACAGGTTTAAAACTGTTTAGCAGATTGAGTTTCTTATAATGTAATGTTTGATATTTTCATATTAGCGTATGTCTCTTAACTGCTAAAGAATTAACACCTAGATGTGTAACCCATACTTATTGAGGAGGATCAAGTACTTTATTTTGGATTAGAAGAGATATATTTTCAACTAATTTGTACTACATAGGTGTTTAGAAAAATGTGTCCAGAGGAAGCAACATTGTCCAAATTCAAGCTATTTTTCTGATATTAATAAAAGCATTTCTTAAGTAGATTGCACACGGGCTGTTGAACTTCTGACGTTGTCTCCAAAATTTATTTTAATTAAAATACTTCTCAAAATAAACGGATTTTAAGTGTCAAACTGATAAGTTATCACAAAAAATTAAGCCCAATAATAAGCCTAGTTGTCTCAATTATGACAAGATGACATTAACCATGGTATCAAAATTGAGATTAATTTAAAGTTATGATAAAGTTGAAAATTTGTCAGGGTATTAAGACAAACTCCATCTTTGGAGGCCAATCAAAAGATCACAAAATATTTTTTAAAAAAAGGCAAAAGAAACAGAAGTGAAAATAAAAAAATAAATCAAGTCTTTGACTATGGCTCTATTTTATTTATTTGTTTGTTTAATAGGAGGTGCCGGCGAGCACCATGTGAATGTCAGTTGTTCATTAACGTCAATTCAAGTAAAAACAACAAAAAAGAGATTAATTAAGTAATCTTTAAATCAAATTAACAGAAAGAAACAACAGAACATAGGGAAATATATGTTCTTTAGTCAAATTGCCAACTCAATGACCAAGTGTTTTGTTTTCCATGCAAGTTTTTGATTGAAAACGAGAATTTAGTAGCTCCAATTATTCAATATGACTAGCAAATTGAAAGGGGATTGATTGCATTTGCTCCCGTCGGGTGGCTGATCAGGACGAGTCAAGGTGAAAGAGGTTGTCAGACTTCTATGCTGACAAACTCTCGAATAAAAGGTGAACATGATATTTTAGACATTCCATTCAAAACGAACAATACTTATTATCATAAATTTTAGCCACAACGGCCGCATTATCAAGTAACAGCTTGAGCAGCATTATATTTGACAGACAATCAGATTACTCATTGATGTTTATGTTGCTGTTTTTGTTGTACTAATTAATGTTTTCACTTTTAGTTAATTGATAATTTCATTGTATAATATTTTTATACATTCAATGCGTAAAGATTTCATTCAAATTTAGACGGAAACAACTAAGAACCCGTTTGGACATAAAAGTTATTCCAAAAAAATAATTTAATTTTATTTGAAAACCGGTGTTAGGTCATGAAAATTTCACATAAAATTTGAAGTTGTCTTTCAATTTGAAAAATAACTTATTACCTGTATATCAACTCATTTTTTCATTTTTGAAGTTGTATTCAAGTATAGTTACGCCCAGACATTATTCAAATACATTTTACAAAAAGTATAACTAAACACAATTTTATTTATAACTCCATAAATTTTAAATAAAGTGTAAACTATTTGAAACCGATAGCTTACTTAAAAGAAAATGTGTACTCCATCCGTTCATCTTTATTTATCCATATTTTACTCGACACACTATTTAAGAAACAATAAATAAAAGAATAGTTTTACTATATCACTCCTATTAATTATAAGTCATCTAACTATTAGAAAAATGAATAGAGTATTTAATAACAATCCTAAAATAGATATAAAAAGATTAGTTATCTCTTGATTTTTCAAACTGGACAAGTAACTGAACAAATAAAGATGTACTGAGGGAGTAATAAAAAGTGGGATTTGGAGAGAATCAAATAATCAAGGATTCACGAATAAAGTGTGTTGTGGGTCCCAATAAAAAGGTACTCCCTCTGTTCCAAAATACTTGACCTGTTTTGACTTGACACATCCATTAAGAAAAAAAGTAATTAAAAGTGTATTTTATAAAATCAACTCTATTAATGATGTTATGAAACTCTAAATCTAACTATTATTATTTTCTTTAGTTATTTAATACTGAGGGTACTATGAAAAAAAAGTAATAAAACACTCTTGATTTACGAAAATGAATAATTAATTTGAAACAAACATATTTCAAAAGAAGGCCAAGTAAAATGAAACGGATGAAGTAAATGATTAAGGGACAAGGAAAGTTAGCTGGAATCCAGCCTTGGAAACGAATCCCCCAACGGCTCTAACATGCCATAAGGCCTGCGGTGGCCAAATGAAAATTGACCGTTTTGGGCCCCACACCTTTCCATACAGACATTTTCAAAAGAATATATAACCGTTACAAAAACCATTTCACTTCTCATCACACACACACACATAGTCTCATTGTGATAATTGCCATAGCAAAGCAAAGCTAATTGAAGTCCAAAAGGTGAATTCCTAATAACTCTCTCTTTTTGTTGTTGAATGGTTTTATCCATGTTCCAATTTTGTGCTTCTAAAATGAATTCATAAGAGCTTTTTTTTTTTTCTTTAGAACAAGTTGTGCTAGGAAAATTTGTGACTTTTTTTTTTGTTTTGAATTATAGATGTTTTAGTAGGAGATTGATGCGATTTAACTACGTTACAACAACAACATGCCCAATATAATTCCAGAAAGTAGGGGTCTGGGGAGGGTAGAGTGTATGTAGAGGCTATTACTGATAGACCTCCGCTCAAGGAGAAATAGTCCAAAGCAGGAGATTTATTCATCATCATAAACAAAAAAATGTTGTGTTTTGGGTCTTTATGAGGATTATTTCTGCATGTCTCACAGTTTTCAATTATGCCTGAATCATCCCAAATTAGTTTTTTGCTTATTGTAAATCAAAAGTTTAGTTTTTATTTTTTTTTATTTTCATGGTATTTAGGGCATTGAATTGGGTTCTCAAATTTTGTTTTACTTAATTTTTCATCTGTTTAGGGAGGTGTAGTTGTGTTATTTATCAATCAACATGACTGTAGAGATGCAATCTGAGGCAACTCAAGTGGCTGAAGTAGTTGTTCCACAAGAGGAATTAGAGGCAGCTAAGAAGGTTGTTGAGGAGGTTGAGGAGAATAATGAGAGAGTAAAAGAAGATGAAGTGGAGGATGAGGAGGAGGCCAAGCCAAATGCAATTGAGAAGAGCTCTTCTTATAGAGAAGAGAGCAACTTCCTCTCTGATCTCAAAGACAATGAGAAGAAGGCATTGAATGAGCTGAAATCAAAAGTTGAGGAGGCCATTCTTGGAAACACCCTCTTCAAAAAAGAAGAGATTAGTACCAAGAAAAGTGAAGGGGAAGAGAAAAAAGATGATGAGGAAAACTCCGATGCGAATGGTGGGAATGTAGAGGGGAAAGAAGAGGAGAAGGAGAAGGAGGAGGGTGAGTTGGATGTTGAAGATGTGGATAAAGAGATCTCCATTTGGGGTGCACCCCTTTTGCCTAGCAAAGGGGATGAAAAAACCAATGTGGTTCTCTTGAAATTCTTGAGAGCAAGGGATTACAAAGTGAATGAATCTTTCGAAATGCTCAAGAAAACACTCCAATGGAGGAAGGATTTTAAGATCCAATCAATCTTGGAGGAAGATTTGGGCTCAGATCTTGCTCCAGCTGCTTACATGAGTGGAATTGATAACCAAGGACACCCCATTTGTTACAACATTTTTGGGGTTTTGGATGATGAAGAGCTGTATAACAAGACGTTTGGGACAGAGGAGAAAAGGAACCAGTTCTTAAGGTGGAGAGTCCAGTTAATGGAGAAGGGTATTCGGCAACTTGATTTCAAGGCTGGAGGTGTTAGTTCACTGCTTCAGATAAATGATCTGAAGAACTCCCCTGGACCATCCAAGAAAGAGGTCAGGGTTGCTACAAAACATGCTGTTGATCTTCTTCAGGATAACTATCCTGAATTTGTTGCCAAAAATGTGAGTACTTCCTTTTTACTTTCATGTTTTCCTGTCTTGATATAATAAAGTGTTTAACTTTTGGCTAGATAAATTGATATGAAAATTGTTTGTTTTTCAGATATTTATCAATGTTCCATTTTGGTATTACGCTGTCCATTCGTTGCTCTCTCCTTTCCTAACTCAAAGAACCAAAAGCAAATTCGTATTTGCTCGCCCTGCTAAGGTCACTGAGACCTTGTTCAAGTAAGTTAATTCAGCATATTTGGTCCTTGAACTTTATTGTCTACTGGGGGCTATAATGCCTAACTATTTGGCTTGAGCAGGTACATTCCAATCCATGAAATCCCCATTCAATATGGTGGACTCAAGAGGGAGAATGACACTGAGTTTTCAGTCTCTGACTGTGAAGCTTCAGAAATTCTCCTTAAAGCTGGATCAACTGAAACCATTGAAATACCTGCAGCAGATGTAAGTAACCTTGGATATATTGAGATTTTTGTCTAGCCCTTTATTATCACGCGGTGATTTTGAATATTTGTGTTAAAATTATGTCAGGTGGAAAGTACATTTATCTGGGATGTTACGATTGTGGGCGGGGAAGTGAGCTATAAGGAGGAATTTGTGCCAGAGGATGAGACTTCTTACACCATTATCATTCAGAAGGACAAGAAGGTGAGCTCGCCAATTCGCAACACATTCAAGAACACTGAAGCTGGAAAGGTTGTGCTGACATTCAAGAACTCTTCTAGCAAGAAGAGGAAGAAGGCATTTTCCCGGCACAAGGTCAAGAAATCAGCAATTTGAGAAGAACAAATTTCTATTTTGAATGAAGATGGAGTTTAATTTTTATAATGCAACTTTTTTGTGGTTCATATAATTTATTATTTTTTGGTCCTATATTCATGTTGTATATGTTGATCTATTCTTTTTTCTCCCTATAAGGAAGAACATGATCGCTGGATTTATTCATTTGGGGAGTCCTACTTTTCTGTTTATGGATGACAAGTAAAATATAAGAACTTGGTTTCATCATCACTTTTGCACAAAGTAAATGTGACACCTTACAAAATTTATACTTCAACAGACAAAGATATTATCATGATCCTTCTTATTCTAGGTGTGTGTACACTTTGAATTTAGCTTGTCTACATTTCAAACATTAACTACATGACTACATCCTTTCTCACGTGTGTCAACACAATTTTTTCACCCAAAAAGTCTAAAGACTTGTGCATCCCAAGGTGATCCATCATTCATCCAACCATCTTTTTTTAGGGTGGTGGTGTTGGAATCAACTTGCGTACGAGTTACTTGCTACCTCTCATCAGTACAGTTACCGGCTAACTTTGACTACTAAAGCTTAGCCAGATGAGACGAAATCATTAAGTGGTTTTTGCATCCACTGAAACTTGAACATGGAGCATGAGACCTCATGATTCTCCCATTCTTTACTAATCACTAGGCGGATACCCTTGGGTGCCCAGCATATATTCCTCCATTAATTAAATCTATATGTGACCTTCCAACTTAGCACATATGACATTAATCAAAGCTTATCCTCTAAAGCACTATAAGACTTGGTCAAAATTAAGATCATTGGCGTACAAATCTATATGTGATCTTCCAACTTAGCACACATGACATTAATCAAAGCTTATCCTCTAATTTGCCCTCTTGGTGACTCGAATATGCAAGCTTAAGGTTGAACGTGCTTAATTACTACTTGAACAACCTCTCTTGTTAATTATTTTTCCCTTGTTTATAGTGGATAATATATGTAAATCTTTATATGTAGTACTCTTCCCACTTAGTATGCCGGCCTATTGTGCAACATATCTTGGCTCTTCAAATACCTACACGATGATCTATCCTAACATGTTATGGATTCATACTTCATAGGAACCTAATAAAATTTGTTTAAAATATGCATATGTATTAAGAAATTTACTAAAATTTAACGTGAACTCAATTATTCTTATCTATAAACTTTAAACTTTAGATCGGCTTGTAAAATTACTTCGGCCAAATATAATACAGCCACTTGCCAATATAATATAGTTCTCATGAGTGCATACAACTTCTTATCATAAGTGCAGTAATTCAATGTAACAACATGCAATATCTCACTAAATTAAATTATAGATTTTTGGTTTTGCAGAAGAACTGCAGCCCCTCCCAATTCTATGCATCACAATTACAAGATTGAGTTCAACGTATTACAGTAGACTTTGAAATTTACGCAGTATCTTGGATCACAATTACGAGTCTTCAATATTATTATGCGTTCTCACTGTATACCCGTGGAGATATATGTTGAAATTTATCATGATATTTTTTCCATCTGATAGCGTGTAAGAAAGTTATAATCTTTCTTTATCCATATTTATCATCTAAAATCAAAGACAAAGTGGATTTGGTCAATGTTATGTATTTTTGGGACACCATACAAATTGAAAAGTTAGACATAAAACCCATCAATTTTCATAATTTACATTTTCTTATTTAAGGTCTAGTATGACCTTTTTGAAAAATTAAGTAGGACAAACGTTTACGTTAAAGACCAGAATATTTGTTCAATCTTTAATTATGTTCGTATTATCCAATAATGCAGAGGAAATACTAAGTTTTCTACACAAGTTTCTTTATTGAGAGCGATATAATATATTGATACGTTATTGTAGATGAACCTATCGATCCTCATCAACTATATATGGAATTAGTTGAGGAATTTCTAAAAGGAAAGAGCTAAAAGTAACTTAAATTACTCCTAAAGAGTTTAAGTTATTAGTTATATATATCGTCAGTATAAGGATATTTCCACATCGAATCATATTTATACATTATAATAGGTAATCTACCTATCCGAGCATGCAGTTATATCAAAATAAGTGTCATAATCAAATCTAGAAGATATGTAAGATTCAAAATGGCAGAAAGATTTTCTCTAATTGGTTAGTTTTATCGATCGTTATCATTGCTATAAATAAGTATGCACAGCACATGTTAATTACGACTATATTATAAAAATATAACTGATAATCCACATTACGGATGAGGAAGCGTGTGCATCTTCCATCTGAATAAACATGACAAGTCTTTGAAATGTATATACTTTTCTTGCACGAAAAATATTGCAGCAGAGTTCAATTTAGCTTTTTAAACTAATAATAATTCTCCCTCCGTTTCAATCTGTTTGTCTGATTTTGACTTGACATGGAGTTTAAGAAAGTAAAGAAAACTTTGGAATCTTGTACTCTTGTTTGCACTTTTGAATGGTTCAGACCTCAAACCATTAAGTGCATTTGTTTTTATTAAAATTTTAGCTCTTAATAGGTCTTAATCATTCAGACCTGAAATCAAGTCTTAATATCATTAAGAAGTATTTTTGTGTTGGATAATATTCACCATCACTCTATCCACAATCACCAGTCACCACCACTAACCACTTCTGCCGCCACCACCATTGTCAACCACCACCACCACCATCAACCACCTCTACCATCACAATCACCATTGGCAACCAACCACTACTGTCAGCCGCTATACCATACTTACCACCTCCATCATTCTAATTATATTCACCGCCAACGCCAACGCCAACACCACCACCACCATCAATCACTACTGACCAATCCCTACTACCAACCAACTCATCTATTACAACTAGCACCACCGCCACCGCCACCGCCACCATCAATCACTACCGGCCAATCCCTACTACCAACCAACTCATCTATTACAACTAGCACCACCGCCAACTACCACTAACACATCATCAACCTCCACTCATTCTTCGGCCATCACCACCACCATTGTCACCACCTCTACCACCAGTATCAACCACTACCATCGCTACATGAGTCTATTCCTACTAACACTCATCTCCACCATCATTACTAACAGAATCTCCAACTACCACCAACACATCGTCAACCATCATGCATACATTTTTCAGCCACCACGATCAACACCTCCAACTACTAACATCAACCAACTTCACACCACAACCACCACCACTACCAATCGCCACTGCCATGACAGTCACTACAACACCAGCCACTTTCACCATCATAACTATCACCACCACCATTTCTATCTACTAACACCAACTATTATCACCACTTCCACCATTACAAATCATCTCCATTATCACTAACAAATATAATTTTTTTACTTTTTTAATCAAATAATAATTTTACTTTATTAAATTAATATTTTTCTAAGATTTGATTAATTAATTATTTAAATTATATATTTATTAAATTTACAGATAAATAAGTTATGAATATTCAGATGTTGAAAAACAAACAGTCTTAATCATTCAGTGTTCAGATCTAGAGATAATATCTTAATCATTCAAATGTGCATTCGGATTCAGACGTATTAATCTTAATAAAAGCAAATGCAACTAGCCTTAAATTAAAGACAGGTAGAATATACTAAAATTTTCTTTAATTTCAGACTTAAACACATGTCATGTGGAAAGCTTGAATTAAAAAGATGCCAGAGAGGATAGAGACATTCTTTTTTAAAAGAACTAAAAAAGAAAATAAGATAAACAAATTGAATTAGAGCGATTAAAAGAAAATTCTTGGAAAATTCTGTCACGGATTAAGAAATGTTTTAGGAATAAAGTAGGTGAAAACATAAATATTATTCTATACCACGTGGTCTTAGGGTTTGAAACTAAGCTTCTTTAAAACTATAAATAGAAGTTCTTTGTTTCCATTTTCTCCATCATCAAAATTTGCAACAACAAACAATCAATATGACTACTTTCAAGAAGTTAACAATCTTTTTCTTTCTCTCAATTTGCCTTTCATCATCATGGGCCAACAACACTCATGATGACTTTTTTAAATGCCTTTCTCACAAAATTAAGAACTCAAACTCAATATCACAAGTCATCTTCACTCCTAAAACTTCATTATATTCTACCCTTTATAACTCCTTTTCAGGTAATCCTAGGATAACCTCCGACTTCAAACCATCAATTATTTTCACTCCAAATGATGAATCTCAAATCCAGGCAGCTATACATTGCTCCAAGAAACATGGGCTACAAATCAGAATTCGTGGCGGTGGACATGACTATGAGGGACTTTCATACATTTCTGAAACCCCTTTTGTCATTATTGATCTTAGGAACCTAAGATCAATCTCCATTGATACTGAAGACAAGACTGCTTGGATTCAAGCTGGCGCAACCCTAGGGGAAGTATACTATAGGATTGCGGAGAAAAGTAAAAAATTGGCCTTTGTTGCTGGAGTTTGCCCTACTGTTGGTGTTGGAGGACACTTTAGTGGTGGAGGCTATGGCATGATGTCACGAAAATTCGGTACTGCTGCTGATAACATCATTGATGCTAAGTTAGTGGATGCTAATGGACAGATCCATGATCGAGAATCAATGGGTGAGGATCACTTTTGGGCTATTAGAGGAGGTGGAGGGACTAGTTTTGGTCTCATTATCTCATGGAAGGTGAAATTACTCGATATTCCAGAAAAGGTGACTGTATTCAACGTGACACGAACCTTGGAACAAAATGCAACTCAACTAGTCTACAAATGGCAACATATCGCGGACAAAGTTGATGACAGTCTTCTCCTCAGGCTCTTCCTGAGGAGTAGTGAATCTCCACTCAGCCGTGGGAAAAGGACTGTCCATGCCATGTTCACTACAATGTTCGTTGGAGGAGTGGATGAACTCCTCCCCGAAATGCAAAAAAGCTTCCCAGAACTAGGATTAGTGAAAGAAGATTGCATTGAGATGCGTTGGATCGAATCTATACTCTTCTTTGCCGGTTTTCCTAGGGGCACACCAATTGAAGTGCTACTAAATTGGAACTTCTCAACTTATCCAACCGGATTCTTCAAAGGGAAATCAGACTATGTCCAGCGGCCAATTCCTATAAATGGTCTTGAAGGTATATGGAAACTATTCAACCAAGTAGACGAAAACGCAGCCGAATTACAGTTTAGTCCCTATGGAGGAGAGTTGAGTGACATCTCAGAATCTGAAACCCCTTTCCCTCATAGAGATGGAAACATATTCATGATCCATTATGGGGTGAATTGGGAAAAAATGGAAAGTTCTGAAAAACATCTATCTTGGATTCGAAAACTTTATGAATACATGGCTAGGTATGTGTCCGAATCTCCTAGAGCAGCATATTTCAACTATAGAGATCTTGATTTGGGAGTGAACAACAAAGGAAACACAAGCTATGCACAAGCAAGAATTTGGGGGGAGAAATACTTCAACAACAACTTTGATAGATTGGTGCAAGTGAAGACTAAAGTTGATCCAACAAATTTCTTTAGGAATGAACAAAGTATTCCTCCTCTATTATCTAAAGCTTAGTGGTAATTTATGCACTCTACAAATTTAAGCCATCACCGGTTGTCTAAAAATAAGGCTTTTCACATATTTTTTTTTTACGTATATACTACTATAGTACTGAAAAATAAGTGTAGCCACTAAGCTCCAATGATTGTGTAAGATATATATTTTTTGATTTATGAATTTTTATCAAGTAAATAATTTTCTACTTAATGTTCTTCATGACTCGGGGAGTCATTTGATAGCTGGTTAGAATTATGCAGGTAATACTTATGCGTGTATTAGTTTTTTCATTTTCTACTCTGCATAAGAATAAACAAATTCCCTCATAACTTAAATATATATTATTATGCATGTTGCTAAATTGCTAACCAAAAGTTGTATTAATTTAATACATCAATAGCTAATTTACTTCCTAATTATTAGCTATCAAACATTGAATAACTTATATATAAATCAATACATGGATAAATTGTCTCTTTACCAGGGGCGGAACTACAGTGTTATTGCGGGGTTCGGGCGAATCCAGCAGCTTTTGCGTAGACCCTATATTTAGACTAAAAAATCAAGAAAATGTAATAGAAAAATACTGCTGCGAATCCATGTGAGAAGTAAAGTGCATGGCTTAGCGGTGGTAGGGCGTCCCGAAGCCGCCCAGGTTTTGGGTGGTTATGTGGGTTCGAAACTCACTGGCATCATAATTTCTCTTCTTCCTTTTTTTTTTTTTTTTAAAGGTTTTTATGTTCTCTGCCAGTTTTTTCACCTTTGCTAAACATAAAACTGATAATTGAAAAAAAAAAAAGGCGGAATATATAAGCGGCCTCCTGAACTTGTCAGTTTTTTCCGTGTTGACACCTTAATAAGGTCATGTTCCTATTGAATCCTTGAACCGCTCATGAAGTGTGTCTATTAAGCCCACCCGTCAGACATGACACATATCCTGTGTTTCACATTTGTTGAGTGCGTGAAAATGTAAAAAAAATGTTGTTATGAATTTGACAACAATAATATTTCCCCCTTGTAACTATTTAGCCCTAACTTTTCTTTTAATAAAAAATTCTCTATCCATATCACCGCTTCCTCCGCCGTCCATCACCACCCTTGCCATGACCCTGGCACCACTCACGATTCCCTTTTTCCTCTCTATTCTTCTTCCATTTAACCATTTTATTCGACAGATTAGGCCACTCTTTTTCTTCAAAATTTGGCTAGTTTTCCCAATAGATTCTAGCCTCCTCCTACTATTACTTCTTCTCCATGATTTTTTCCTCCAAAATTCTAGCCTCCTCCTTTTACTTCTTCTCCACAATTGTTTTCCTCCAAAATTCAACCATACTTTTCAACAAATTTCACCATTCTAAAGACTACATTACGACTATGGCACAATGTGAGGAAATCAATGGCATTCAACGGAGAAGATGAAACAATTCTGTCATTCAAATTCACAGAAAGCTGTGATATTTAAATCCAAATTCATAGAACCCGATTTGAATTCTTTTGGATCAAATTAAAGCAAGCCTTTTATATTGAGAATTGGGCAAAATGAAAGCTTTAAAGAAATCCGATGAAGTGGGAAAAAACAATAGTGAATTGATGAAGATAAGGAAAAAAAAAAAGGGGAAGGGGAATTGTTGTTGGTTTTAGCTGCCATTGTTGTAGGCAACCAGAAGATAGAATTTTCACCGGAAGTTTATTTTTGACCGGTCAGTGTTTTTCTTTTAGATTTTGATTTCTTTCTTAGTTGACGTGTCATAAAATCATTGGTTTCATTTGTCATGTAAGGAGAGTACCATTAACGCACTTCACTTTGTTTGACACTGTCAAATATGTGTTCAATAGGCATATTTTCTAACCACATAAAGTATTCAATAGGCACAACGTTTAATCTAGGTGTCTAAATGGAAAATTCATACAAGTTTAAGGGGCTATCTATGTATTCCGCCAAAAAAAAATAAAAAAAAAAATTGTGTCATACAAATCAACATATGAATATTGGTTTCTCTCATACGCTTAAAAAAAGCTTATATTCATATAGTGTTTAAGTAGTTTATTGCTTTTCTAAATATATTACATACGTATTGATACTTTTTTTTAATTTGACTATTGTCATACATTAGTTTAAGGTCGTTGTCTTGTCTTAAATTTTGAACTCACAAATCTCAAATCCTGACACCGCCTCTACTCTTTACTAGCTACCGGACGACCCTCAATGCACTGATATGGCAAATAGCCCTTTAAAGGCAGCTATGGAATAGCCCTCTTAAAGTTATGTTCTGATTAACGTTTGATATCATCACCCATATTGTGTGCGATATTATTGAGAAATGAGGTGTGGAGAACTTGAGACAATTTAATTAAGGGTGTTAATTTTAATTACAAGTATACGATTTATAGAACATCATGCATAAATAGCCGGACTCTATACATTAAATGTACCATTGGAAAACATATTTATATTTGACATCTATATATAAACTGTATTAAAATTTGGTTTTCTATAATAGGTAAATAATTTTTAAAATAAATTAAAAACTAAAAATCAGTTTGTTTTCTCTCTGTTTTTTTTATTATGTAATTATTCTGTCGTTCATATACTTTAATTTTATTTGGGTTCAATATTATATTGTATATGTTGATTTATTCTTTTTTCTCCCCCATAATAAGGAACAACATAATCGCTGGATTTTCTACCATTTTTTTTTGTGTGTGGTGTTGAGTTAGTTAGATGGTTGGTCTCTCGTTGCTTCGGTTAAGTTACATTCGCTTCTTTTTATGGAGCGATTTTCAGAGAAGAGATGCATATCCTAATAATTAAATTACAGTTTCTGTGTAGCACTCATTCAAGGAACTTAACAAAGTTACAGACATGGCACAAGAAGGAGTGAAGCAACGCCTATAAATGGAGAAAATATAGTTTTTCATAGCCCTCCACCTTTTGTCACAACAAAAATTTTATCATAAAACTGCACAAGAGCAAGAATATGATGTATCAGCTTTTTGTATAGCCCCTAACTTGATCCATAACTACTAATACTAGCTATCCTTATATATAGGTATGTATTTTCTTTTGCTGAAGACGTGTTCAACGAACATGTCATTCCCTGTATATCTTTAATTACCTAATATACTAGAAGTAATCTTTCATGACCCAAAAAAACAAAAAGATTGCCTTAATTTGGTATCAATTAGACTTTTTTAGTTAATACCAAACCAAATTAATTATATGATTGAGTTTTTTTAATTAATCAAACCAAATTATTAATCGTTTTTTTTTCTTTTCAATTCAACTTGATTTGTTGATTTTATGTGATTTATCAGTTTTCTTAAATGCAGCTATATTCGTTGTCCAAATACTACATCCCCTTGGGAAGAAACAATTAAGGCAGGATATCGACCGTAAAGATATGACATCTGGACCTAACTCAACCCAAACTACTAAGAGTTACTTTAGTAAAAACAACCTCTGATAAAAATACCATTTATTTAGAAACAGAGAGAGTAGTACATTTAGTATGTGGTTTCTAGTCCACACAAACATGAATATGAGGTCGGTATTAAAGCCCTTCACAGTAGATCAATGAATCTTTGAAATTAGTTATTATCCGACAAAGAGCATGCCAATTTGTACTTAATTTGGGTTCAAAGTACAAGAGTAATTAACAAATTCACCTACTAATAACGTTCAAGTGTAGCCTAATTGGAAACAGTCCATGTGGCAGTGCACAGTAACATTTCATTTGTGCTTTTTCCTTCAGGAAGAGGAGGAGGCCACCTTCATCTTATCTTCTATTAGAAATAAAGCACCCTATGTAATGTCCTTTCAATAACTCTTACTTTGTCCGTTTGTTTGTCTACTTTTATACTAGTCCATTTAAAAAAAAGTATCGTTTCATTTTTAGCAAGTCTTTAATTTTATTTTTTACATGACATATTTATAACCACAACAAGATCAAAATGACACTTTGGTACATTCTACAAATCAAAATATTCAAAAAAATTCTTTACCTTCTTAAACTCCATGTCTATACCAAAAAAATCGTCATTCTGGATATAGCAATAGAATTTGTTAAAAAAAAAACTTAAAGACAAGTGAAGTGACGATCAAACTCCTTTTCTTCTGGCTAAATCAACAAAGTAGTGACCGGGTACAAAAATATAAATTGCTCAAAGAAAAGAAAAAATACGTAAAACCCTAAAATGTAGCCAAAACTCTTTTTTCTAAGAGAGTTTCTCAATGTTTTTTCCTCTTTTAAGAGGACTCTTTTATAGGAAAAAAAAGTCATGACAATGTTATAATGTAAAAAGATCATACGTTAGTTTTGAGAATGATACCTAGTGGCACGTACTTGAGCTCTGTTAGGACACCATAATAGTGAGGTTATCCTCATGTTTATGTAGTTATATTCGACTTGGATTCATGTGTATAGTTTATAGAGGAAGGATAATATTATGTGTATTTTATCTTTAATAAAATCCTTACATGGTATCAGAGCCTTGCGAAGACTCACGTCTCACAATGGTACTTCTCTCAATTACCAATATCACCTTGTAAACCCCTTCCCATAATATTTCGCCCCTCGCAACCAATATTAATCAACCCTATCTCCTCAAATCGGATCGTCATAACTATATTGTGTGAAAATCACAAATTCTCCCAGTTCCAAGGGATCACGAACTCGAGGGATATGTGGATGGTAGGCACGTGCCCTCCAAAGTTAATTACAAATAACTCTTCTGAAGCAACCTCAACTAGCGTGGTTATCAATTGTCACGACTCGAGCCATAGCCCTGGACATAACGGGCATCCCAAATCAATGAAGATTCGAGAACACCCCTTAGCATTTCATTATAAGCATGATCCTTAGCATTTCATTATAAGCATGATCATTAATAAAGTGTGGAAAATAGACCCATAATTACGGAAGTTCAACTTTAGCTAAAAATCATAAACCAAATCCTGAAAAACAACATCTGTCTACAACAGTTTACGAAGCCTCTAACATTATGAATAGAAATCCTAAGCCGGAACATGGCCCCGGCTCTACCATATATAAAACAACTGTCTAGAGTCTAATGAAAAAAACATATGCCTTCCGAAAGATGAGGGCTCGCCACTTGCTACTTGCTGTCCGGACGAACCTACTGCTGCACAGTGCCACGAGAATGTGCCTCCGAACCTACATCATGAAATAATGTAGCCGCCCGGGAGACGATCAATACGTGGAATGTATTGGGATACAGAACTAATAAAAGACAAGATAGACTTTATAAAGGAAATAATCATTAAGTAAAAGTCAAAGCAATATAATAAAATTTTGGTTGTGACTCCAAGTAAAAGAAAACAATACTTTCTATCATTTACTTCTGAACTAGATGGTATCACCGACTTTTGTTAAAACACCACGGGCTATGTGGGTCCGATCAACGCTCGATCGACTAAGGCTCAATCCATGTTTGCCGCATGAATTGAGATTAAGTCATTACAGCTAGCACAATCATCCTCATAGAGGAAAACATAAGGTCATCCAATTAAGGATCAAACCATCCCTATATCGGCAAAATATAGGTTTTGAGTATTGAGCATTTTTGGACTCAAACCTTCTTGGTTAACCAGCTAATTCTCTTAGAGATGAGATTTTAGCCTTTTCAAATCATCGATCATCATTTAAAACAACATCATTTCCATTAAGGGCATAGACCATTGTTGGTATCGTCATACCAAGACTTGCAAGTCATCTATTTCATTTTTCGTTTGACCATAAGATCGGTTGTCAATTTATCATGCCCAACATATATTAAAACCAAGTATAAGATGATTCTTGGAAATCAACCAAATCAATTTAAGAGTCCATTTAACCATTGTGAGTCATAGTCATTCTTTAGTATAATAGTAAACCTTTCAATATGAGTCAACCATCGTTAAATCGTTAAAACATTGATAAGATGTAAAACCCATCGAATAGTAACATCATTTTGACTCAACAATAACTCAAACATTTTTATAGTAGTTTGGGGAAATAAAGATTTCACTTCCTCTTCCCAAGATTTAAATCAATATGTATTTAAGAGTAACTTCAAGTACAAAGTATTGAAATACAATTTCGTCTTACTTTCGTAAATTCCATATACATATATTTACAACCCCAATTCATTATTCAACATTCACGTAAGCATATAAGGGTTTCAGAAAATCATAAGTTTGAAATTTACTTGAGAAGATGTTGTTCTGCAACCTTTTTGGTGAAGGATTATAGAGGAACAACTTAGAGCTTGACCTTAGAATCCACTTATGAACTTGACTTGTTTCTTGACTTAGAGAAGATGAGAGGAGAGATTTCTAATCGATTTAGGGTAATTATAATGTAGGGAAAATGTTTTAAAGAAATAGAGGTCGGTTTCCTCAGTGTAAGGACCAAAATACCCTCAAAATAACGTGTAAAAATGAAGTCCCATCAGGTAAAATTAGGGGGGGTGCGGCGCACACTCCAAGACATGGCCTCCCCCGTGAGATGCGAGGCCCATCGTGAGGTCAAAACCCGTGCGGAGCAAGGCCCACCGCGAGTTCGAGACAGTGGATCTTCGCGTTGGCTTGTGCGGCGCGTGGCCAAAGCATGGCCTCCTAGAGCACGACGCATGGTCTCCTTTCTCGTCCTAAACTTCCCCCAATGCTCCCAAACTCATCCCAAAACATTTTCTATTCATTCTAAGGGTCGTATAGGTTCATTTCTAAGCCAAAAAGGGACGAAACAATGTACGGGGTGTTACATCAATCCAGTATACAATGAATCAAATAAGACCAACTTTTATTGAGTTGGATTCTCACAACCCTTAACGAAGGGATTTTACCCAAGTAGTTGATTGTACGATATCTCATTAAACTGTTTGGCATTCTCTCGAGATAATGTTTGGATCGTAATCCAAGGATAGGATAATGCAATAAACCACAAAGAAAGGCAACTCATCCATGGTAAAATACCTTCAAAGGATGAAGACTTGTGCCAATAAGCGGGTATGTTTGCTTATAAACAATCCTGCAATGCTTAAGGAGAAAAGCTTTTAAGGCCACCATTTAATTTCTATCCAGAGTTAAAAAAAAGAGTACTTGCAAGTTTATCCACTTTGAAAACAACCTCAGACGTACGCGACTGAAGTAGAAATTAATTCATATGAGCTCGATTTTTTATAAAAATTAAAAAAACTAATTTTATAAAAAAGGATCACAAGTGGTTGGTTTTCACAAAAAATAATAACAAAATCATTTTCCGTCTTAATATTAAAACTATCCGTTGGAGTTCTGTGAAAACCAATCTCGTGTGTACAGTTTTGGTTTCCATCCTTAGCTTTTTAGTCCGTTTTTGTGGAAAACCCACTTTATGTGGTCGGCTTTTTTAGGTTTTACTGTTTATTTTAGCAGTGCATGTGTCTTTAGGCCAATTTTATCCCATACAAAAGTAGGTGTGAAAACATTAATATTCTATACCATGTGGTCTTAGGGTTTGAGACTAAGTTCTTTGATTTCTCCCTAGCCAAAACTATAAATAGAAGTTCTTATTTTCTATTTTCTCCATTGTCAATTTTTCAACAAGAATCAATATGACTACTTTAAAGAAGTTAACAATCTTTCTATTTCTCTCGATTTGCCTTTCATCATCATGGGCTAACAACACTCATGATGATTTTCTTGAATGCCTTTCCCACAAAATTAGGAACTCAAATTCAATATCACAAGTCATCTTCACTCCTAAAAACTCATCATATTCCACCATTTATAACTCCTTTTCAAAGGATAATCTAAGGATATCCTCGGACTTCAAACCATCAATTATTTTCACTCCTAATGATGAATCACAAATTCAGCCAGCTATACATTGCTCTAAGAAACATGACCTACAAATCAGAATTCGAGGCGGTGGTCATGACTATGAGGGACTTTCATACATTTCTGAAACCCCCTTTGTCATTATTGATCTTAGGAACTTAAGATCAATCTCTATTGATACCGAAAAAAAGACTGCTTGGATTCAAGCTGGCGCGACCATAGGGGAAGTATACTATATGATTGCGAAAAAAAGTAAAAACTTGGCCTTTGTTGGTGGGGCTTGCCCTACTGTTGGTGTTGGTGGACACTTTAGTGGTGGAGGCTATGGCATGATGTCACGAAAATTCGGTACAGCTGCTGATAACATCATTGATGCTAAGTTAGTGGATGCCAATGGACGGATCCATGATCGAGAATCAATGGGTGAGGATCTCTTTTGGGCTATTAGAGGAGGTGGAGGGACTAGTTTTGGTCTCATTATCTCATGGAAGGTGAAATTACTCGATATTCCAGAAAAGGTGACTGTATTCAACGTGACACGAACCTTGGAACAAAATGCAACTCAACTAGTCTACAAATGGCAACATATCGCGGACAAAGTTGATGACAGTCTTCTCCTCAGGCTCTTCTTGAGGAGTAGTGAATCTCCGTTAAGTCGTGGACAAAGGACTATCCACACCTTTTTCACTACAATGTTCGTTGGAGGAGTGGATGAACTTCTCCACGAAATTCAAAATAGCTTTCCGGAACTAGGCTTAGTGAAAGAAGATTGCATTGGGATGAGTTGGATCGAATCTGTACTCTTTTTTGCCTGTTTCCCTAGGGGCACATCACTTGATGTGTTACTGAATTGGAATACCACAACTAATAATCTAGGGAAAATATTCTTCAAAGGGAAATCAGACTATGTCCAGCGGCCAATTCCTATAAATGGTCTCAAAGGTATATTGAAACTATTCAACCAATTAGTAGGCGAAAACTCGGGCGCCCAATTAGAGTTAAGTCCTTACGGAGGAAAGTTGAGTGACTTCTCAGAATCTGAAACCCCTTTCCCTCATAGAGCTGGAAACATATTCATGATCCATTATGGGGTGATATGGAGGAAGATGGAAGATTCTAAAAACCATCTATCTTGGATTCGAAAACTTTACGTATACATGGCTAGGTATGTGTCCAAATCTCCTAGAGCTGCATATTTCAACTATAGAGATCTTGATTTGGGAGTGAACAACAAAGGAATTAACACAAGCAATGCACAAGCAAGAATTTGGGGGGAGAAATATTTCAAGAACAACTTTGATAGATTGGTGCAAGTGAAGACTAAAGTTGATCCAACAAATTTCTTTAGGAATGAACAAAGCATTCCTCCTCTATTATCTTAAACTTAATTAACCCATCTTTCATCTCATGTTATGTCTACTCATACATTACCCATCTCTCATCTCATGTCATGTCTACTCATGTGTGCTTATTATATTCATAATAAATAAATAGTTACATATTTGAAGTGTAAATCTTTTTTTATGATAAAAGTTAATTTGTGAAGTAGGATAAGTTTACTTACTCATGTTTCCTAATTTTGTAACAAAAATAAGGTTAAATTTTTACATTGAAAAAATTAATTAAAATAGTTAACTCAAGTTAATTTTTTACTATAATCTTGGTTTTATTGATGTCCAGTCAAAAGCCATAAGTTAGGATTATAAATCCATCCAAACAAGCTCATATAATATGTTGATAATTAAATTACTCTAGTCGCGAACCTATAAGGTCCTCATCATCTGAATTTAAAGTGAGCTTAGGAAATTTTAAAAAGAAAGAACACTAAAAAGTAACTTAAGTTACATCTAATGAGTTTAAGTTATATATATATATATATAAATTTGTCATTATATAAATTTGTCATTATATATATATATCTATTATGTAGCCTATAAATTATCTCATTAAGGATGAATATGTCATTTTAAAGTTAAATTATTATTAAATATAAATTTATTTTTGAGATAGACGAAAAAGAAAAAAAAATATGTCTCATGTAGATTAGGAAAGGGGAAGTACATAAATAAACATGATGACAAGTACTCTTTGAAATGTATATACGTGCAACGTGTCTTGCAGGTTAAAAAAAATGAATTCAGAATTCAAATTTTTTTTCTTACAACTAATTAAAGAAATTTTATCAGGTATTAGTAAATCTTTTACGAATAAAGTAAGTGAAAACATTTATATTATTCTATACCATGTGGTCTTAGGGTTTGAAACTAGGTTGTTTGGTTGGGAAACAAGTTATCCAGGGATTAGTTATCCCACCCTCAAGAAGGGATAAAAATAACACTACAATCTCCGAATAACTAATTCCGAGATGAGTTATCCCATGAATTTTATTCCAACCAAACATGGGATAAGTTCATCTTAAAATTAATCTGAGTATTAGTTATCCCTTTCAGTTCCTATTTTCCATTTTGTCCATCATCAATTTTTTCAACAAGAAATCAATATGACTGCTTTAAAAAAGTTAACAATCTTTCTCTTTCTCTCAATATGTCTTTCGATATCGTGGGCCTACAACACTCATGATGACTTTCTTAAATGTCTTTCTCACAAAATTAACTCAAACTCAACATCACAAGTTATCCACACCCCTAAAAACTCATCATATTCAACCATTTTGAACTCCTTTTAAAGTAACCTAAGGTTAACCTCCAATGTCAAACCCTCAATTATTATCACTCCCCTAAATGAGTCCCAAATTCAGGCAGCTATACATTGCTCAAAGATACATGACCTACAAATCAGAATTCGAAGTGGTGGACATGGCTACGAGGGCCTTTCATACATTTCAGAAACCCCTTTTGTCATAATTGATCTTAGAAACCTAAGATCTATTTCCATTGACACCGAAAATAAGACTGCTTGGATTCAATCTGGCGCTACCCTAGGGGAAGTTTACTACAGAATAGCCGAAAAAAGTAAAAAGTTAGCCTTTCTTGCTGGGATTTGCCCCACTGTTGGTGTTGGAGGACACTTTAGTGGTGGAGACTATGGTATGATATCTAGAAAATTCGGTATTGCCGCTGATAACATTATTGATGCTAAATTAATCGATGCCATTGGACAACTCCATGATCGAGAATCAATGGGTGAGGATCTCTTTTGGGCTATTAGAGGAGGTGGAGGGACTAGCTTTGGTCTCATTATATCATGGAAGGTGAAATTACTCGATATTCCAGAAAAAGTGACTGTATTCAATGTGACACGAACCTTGGAACAAAATGCAACTCAACTAGTCTACAAATGGCAACATATTGCAGACAAAGTTGATAACAATCTCCTCCTTAGGTTGTTCTTGACTAGTAGGGAATCTCCTTTTCGGCGTGGTCAAAGGACTGTCCACGTCTCTTTTACAACAATGTTCGTGGGAGGAGTCAATGAACTCCTCCACGAAATGCAAAAGAGCTTCCCAGAATTAGGGTTAGTGAAACAAGATTGCATTGAGATGAGTTGGATTGAATCTATACTCTATTTTTGGTTTCCTAAGGGCACATCATCACTTGATGTGTTACTAACTAGGAAAATCACAGATCTAGAGGGATACTTATACTTCAAACGGAAATCAGACTATGTCCAGCACCCTATTTCAATAGATGGTCTTGAAGGTCTATGGAAACTAATGAATCAAGAAGGCGAAAACTCGCCAGACTTGTTGTTTACTCCTTACGGAGGAAAACTGAATGACTTCTCCGAATCTGAAATCCCTTTCCCACATAGAGCTGGAAATATATTTTTGATCCATTATGGGCTGAATTGGCCAAAAAGAGAGAGTTCTCAAAAATATATAGCTCGGATTCGAAAGCTTTATGGATACATGGCTAAGTATGTATCCAAATCTCCTAGAGCTGCTTATTTCAACTACAGAGATCTTGATTTGGGAGTGAATAACAAAGGCAACACAAGTTATGCAAAAGCACGGGTTTGGGGGGAGAAATACTTCGAGAACAACTTTGATAGATTGGTGAAAGTGAAGACTAAAGTTGATCCAACAAATTTCTTTAGGAATGAACAAAGTATTCCTCCTCTATTATCTTAAACTTAATTAGTGGTAATTTATTACCTCACTTGTGGAATTTCACTGGGTATGTTATGTTGCTGTTGTTGTTGCAAAATTAAAACCATCACTGGCTGTTTAAAAATAAGGCTTTTCACATTGTTCTTTTACGTATATGCTACAATATTAGTACAATGTTAGTAACTGAAAAATAAATGGAGCCATGATGTTCCAAAAATTGTGTAAGATATATATTTTTTTGGTTATTGTTATATGGTGATTCTGATATTATCTCCCTGTATTCAATATCGTAAACAAAATATAGATGACGTAGAATTTTATTCTCAACCCACAAATTGTTTGTGTGTTTTTAAGAAAATATAACTCTCCCCTACTGTTATCCGAGGTTTATGGATTAATTTCTCTCCAGATAGAACGGAAATACCAATTCTATAAAAGCAATACTCAATTTACAAAACTTCAACCCACTATACTTACGTTTTTTTGCTTTTGAAAATGATGTAGAATATAGTGAAGAAAGGGAAGAGTTTTTCGTATTTTTAGTGTTTTAAACTGAGGCTTAGCCTCAAAATTTATCTATCAAATAATTTGATCAATATTAATCCCAAAATCTGAAGTCAAAACTAAGTTGACTAGTCAAATGATGAAGATGGCGCAAGCAAAGACTCCCTTCTCAACTCTTTAGCTTCTACTCATATATAAGCACAAAAATTCTTCTCTTCCTATTAATGAGGAATATTTTAACCTAGTTTAAACTAAATTTTATTTTCCTCCTTTTTCCAATTCATACCTTTATTTAAAAAAACCAACATCTAATGTTTTGGCACTTCATTTTCTATTAAAATTATATCAGGTGGTGCCCGTCCACATCCGACTCGACCAGCCCGTTTGCCACCCCTAGAAAGTCAGCTATAAGGAGGAATTTGTGCCAGAGGATGAGACTTCTTACACCATTATCATACAGTTTTGCATAATAATGGCACCTATACCCACTCCCCATATGCAAACAAAATTTCATGGATTTATTAGACTGTTGAGTTCAACGTGCGATAAAAGACTTTTGTCGGTGTCTACTGTCTCGGACCTCAATTATAGAAGGGAACGTTATTTATACGTTCTCATTTGTACCTGTCGAGATATTATAATTTATATGTTACAAAGATCAAAGTAGACCTGGTAAAAGATTCTTTTGGGACAAAATTCATAATTTTATAGGAAATGTGACATAAAACAAAAAGAACCCACCAAATTTTGTCGAGAGGTGTTAAAACAAATCTAGAAGATAATGTATTTAATATAGGAAAAAGATTTTACGGATCGTTATCACATGTTACAACCATATTTTTCAAAAAAACAACTAATAATTTCTACGTAATACATTCCCCTCTTGTCTTATTAGAAATTAGGAAATGTTATTCTATACCGTGTAGTCTCAACATTACTAATTTTTATTTTCCTCCAAGCCAAAACGATAAATAGAGGTTCATTTGTTTCCATTTCGCCACCACCAACATTAGCAACAAGAAGTCAATATGAATACTGTAAAGAAGTTAGCAATGTTTCTCTTTCTCTCAATTTGCCTTTCATCATCATGGGCCAACAACACTCATGATGACTTTCTTGAATGTCTTTCTCACAAAATTAGGAACTCAAACTCAATATCACAAGTCATCCACACACCTAAAAACTCATCATATTCCACCATTTTCAACTCCTTTGCAGATAAGTTAAGGATAACCTTCGACTTCAAACGAATCAAACCATCAATTATTTTCACTCCTATGGATGAATCTCAAATCCAGGCAGCTATACATTGCTCCAAGAAACATGACCTACAAATCAGAATTCGAAGTGGTGGACATGACTATGGGGGCCTTTCATACATTTCGGAAATCCCTTTTGTCGTAATTGATCTTAGAAACCTAAGATCAATATCCATTGATACTGAAGACAAGACTGCTTGGATTCAAGCTGGCGCGACCCTAGGGGAAGTATACTATAGGATAGCGGAAGAAAGTAAGAAATTGGCCTTTGCTGCTGGGGTTTGCCCTACTGTTGGTGTTGGTGGACACTTTAGTGGTGGAGGGTATAGCATGATGTCTCGAAAATTTGGTATTGCTTCTGATAACATCATTGATGCTAAGCTAATCGATGCCAATGGACGAATCCAGGATCGAGAATCAATGGGTGAGGACCTCTTTTGGGCTATTAGAGGAGGTGGAGGGACTAGCTTTGGTCTCATTATATCATGGAAGGTGAAGTTGCTCGATATTCCAGAAAAGGTGACCGTGTTTAATGTGGAAAGAACGTTGGAACAAAATGCAACTCAACTTGTTTACAAATGGCAACATATCGCGGATAAAGTTGATGACAATCTTCTCCTCAGGCTCTTCCTGAGGAGTAGTGGATCTCCATTCAGGCGCGGGCAAAGGACTGTCCACGCCTTTTTCACTACAATGTTCATTGGAGGAGTGGATGAACTCCTCCAAAAAATGCAAAAGAGCTTCCCGGAATTAGGATTAGTGAAAGAAGATTGCATTGAGACGAGTTGGATCGAATCTGTACTCTTCTTTGCCCGTTTTCCTAGTGGCACACCAATTGAAGTGCTACTAAATTGGAATACCACAACTAATCAAGCTGGATTGATCTTCAAAGGGAAATCAGACTATGTCCAACGGCCAATTTCGATTAATGGTCTCAAAGGTATATGGAAACTATTAAACCAAGTAGGCGAAAACTCGGCCGAAATACAGTTTAGTCCTCACGGAGGAAAGATGAATGACGTCTCAGAATCTGAAACCCCTTTCCCTCATAGAGCTGGAAATATATTCATGATCCATTATGGGGTGTTTTGGGGGAAAATGGAAAGTTCTAAAAAACATCTATCTTGGATTCGAAAACTTTACGGATACATGGCTAGGTATGTGTCAAAATCTCCCAGAGCTGCATATTTCAACTATAGAGATCTTGATTTGGGAGTGAACAACAAAGGAAACATAAGTTATGCACAAGCAAGAATTTGGGGAGTGAAGTATTTCAAGAACAACTTTGATAGATTGGTGCAAGTGAAGACTAAATTTGATCCAACAAATTATTTTAGGAATGAACAAAGTATTCCTCCTCTATCATCTGGAGCATAGTGTTAAGTTTAATTGCAAAACCATCACCGCTTTCTAAAACTAAGGCTTTTAATAAAGCTCTTTTAGGTGCACTATAATAAAATAAATTGAGGCATGATATATCCAAAAAAAAGCTGGTTTCCCAATTTATAAATCATCTTTTTTAAGCAATAAATCTTCTATTAAATGTTTCTTCATGTAAGAATTTGTGGAATTGTACATACATGTGTTAGTAATAGTTACATGGTAACTGCTATCACATATCGCCAAACCGTATGTTATTTCCTAATATTCCAGAAAGGAAAGAGTCACATCTTCTGAAATTCATACTTCGGATTCACAACTAGTTTATTTTCTTGGTGGTTTGATAAGATATAGCTAGAAAAGACCTGTTATAAATGTAGAGGACTTGAGTCGATATTAATGTAATAACGTCATGGAATAAGTGAAACATAATACAAGGATACAACTTGTAGACCATCAGGCACAAATACGTAGACAATCCCTTAAACTTGTGAAGGGAAAATATGGAAGAAGAAATATTTGAGACAACAACAAATGATAAGAGTTAGGATGGAAAAAAGATGGCCGCAATTGAAGAAGTGTCATGTTTGGTGGTACGGTACATATGTGAAAGAAGAGGGGGCAGGAGTCGAATTAGAGTCTGCTTGGATTGACTTATTTTAAATGTTTTTCGGCCAAAATTGTTTTTCACACACTTTTGTGTTTGGATAAAATTAAAAAAAAATTGGTTTTACCCATCCAAACAGGCTCTTAATTAGGTGAATAAAACCAGAGTTTTCTTACAATGTAGGCCCCTGAAGTTTGAGGTTCGAGTTTCTTTATGAATTATGATTCATTGTGCAACTGGAATGCGTTCAAGCAGGGCATGCTCACAATAACATCGGACAATGGCAGGGAGTACGTAACTACGTACGCTATGAACAAGACCATAGCTGAGAATTTCAGAAAGCAAGCTTGAGGTTCAGTTGCTTACACGAAACCGTATCGTTGCTGCTGACATCTTCTAAATTGCGACAGGACCTCAAAACTCGAACTCTTATCCCGGAACAACATGGTTGAGCGGTGTTGCTGTAGTAACCTCCTCATCAGTCATTACATATTTACTGATTCAAAAATGACTACAGAATATTACTTTTAAACATATTCCAAACAGCAGCGTCAGATAGTTATACAACTATTTGACAAGCTCACCTGACTTTTCAGTAAATTATTTCATACACCATGTCCCCAGTTTTCAGATACCAGAATGGAGGTTGGCTGTTTGGCAAGGATCTTGGAGGGACAAGGCCAGAGAGAGGGCAAGTACCAATGGTGGCTCGAAAGTTAATAGTAGTATCTCAGAGAAAGCATTCAAAAAAAGAAATTTGATTGATAAATAATTCAAATTTCGTATAAACTACAATTCCTTGTATCAAACAATTAGGCAGGGTATTGCTTTTTCTGTTTATGGCCATTATCGGTATCCTTTGCCTTTCTCTTCATCCCACCTTTCCCTGCTCGCTTCGGTGCCTGCAATCAAAGAAGACGTTTTTATCAAATACATCAATAAATTTTCATAAAATATCAAACCTCAAGCCGCCAGATTTCGCCATCATAAAGCCAATGTATACATGACATCTTCGGAGCAAATTTTGGTTTCTCAAAATACCATAAAAACTAAAAGAACACAAATTATCTAGGATCAAAATTCTTATAGCTGTAGTAAAGGAAGATATAATCTTTTTGATAAAGTAAAATATTATATAATCATTTCCTTCAGCAACCTGATATCGTGTTAAGATCTATTTTCCTTTTTTCACTTTTTTGATCGTGTGGAACGTATTAACTACACTAGTAACCAGAAAAGTCATCAAAAGGATGAAGATGATCCAAGTAATCTCAGATCATATCTGTATGAATAAAAGAACTTTGCCTAAACAGTCAGTTATTTCATCATTATTATTAGTACGAATAAAATAAACTTCATTGATAACTCTGACATAGTATTAAGATACAGTAATACCTAACCCACAATCCACAAGTCAAGGAAAACATTAGACCATATCATCGTGTTGACAAGACTCGAGCAGTAGAACTTGCTAGATTGTGACTCTAAATATTCCTATTTCTAGAAACAAATTATCAGGAACAAGTATGGTTTCTTCCCCCATCTAGAATCAGTATGATCGTTAACACCATTTGAGACCACACTTTGATGACTACAACAACAGTAGAAGTATACGATGACCAAATAAAGTTTAATTTCTAGTGGTACACAGATAAAACACGAATGTAAAATCACCAACACAAACAGCTAGTGCAAGTAGAGGTTGGGGAGGTATACCTCAGCTGAAAATGTTTTAAGAGGGTCTCTGCTTCTTTTGAACCTTCCCTTTGATCCTTTGCCACGAGATGCATTAGTATTGCCCATTGCAGCTCTGGCCAGCTTCACAATCTTGCTAGCTTCTTGTGTTGTTGGATCCAATAGATAGTCAGGTACATCACGTAGGTGTGGGGCAGGTGCCTTCTTGCTTAACATCCTGTCATGCTTCAAAAGATCTGCCCAGAACATTTGAATATAATGAAGTCCTGTGATGTTCACTCAAAAGTATATCCCACAAATTACAGCTTAATTACCTAGGTCTTTTGGATTATCTTGAAAATGAGCCTTCAACCTGATTAGACAAGAGGAAGAAGTACTTAAGTTGATACAGATTTCAAGTCGAGCACAGAAAAATACAATCATGGAAAAATCAAAAACCAATAACAAGAGTAAGTGAAGAATAATAAAAAACAAACAGCTATATGAAAGAAAACTATTAATCCACAAAATATATGCCTAGTGGAGACCTATACAACCAAAAAAACAGTTTGACTAAAATGTAACCAGAGGGGTATTTCTAGCAAAATAGGTAGATGAAGGGTATATTTAGACCTTTGTGATAGTCCAGGGGCATTTTTGGCTATATTCTGTTAATTTAATTACCATATTTTCTGTCCAAGAATAATTGTCGTGTTTCCATCCAAAATAGGTGTTATTATCCTCCTCATCCCATTCCTTTTTTGAGCTATATTTTCACTAATAGTCAAAAATAACCCCAATACGCAAAAGATAAGTCTCTGACCAAAAAGAAAAGGAAAATAAGCTATTCTGAGGAGAAAAAGAAAAAAAGGAGTAGCTTACTTTTGAGAATTAAGAATTTCATTCCTCAGATCCTGAGCCCGTGATTCTCTTACAGCAATTTTTGTAACACTCCTTGCAACATCCTATATAAAAGATGGCAGTCAAGCTATCTAGACTTCCAAAACAAAGAAATCAGGGAGTGCACCAGTATTCAATTCAACCTTAACTGTTTTTCTCATTATTTTAAAATATATATATATATATATATATTTACTTCCTTTTGTCCTGGTGATGTGGGGAAAGGTGAAGGGCTTGCAATAATAACTAAGCTTCTTAAAAGTAGTCACACAAGTTAATTTTTCTTGCATGGATCTTCTGTATAAGTGTGTGCATCAAGAGGTTGACAAAATATGGACTTACAAATAATCTGTTGATTTAAAGATTGGTGCATCTGGGCTGCACTTTTCTAAAAGACATCAAGACAACAACTCCAATCATTTATGCTTTAACTAATGAGGTTCACTTTTTAAACGCTCTATAAAACTGAAGCAACATCAAAATATTTGTCTATTTCTTTTCACAAAAAGTGTACTCAAGATAGTTAAAGCATGAAGCATCAAATTACTCGTAAGACACCCCCTTGATAACCTCAACTTCACAAAGTTCACTGCAACTGGGATTAGGTGACGCATTCCTAACTCTGCTAGGCTCCCAATTGATACTTATCACACAACAACTATTGAAGCCATTTAATTGTCTTTTAATTCAAATATAATTGATGAAACTTTTACCTCAGCTCGGTAACGCAAAGACTCCACTGCATTTTTACTCAGCAACGGGAATGGGGCAATAAACTGTGAGACCTTATCTTCATTTTCCCCCAGTAAAGATTTAATCTCTTCAAATATTTCTGTCTCTGCAGCAGAAACCTGTAGGAGAAGAAAGACATGGTCACAGAGGCAGAAAAAAACATAGTTTTCTACTATATTCGTCAGATGAGAATTCATAGGAAATGAAGAATAAGTAATGTTAGACAAAATGTATAAAACCAATTCCTCAGCCTTTATTCTTCAAACTCATGCCTCTCGCGAATGCAAAGTAAATTCAGAGAGCAGATGAAAAAAGAACTTCGGGTAATTTGTTAATGCCAAGACTTAAATTCTATGAATCAACAGCTCAAAACTTAAAAACCAAACATTAAAACACATAAAGCTATGATCCAATATTGAGAAGTTGTTAGAAATCACAATTGTACATCAATGATTTCAGACATGTCTTCAAAGTACTCACAAGAGAAACAGATGCCCCAGTATTATATGCTCTTCCAGTACGTCCAATTCGATGTACATAGCCTGCAGCTGTTTGAGGCATCTCATAATTTATCACCTGTTCAAAATAAACCACAAAGAGAATATGGAGTATTAGGTCTATACAAAAAGAACTTCTATGTGGAGTATATCCTCTATCACTAAATGGCTCAACGGGAAATGATAAAAGAAAAAGAATGTCACTGTGAAATAGAGGACAAGACTCCAGAAAAGAACACGACAACTTACAGTATGCACATTTTTGAAGTCTATCCCTCTGACCACACCAAACTCTCCATCCAATTTATGCTTTCGGTGTTTTTTTGATTTTTTTCGCTCACTCCCATTTTGATCATCAACCTGTTCCTTTCCTTCTGATTGACTTTCATCAGTCGCAATCAAGTAATCAAATAGCCCAGCATTAAATTCCTGATTACAAGAAGAAAATTATGAGATTAGTGAAGTATTAGACTTCACAAGAAGGGTCGAACAATAACAAAACCATTCAAAGGGTGTGCATTTCTTGGCATTCCACATTCATATGACAGACCTCAAGGATGTGTAGACGAGAACTCTGAGGCAACTCAGCATTTAACACCGCAGACTTGATGCCAAACTGCAAAAAAAAAAAAATCAAATTACAAAATACTATCAGGAACACCTCAGGCAGGCAGTAAGTATAGCATATGAAACATAGACCAATAACATGTAAGCTAGTAAATTACAGGTCATAAAATGTAGCCTTATAGAAAATGGTTAATATGGAGACTTATTGGGTTTTGTACAAGCAAAGCTACACTTTTGCACATCCAGCGGATCCATGACTTTCTGAAACTTTCAACTATGACCAAGCACAAACCAACAAAAACCACTCCCCCTCTGAGCTGCACATCCACATAGACTGGGAGGTATAATAGAACTAATTCAACAATTCCAAACAGAGGTACGTTTAAAAAGCGAAAGTAATAACATAACAATTATGATAATATGAATAATAAGAGAAAAAAGAAGTTTCAAGCAGTAAAGATGTTTTGGTGCTTTCTAAAAGAGGTGCCAGAAGATAAGTGTAACATTTTACATAGTACATGAATGTACCTGCTCAAAGAAGAGTCTGAGTCTAAAACTCATGTCAATTGAATTCGTAAATATCAGCACTTTTTTCTGAACCAACTCTAGCTTCAAGAGGGCAAGGATATGGACAAGCTTATCACGAGCAGCACAAGAAATCTGAACAAACAGTGGAAGCGGTCATCAGAGACACTAAGCTATAAAAGAAAACAATAACATAGAACACCAGCAAGACACAGTTGATGAGGTGTATTTTTCTTGTTGTAACAAGACATTTAAAACAAAATGAAGTCCATAAACAAGGCACTTATCCCCACACAAGAAGTTGAAAAGTCTGTGACAATTGAACACGTGATTTACCATTTTAGATGCAGTCTAAATCCACACCTTAGCACAGAAGATGCAGCTTCTTAGTCAAGTATTACAGAAGCCAAAATTATGAGGATCAAACTATCGAATTAGAATATTTATCAGATGATAAAGTACCAAGAAGGCACCAAAAATCTTTAGTGTAGAACTGTTGAAAAAAGGACAGAATACTAAATCAGTAAATTCTATTGAAGGTGTATACTTACATAAAATTGCTGAACGTTTTTGGGGATAATGTCATCCTTTGTGTCGTCCACCTCAGGCAAAGTTATGATGTAGGGATTGTGTAAAATAAGATTCTTCAGTTTTTCAACGTCATAACTGCAACATTAACATGACTTAAAAAGTTCATTATCGAAACCCTAAGATTGGGGACAAAGATGGGAGGTGAGATGGTTAAAAACAAGAAGGGAAAAAAAAAGTCTAAGAACTTTATGATGGAGAAAACCAACAAATGCAACAGTGGAAGAATCAGAAAGAATTTGCTTGACATATATGCGTCAATGTAGTAAGGCAAGCATACCTTGAGGTTGCAGACATCAAAAGGCACTGGCAACGTCTTGGTACATGAGATGTAAGAGCTTTCAGATCATCTTCATATCCATACGACAAAAGAAGATCTGCCTGATACAGAAACATAATTATCAACCTCATATCATTTCAGGTGAATACAATCAAACAGAATCCAATTCTAATGCAAACAGTTAAATTCAAAATGAAATAGAAAAGATGCAAAATTAAATATCACTAAAGGTGGGTCATAAACCCTTACTAGATACCAGGGTCAATTGTATCTAGTAAGTTTTACCTACTATTGGATTTGAATCAATGACAATCGCCGTATGAAAGGAACTTTTGAGATTTTCGACAACACGAAATGAGTAAAAAGTATTGCAACTAGAAAGTTCCGAGAAACAACGTCATGTAAGCTAACCCACCTCATCGAGAATGAGAATGGAGAGAGAATCTTGAACAGCTTTTGCTTGAATAACTCCATTTGATAAGCATGTCTGTATACAAGCAGGAGTAGATACAACAATTTCGGGAGGCCCTGCCAAGGTAGTTCTCTGAAACCAAACATTCATAAAATTACCACTTCCGCACCATTCTTTCACACATACATAAAGATCAGAAACTAATAAGAAGAAAATAATGGTGAATAAAAGAACCAACCAATTCAGAAACAGACATGGAACTTGTCAATTGGACAAGCCTCAATTGCACCCGACATAGTTCAATCAGCGAATTGGCCTCTGAACAAACCTGGACAACAAACACAAATAAAATAAACACACTGGAGCAGATGGTACACCAAGAGAGCTCAAAAGTAGCATTATTTACATAGTTTCCATCCTTTATCGTTTAGTCCCAATTTTCTATTTCTATTTCTTTGGCACCCTATATCATTTTATCATGATAATGTTGTCATTCCTCTTTGTCTAGGGTTCTCATTTGGGAATAATCAATCAAAATCATCTTTTAGCTCCACTTCTATTAGCTTAGTTTTTAGCTAGTTTTTTTATTTTAAAAAAATGGCTAGGGGATTAAAATGTGGGAATCGAATCGGACACTTGATAAGTTGGCAATCTACTAGCTTCTTAACATGTTTAAGATTGAATTATCTCTTATTTTGCATTGATTCGATGTAATACTCATGTTATATAGCTCTTTTTGTGCAGGTAATGAGTAAATATGAGGTCGAGCTATCCATACGAGTCAATTGGGATGCGAGAAGTGGAGAACAGGAGCTTAAAACCAACATATTGGAAGTTTTGAAGCCACTTGTGCACGTCATGAGTTGTGCACGCAGGTGGCAAGAGTGAGCCGAGGCAGTGGCGTCTGCGTTGAGGGTTCTGCACGCGCAGGCCATCCACCTGCGTTGGCACCTGCGCCAGCAGGTGACCAGTGCGGTGGCAATTTCGTAATTTTGAGGAGCGTGAATTTAGGGCTTTAAAAGGGGGTTTTCAGCTCTAGAACTCCATCTATTGCACTTTTTGAAGCTTGATAACATAGAGTGAAGCCCTAAGAGTGAAATTAGTTACTTTCTTTTGCTTTGTATTGAATTTGGATCTTAAATCTTGTGATAATCTTTGATTCAATGGAACAATGGGAGGAGAACTTGGGTAATTTTCCTCTTTATCTTTCTATGGGTAGCTAATTTCTTTGCTTGGGGTTATGCTTGAGTAAGGTGTGATAATTGTATGGGTGTTGTTTATTTGTCTTTCTAGTTAGATAATTGTTGTGGGTTTTATTCCTATTTCATGTTTTCGATCTAAAATTAGAGATTGCAAACTCTAATTAACTCTAGAACTCTTATCATCCTTGACAAAGGGGATGAGGGTGAGGAATAGGAGCGAACAATAACTTGATATTTATCATTTAATAGTGTCTCTTAGACATAAGGACACTCATTGAGGTATTAGATTGGTTATATAGACACACTTGTGAGGTGTTCGAAAGAACCCACTTATGATATCTTGGTGTTTGATTGACAAATCAACACTAAGTACTCATAATCTAGACTAACCATAACTCTTAACTAAATCTAGACAAATATTCAATCACCCGTACATGCTTTCACTCTTACAATAGCATAACCCCAAGTCCCGTATTACACTCGATTTCAACTCTATTTCTCTAATCTTTGAATTGTGCATTTCAAACTACGATTACTTTGATAATTACAAATTGATAAACTAACCCCCCCACACACACACCCCACCCATTTACTTTTACGCATTATTCTTATAGCATCACGTGTTAGTACTAGTTGCTTTTGACACTTAGAGGTGAAAGCTATCGCATTCATTCCTTGTGGATTCGACCCCGACTCTTGTTGGGTAAATATATTGCTAACGACCGTGTTCACTCATTTCTACGGTGTATTTGAGCGTTATCAACACTCACCAACAAAGTAGGAGTTCAAATAGCCAACCAACTAACATACTAACGAACTAAAAAAAAACACATTAAAATTCCCAAAAATAAAAGCAGAATGTTTAAACCTGTTGGCACAATTCCCGTGTCGGTACAAGAATCAAGGCAGTAGGAGCAAGATTCTTCGTGTTTGTTGTAAAAAGCTTGTGAAGTAAAGGAAGTAAATACGCAAATGTCTTTCCTGAACCAGTCTTAGCTCGGGCAACAACATCTTTCCCTTCCTAAAAAAAAAAAAAAAAAAAAAAAAACAGGAATGAAATCAATCAGTATACAAATGCGTGGAAGAGAATGAAAGTGCAAGGGATGGATCTATTGAACATACGAGGATTAGAGGAATAGCAACTCGTTGAATAGGAGTTGGTTTCTCTATACTTTTTTTGGTTAAAGCACGGATGAGACGAGGGTCAAGTCCCAATTCTTCGAAGGTTTGTTCTTCTTCTTCTTGCTGCTCTTCCACTTTGTTGTTCATGTTCATATTTTCTTGTTTGTTGTTCATATTTTCTTGTTTGTTGTTCATATTACAACATATTTTCTTTGTTATTGGGCGAGGGTTTTGTGATTGTTTGTTAGGATTTTAAGCGCACGTCAAGTATCCTACTGGGTGGGCTTGACAAAAAACAGAGCCCAATGCTAAGGGATTGAGCAATGTGGGTTGGGCCGATTTGTGGGCCAATAAAAAAAAAAAAAAGAGGAGTCCAAATTCAAATTTTATTATAAATATATAAATATTAATGATGCTTATAAAATACGTAAATAATTAAAATACAAAATCTTAAATTTTTTAAATAATCACTATCACTATTTAGGATGTAGTCGTTTTCACTCTTGACATCAGCAACCATCATCTCCTTTGTAGCACAGACCTTAGTCATTGCAATCTCATTCTCCAATATTTAAAGTTCAATCGGAATAAATTAAGGTTAATTTACTATTTAATATCTCTATTCGATTAGAACGGTATCATGTCAAAAGTTATTCAGATTCGCAGATTATTAGAAAAAAAAAATTGTGAATTTGAGACTTGATTAGCAAGTAGTGACACCATGTAATATTGTCTTGTAAATATTTATGTTATTAACATTTAAAATTAAAATTAAAATTAAAAAATTAACAAAAATAATATTTTTTTTAAAAAAAAGTAGACTGGCCCGTCGATGCCCCCCATAAAGTGATGGATTAGGCTTGTTGTTTTCTGGCCTGTCATCGTAATGGGCCAGCCCGATCTGACTCGTCAAATTCCAATGCCCGTGTGGCTTGGTCGGCACGTATTGACAGCTCTAGCCCTATTTTGATGTGGTTTTTAATTTTTATTTTAAAATTTAGATATTTTTTAATTTTTTGTCATTGTTGCTTATTTAATGAAAATTTATGGACCAACGTAACTTTATGTATCAAATCTAATTCGTTCAGCATAAGTTTATAGGAAATAATTTATATGGCATAAAATGTGTATTATTTTTCAGAAATTGTTGTATATGGCATATGTTCTTTATATGTTTAGAGGAGAAAAAAAAATGATAGCTAATGCGAGGTGGTAGAGTATATGTGTGAGTTTGTGTGTTGTGTTTTTTCTTTTTCAAAAATGCATTTTGTCTTCTCGATACACGACATAACTTGTGGGATATTATGATACAAAAATGTAAATTTATGTCGCGAAAAGGTTTGTTATTTCGGTGTTGGTGTCAGATGCATAACTTGTTATATCTTTTATGGCATAACTTGTGGATATTATGATACGAAAATATAAGCTTATGTCTGCAAAAAGTTGTTTGTATTTCGGTGTCGGTAGTACTTTCGGCCATTTATTTATTACCTAAAATCTTGAAGGCAAAAATTAAATATCATAAATATGAGAGGCATAAATTAGTTATCACCCAAAATAGAGATATTTATGTGAATGAACCTATAGGTTTGACTTTTTAAAATAAAGGGTTTTTCAAAAATAACTATAGTCTGGGCCTAATTAGAAATCTATAGCTATAGTTTGGGCATTTACCATTCATAGATGCAGTTTGACTAAGAAAAAAGGTGAGTGAGATTTTCATGGAGAGAGGCAAGCGAAATTTGAGAGAGAACCGGAGAGAGAGAGAGTTGAGATACTAGAGAGAGGATAAATACAGGATGTATAACATGAATACAGTATGATACATATAGGTTGATACATGTTGTATTAGATATAGTAGATATATACATGCTGATACAAGTTGTATCACTTGTATTTTGTTCTTGTATCGTTTGTATTCATCCGCGATACAGAAACAAAAGTTGTATTCGATACATACAGGTTAATACAAAATTGTATGTTGATACTACTATTAGAGTGGTACAATTGATAAAGTTGATATAAGTATCTTTTTCTTTTTTTCTTATGTATTCGTTCTCTGTATTTGGCATAATACAATCGATACAGTTGAATGAAAATGTCTTTGTTATGGAGTATCATCTAGTGAAATACAAAATACAAAGAGCGAAGGGGGAGATGGATGATTAAGGGAGAGAGGAAAGAGGGAGAAAAAAGGAGCAAGAGAGGCGAGCCAGATCGGAAGAGAGAGGAGAGAGATGTTAGAAATGTTGTTTTTTAAAGTACAACTATGAATATTAAATATATAACACATGTTTGCTATACCATGTTTGAATCAAGTTGTGCCCAGCCCTAGAAGAGACCCGAAATAACATGTACCAAATCCATTTGTTTACTTCAAAATAGAAAAAATTACCTGTCTAAGCAAACATTACCACTATATTTACTATACATAGTTATGGTTCGAAATTATTACCTAATATAACTATACTTAGGGATTTATAGCATTTCTCTCGTCGCTCACCTTTCGCCTATCTCGCTTCCCCTCTCTCCCTTTCTCATTAATCTTCATATCTTTGTCCTGCCTTTCTTCCTCTCTTCTTTCTCTCTCCCCCTCCCTCTCTCAGTCCTGTCTCTCTCTCCCCTTTCATAGGTTGTATCAACTTTGCTTTTTATATTTCAAGATTGTATTCTACAATGGGACTACATAGCAGAGACATACAATTGTATTAATGGCAGAATTGGCACAGTATGTATCACCCTTATAACCATTGATTGTATCTGTTACATCTCTCCCTCATGATTTCATCTGATATTTCTCTGTCACGATTGCAAAGCAGACTAATGATAGATGTATTGAGACATATCTGAAATACATCATTCTCCATATTGATACGTATCTGAGATACAACTTCCATATTGATACATATCGATACAACTACTAATACATATTGATATATATCTAAGATACAACCTCCATAATGATACATATTGACACAACCTCCATAATGATACATATTGACACAACCTCCATATTAATACAATCCGTACTGATACATATTTGAGATATAGCTTCTATATATTTTAATACATCTATGAGATAACCTTCATATTGCTACAACCTGTATGTATCGATACATATAGCGATAAAACATGTATTGATACATATCTGAGATATAGTTGTATCTAGTTTATAGTAGAAAAAAATTTAAAATAGACAATGGTGCAGTTATTTTTTTGCGAGTACAGCGGAGATTGGAGAAGACTATTAATTTTCTTTAATTTCTTGTTTTAAGAGGTCGATTTCAATCCATTAAAGAATTTTCTTTGGCTTACAATAGCCTTATTTTGTAAATTTAATTAAACAAAGAAATACATTAAAAGGGGTAAACATACATATACAGATGTACTTATTTGCTTATAGATATTTGCAACTGTATTTGACAAATATACATATGTATGCCTAACTATATTAATATGTAAACTCACTTAAAAATACATATGCAGTTACATATGTATTTGCAGTTATATACATATGTACTTATCTGCAAACAAAAATACGTATGCAGTTACATCTATGTATTTGCAATTATATTTGAAAGAAACACATATATATGCCCAACTATACAAGTTTGTACACTCACTTACAAATACGCATGCAGTTACCTATGTATTTGCAGATGTATCTGCAAAAAATACTATACAAATCTGTACACTCACTTAAAAATACATATTCAAAATTGGAATATGTATTTTGCTGGTTCAAAAATATAGACTTGAAATTTTGCTGGTTCCTCCAATTTCTTTTGCTTTACTTCTTTTTTGTGGTTTTTGAATTTTTGGGGGTTTTGGAAAAGAAATTTTTTACAATTCCTTTTCTTTCATAATTTCAGCCATCTTCTCTAGATCGCTACGATGCTTCGATTTCACCTCTTCAACGTTCACTAATTTTGGTGACTGTATAGGCGAAGAAACTGCATTTGTATTTTCAATTTGAGAAAGTTCAATACTAAAGGATGGTGGATTATTAGAAACTAAATTGATAGGGGGTATACGTCTATTAGATCTTCTATGTGGTGTGTGTTCTTCCATTTGAGCAGACCTCCACAATTTTAAAAATAAAAGCTTTAAAGAATGGATAGGAGAAAAACACAATATACAAATAAGATGTATTTTCGAAAAGATAAAATCTGCAATAACCTCGATTAAGCAGTACTTGATCTTATGGAGCACGATTTTGTGTAGAAAACGTGAGAAGTAATGTAGAATTTAAAACCTAAAAAAAGGAGAAAAATTAGAAAAATAAGAAAGAGGAAAATAAAAAAAAGGAACGAGATAAATACAAAGGCGTGAAAAAAGGGGAAGTTACACACAAGTAACTGTAACACGCGGTAGTCATCGACCCCACTAAAAATATTACTACTTTTACTATTTTAAATAATTTTATAAAAATATTGCTATTTAACTTGATTATGGACTTAAATTTGCTACTTCTTCAAATTTTCCCTATTAAAAATCTAATAACGAACGTCATTTTCTTTAAAGAAGGCCATATTTCGTTTGCTGAGCAAATGTGAGCATATGATGCCGTAATTCTCTATTGGACATTATATAAGTATTAATTGTTAGAATAAGGTTTTTACTAATAAAAAGTATATGATTCAAAAAAGTTGAGTCCTTTGACCAAATAAATAATCAAAACCATTTTGTACAAGTAAATAATTGAATTTCCCATGATAAAATAATCTTAAGAGTTGACCAGAAAGTGGGACACCCATTAATTATTAGTGTTTGTGCACGATAGGTTATAATTGATAATTGTGTATAAGTAGAAGCATATCCAAAATTTTGAAAGTATACTTGTCGATTTCTAAAAAATCATCTTTTTTGAATTTTAGATAAATTATTTATAAATATTAAATGAATTCAACACAAAATATAAAATGTTCGTCAATATGGCTTGGTCCCAATGTATAGATATCATTGAGATTTATATTAAACTTTTCTCAAATAAAAAATAACCTAATTATACTTTGAAAAATTAAAATAAATGTAGAAAATTGACTAATTAATAGGGGGTGTCTTCTATTACTTGAGTATATTCACATGGCATTTTTTTTTTTGACTTTTGGGTTGATTTCATAAACACCGACTTTGTTTATGCTTCACGATATTACAATTACCTTCCTTTATTTGATTTTCTGTAAATTCTTGTTGTCTAGTTATTATTAATCCAAAAATTATAATCTGACAACTTTATCCTTTTAACGATTCTAACAGATAAAAAGAATCGTTACAAAAAAAAATAAAAAAAATAAACTTAATATCATTAAAAAAAAAATAATATTCTGAATCATAAGAGAGGTCAATGTTTTCGTTCTCTCCCTATAAATAAAATTAATTACACAAATGAATGTCACAAAGATGATGATGAGAAAGTATCTACTAGAATGTCAAAGCCTACAAAATAATATTGATACGATTCTTATATCTTACTTTGAATTTTCCTTGGTCAAATTGGAAGCAGATATGATTGTATACCTGTTTAATTTAACTTTTAATTTTCAAACCTATTTCATTGACTTATTAGCCCTATATTTCCCTATAAAATGCCATATAGCAAATCATTTTTATCACATCAAATAAAATTCATCCAATGACGAAAATTCCACTATTCTTCTCGTCCCTTATTATTTTTCTTGTTCTTGCTACTTCAATAAGTCCTTCACATGAAAATCAAACATTTCTTGAATGCCTAAAAACAAATTCAAACCCTTCTTATCCAATTTCCTCACTAGTATTTTCTCCAAATAATTCTTCATTTCCATCTGTTTTGCAAGCTTACATAAGAAATTTAAGGTTCAATGAGTCCACAACAAGGAAACCTCTCTTTATACTCACTGCTCAGCATGAATCTCATATTCAAGCATCAATCATTTGTGCAAAATCACAAGGTGTGCAAATGAAAATCCGTAGTGGTGGGCATGACTACGAGGGTCTTTCTTATGTGTCTAACGTACCATTTTTCGTCATTGACATGTTTAATTTCCGGTCCATAAATGTTAGCATTGAGGACGAATCGGCTTGGGTTGAAGTGGGTGCAACCCTTGGCGAAGTGTACTATAGAATTGCCGAAAAAAGCAACGTGCATGGCTTTCCCGCGGGTGTTTGCCCTACCGTGGGCGTTGGTGGTCACTTCAGTGGGGCTGGTTATGGTAACATGATGAGGAAATATGGTCTGACGGTCGATAACATCGATGATGCTAAATTAATCGATGTTCACGGCCGAATCCACGACCGTAAGTCCATGGGAGAGGATTTATTTTGGGCCATTACAGGTGGTGGAGCAGTAAGTTATGGAGTCGTCTTGTCATATAAAATAAAATTGGTTCGAGTCCCACCAAAGGTAACAGTTTTTCGAGTCCCGAGATTTTATGACCAAAATGCCCTAGACCTTGCTTACCTATGGCAACGTCGCGCTGACAAGTGGGACAATGACCTTTTCATGAGAATGATCATTGATGTAGTCAACAGCACTACACGTGCCCCGGAGAAAACCATAAGGGTGTCCTTTTTCACTTTATTTCTCGGAGACACAGATCGACTACTCTCACTTCTCAACCAAAGTTTTCCTGAACTAGGGTTAGAACGAAAGGACTGCATCGAGATGTCTTGGATAGAATCCGTCCTTTACTATACAAGTTCCCCAATTGCCCCACTTGATGCTTTGCTAAGTAGGTCACCTCCCTTATCATACTTGAAAAGGAAATCAGACTACTTGCAAAAACCAATGTCAAAAGGAGGGTTGGAGTTCATATTCAAGAAAATGATAGAACTACAAACACCAACAATTATGACATTTAATCCCTATGGTGGAAGAATGAGTGAAATTTCACCTCTTGCTAAGCCATTCCCACATAGAGCTGGAAATATAGCCAAGATTCAATATGCAACAAATTGGAATGAGAAAGGAGTTGAGGCTGCAAACCATTATCTTAACTTGACAAGAGTACTTTATGACTATATGACACCCTTTGTGTCAAAATCCCCAAGGTTAGCATTTCTGAATTATAGGGATCTTGATATAGGAATTACACACAATGGGAAGTTGAGTTACTTTGAAGGGAAAGTGTATGGGAAAAAGTATTTCAAGAAGAAAAATTTCAACAGGTTGGTGAAGATCAAGACTAAGGTTGATCCTGAAAATTTCTTCAGGAATGAACAAAGCATCCCAGTTTACCCTTCTTGGAGAAAATAGCTAGATTATTATAGGGGGAAATATGGATTATTATTATTATTTAAAGGGTCACACTTATATTTCATTTTTAATTATGAATTGGTTGTATAGTTTGATTCTTAAATTGTAATATTCACAATTGTGATCTGTTTATGAAGATAATGAATAATGTAATGTGTTTATATAAGGTTTGAAAGTCAATATAATTTTATTTTTACTATGAATAAATAAAAGTTTCTTTTTTAGTTTTTTTTTTTGTACTAGATATTGAGTTTAGTTTAGTTATAGTAATTCATATTATGAATTGTTGTTATTTTTGTTGTTTAATTCTTAAAATATAATATTCACAATAGTGAGTAGTGATCTGTTTATATATGAAGATAATGAATAATGTAATATGTTTATATAAGGGTTAAAATTCAATATGATTCGATTTGATACTATATGAATAAATAAAAGTTTCTTTTTTCTTATCCTTTTTTCCCTTTTACTATATATTGCTTTAATTTAGTTAGTAAATCTTAATTATGAATTGGTTGTTGTTAGATTCTTAAAATGTAAGATACATTAGTGATCTGTTTATGAAGATAATGAATGATGTAATATGCTTATATATGGGTTGAAATTCGTAATGATTTGATTTGCTACTATGAATAAATAAAAGTTTTATTTTCTTTAACTAGATATTGAGTTTAAGTTAGTTAGTAATTCGTAATATTTACTGGAGGTCGAAAAATATATTATTTATTTTATTTATTTTTAATAAAATCGATCGCCGGAGGTCGATTTTCACTAGATATATTTAATTATTTTTATTTTTTAACAAAACTAATTTTCAGAGGTCGAAATGTTAAAAAATTTAGGGTAAACAACAAAAACCACTATTATAGGAGTTAATTATTCCCTCTCCCATAAGTTTTCATTATTACATAATATACCATTAAAAAATTACATGGATACAGTGTGCAGTAGCGATACATGGTAAGTCGCGGATATATTGTAGATAAGTAACCCTCCAGATACATGCGGATACATGTTAAGTCGTCTAGATACATGGTTGAAGTATCTGGATACATGGTTCAGTCTTAGATATACATTGCATATATCCTCATGTATCCGAGTTTAGTCGCATGTATCCACATATATATGAGGGATTACAATATGTATTTGCGTGGTTACAACATGCATCCGCGTATTTGAGATTATTATAGGATATTATGTAATTAATTTTAAGTAGAGTGATAATAAGTAAATATGATAAAAATGTTTGAGGATTTATATAATTTATATAGATCTATCTATATACCTTTTTTTTCAATTTTTCTTTCACTTTCTTTCTCTCTCTCTCTCTCCTTTCTCTTTCTTTTCTCCGCCCCCCATCTCCATGTTGTCGTCATTTCCACACAGCTCTCATCTCCACATTTGCCGCCCGCCACATCCTTCGCTGTCCGATGCTGTTTTTGAAGTAAGAACCTAAATTCTAAACTCGTTTTTTTATTGATTCAATTTTGTTGTGATTTTTGAGGAAAAAATAGTTTTTTTTTTTGCTTGTTTCATTGTGGGTTTTCTAGAATTATTATTATTGATTGATTGATGTAGTTTGTGTTTATGGTGGAAAAATAATATAAAATGACTTTTTTTGGTTGATTTATTTTATTAATATTATTTATGTGATTACTGTGCTTCCTGTACATATATGTGCTTGCTCTTGATTTGTTTGATAATAGAAAGTAAGGCTAGTTCTTCTCAATTCCTAAATTCACAACCTTCAATGTGAGATTCTTAGTTAATTAATCCAAGAAGCAGAATAAGACAACTAAAAAAGTAATATTCAATTTACAGACAGCTAAGGACTAAGTAAAATAGAAAAAAAGAACATAAAAATGAAAAGACTGAAATCTTGCTAACGCACGTTTATCTTGCCAAAAAACAAAAAATTAAGAGAATCCCTATAAACTCTATTCCTATTTTGTGTGGAAGTATCACAAAAGGCATTCCATAATAAAGTAAAAGCTAAGAGCCATTCTCCCCCAATCAAAATCCCCAGAGATAATAATGAAATGATATCAAACATCAACCTCCTTTTTCAAAAGAGAAAATACATAAAATCCCCCATAAACTTGTCCGGCTAACTCACTTTAGCACTTTAACTTTACGGATAATTATTTACCACCCTAATATTGCTCGAAGTGAATTTATTACCCGCTTTAAATTACAAAACCAATCTATAAGGGGCAGTGTATTGCACACGCTGCCACGTCATCTGCCACCTCAGAATTTTTTCTCTCTTTCCATTTTACTTATTTTTCACTTTTGCCCACTTCCATCATCTTCTTCATTTGAATTCTTCTGCATTTACAACTTCGTCAATTACATTGCACAAAGATACCATGTTCATTTCCATTTCAATCGATAAACAAACGAAGCTACTACAACTTCGGTTCCTCAAATCCTATAAATCAACCCTTCAATCACATAGATTTCAACCTCAAGCCATCAAATCTAGAAGAAAATTTCTCCATCTCTGACGTTAATGGCGATTTTCTTGACTTGTCAGATCTGAACTTAATTTTCGATAAAAAATAATCAAGTTTCTCTGTAGACGGTGAATGAAAGGTTGTATCATAATTAACAGACAAGGAGACATAGAATGTGGAGCTAATAACCATGGTAGAAGTGACAAGCACCGAAGCAACGAGAGTGCAAGAGCCCTTTATTTCTTCGACGGAAACTTTCGACAAAAAAGAAAATAATCAAAGAGGTACGCCGGAGATACAGTTTCCAAGGAAGAAATCCGACGAACTTCGCCGGTAGTGATTGGGGAAGAAAGGTTTGACTGCTTCTTTAATGGAGAAATTGTTTTGGGGAAGAAGATGACTAAGAAATAGAAAAAAAGGAAAAATGAAAAAAAGAATAAGAAAATCTGAATTGAATTGTTTTTTTTTTAAAAAACAAACTAATATCCAATAGGAAGGTGACAGGTGGTTAATTTTGGCTGATTTTAATTTTTTTTTCTTCTTTTCAATGAAAAATGAAAGAATAAGAAAATTTATGAATGTTTTTTTTAAAAAAAAATAATAATTAAATATAATTAATGTTGTATCCAATAGAAAGGTGACAAGTGTTTGATTTTGACTATTTTTAATTTTTTTCTCCTTTTCACGCACTTTTAGGCGATTGACTACACATTCTTTGCCAGGTCATCTCTAAGGGGGAACTAAATTCACTTGAAACAATAATAGGAGGGTAAATAATTACGCGCAAAGTTAAAGTGCTAAAGTAAGTTTTGCAGACAAGTTTAGGGGTGATTTTATGTATTTTCTCTTTTCAAAATAAGAAAACTTACATCATTTAAAATAGTCCTCTTAAATAGGTAGTTGATTTTCAGTTCACTGTTTTAGATTTCTAATTAACATTTTCATTAACAATTCAAAAGACAAGTAATTTAAATAATTAAGAAGCATTAATCAATATTTTTAATTAATCACTCTATAATCTGAAAAAAGGTTATGAACCAACCTTGATAATCCATTCAAGAATATTCTCATTTCTAGCATCAAATTCATATCCCCATTTGTCAATTTTTGAAAGTAAACAGAAGCAAAAATATGTTCACATTCTTTTTCAATCATCAAATTTAAACACTCTTCACTCTGCAATAATATTAATGATGAACCAGTCAAAAATTCTTCCACATAGAACCTCTTCTTCTCTTGACCATTTGGATGATGACGTCTATCTTCCTCCACAAATTCATATACAACAACATATTTCTCATAGTAAAAAAGACTAGAAACTTTACGTACTTGAAATATCTTAAAAAATATCACACAAAAATCACTCATTGTTATATCAAATTTATTGTCCTAACAAATCATCAAAGGAAGCAAAAAAAGTTAAAATAATCGATATAGCAGTTAAGTGGAAGGAAAAGGATATTGAATTTTAGGGCATATAGAAAAGGAAAATAGGGAGCAATGAAAGAAAAGGGAGAATGAGAGTGACAAATATATAAAAATAGTAGACAGGGAAAGATGTTAAGATTAGAGAGAGAAAGAATGTTGCATGAACGTTTTCGTCATTAGCTTATTTAAAGATTTTACAATTAATAGTTTCACACTAAACAATTGTTAGTATGAAACTATTAATTGTCAAGATCTTCAAATAAACCTATTGTATGAAACTATTAATTGTCAAGATCTTCAAATAAACCTATGACGTAAATATTAATACAATACTCTTTCTCTCTCAAAAATCTTAACATATCTTTTCTTGTCTACTACTACTATATATTTGACACCCTTTTTTTTTTTCTTCCATTGCTTCATCCTTCCCCTTCTTTCTATATGTGCTAAAATCCAACACTTTTTTACTTTTACTTAACTGCTACATCAATTATTTTTATTTTTTTTTGCTTTCTTTGATGTTTTGTTAGGACAACAAATTTGATATAATAATGAGTGATTTTTTGGTGATATTTGTTAAGATATTTCAAGTATGTGAAGTTTTTAGCCTTTTTTATTATGTGAAAGATGATATTGTATATGAATTTGTGGAGTAAGATAGACGGTATCATCAAATAGTCAAGAGAGGAAGGAATTTTATGTGGAATAATATTTGACTGGTTCATCATTAATATTATTGCAGAGTAAAGAGTGTTTAAGTTTGATGATTGAAAAATAAAAAGAACATATGCGTACTTCTGATTATTTTCAAAAATTGTCAAATAAGGATTTGGATATTGGTAATAGAGATGAGATTCTTGAATGAATTATCAAGATTGGTTCATAACCTTTTTTCACATTGTAAAGTGGTAAATTGAAAATGTTTATCAATGCTTCTTAATCACTTAAATTAATTGTCTTTTGACTTGCTAATGGAGATATTAATAAGAATCTAAAGCAGTGAATGAAAAATAAAATACTTATTTAAGAGAGTTATTTTAAATAATGTAAGTTTTCTTGTTTTAAAATGGGAGATTGATATTTGATATCATTTCATTATTATCTATGGAGAATTTGATTGGGGGAGAATAGTTGGGCTTTACTTTGTCATAGAATGTCTTTTTGTGATACATCCACACAAAATATGAATGATATTTGGAGGGTCTTGATTTTTGTTTGATGGCAAGGTAAATATGGGTTTGCAGATTTTCAGTCTTTTAATTTTTATATTCTTTTTTCCTCTTTCACTTAATCCTTAGCTGTCTGTAAATTAAATTTTATTTTTTTACTTGTTTTATTATGCTTCTTGAATTAATTAACTAAGGATTTTCACACTATAGGGTGTAAGTTTAGGAATTGAGAAGAACTAGCTTTTCTATTATCACACAAACCAAGTGCAATCTCATATATATGCAGAAAACACAAAATTTACAGAACACAATAATCACATAAATATATTAATAAAAAAAAATCATTTTAGATTTTTTCACCACAAACACACCCAAATCAATCAAAAAAATAGATCAGAAAATCCACAACAAAACAAACAAACAAAAATCTATTTTTTCCCTAAAAAATAACATCACAGTCGAATTAATCAAAAAATAAATTTAGGTTCTTACCTCAAAAACATCGACACACGACGGAGGGTGACATGAAAATAACAGTAACGTGGAGATGGTTTCCGGATAAGAGAATGAGAGAAAGAAAGAAAATTGAAAAACGGAAGGGTATGTAATTTGTAATTTTTTTAAAACATTTTTGATATATACATTAATTTTTAAAATAAATATTCAACCATATTACGCAATTATTATTTATATTATTATTATTATTATTAAATATAATAATATATAATTTAAGATCGTAGTAATAGAATTATAAATTTTAGATTTGTCGTTAATTGGAACCAAGTACGCCAGTGTCAAGTTGACAACAATTACCATGCACTAATAATGGTAATGTCGCCTACCTATTTGCAGTTTTTTTGATAGTGATACGGTCTTGATACAACTAGATTACGTGACTAATTATTTCATGATTTTGTGTATTTAGTGCGACAATATTCATGAGTTCTACTCTATCCCTATATCAATCATTAACAGTGATACATTCAACGAAACTGTATGTATTGATATGACTAGGTTGAGCGAATAAATACAGTTTATACATCAAAATATAAATGATGATACAATTAGATTGAAAGAACAGATTCAGTGTAGTCAATAGTTACATAGCAACAGATACACAGATCGAGTGCATAAATAAAGCTTCAAGCGAACATATATAGTTTCAAAATAGTAACTATAAATTGTAAATATGCAAACTATTGTCTGATTATTCAGCCTCAAACTATTGTTTTTTCTGAAAACTTCTCTTTTATATTAGCTCATAAGATTAATTTTATTTATGCGACTAATAAACACAAAAAATACTTAAAGTAGTGTTAAGTTTTAAGTTATAGTTAGCCATAAGTCATTAGTTGCCACCCCCAATTTTTGCATCTTATAAATAATTGGATTTGATTTTTACAATTCTATTTATAATATATTTTTTATAACCTCCAAAATGTTACGTGATATGGATGTCATGTGACATATATATGTGTGAATGTCATTAATAAGAGATAAGAGTTAGTAGCTAAATTGAACTTGAACACCAAGAGTTACTTAGCCAAATTGGACTTGAACACCAAGAGTTATTTAGCCAAATTGGACTTGAACACCAAAGTTACTTGGCCAAATTGGTATCCAAGTTACATGCTTATAAATAGGCATCTTAGTGTATTTGTAAAGATACCAAGAAGTGAAGAAATAAAATCTCTCACAAGCATCTCTTCTCTACTTTTCTAGCTTTGTTAATTATTATGTTCTTGATATATTTTATATTATTTATAACACAAAAATCTTTTTCTAAAATATAAATTTTAGTTATTTTCTTAATTCTATTTCTATTATAGTCTTTTTTTATGTAAAACTATTTTTAAATTTATATTTTCTAGAAGTAGCTTTAAAGATATTTCAGTCATTATTATAATAGAAAAGACACTTGTTATTATTTTTCCTGCCAAACACATCAATAGATTATTGTCAGAATATTTTTATTCAAACACATAATTATTTATTTATAAAATTTAACTTTAACTAGTACTAAAAATATGTTTCAATGCTTGACATTTATCACCTACTTTTAATCAATTAATTCAAATGGGCTCACTGATTGTTGTTTAACGGGGACTTTCAAAATATAGACTAACTTAGGCTAAAATTGTGGCCCGCTAGCCTAACTTTCACAAATTACTATTTGTAGCTAATGTATCAACTGTGTGCAACTGACTGTATTTGATATAAAATATAAATATAGTGACTGTATGAACTGATGTATGCAACTGTATGCAACTAATGTATCAATTTGTATAAATGAATACAATTTTTATTTTATAGAACCGTATAATTGTATCATACACAAATACAAATGTATCGTTTGATGCAAATGTATCATTTGTATTTGGATGGTTTAGTTTGTATTAACTAATACAATTTGTATTTTATATGACAAAATACAAATACAAACATATCATGAATCAAATTTAAAATACAAATACAAATAATATCATGAATCAGTTGTATTTTATAGGACAAAATTTAGTTGTATAAATAAGATATAAAATACAAATACAAATATATCATCCTTCAGTTGAGCATATACATATTGATACATTGAAACCAAATACAAAAGCAACGTTGCCTACCCTTCCAGGTTCTCTTATACATATTGATACAGCTAATGCAAAATAGTGAAAATAGAAAGAGAGAGAGCTAAGAGGCAGCGAGAGAGAGAGAGATGGAAGGAGGGAGGCAACGAGAGAGAGGGAGATGGGGGAGGGGGCGAGCGAGATTTTGGGAGAGAAGCAGGAGAGTGGCGATAGAGGGAAGGAGATAGAAGAGAGGTTATGAATTGTAGTTAACTAACAAGAGAGGATATGAATTGTAATTAATTGAAATTTGGCTAAATAGAACAATTATGGGCTTATGTTTGCTAATCCTTGTCGTTTTTCCTTGTTTAACTTACTTAATGGGCCGGGTCATTGAGCTTAATTGGGAAAACAACACATATAGCCAAGCCCAAAGTTTTTATAACTTTTTATAGCCCAGAAAATGAATTTATAAAAAATAGCCCTAAAAATGGGGCCATATTAATTTATATTTCTCCACTAAAAGCTCTTAAAGATTAACCATACTTGATACTTCCTTTTAACAAAATAACCTCATAATTTCCCCTCTCAAAATAGCTTACCGTAATACAGACCTAGAAGTTTTTTTTTTCTTTCTCAAATCTGCAGCTCAACAACAGTTTTAAGATGATCCAATTTCTTAAAAACGCATTTAAAATTCGTGTGTATATTTTATGAAGAATACTCTCTCCATCATTGCAAAACCCTACTCTCTCCCCAACCCTAATATGAAGAATACACTAATTATACATTGAATTTATAGTGTATAATTAAAGTAAAATTCAATGCATACTCTGTATAATCGACATAAAATTCACGTATAATTCGTGTGTAGATATTATTCACTAATTCTACATCGAGTATCCAGTGATTATACACTATTGCCATTAAATAATAAAATATCATGTGCAGCCACCAATATTAACTAGTATATAATATGAGAAGTTCCAACAAATTCAACCCATTCTCTGATTCTCTCACACACCATTACAATTAAGAAAATGAAAAGAAGAAGAAGATACAATCTGGACGATTTCTCTGTAGATAGAAAAGATGGAAAGGAGAATAATGGGTGGGTGGGTGGAGAAGAAGAGACGAGAGAAAAAGAAACGAAATGTCGGCTAAAAAAAGTTTATTTTGGTATCCGCTTGGCTAATTTTTGTTATTTAAAAAAAAGTAGGGCTATTAATATTTTATTGTTAATATGGGCTGCTAATTTAGTTAATTTACCAGCTTAATTCGGTCTGTTGGTATTTTGGTTCCTGATGTCCTGGGCTTTTAAGGTTGAATTGACATAGAGCTTCTATATTACACCTTCAATATGTAATCTATTGATTTCTCGATTTTGGGGTGATCTTTAATTTTTGTTCCTTAAATTTATAAATTTTAATTTTTATTCTTCAACACTTAAAGTAACAAAAATGTGATTGAAAATTTGCAAGATAAAATTCGCAAAAAACAAGTTATGTCTTACAAGGCTAAAAAAAAATATTAATTCGCACGGCACAAGTTATGTCTTACAAGACATCTTATTCATACAAACTTATGCTCATAGAGGCTAAGTTCTCAAAACTTTTTATGCTCATAGAGGCTAAGTTCTCAAAACTTTTGCCTTATGGATTATGTACTGCACGGCTTATTCTGAATAAGGCAATAGTTCTCTGAACTTACGTAATGAATTTACAGTAATTAAGAATACTTTAACACAAAAATTTTCATTAAACGAAAAATAAGGAATTTTTTTAATTAAAAATCACCGATTTGAAGGACAAAATTTAAAAACCATCACAAAATAAAGACAATTCATACAAAAACTTCTACTCTATTCGGTGTCCAAAAAATCATGTATATGTATTACATTCTATAATTAACATCGATTACTTGAAAGGAATTACTTCTCAAGTTAAGAACTGAAATTTGATTAAGCAGTTTAGTGCTAGGAAGTAGGAACTGCTTATTAGGTCCAATAAGGCAAATAATTATTCTATTATTATCTCATTTCCATGTAATTACTTCTTGAAATATCGTTATTGATGGCCCTTGAATTATAACAAGAGCAACCTCGACTTTTGTACACAAGTACCCATCCTACGGCTAGAAGCTTCTGAAAAATTTAATTTGTATGGTGGTTTCTTAGACACAGAACAAGGAACTGACCTAATATCTTTTTAGTAATCGAAATTTCAATCAAACACAAGTTCTACCAAGTCTTCTTCTTGTTATTATTTCCCTTATTATTAATATGAGGACCATATAACACAATTTATTTATTTTTTATCTTAAGCTACTTTTTTTTTTTTTTGTATAGGGTCAAGAATATCAAATAGTTGAACACAGATGAAATGTCCACATTGCACTCCACTAAGTTAATCCACTTTTGAGTGGAGATTAATGTCAATTTGATAGATTTCTTATGAAGAGGAATCTAACAGCTGCAATTGTCACAAGTGGGCAGTAATGATCTTTCCCCTAAATTATAATGTGATTTTTTTATTTTTGTAAAAAAGCAGTATTAGCACGCTTTGGTTTAAATTTAAAAGAAGCAATTAATTACCTTAGTTAGTACTTATCAAGATTACATCCAGTCATCCACTATCAATAGTGCAATTATATATGGTGTAGTTTATTTGATTTGATCACAAGCACAAGATCGATGATATACTCACTTTTTGAAGCTAAAATGCCTACCACAGCAAATTTTTTTTACTTTATTTGGCTAAAACTAAACTACCACAATGATGGGAGTAACTAGGTTAACTTAACACAGGCAAATAAAAAAAACTAATTCATACGTTACTGAAATATTATGTAGTTCTCATGGCGAAGTCACTATCGTGGAGAGTAATATTTTTGCACGTCTCTTATAGTATCAACGATACTAATATTCCAGAATGATTAAATTTTAATATGAGAAATTTTGCATTATAATCCGGTTAAAAGTTTTTCTGCGAACCGACGATTCTTGATAGAAAAAAAAAGAAGAAAAAGTTACAGCAGAAGTCATGCATCTAATAAGAATGATTAAAACATGAGATAGGGGGATCCCTTGAGTAGCTCAATTGTATTAGTCAAAAAGTTGGCAGTTTAGATTTTTTTTCCAAGTCCCCTAAAAGGCAAATTGACAAGTAGTAGTGGTAGTTTTTTCAAACATTAACAAGTAGTTGTCACTCAATATTTTAGATCATAAAGTATTTCAGAAATAAAGCAAATCAAAATATTTTCTGCCTTTATTTATTGAAGAAAAAAAAATTCATTCAGAATATCATGAATCTTAATACATCTCTCAATGATCTCCATAATTCTCCATACAGAAAATAGATATAATACATAGCAACATCCCTAATTATTATAGTGTAAACTTGCTGAATTTTTTTTCCCTACAAATTATGTTTAGACATGAATTCAATAAACTAGCAAATATCAAATTCTAAATAGTTTTTAGTTCTTACCTCTAGTTTTGAATTAGTCTTTCAACATCTATTTAAGTTGGTGGTTGTAGAATGAATTCATCGAAACTTTTTAGAGATGCGTGCAAAATGATTCGAATACTATCGACATAAACAAATTTGAATGAATACATAGATGAAACAACAAATCTACCATATATTGTACGTAATTGTACTTTTACACATACGGAATAAATTTATGATCTTTGAAAATAACTAAATATAAAATGTGTATGATCTCAACTTGCTTAGTTCGTCTACTAATGTTGTTCTAATTTACTGATTAGTAACAATCTCGTTGGGATCAAAAGTACTTGGATCTATTTTATAAATTAATAAATCAACATCATTGTGATCTGAAAATATGGAAGCTCTATTTTTGAGTTTACCTAATTGCATTCATGGGCATCTTGGCTCTATCAGATTAAGCACTTTAACAGCATCTTATTGCAATCGTAATTAAGTGCTTTGCTTTCATATTAATGTCACCTATTATTGCTTCAGTCACATCACTGTCACTAATTAGCAATGACAGCTAATTCATTACTTTGGTCTTTGTGTGAGGACATTAGCTGAACTTGGAAGTTTATTACTACTTCGTTCTTAAATACTTGTCATTCTTATTAAAAAATTTATTTTGGAGGAAACAATCAAGGAAAAGCAGTCAATTTCAAGGTTAAAAAGATTAAAAGATGGTTCTTAGTCAAGAAAGCATAAACTTTCTTTCACTCTAAAATTTCTCTCTCTTTTTCTTGGTCTCCTAAAGCTCCCATGATCATGCCATAAGCTCCACAATCAAAGTTCCAAATGTCTCACACTGCTTTTTGAGAAATCATTCATTAATTATCTTTTCTCAAATAGTAGTAATTATACATTCAAGCAATAGTCAAATACTCTCACCTTTTCTTTTTTACTTTCCATAATTTTTCTTTTTAGAGTCAAATGATATAAACTTTGATTAATATAGTAATATGTATTTTTTCATTATATTAAAAAAATAAAAATTGCAACTTATAGTAATTTTTATATAGTTTTTGAATATCTAAATTTTAATTTTAACATATTGAATTTACCCCGTTTGGCCATGAGAAATATTTAATTTTTTTTGGAATTTTTGTCACTTTATTCAAAGAATGATTTTTTGACATAAAAACTCTAAATACAACTTCATACAACTTTGAAGTTGTATTTGGAAAAGTGAAAACAAGTCTCAACCCGATTTCACTTTTTTTACTCCCACTTCTCACAAAATTTCAAAAACAAATCCAATTTATATTCATGGCTAAACACAACTCCAACTCCAACTTTAACTCCAACTCTAAATTTTTTTTTATTTTCATGGCCAAACACCTACTAATTTAGTTTAGCTCTGAAAAATACTCAAATTAACTCTCGGGAAATAAACATCACAACTATTTTGGAATGGCGGTAGTAAAAGAGAAAACTGACATGTGCATTATGTCACACAGAATCAGCATCAAATCTAAGCTTAATCAATATATAAACACTATCACCCCCTTACACTTACACTCATCAATCCATAAACAGACTTGGAAAAAAAAAAAAAAAAAAGATTATCAGTTATGGCATCTTCACACTTTATTATGGTTTCATTTGTCATAGTCCTATTGTGGAGTTGTTGTTGTGTTCTTTCTGATACAACTCCTGAAAAGTTCTACCAATGTATTTGCAACAATTCTGATTTCTCTGACCCTTTCCCCACAGCTTTCTTCACACCAAATGATGGTACTTTCAGCACAATCTTAAATTCTACAGCTCAAAATCTTAGGTGTTTGGTGCCATCAGTTCCTAAACCTGAGCTGATTTTCACTCCAATGACAGAATCCCATGTCCAAGCAGCTGTCATTTGTGCAAAACAGCTTGATATTCAGCTTAGAGTTAGGAGTGGAGGACATGACTATGAGGGGATCTCCTACATTTCTGACATGGGGTCTCCTTTTGTCATCGTTGATCTCTCAAAGCTTCGAGGGATCAACGTGGACATGGAGGAGAATTCAGCATGGGCTCAGGCTGGTGCTACTGTTGGTGAAGCCTATTATAGGATTTCGGAGAAAAGCAAGACTCTTGGATTCCCTGCTGGACTCTGTACTAGCTTGGGAATTGGTGGTCACATCACTGGTGGTGCTTATGGTTCCATGATGAGGAAATTCGGGCTTGGAGTTGACAATGTGATCGATGCTCGTATCGTTAATGCCAATGGCACGATACTCGATAGGAAATCGATGGGTGAAGACTTGTTTTGGGCAATTCGCGGAGGTGGAGGAGCTAGTTTCGGGATCATACTTTCTTGGAAGTTGAAATTAGTCACTGTTCCATCAACTGTCACTTGTTTCACTGTCTCGAGAACATTGGAAGACGGCGCGACAAAGATTTTGTACAAGTGGCAACAAGTTGCTGACAAAATTGACGATGGTCTCTTCATGAGAGTAATCATAAATGTTGTGGACAAAAAAGAGGTAAAGGGGGAGAGGACTGTTCAAACAGCTTATAACTCGGTGTTTCTTGGAAGTGCTGACACACTTCTGCAAATAATGAATGAGAGTTTCCCTGAACTGGGATTGACACAAAAAGATTGTACAGAAATGAGTTGGATTGAGTCAATTCTGTACATTGCAGGGTACCCAACAAACACCCCACCAGATGTACTCCTCCAGGGGAAGTCACAATTCAAGAACTACTTCAAAGCCAAATCAGACTTTGTAAGAGAGCCAATACCAGAAACTGGACTTGAAGGACTATGGAAAAGGCTCTTAGATGAAGACTCACCTTTGATGATATGGAATCCGTATGGCGGAATGATGGCTAATATATCAGAATCAGAAACTCCTTTCCCACATAGAAAAGGGGTCATTTTCAAGATTCAGTATTTAACTATCTGGAATCAACCTGATCAAGAATTAGCCACGAAGCACGTCGATTGGATCAGGAAGCTCTACAATTACATGACTTCTTATGCTTCTATGTTCCCAAGAGAAGCCTATGTGAATTATAGAGATCTTGATTTAGGGATGAACAAGAATGTGAATAGTAATTCCAGTTTTGCACAAGCCAGTGTGTGGGGAAACAAGTATTTCAAGAACAATTTTAACAGGTTGGTGCAAATAAAGACTCAGGTGGATCCAGAAAACGTCTTCAGACATGAACAAAGCATCCCAGTACTTCCTCTTACTATTACTAGGAAGAGAAAAGGGAAGAGAAATCACCATTAGAGGGATGTTAAAGCTATATATTTGACTAATAGTAATAGTATGCTTTTAGGCTCAGTGTTATACTTAATGCTGTTTAATGTGATGTAATGTATGGTTTTGCCAAGATCATATGATATATTAACTCCATCTTGTGTTTAAGGAACTGTTAATGCTGAGCATCAATTTACTTTTTAAGTATTTAAATTGGAAATGAAAAATAACTAAACTAAAACTACTATGCATATTTGACAAATGATTTCCAGCTTAACCTATTATTGGCTATTAGACTTCCAAGTTCAAAGTACTAACAATTTTGATCTGAATATAGGAACTTAAAGTCATTAGGAAAGATTTTGATAGTGTGGAAGCTCCCGTTTGGCCATAGATTTTAAAGTTGAAACTTGAAAATTTGTGTTTGGACATGGATTTTACTTGGAAAAAAAATTGAAACTTTTTGTGAATGAAAGTGAAATTTTCTCCAGACCAATTTTTGGAACTTGAAATTTTCTTGAAGAGAAATTTTCAAAATTTGATCTAAAATCTATAGTCAAACAAATAAGTAAAAATAAATTTTCAAAATCTAATCCAAAATCTATGTTCGCTAGCTTAGAGTATTCATACAAGTTCTTCCAGATACTGATTATCCATTAATCACAATATTGTTATTACATGCAAGAGGTTAGAACAATGGGCCTGCTTGACCAAATAGTCTGGTGAGTAAGTGGCAGTTCTTTTTTCCATGCTCAGATTGACTTTTGAAGACCAGTGTACCTACAATCCACATTAAGTCAATCAAACTTGAACAAATGTCCATTGTACCTAGAATTTGTAATTGACTTGCAAATACTTATCCCATGTGCCTATGAACCAATATCTACCTTTCAGCAGAACCTGTCGAGGCAAATTATGTTGCATTTGAAGAATGAGTATTCAAAGAGACAACTTTTCCAATTTGTCGTACGTGTCAAGGGTAATATTGTTGGTGTTTAGTAATGGATTATCCCAACTCAGTATTTTCGATAGAGCATAATTATATATATGTGAAAATCCGTTAAATTTTTAACAAATAGTATACATACATTATTTTAAAATTACATTGAATTTAGTGCTACAAATCTTAAAGGTCGAACTCAATAAATTCAAATTCTAAATACACCTCTATCAATTCTGGTGTTATTTAACAAGAGAACGGCACAATGGATATTATATTCCCATTTCAAAATATATTTCAAAGGCAATAAGCAAGGTGGAAGTTGAAAGCTGTATACAACTCTGAATAAAGGAACTAAGAAAGTATTGGTTTTATAATTTAAAAATGGATTTTATGTTATGCTATCAGCATCAAACACAACTTTATAAACTATCATGGTAAATTTAAAATAGGAAAAAAGTTAGTTTTATTATTGAACTATGCAAAATAGAAGAATTTTACTTCTCGTTTTGTTTTTAGCACAAAAATACTCTCAATGTTAATCGAGTAGCTCAAAGTGGGCAATATCTTTGAAGCGTCATCTTTTATATATGCAGACTGATGTCCTATATGCAAGCTAGAAACAGATTGTGAAAATACTCATTGACTAGAAAAAAACTACTACAACGATCTGTGAAACAGCCATGTGACGATCAGGAGGTCACGGGTTCAAGCCTTGGAAACAGCCTCTGACAGAAATGCAAGGTAAGACTGCGTACAATACACCCTTGTGATGGGGCTCTTCCCCGAATCCTGCACATAGCTGGAGCTTAAGTGCAATGGGTTGCCCTTTACTCTGATATGTTTTCTCCACGAGAAGATTAGTTATGCAAAATTTATAACTCATGTTCTCGTGGAGAAGAAAATATTTCGACCTCATCTGATCTCTGTTGCAATTCTCAGACATGATGGACAACTAAACCAAATAATAGAAAAGTAAAATGAATTCAAAGCAAAGATGAGCAAAGTTAATAAATTGAGAGAAAAGATAAATCATTGAGTCATTATTCAACATGCCATATATAATTAAGTCATGACTACAAGACGTACACTATGAACAGACGGTTACACACGCACTATACGATCTGAACACAGGTCATTCGCACTATAACATGATCGATAATAATATTCCGGAATCACTAAGATGTTGCGCTTCTACTCAACTCATTTTAAATGGGACTCAGCAACACCATAATAGAAAGATCATAGGAGAAATTAACACATAAGTAATTAGAAGGATAATGATAATCTTTAATTAGTAACCTGGCAAAAGGTAACTCTATAATTATTGGTTAAACGATTCTAATAGTGTGAACGAATTTTTATATAGTTAATATATATAGTACAACTTGAAATCCTAATTAGATATTCCAAGAATTCTTCAACTACAAGTGACAATCGGCGCATTCGGCAACGTGTTTTTCTTTTAAGTATACACATTACACATTCCCAATGTCGTATTCTCCTCCTACAAATTTCCAAATCAGTTAAAGTTCATTAAAAAAGTTAACCGATTGAATTACAAGAAGACAAACTACAAGTCCCCCAACTACTTCGTTCTAGATAACTTTTCATTGTTCTTAACGAAGTGCCTTGTGTTGAAAATTAATTGAATATTGTTAAATGATTTGTAAATAAATTCAATAATATCACAATATCATGACTGTAATCTAAACTACTACTATCACAATATATATTGTAGTAACATGTAATTTTGTTTCATTTTACAGGTTACTTGTTCTATTTTTGTGGATGATTATATGTAATGCGATAATCATAGTTTATAATACTTGTAATAAATCCTCAAAATATTACTCTCTTCCAACAACATTGCTTGGTCATATATCTTAGATGTTTGAATTATTCCAATTTGGAGTTAAAAAATCCAATATATACCTAAAATGCTCTTTCTTTGATGATATCAAAACATGGTTTTCATAGTACTACTAGTTTTCTTTCTTCTTACAACACCAAGCTATGGAGGTGTTCAAGAATTTGCAACATGCATGGCTTTTCACTTTAGTTCAACCTCTTCAAGTGTTGTTCACTCCCAAGAATCTCCTTCATATGCATATCTTCTACAAGAATCTCAACAAAATCCAAGATGGTTAAATTCAACATCACTACTTAAGCCATCATTCATAGTGACACCAAAGACACAAAATGAGATCCAAGGGCCAATTCTTTGTGCCAAGAAGCATGGTTTACAAGTTAGAGTGATGAGTGGAGGTCATGATTATGAAGGCCTATCTTTTCTTTGCAAAACCCGTTTCATAATCCTTGATTTAGTCAATTATCGATCGATTAGCATAAACTTGGAAGATGAAACTGCTTGGATTCAAAGTGGTGCAACCATTGGAGAAGTTTACTATGAAATAGCCAAGAAAAGTGACATTCTTGGATTCCCAGCTGGCCTATGTCCAAGTGTTGGTGTTGGTGGGCACTTCAGTGGAGGTGGCATTGGCACTATGATGAGAAAATATGGCCTGTCTGCTGACAACATTATAGATGCTAATTTGGTTGATGCAAATGGTAGAATCCTAAACAGAGAAACAATGGGAGAAGATGTATTTTGGGCAATTAGAGGAGGTGGAGGAGCTAGTTTTGGAGTAATATTATCCTGGAAAGTGAAACTGGTTCGCGTTCCACCCCTCGTGACAGTTTTCACAATTCGCAAGAGTTTAGATCAAGAAGGTGTCAAACTTATCCATAAATGGCAATACATAGCCAGTAAACTACCTGAGGGTCTCTTCATTCGAGTAGTTATTCAACAAATCGATGGAGTTGATAGCCACGGAAATGTAAAGCAAGTGGAAGTCTTGTTCAATTCACTCTTCTTAGGACTAAAAACTGACCTGTTTTTCATCATGAACACGAACTTCCCTGAATTAGGCTTGAAAATGGAAGATTGCACGGAGATGAGCAGGATAAGATCCGTCCTCTACTTCACGGGGTACCAAAAAGGGGAGCCATTAGAAGTCCTATTGGATAGAACAACACAATATAAGAGCAACCTCAAGGGAAAATCAGATTTCGTTGTTGAACCAATGCCAGAAAGTGTTTTCCAGGGGATTTCAGAGAGGTTTTTGCACCAGAAAATGGTTTTCATGATAATGGATCCATTAGGAGGGAAAATGGATGAAATTCCTGAATCTGAAATACCATTTCCTCATAGGAAAGGGAACATTTACAACATACAATACATAGTGAAATGGGGTTCAAATGAGGGATCCAAACAGCATTTGGATTGGATCCAAAGTCTTTACAAGTACATGGAGCCATATGTGTCCAATTCACCAAGAGCTGCTTATATCAACTATAGGGATCTTGATTTGGCAACCAATCAGCAGGGTAATTTCTCGAGTTATCGACAAGCTATGAGTTGGGGTACCAAGTATTTTAAAGGTAATTTTCAAAGATTGGCAAAAGCAAAACATCAGATTGATCCAAGCAACTTTTTCACAAATGAACAAAGTATTCCTCCTCTTTCTTATTAGTTAAAATATGTGACTTCACAAATTTCCCTATAGTAGTTTTGCAATTTATCTTTCAGTTTAAAAAGACAAAATAAACCATAAATGCCACTGCAAAACTACTTTCAGTTCAAGAACTCATAAATGTAGGTTATGCAAAAGATGACTCATCATGTTCATTCTAAGTATGAAGATTAAACTGTTGATCAGTGATCAAAGAAGAAAACCACTTCCTTAGACATACAACAGTACTATCATATTGAATACATGGACACCCGGTAACAGAAGTAGTGGTCCATGCATGGTCTTAAAATTCTAGATTCGCCTCTCGTGCTTATGCTCCGACGAAACTGAACAGTAATCTGCATGGCAAGCGCTTTTGGGAGGCCAAAAATGCTTATTTTAGAAAAATAAAGTGTTTGGTCAAACTTTTTGAGAGAAAATAAGTGTTTCTGAGAGTAGCAGAAGTTGTTTTAAATAAGCTAAAAAAAATAGTTTTTTCCAAAAACACTTTTAAGAAAAATGCACGTATAAATGTGGGAAATAACTTCAGCCTATTTGGAGTATAACCTGCCAAGTTTGACCAAGAAGATTAACGTAGCAAAGTATTGTTTTAATGACAATATACAAATATATTTACTCGTTTGAATGAAATAAGGAAGAATAATGATTTTTTTCTATTAAAACAAATACAGTCAAACCTCTATGTAGTGGCAATATTTGTCTGAAAATTCCATGACTGCTATAGAGAGGTGTTGTTATATATGTATAGTGACATTTGACGTTTAGATCACATTTAGTTGTTATAAACAAAAGTATGCAAAATTAGAAAGAATATGAATATAAAAAAAAATGCAAACATTAGTAGTTTTTTCCTCGTGAAGTTATGAAATAACTGATGTGCATCATTTAAATATAATTTTTTTCTTTAAATTAGATATCCGTACTTGAAATTTATTGTGTGCATGACATTAATGATGATTACCATAAATATTTTGATATTTTATTTTGTACATAATATATTTCTTACAAAATATTATTACATAATATTTTATTATGTTGTTATAGAGAGGTAATTTTAAAAAGAGTGTACCACTATAATAAACGTCATTATTGTTATTTGTAGAATGCCATTATAGAGAAGTAAAATATAACATGAAAAATCAGTTTGGGAGAAAATCAGGCTGCTATAGTGAAATTTTGTTATAACGAGGTGACGTTATAAAGAGTTCTGACTATATTATACTTTGTTATTGGAATTTATTTTACAAAAGGCCAATAGGTATACTACATTATATACCTCAATGGTATACAGGGCCGGTTCAATGATAAAATTATCGATAAATTACATCATACCACTACTTAGCTTACCATAACTACTTAAAATCTCAATTCTTTTAAATAATTACATAAATTCTTGATTTTACTTAAAAACTCGGATACATCATAGAAGAATGTGAAGTATCCATGTGGAATGTGAATATCCGTATGGACTAAATAAGAGATTTTTAGTCATTTTAAAAAAATTTGAAATATGAAGTAATTAGCTTTAAAAGGGTTGGGATTTATGGCTTTAGGAAGGCCCAAAATTGTTACTCCTATTAAATACTACAACTGTATAGACTGTATACAATTATTATTGATAAAAGGTTTTAATTTTTTATAATTTTTCTTTACCTGGTTGTAGTTAACTTAGCTTACCATAACTACTTAAAATCTCAATTCTTTTAAATAATTACATAAATTCTTGATTTTACTTAAAAACTCGGATACATCATAGAAGAATGTGAAGTATCCATGTGGAATGTGAATATCCGTATGGACTAAATAAGAGATTTTTAGTCATTTTAAAAAAATTTGAAATATGAAGTAATTAGCTTTAAAAGGGTTGGGATTTATGGCTTTAGGAAGGCCCAAAATTGTTACTCCTATTAAATACTACAACTGTATAGACTGTATACAATTATTATTGATAAAAGGTTTTAATTTTTTATAATTTTTCTTTACCTGGTTGTAGTTAACTTAGCTTACCATAACTACTTAAAATCTCAATTCTTTTAAATAATTACATAAATTCTTGATTTTACTTAAAAACTCGGATACATCATAGAAGAATGTGAAGTATCCATGTGGAATGTGAATATCCGTATGGACTAAATAAGAGATTTTTAGTCATTTTAAAAAAATTTGAAATATGAAGTAATTAGCTTTAAAAGGGTTGGGATTTATGGCTTTAGGAAGGCCCAAAATTGTTACTCCTATTAAATACTACAACTGTATAGACTGTATACAATTATTATTGATAAAAGGTTTTAATTTTTTATAATTTTTCTTTACCTGGTTGTAGTTATCTGAATGAGTAAGTAAATTTGATAAATAATTAAATTTCCTTCTTTCTTATTAATTGTTTCCCCCGTTCTATTTTATATTGTACTATTTCTTTACTAGTTCGACTCAAAAGAAATGATGTATTTCTAAATTTGAATTAGTTTAACCTAAACATCCCATCTATCTATCTATCTATCTATCTCTCTATATATATAAAAGAGGTTCATAGCCCCGGTGACGTGACACACTCTAAGGTCATCAATTAGATTTTTCTTTTCTTTTTTTTTTTTTTTTGGTTGTTTGATTTTCTCCTATTTCTCATCGTTGTGCTGTAACCGAAAAAACTCAAAAGCCACTTCTCCTAAACCCAAAAGTCACCACTTTAATTAAATTAACCTCTCCCTGTCTCTTCCAAAAAACTCTAAACCAAACCTACTTTCCCATTTTCACTCAACATAAGTTGTTTTATTTTTTCTCCATAATTTATACTTGCTCTACAGTTGGTTTGTTTTAAAGGTAAATCATGAATGTAATATTTTTAAATTATTTTAAGCATTAATCGTTACTTGTGGTAAAGTCATTCTTCTTTAATCGATGTTGTCTCAGAAATTAGTGAATGATCATCTTCTTAAATTTGCCATGACACACCATTTTCGACTTCCTTTTCCAAATCTTTCCTGAGAACATGTCTTGGATTAGGCATTGCTAGTTCCATTAGAGTGAAAATTTTGGAGATTCAAACGGGACTTTAGCGAAGGCTTGCTGCGGTTCAAATCATAAAGAAGTGCTATATTGCAAATTTTGCTACGATTTAGATTTTTCTTAATCAACCTGATTATTTCTTATTTTGTCCATAATATTTGAAATGTGAATTTCTGATTGATTTGATCCAAAAAATCTGTGATATTTTTAACTCGAAATTTGCTGGGAAGAAACAGAGAGTCCAATTTTGAGACAAAAAATTTGTTTCAATTTTTTTGACTGTAGGCAATATAAAACTGAACATCCATCTGCAGGTTCATTTTATTATACCCACCCAATTTTGAATACTGATATATTAGGTTGATGTTTTGGTTAAAGTTCATAATGAAAACTGACAATACTTATTGAAGCGAAGGAGGGAGATGGGAGAGTCATTAAGAAGAAACCAATGTTCAACTCAAGCAAATGCATGTTTGTGACGTTCGTGAAACGTGATCTTTTATGTTGTACTGTTATTTTTTTTCAATTTCAAGGGAGATCTCTCATAGACAACACACTAACAAGCATTCATATATGGACATATTGTTTTGTGAGGCTGAATTTGACAAGTATACATTAAAAAAATTGTTGAGATGGTTTTTGTATATTTTATTCAGCGTTTTATTTAACTTAAAAATTATAATACATTTGCAGCCTTAACATATATGGTGCCTATAACTTTTGAATTTTGAAGTTCTCTTTTACAATTGTTTATTTGGATTGTAATTTTACTTTTATGTACTGTTAGAGCTTTTTTCCAAATGTGTACTTGTTGTGGCTTATTTTCCATTTTTTACAAGAGATAATAGTTTTGAAAGTGGATGTTAATCTACTATTTCAAAAGAATTTATCTTCTTAAGAATAAGATCCTAATGAGATTGTATTATTCATTTTGAAACTTTTTCTGATTACCAAAAGAATTAATTAAGTTTTCTAACACTACATATTTATGTGATGTCGGCAAATTAACTTTTAAGGCTTACTTGAGTGATTTCAACTGACGAAATTAGAAGTTTGAAATTGTTGGAATTGGAATTAATGAAGGATAAAGTAATTAATTAATTAAACAAAGCAAGGGGAAATAATAATAAAAAAGAAAAAGAAAAGTATTGGAAACTAGGGAATATGATCCCATCAATAATGAAGACATTTAACTAATGCATTTTCATTTCATTTCAAATTCTTTCTCCTTTCATTCCTTTTTGATTTTTTGATTTTCTTTAAAAACACAGAAAACCATCACCTATTAAATTTATTTCCTTTTGATAGTTTAATTTTTATTTAAGAACAGCGAGAAATATCACCTATTAAATTTAAGTAACAGCATGCAATTCATACCAAGAAACACTAAAAGAAGGCTTTGAAAACATCATAAATTTTTTTTTTTGTCAAAATCTTTTATACATGTTAAAGAATCATGAAAGATATTTGTTTAGTAAAGATATTATAAGATTTGTAACTTTATTATTTTATTATATATTTTTTATTATCTTATGACTGTGCAAAGCGCGGGCAAGTATACTAATTTTATCATAAATAACAAGCTTTTATAGCTACAAAAATATCAAGAAAAGGTCACGGCGAGACTAGCCATTTATCATTACAAATAGGTGTCAAGTGGAAGTGTAGTGATGCATGCACCAGAGGCATCCTACTGGTTTAAAATCATAAATTTTCAAAATTCTATTGCCATGTAAAAGTTATTATAATATTTAAGATCACAAATTTTAAAAGACTTTATTTCCTTTTTAAACTCCATTTCCAAGCGAACTAAAACATATACAAGTTGAAAATGGAGGGAGTACTTTTTATCTCCCTCTTCAACTTTAATTTTTCCTTGTTGATGTATATTTATCTCTTTCTTATGTTCTAAATATTTAACTGGCTAATCCAGTTTCTTGTGAGTCTTAACTAGTGCAATTGATCCATATATAAAAGTAAAGTCCATTTAGGAGTGTGTAAAAATCCGTTCAACCAATAAATCTAATCGATAAAAATATTATTGATTTATCGGTATCATTTTATTAGGTTAACAATTTTTAAATAATTTTATAATTATTTTTAAAGGACTATTGATTCGATTTTCGATTTTAAGATACAACAATGTGATTCAACTATTTTTATTATTGTATACAAAATGTGAATTGTATAGTAATAGTTAAAACATACAAATACAAAATTGTGTAGTGTATTAAGTACTTCCTCCGTTTAAAAAAAAAAATCTATTTTAATTTGATATATAGTTCAAAAAAATCTATTTTAAGATTGAAATGTCTGAATCTTAATAAAAACAAATAAAGCCTGACTCACCATGAATTGACAAAATGGGAAGTTACTACTCTTTCACGCACATCCAACTGTTTTGAGATGGGTGAGTTGTACCCATGAGCTGGCCACACTGTTGGAATCTGTTTGCGGTCTTTTCACCCCCAAACAGCTGTTCCCAAATCTGCGGCCAACATCTTTCAATAACTAATTCAAGAAAAATCAGCTTAAATAAGAGATTAAAAATTAATTAAAACCAAAAAAAAGCTAAGTATAAATAACTCATAAAAACATCACATCATACAGCCAAGCAGTGCAGTGTTTTGTGGTCTGCAGTATATATATATAGAGAGAGATAGAGAGAGAAAGGGTCCTTTCTTGCAGGAACACTTGGGATCCTTTCAATTTGGAAAAAAAAATCACAAGCTTGACCTACATTCTTCTCTGTAAGTATTTTCTTGATTCTTTTTGTGTGGCCATTTAGGAAATAGATCTATGTTGTTAATGAGTATGTGGGGTTTACAGATTTATGTCTTTTTTTCCCTTTTGTGCCAATTAATTGATGGGTGAATGTGCATTGTGGATTTCATTCGCAGGTTGTGAAGAAAAACTGCTTCTTTATAACCTGTAAATTGGATTATATTTTGTTGATGCATTGCTGGCCTGATTATTGTACTCCTTTCCTTTCAATTTGTTTGCCCGGGGCACGGAATTTAAGAAAGTAAAGATCCTAATCTAGAGCACCCCTCCTCCCGAAGTTATGTGGTCATTTTGTTGAATTCCTTCGACATGGTTCTCTCAAGCGCCATATTATACTCTACGTGTTCACATGTGTTGGTTTGGGGAATTGCCCACCCAATTCGATTTTTGGATCTCGTGGTCTTAAATTAAAGATTTGTAGAATGTACCTCTAACGCCTTTAAGCTTTTGGTCTTAAACATGTCATGTGAAAAGTTAAATTTAAGAGTTGCTAAAAAAGGAAAAAGACATTCTTTTTGAAACAGAAAGTACAGTAAGACAAACAAATTGAAATGAAGGGAGTAATATTGGCTCAACTTGGAATTGTTATAAAACATTCCTACAAGCTTACCAATCTTCATACCTCTGCTTCTGATGTACTTCATGATTTTTACTTGAGGAATTAAAGGCTTATAGTTTCATGACTGACCCAAGTATGTGATTTTGAGCAAGTTGCTTTTTCATAATTTATGACTCGGGATTCTAACAATATCAAATATACTGTGTGATTTAACTAATCAATTACATTTTCTTTCTCGTTATCCTTTTTTGGTCAAACGAATGTAAAAACGACAATTTGAAGGTAACTGGAGAATGTATGAATCTCCTCTGCCTGTATAAAGTAACTAGCAGGACTCTGCAAGTATATGTAGCTTCTTGATACATTCATCTCGTATTTTTTGGAAAGGAGATCATTTTCAAGTATTTCTTTTATCCCAATGTGCTAAGACTGCTATACTGAAAATTTGATGCATTCTTCTATAAACTGAATGTTATGAAAATCAATTTCTTGTGTGCTTGAAGGCAACTTTTTAAATTTTCTAGCCTGCTCTGATACTTTTTTGCAATCTTTTTTTTCTGGCTTGCTTATTTCCTATATATGCTTCCTCTGAAGCTCTTAGTGTTGTTTCCTTTGGACGAGAGCAACTTTTGATAAATAAGACCAGTTCACCAAAGTCATTTAAAGATATTACTAGTAGTTAAGAACTGAAAAGAAACAAGCAGAGGGGCACCATTTTTTGCCTTAGTTTGTCTAATCCCCAGTAACTAATAACTTCGTCATTTCCCCTTTAAATATTTTGATCTTCCTATCTCGTGTTGGTTACACTTCAATCTAGTGGGAGCAATTTACTTTTGGAACTACATATTTTGACATAATAAAATCTCCACTCTTACTCTTGACGCTTTCCTTGTCAAAGTTTGACCTTTAAGTTTAGGAGGTAGTTACTTGGGATAGGTCAAATGCTAAACAATTATATGAGACTTATCGCTGCTTATGTTGATTTTCACAATTACATTTAATATCATATATAAGTTGCATGATCTTTTCTTGATCAAATACACTTGTCTCATTAAAAAAAGAAGATAACCATGCTTGCACAGTTTGCCAAATTTTTTCTTGAAAACAGTTGCAATGAAGTAGGCCAAGCTATTTTTGTTTGAGTCAGTAGTTCTCCCGGAGCACCCTGAAGTAAATATGACATGAAATCTTGTCTGAACTTAATCATGAAACTACATAATTAGTTTAAGTGCCCAAAGAGATAGAATGACTCACCAAGCGCCAAGATGTATTACGAGTAAAAATTTTAAAGATAAAATCATGATCTGTCTTCTGTTTTCTTTATTGGAACTGTGCTCATCTCAATAGGTGCTCTCAAAATTCTTATTGAATATTTCATGTAGAACCATATCTTAGCAGCCTTCTAACTACTTTCTATTTCCTTTGCTGTATCTATCAATTAGCTGCCGTGTCCCACGATGGTTGCACAAGGCTTCAAAGTGGATTTAGATAAACCACTTGTATTCCAGGTAAAACTCTACAGTCTACACCTTATATTTTTTTTCTTCCGTACTATTTTATTTGATACTATTAAAATTTGAGAAGCCAAAGGAAACTACAGTTTCTTCTCAAATTTATTAAATAATTTTAAATTTTTTTTAATTATAAAACGTTCTAATTTATAGCCACCTAATAGTTGGGACTATGGTTTAGCCACAGTAATATGTTTACTCTATGTATTATGCTTTCTAGGAGTCTCTTTGAGATATATATGCTACTACAAAATATATAGCATATTCCATTCACTCCAATTACATGACACTCTTTCCATTTTGGGTCATGTCATGGATGGTACAGAGACGTTTGTACTTATCTTCAAGAGGCTACAAGATATTCAGGAAGCTTCTATTTTTTCATTCGTTATCGTGCGTACATGATGGAGTTCTATTAATAAATATTATTCTACCCATTTTTTTCACAGTTGTAAGAATTTCAAACTCATTAAATTTTTAGCTTTTAACCTATGATGCTTTCTCTATGACGCTCACTTTTAGTCATTACTACTATTTTCTTCCACTCTCATTAATATATAGCACACGGCTGAAATTCACACCCTAAATTCTGTGTCCAGTTAAGCAAGTGCATTCACTAAAAATGTGATGGAGGGAGTATTTTTAGGTAGTTTCTAAATAATTTATAAAGTTGATGAATTTATGTCAAAATGTCTACCGAAAAGTAGAATATTTGACCGTCCTACTCCAAAATTCGTATTCTTTTTGGGATGGATGATATATCTTTTATTTAGATTTGCACACTTGTCTTTAAGGTTTTACCTTCTGTCCCTTGATCTTCTTTGCTGCTAATCATCAGGGCTTTTCATTATGCAATTAAGATTATTCCAGTATGAATTAGCAGATACTTTTGCCTTATTATTTTGTTTTATTTCACTCAGTTTCAAAAAAAAAATAAAATTGTTTTATTTCACTCTGTCCTTATTGAGCTCCATAATGCATTTCTTTTTTCTACTTGTCAAAGTACTCAGAAAATTAAAAAAAGAATGACAGAAAAGAGATAGAAAGGAATCAAACGTGGTGATGTATTTCCTTCTCGTGATTTTCGGATGGAAATTATTTATGGTTTAACTGTTGCAGGCTCCTTTTCTTCTTCCTCTTCTTTTTTTTGTTCTATGAAGTTTTTGCAAACTCTTCTTTGTCATGTCTAACAGGTTCCTTGGCCCAAACCCTTCCCTTCCCTTCCTGTCTGAAATTAGTAAATAACTGTCTTATTACCACTTGTATGTTTTGACTTTTCAAATGTGCTCTCAGGTTGGCCACCTTGGAGAAGCTTATCAAGAGTGGGTTCACCAGCCCATTCCTACCAAGGAAGGTCCTCGATTTTTTGAAAGTGATTTTTGGGAGGTACTAACACTGTTACAGTTAGAGTTATTCATTTTTCTTTGTGCTTGCATAACATACAAGTACCCAACCCCACGTGAGATAATTCCTTTTCACGTCATCTAGCTATGTACATAAGGTATTGATTCTTTTTATTTGTGAAACAGTTTCTGACTCGCACAGTTTGGTGGGCAATTCCAACCATATGGCTTCCAGTTGTGTGCTATAGCATCTCCATATCTATCCGTATGGGTCGTACTGTTCCAGAGGTGGCTCTGATCGTGGCTTTTGGCATTTTCATCTGGACATTGATGGAATACACTCTTCATCGTTTTCTTTTCCACATCAATACAAGTAGCTATTGGTTAGTGCTCTCTCTGTTCTTTTCTTGTAACCTGAGAAGGGAATGTATCATATTTGCACTTCTAGTGTCTGACGTTTCCCTCTGCTTCAAGTGTTTTATTCCCATGCGCTCAAACTCATATTTTGTTATAGGGGAAACACCATTCATTATCTTCTTCATGGCTGTCATCATAAGCATCCCATGGATGGTCTACGGCTTGTTTTTCCTCCTGCTGCAACGGCTATTCTCCTTGTACCAGTATGTTGGATTTCATATCTTAGCATCGTCTTATATTACCTGAGAACCTTTTTTTTTTAGAAAACTTATAATTCCACACAAATCCAAAGATTTAAATTTCAAATGGTTAAAAACACTGTTCGTGAAATAAAAGATAATTATTCTCTCCATTGATTGTTGCTTCATTTGGTTGTCAGAGGTCAAAAAATGCTTTGGCAAAGCCATTTTTATCTGCCTAATAAATGAAGAAAAACCACTATAAAGAATTAGCACTTGGAGGCTATACATCCAGATGTTACATGAATCTACATGAAAATCCATTTTACTAAAATCTAGTTTGATGTCGGATAAGTCAACATGGCCAAAGCAACTAAAGGGATATGATACTTACGTACTTCAACAGCTAGTCAAAATTGGTAGTTTATGTACAAAATGTTGCAAGTTGAAAATCATTAGTTCTTATTATTTGCTTTTCGCAAGTGACATTGATCATGACTATACTTAATGCTGAATTGTATGAGTATGCTGAAGAACAATGACTATTTTCTTTTCCCACAATTTTTGATACTGTACTTTGTAATTGCAGTTGTGGAACTTGGTCAAATTCCTGACAACTCCCACTATTACTCCTGCTTTGTTTGGAGGTGCCTTATTGGGCTATGTTATGTATGATGTAACCCATTACTACTTGCATCACGGACAGCCAACAATTGAAGTGCCTAAAACTCTTAAGGTAAGAGTATATGATTGTTAACACCTCTAACTGCTTCATTGTGGTTATTCGCTTGCTTAATTTTTGTGTGATGTCTCCTGTCAGGTGTAATAACTTGTCCGCTCCCCTGCTGGTATCTTTATTTAACTTTTATAACTACTAACTGGAGATTTGCTATAGTGTTACAAATTATGTTAGTCACTTGTGGTTGTTGAGAGTTGAGACTGTTGTTTCAGGCTATAGTTTGTGGTTCAATCCTTTCCTTAGGGTAATAAAGAAGCGATCTGCCGGGGGGTTGTCGTGAGGGGGGATGGAGGTTATTTTGAAGTGATATTTTCATCCCAATTTATGAATCTTGAAAAGGTACAGCGTTCTTAACCTGTTCTATGATCCTAACCGGTGATTTTTTGCCTTGTTACAGAAATATCACTTGAATCATCATTTCCGTATTCAGGACAAAGGTTTTGGCATAACCTCCTCTTTCTGGGACAAAGTGTTTGGAACACTACCACATTCAAAATCAGCCAAGAACAGATGATTCCCTTTGATAGGAGAATCACAGCACTAAGCGCTATTTATTAGAAGCGTAGAATTTCTTTTCCTTTGAAATCCAGTTCCAATTTTTTCATATGCCACTATATTTGTGTTACAGTTTAATTGGAAATTGGCATTTCAGCCTTGTGACGTGTGTAAGGGTTACATAGCTTGGCTGCAAAACATTGTGTTCATCAGTCCATCTAGGTTGTATTTATCTTCATCATTGGGCTGTATGTTGGCAAAATTATTGTATCTTGTACCAGTTTGGCAATTGGCAAAATCTGATGAATGCATGGCAATATTTTATTTTCCGGTAGAGTAACTTGACTAACTAGATTTTCAGTATACGGTGTTAGACTTATTTTGAAGGAGAGTCTAGGAGTAACTGATAAAGTTGCTTCCTAGTGTCACGGGTTCAAGTGGTGGAAACAACCTCTTGTAGAATTGCAGCGCATAGCGAAAGCTTTAGTGCCTTTTTTGGCGTTGACTTATTTTAAAAGGTCGTTAATGGCAAGGTGCATTATCATGCAAGGAGGTTCCTCTTGTATGCTGACACTGAGCTCTTCCCATGATAGTTGAAGGCATAAACCAAACTTATGGATTGAAAGAAAGGAACTAAACTATTTGTCTTAAAGAAGTATAATTGGAGAGTGTGACAAAACACAAGTGAGAGGGAATGAATTGATTATAAATTTTCACATTCCAAATGTGATGGAATTATTTGAGTGGAACATCTTTTTTATATTTATAAGCTTGTGTATCATGAGGCATAATGTTGTTTCATGCCCACCCTTCTCTCTCCTGTCTTTTCCACAATCACAATCTTGCAACTGCTACAGAAGCAAGAATACAAAGAAAGACCATGTAAACAAAAGATACTTTTTGTAGACTTAAAAGAAAAAAGAGAAAAAGGAAATGCACCATAGTTGGACCTTTGTCCCCCTCTAATAATAGTGTTTTCACTTTCTGCTTCATAGCACCTTCCTCCATGATTTAGAATTTAAACATGCCTTAATGAAACATTTCTTTGGATTCCTTTAAAACACCCTCTCTCCTTCTCTGTTTCTTCCCAACATCTATTCTTTTTGTTTTCAAATAGATACGCGTGATCAGACATAAATCTTCATTCCCTCTATATATTATTGTCCAAGATCTTGTCATGTTCCAACAATCCAACACTATCATCCCCTATTAAAATTCCTCATACACTGGATATTTAGAGGGGAAAAAGAATTTATTATTGATTCTGAATTTGGATATTTCCAAGCATGTCTTTTCCATGGAAGAAGTTGAAGAAGACCAGTATATCTCAATTGGTGAAGGACCATGTCCGTTCTCAAAGAAATGGTGGATCTCCTCTTATGGTGGAGACTGGTTTTCCCACTTCCCTCGTGGATCTTTTTGTCAAGAATCGTCAAAGGTACATGAAAACTTCCAAGAAAAAGAGGCCTTCTCCACTGGTGGCTGAACCCCCTTTGAGCTCTCTCTCTTCTAAGAGTTTGCCTTTACCTTGTCATTTTACTCCACCTTCGCCAGCCAGTAACGCGATTAAGATGTCCCAGTTGAAGGGTTGTCAGGGAAAGGTTGAAAGAGATGATCTTGATGACAGTGATATTAATCGGGTGTTAATAGCCCTTCTGAAGATCTTTCTGGTGGTGGTTTTGGTTTTAGGAACAAATAAGTTTGTGCTGGGAATAACAATGTCAACTTTCTTGTTGTTTTTCTTTGAATATTCGGTAGAACGCATCTATAGATTGTTCATGCCTTGTGCAGGAGCACAAAGGAGCAGAATGGTTGACATAGAAGTAGAAGATGATGATTGTGTTTTCAAGGCTCCATTGCCACAAGAAAATTTAGCGAAGCCTCGTTTTTCTGATTTTGCTAAAATTCATGTTCTAAAGCACCCTCATCATGAGGAGGAAGTTCAATGTGTTATGGAGAAAACTGATGAGTCCAGTAGGGGTAGCAAACTGAAATGTGAAGGAATGGACATAGAGGGGGATGTAATGGAGAAAGAAGAGGAATTGAAAAGTGAACTCTTAGATTCCAAGAGAAAGAAATCTCATAAATCTGAAATGAAATCCAAGATGAAGAGATTTCTTGCCAAGAAGTTGAGAAGGAAAGTAAGCAAGGAATTAGAGAATCAAGTGATACCAATAAGAGAAAATGATAAACTTGAAGATTTCAATGATTGTCAAAAGAGTTCTGAAAAAGTGCTTGATGCAACCATTGTTAAGGTAGATAGTTCAACCAAAAAAGAGCAGAACTCAGCAAGTATTGTTCTCCTTTTGGTTGTTCTAGTTGGCCTTATCGGAGGCCGGACTTTTGCGCTTGTGTTTACGCTAACATGGTGCATGATGTCAAAACAAGTTTTGCTCATTTAGATAGTTTAGTTTGCTTCTTATGAAGTGCTGATCATAAGTCTTGGTGGAATGCTCAACATTTGGTTGGTTGACCACTTAGCTGGAGATTTTGTATTATGTCTTGTAAAGTTTCTGATACAAAGATTAAAATTCGTATCAACTGAGCTACTAATATTCATTGAATGTTCAAATTGAACTGCTGCCTAAACCAGATTTCAAATATGTTTTTTTTTTTTTTTTTTCAATTACATAAAGGGAGGAGAAGGGAAAGGGGAAGGGAATATTATGGTTACTGATGGAGTTTGAACCCTCCATCAGTACCATAACTTGCTGGTATGGTTTTATATGCCCAACTTTTCCAACCATTGTTATGAAATTTCATATATGCTTGGAAAAGTTGGTGTGCTAATTTTTTTTTAAAAAAAAGGTTTTCTACACGGATATTCGTATGAGCTTTGATTAATTTGAATTTATAGCGACGCAAGGTTCATTAAAGGGAAAAAGCGCATGAGGAAATTACCCAAAGTATACGTTCTTGATTTTTTGTCCCCCAAAGTCTTCGATCTTGAATGTTTGCAGGAAATTACATGGGATGACCCCCATAGTTCCTTCTTTTTTATGTATAGAACAAGTACCTGTATACCCCTCTACACCTCAAATATTTTTACACTTTTCATGCTCATTTGTCTCTCTACTTCTATTATTTTTTCTTCTTATTTTTTTTTTATTTTTCCTTGATTTTTATTTTTTCTTTTCTCTTTTCTTTTTTTTCTTGTTTTATTTCATTTTTCTCCACCTTTATTTTCTTTTATTTTTTGTTCTCTTTTCTCTATTTTCACCAAACATTATTTATTTTCCATTTCTCTTTTTTTTTAAAAAAATAAATAATCATTTGTCTCAACTTTATTTTTCTTTTAATTTATTTTTTTCTTTTCTCATTTTTTCTTCTTTTTTTCATTTTCTCAAACTTTATTTTTATTTTTTCTTCTCATTTTTGTTTTTGTCAACCTTTATTTTTTTTTCCTTTTGTTTTTTATTCTTTCCTTTTTTCTTTTTTCTTAATCTTTTTTTTTCTTCTTTTTTTTCTTTTTTCTCAATCTTTTTTTCTTTCTTTCTCAACTTATATTATTTTTTACTAATGAACAGAAAATTGGATAATCAGCAAAGAGAATCTTTTTTCTTTGACATCGAAGTAAATTTAAAGGCGTGACTTGTTGTTTGAAAGTCCTTTCGGATAAGTCTTGTCTTTAAAGCAAGAGTTATAGATCATCTCATAAATCAAGACACAATGTGATAGTGTCACGTTTTGCTCGTGGGACATAACTTGTTGTTTGAAAATCCTTGAACTAAATCTTACCTCTAAGGCAAGAATTATAGAGTGTCCCATAAATTAAGACATAATGAAGTACATCCCGCCATTATGCCTTATTTAATAAACGAGTTCCTACGAAGGTAAATATTTACACTTCACTAATTATTTTAATCTTAATTAACTAAAAAAATAAAAAATATGTCTTAATTAATTATAATTCAATGATAGACTTATATATGAAAAATATGTGTCTAACATTCATTAATTCGACATAAACCTTTCATCTCCTGCCATTACAAGCTATGTTGGAGGGACTCTCCGAAGTTGATATCGCACTTATGTCTGATTCTTTAAAAATGAACTACTTATGGAGAATTCAATACGTACCATCACCATTTTTAAAGCGGAAAAAGGATAAATATATCCTCAAACTATGATAAATAGTACGTATATATCCTCTGTCATACTTTGGATACACATATGCCCCTACCGTTAATGAAATGATACGTATATGCCCTTCTCACTAACAGAGCGACACATGTCGCAATCGTACGCATTTACCCATTTTAAATTTATTTAATCCAAATAATTAATTCAAACCCATTTAATATTCGACCCGATCCCAATTAAAGCCCAAGAGACTGCCTCTCTCGCTAGTTGGTGGCACCGGAGAATTCCCTCATGTCGGCGGTGACCGTGATGACCCAGATGGAGCAGGAGTCGTCGGAGTAGTTGACGACGGCGGAGGAGTTGTTGACGGTGGTGAAGAAGTTCTTGACAGCGGCGGAGTTGTAGCTGGTGGTGTTGGAGTGGCCGGAGGAGGAGCTGAAGGAGTAGACGGCTGCGGAGAGGACTGGGGAAGAGCTGTTGCCGATGGAGACGGAGTAAATGGCGGCGGACCGATTACGAGAGGCGACAGAGACGACGGAGGAGAAGCTATTGCAGGTGGAGACGGAGTAGACAGTGGCAGAGAAGTGGAATTACTAGGCGGAGAAGTAGGAGCTAGGGAAGTTACCGGCGTCGGAGTAGACATTTTTCGGTGGCAAAATCAAACAAAATATCAAAAAAAGTATGGGTTTTAATTGAGACCGGGTTGGGTACTGAGTTTATTCTGTCGGGTAGTGAGTTTGGGTTAATTATTTGAATTAAAATAAATTAAAAACGAACAAGGGACATATATACCCCGAACTATCATAAATGGTACGTATATATCCTTCATTATGCTTTGGGTACGTATATGTCCCTGTCGTTAATCATTTGAGTTGTATATACCCTTAACACTAACGGAGGGACATGTGGCACAATCATATGCAGTTATCAAATTTTTTTTATTTTACGGAAAAGGGGCATATATAATCCCGAACTATCATAAATGATACGTATATACCCTTCGTTATACATTGGGTATATAAATGCCCCTATCGTTAATCATTTGAGCTGTATATACCATTTACACTAACGGAGGGACACGTGACACAATCGTATGCGTTTGAGGGACACGTGACACAATCGTATGCGTTTACTCAATTTTTATTTATTTTATCCGAAATTAAATTAATCCATCCAACTATCCATTTCCATACCCAATTTAGACCCGAAATTAAAATCCTAAATCAATTACTCGAAACTAAATTAACCCAACCCAACTAAAATATCTAACTCGATCCGAAATTAAAGATGCTTCCAGAGACAAATATCGACCAAACTAAAAATCTGACACTTCATTCATTTCTATCAAACACTTCATCCAAACCCAAATTTTGATTCAAGTTTCTCCTCTGCATAATAGAGAATCTTCTTTGTATGTACGCAGAGAAGAAACTCGAATCGAATTTTGGGTTTGGATGAAGCGTTTGAGAGAAGTGAATGAAATGTCGGGTCTTTGGTTTGGTCGGTATTTGTATCTAGAAGCATCTTTAATTTTGGATTGGGTTCGATATTTTAGTCGGGTTGTGTTAATTTAATTTCGGGTAATTAGTTTAGAGTTTTAATTTCGAGTCTAAATTGGGTATGGAAATGGATAGTTGGGTGAATTAATTTAATTTCGGATAAAATAAATAAAAATTGGGTAAACGCATAGGATTGCGCCATGTGTTCCTCCGTTAGTGTAAGTGGTATATGCAGCCCAAATGATTAACGGTAGGGGCATATACATACCCAAAGTATAATGAAGGGTATATACATACCATTTATGATAGTTCGGGGGTATATATGCCCCTTTTTTATAAAAATAATAAAAATTGGGTAAATGCATAGGATTGTGCCATGTGTCCCTTCGTTAGTGTCAATGGTATATACAACTCAAATGATTAACGGCAGGGGCATATACGTACCCAAAGTATAACAAAGGGTGTATACGTACCATTTATGATAGTTCAGGAATATATATGTCCCTTTTTTGAATTAAAAATGGGTAAATGCGTATGATTGCGACATGTGTCCCTCCATTAGTGAGAAGAGCATATACGTACCATTTCATTAACGGTAGGGTCATATGTGTACCCAAAGTATGACGGAGGGTATATATATACCATTTATCATAGTTCGGGGATATATTTGTCTTTTTTCCGTTTTTAAAGAGTTCGAACAACATAGATTACAGGTGCACGATTTTTTTTTGGAACCCCTAGAAAGATTCACAACCTCTACCCTTTGTGTAATCACTTTATAGGTGCACGATTTTTTTTTTGAAACCCCTAGAAAGATTCACAACCTCTACCCTTTGGGTAATCACTTTGTGGTGAGTGATTGAGTGCTGTATAGTAGCCTACTCACTATGCAATAGCTCACAAAACACGTAGAAAATGTAAACCACACTAAATAAGCCCCTGCAATGAGTTCACAACTGAAAAACAAACGAAAGCTTAATTGAATTCTAAATCTCTCACATGAAAGACCTACCTCTCAAGTCTCAACCACTCAACCCTGCCCTTCCCGGCTCGAATTAGTATTATTCTCTCTTGCAAAATTACATTTTTCCCGAATGCCCCACCTTTCCCTTCCAAGTGTTTCTTTAGGGAATAAATTTATTACTATTGTACTCCATGGTCCATCCTATAAACCCAAAACCCCTCAATCTTCTTCTCCTCTTTTCTTTCCCACAACAATCTTTCCTCTATTTACACCCCCTTTACACCCCCCACGCCACCCTTCAAAATTCACAATATATGCATGTACACAATAACATTTGTTTATCTCAGTTGCTAATAATAGGTACTAATCTTCTTCACCCTTTCTTGATTCTCTGTTATTAGTTGGTTATCTTGTAAAGTAAGTCTTGTGTCCCTTTTTCTTTTTGAGGGGTATCTTTCAAAGGTAACCACTCAACCCACAACCATACTTTTATTTGTTGTTGGTTCTTTTTGTCGGTTCTTGAATTCTTGTCATCTGTATGAGGACCCAGAAACTGATTTTGTTTTGTATGTGTGAAATAATGATTGGTTAATTTGTTATACATGTAATTCTGCACTTTAGGAGTAGAGTTTTTGTTAATTATATAAGATTCCTTTTATAAATGTAGAGTCTTTTGATACTCCGTATATGTATTCCAAGGTTATTGCTTGGTGTAGAAAGGTTCAAACTGATAAAGACTCCCTTTTTTTTTCTGATAAGGTTGTGTGTGGTGAAATTAGAAAAAAGATTCATTTTTTGGACTCTGAACATGCTGCTGTCGAAAAATGTAAACATGTAATGTCTTCTATAAAAACTGGTTACTTGTTGAATTAAGTAATAATTTTTTTTCTAGTTATGTTGTGTGTGGGGAAATTAAAAAAAAGATTCAATTTTTGGAATCTGAACATGGTGTTGTCGAAAAGTGTAAGCATGTAATTACGTCTATAAAATCTGATTAGCTGTTGAATTAAATATTAACATGTCCTTAATATGCTTTATGTATGATGCATGATGGAAATTAGTACTGAAGCACCTCTTAATTGTAGGAGTTGAGTTGTTTTAAGTATTCAATTCTACTGGCATAGCTATGGAAACTGGGAAAGGCCCAGCAAGTGGTCCAAAGAAATCTCCTTTCACACCTAAGTCTATCATATACCAGAGATTTGGTACTAAAGCTTGCTATAAGGTCGAGGAAGTTCAAGAGGTTGTACAAAATGGATGTCCTGGTTTAGTGATCCCTCAGAAAGGTCCTTGCCTCTATCGCTGTTCTCTGCAACTTCCAGAATTTTCGGTAGTCTCTGAAGCATTCAGAAGAAAGAAGGATGCTGAGCAATCTGCTGCTGAGAAAGCTATACAAAAGGTTTTGTCTTATTCTCTGTTCTTGAACTATTTAAATATTTGAAAGAGAGGAGCGAGGCTTTGCCGTAGGAGGTGTGTTTTGGCGATTTCATGTCATGGCTAGTTGACAAGTAGTGCGTGTTCTGGAGCATAATCTTGCATTAAGGGTGTCCCATATTAGATGTGTTCTTCTAGTGACTTCATGCAGTCCATTCTTTTTGTCGACGGTGGTGATGTTGAAGCTGATTGGCACTCTTTCTTATTCCCTCTGCATTCCATAGAATTAAATTCTTGGAGTATCTCCTCAGATCAAATAGTTTTAAATGCTGCACTTATTATTGACTGCCACAAGGGCCGGACTGTTTGGGGCTGTAGAATAGCCCAGTAGGCAGTACAAAAGAAAAGAAAAAATAGGACTCGGGTAAATTGGGTTTTTAACTCAAGGAAACAACTTCTTACTTTCTCTTTTTGCTGATAAGTCAGGTTTTAGAATTCAAATCTTTATCATAAATTTTTCATTTCACTTAAAGTTTATCTAAGTGAAGCATGCAATTATAATGAGTGCTGCAAATGAAGTGGGCAGGTGATGAATTTTCTCTCTCTCAGCTTGTTGCATAAATATTCATGTCTATGAAAAGTTCATCATTAGCTCATGCTTGTCGCTTATCTGCAATTCTACATTCTCTTGTGATCAGTTTTAACATATGAAGTGGAAAAGTTCTGATTTTTGTCGCAGCTTGGAGCTTAGATTTTCAAATGTCAATGACAAGCTAATGCATTAGCCACTCGTGGCTGTTATTTATCTGCAGCTAGGCATCCAGCCTAAAGAAGATAATCTCTCTGTGGAGCAAGCATGGGATGAGTTGGCTGGTCGATTATCATATTTATTTTCAATTGAGGTATGTAACTCTATTGGTGTAAAATGTGGTGGTGCAATTTTTTTGGAGTTAGCCGAAATATAACTCAGTAGCCATGGAGATTAAGTGAGAACTTTGACTTACATACATGTTTATCGGCATAAGAAAGTATTTACTGAAATTATAGAAACTTGTCTGTGAAGCTGGTTTCTTAACACTACTTTGTTTTATTAGCGTAGTTTCAACAAGGATAAATGACATGAAATGCATGCAAGAGTTTGTGAGATGTTAGTGCTCATAAAGGTTTATTAAATTTTTTCTGTCGTAATTTCATTGAATCCAGCCTCAGCTGCTGATAATTACCGAATTGTTTGTGTGAGTAGGATTCAATGATGTTAACGGATTGAATAATAGGATGTAGTTCATGAATGCAACTTTTCTGCAGTGAATGAACTGCCTAACTGATGTTATTTATGGTTCACCTTTTTCATTTCCGGTTGTTGATGAAAGTTCCTATCTGCAATTCATCCGCTTAGTGGCCACTTCAGAGCAGCATTGGTGAGAGAAGGTCACCTCAATGGATTTATTCCTGTAGCAGCTATTGTCACGTTTGATGCAAAGATTAATAGCTTATGTAAATATATATCTTCTGAAACGGAGTCAAATCACTTGTTGGTGATGTCACTTATTATTGAAGCTGCAAAGAGATTAGCAGATACTCTCTTGTTCTCTGAAGAGAAGCTTTCATTGAAGAGGCTAACTCCACACCCTCCTGAGATTATACAGTCTTTACTAAAGAATGAACCTAATATCCCAGAGAGCATTTCAGTTGCAGCAGTACGTATTCCATCTTCAGCTGAGAAGACTGTGGAATCTGTGATACTTAATACCTCTTCTGGCAATTATTACCTGGATGTTATTGCAAAGGAACTAGGGGTTAAGGATGCTTCCAAGGTTCTAATTTCTAGGTGAGAAAGAGTATACACAGAGCATTGGTCTAGTACTTTGTTTGGCTGGTAGAATGTTGTAATACAGTCTGCTTGATTTATATCAGAAGTCGCTTTTATGTAGTACGCTAAGAAGTATATGAAGGAGCTTCTATCCAGTGGCGGATGCAGCCGTTGTGCTGGGGGTCCAACCGCCAGTTTTTTTTGACAGAGTTTAAATATACATGTGAAAATCATTAACATTTCAACAAGTATTAAATCTGAACCCATAATTTCAAAAGTACAATGAGTTCAGTCTAAAAACTGTGAAGGTTGAACTGATCATGTTTAAATCCTGTATCAGCCTATGCTTCTATCTGGAGTTCTCTAATCGGTTGTATGGTTCCTTCATCCATGCTGCTATGGTATATACTCGATGCATCTTGGGATTTATGTAGTTAAGCTAGACTACAATCTAGATGGGAGATGCTTTGAAGATAGGTCCAATTCCATACACAAAGTTAAATGGAATTGTATTGTATCTTTACTTTTTTGGTGTAAACAGTTGTGTATAGAAGATGTAGATCAGATTATAGAACTGACAGGAAGCTTGTAATTGCTATTACTTTTTGGAGGTAGCCAGCATACCCTTAATGCTGAAGAATACAACTTTACCAATTATCAAAAAAAAAAAAAAAAAAGCTAGACAACAATCTAGTATGACCAAAGCTGAGAACATTCCTCATAAAATGGTTATGTATTGGAGACTGGAATTTTTTTTGATGGTTGGTTCAACATGAGCTGTAAGGTAGTTTTGTGGTATATGTAAGAAAAGGCTTGATTAAATAAATAATTGTTTCCATTTGACTCGATTATTTCCTATATATTTCATGATGAACATTTGTTTTCTGTTTCAGGACTATTGGCAAAGCTTCCTCAGAAACGAGGTTGTACTTCTGTGCTCCAGAGTCCATAACGATTGGCCCGTCATCAGAGTTATATATGAAACAAGCTAGTTCATTTAAAGGATATGTCAATACCATTGCGACTTACCTATCTGGTCAAGAAATATGTGGTGATGCAATTTTGGCTTCTGTAGGATACACCTGGAAATCTACTGATCTTTTTTATGAAGATTTATCCTTGCGTGCATATTACAGGTATGCCCTTGGCATCGTTATTGAGATTTTAGGCAGCGAAACCTGGTTGAGTGGGCAGCCCGGTACACTAAAGCTCCCGCTATGCACGGGGTCCGGGGTTGAGTCAAAACTTAGTCTGGCTTATTCAAAAGCAGATTGACATATAGGATATGCCAGAATTATGATAGCCGTTGTAGTAAGTTTCCTCTCTTTGATCTGGGCGTGGTGGGCTAAATAAAGGGGACAGTGAATTTGCATGACGAGTTTAGGGTGCCCAACACCGAGGACCAGTGGCGGAGCTAGAATTCTCACTAAGGGGGTTCAAAATCGAAATAAGTAAGCACACGAACTAGCCGAAGGGGGTTCAACATCAACTATATATACATAAAATATAATTTTAACTATGTATAAATAGTATAATTTTCCTCCGAAGGGGGTTCGGATGAACCCCCTAGCCATAAGGCGGCTCTGCCACTGCTGAGGACCTGAAGCCACTATGTTGTACTTCATGAATTTCTGTTCTGTCTTATTTTTGTTTTTGCCTTTTGGTTTCTTTATTTAAACCTTGATGCTCAGTTTCTATTGTCGATTTTGCATAATTATTCTCTACTTCTTTTTTCATGCACAATAGCCGGGTTCATTTTTTCTAATCTCTTTTTTTCCTCTCAAGAATACTTGCCAACAAGATACCTAGTGGAATTTACAAGTTGTCAAGAGAAGCAATACTTGCCGCAGAACTGCCCACAGCTTTCACAACAAGGAGCAATTGGAGGGGTTCTTATCCAAGAGATATTCTCTGTACATTTTGCCGCCAACATCGATTATCTGAACCTGTCTTTTCAAGCGATTCCATTGAACCTCTTCCAGATTTACCTGGACGTAAAAGAGTGAGGGACACAGCATCAGGTGGAAATGATACTAATGAAGGGGGTCTTGCTGCTGCGGCTGTAGAACAAGAAGGGTGTACTCTAGTCTACAGATGTACAGTGAAGATATACTCCAAGTGCCAGGACTTGATTCTGCTGTGTTCACCAAAGGAATCTTATAATAAACAGATTGATGCAATTCACAATGCTGCTTTAAAAGTTATCTCATGGTTGGATAGATTTCTTGATAAAGTTGATATGTCTGTGGAAGAGATCACGTCATCTGCAAAGGGATTTGATATTTTTATTTATCCTCAACAGTTTGTTAAGGAGTTCACATTATGTCAATTTTTTCCCAAATACCGGTGGGGTAATGCAACACTAGCACGCAGCTTTTTGTGTCCTAACTACTCTAATGTACAGAATAACACGCTTGAAGGTGAATCATCATCTGGAATGGCTCCATCTAGTGGTTCTTTGGTGTGTGTGACTTACAAGATATATTTAGCCACAGAAAGGGAATGTACTAAGGAACATCTTGAAGGGTCTGAAGAGTTTGAGTTTGAGATTGGCAGTGGAGCCGTATCACCTGTTCTTGAAGCAGTTGTATCACAGATGTCCATTGATCAGTCTGCATGTTTTACTATGGAATTGCCTCCGAAAGAGATTGCGCTAGCAGTGGCTCGTGATTCTGCAAATGTCATTTCATTATTGTCTTCAGGTAAGTTAGGCATTTGTTTCATTTTATTCTGATTGGCTTTTTCCCTATTTGTATTGGTGTCTAATACAGAACATGCTTTTCGCTCAACAGTTATCGTGTCCAAACCATTTAAAATTTCTGTTTTGTTCCAATAATCTAAAGTTCCCTCTCCTTTCTGGACTCTCGGGAGGCAGGTACTTGCTTAATGAAATGTGAAGTCACTTTGCTGCGTGTGACAGTACCTCTGGAGGATAGAATGGAACAGGCCTTATTCTCTCCCCCATTATCAAAACAACGCGTTGAATATGCATTGCAGCACATTAGAGAATCTTGTGCTGCCTCTTTGGTATAAGCCTTTTCAAATGATTTTACTGTCTCTTAATATGATAAAAGGGCTTGATCTGATCTGTAGTCCGTTGCCAGGTTGATTTTGGATGTGGTTCTGGAAGTCTGCTGGAGTCTTTATTAGCTTATCAAACTTCTCTTGAGAAAATAGCAGGTGTTGATATTTCACAGAGAGCACTTGCTCGTGCTGCAAAGGTCTGTTGCAGTCACAGCCCTTTGATACTGCTTTTTTACTTTCCTGATCTCTCTCAGTAATTGTCCTATAACTTATTCTTTTTTACTGCATTTCCTTTTCTTGGTAATGATAATAAGAGCTTGTGCACTTTCTATCTTAACTGTGTAGATTGAAACTGAACTGCGATTAAAGTAAGTTTGAAATTCAGGATAAGCAATGGCGATCTTCTGCCAATCCAGTATTTAGATATTATCCTGTCTCATCAACTAAATCCAATTTAGCCTATGATTTCAGTGTGACATTGTTCGATCTGATAGTTAATGACATTATATTTGGATTGCCAAAGCTAGAGAGGTGTTTCCTAGGCCAAAATGTCAAGGTGCTTCCACCCATCAAAAGCATCTATGCGACATATACACACACTCAGACACTTGTATCTATATCCTTGCTATACCTATGTTCATGATATAGATTTTCTATTTCCATATTCTGGCTTTGGAAACTCCGAAGTAGATAGTAGATACTATTCAATCTATGGTGGTATATGGACTAGGTCATATAGTCTGGGAAAATGGTTTCATGAGATAATGAATTACATTAAAGTGAAAAAGAGACCTTTTCTCCTCCTTTTTCTTTGTGGGATTGCAAGCAACTTCTTACCATCATCGATATATCAATATAATTTCATTGGCTGTTTTTATACTATCAGCACCTTTAACTAATTAGGTCAAAATTGTTAGCTCAAGATGCAAAGAAATTTCTGATTAGCTTCATGAATCTCGAAAAGATCTTAAAAATAACTGCTCGCACTGATGGAGCATAGTTCTAAACCTTCAATGTCTACCACACAAGCCAAATTGTTAGCTCAAGATACTGATACACTTGTTAGAACCTGATGTGACCCACTACACAATCTAATTTGAAGGTTATCTCTCGAATTAGATTAGGTGGAAACTGATTTTTTGTAAGGTTCCGGGATATGGATACTGATACACTTGTTAGAACCTGATGTGACCCACTACACAAGCCACAATCTATGTGAGTTTCTGTTTATATAAAATGCTAACTATAAAAAAAAAAAAAAAGGCCTAGCATTGCCGTTGTCAAATTATTATTTAGACATTTTTTATTTATGCTTTCACCTAAAATTATTCTTAACTTCCAGATACTTCATTCAAAACTCAATGGAAATATAGAAGCTGAACAGCCGACCAACAGAATCAAGTCTGCGCTACTATATGATGGTTCGATTTTGACTTGCGATTCTCGGTTATGTGGATATGACATTGCGACCTGCTTGGAGGTAATTGGTTTCTCTTCTAGTGATTGTTACATAGCTTTTTGGATTTATACTTCAAAAAAAAAAAAATATAACTTAAGGACACGTCGAGTTTCATGAAGTATTTGTGTAAAAATGCTGATGTACCTCATATCCATCCCCAAAATGAATTCTATGGCTAGGTTATATGTTCAGTGTTTTTCATTGAAGCAACTGAGTGGATTAGTGGACTCGGTGATATGATGTGTCAACTTGATTGCCGTAGATGGTTTAGTGTGTTAGATATCATGTATTAGTATTTGAGGTTGGAAGGGAGATATTCTAGAGTAGTAAAAAGTGTTTATTTGGAGAAAGTCAGTTTCTGAACCTTGTAATTATCTAAGTTCGAGACTGGCGTAAGTGGCATCTTCTGAGCTTCTATGTATTTGATTTTATAGCAGAAATCAGACTGGTTTTTGTGCTTCCTTGACATACGGAACTGACAGAGATAGGACACATTCATTCACCAACCAGAAGAGTATAGAGCCTGCAGCCAGCAGCCAGCACTCATTATGAGGGAGGAAGGGAGGGAGGGAAAATTAGAAACTGAGTTTTCATTATGGGTTGCTAGATCATAGTGCTGGCAGATTTCTTTGATATTTCTAATCCTTTGTAATGAATTATATTGGAGCGGGTATTCGTGTCGTTATGAGTGGTTCAGTTTAATCCATTTTAGCTTTACTGGAAATAATGATGTGATGATATTTTCTAGTGTCTCTTTAGGGTCTATCCACTTAAATACACAATCTCTAAGTTTGAAGAAATTAGCCTTGCTAGGGTGGCGATTGATGAATCAATAATGCTTCCAACGTTCTTCATTGGTACTTACGTTGTCCATTTGGTGCATTCTGCTCCGCATTTTTCCTTTTGTTACTTATTTTTCGATATATTGAACAATCACCTCATGGTAAATGAACTTGGATGTTGTTCCTTGCTTTCAGCTTTCATATAACTAATATTTTGATGGATTTATATGGTTTACACAAGATTATTTATTTTTGTTAGTCCAACATTTAATGTGTTACTCTTTTCTTAATTGTGCTTAGCTATGTTATTTATGTTATGTTCATTTTTTTAAAAAAAAAGGTTATTTTATGTATATGGTAAGCGTTTGAACAGAGGTTTCCACTTCAAGTGGTCTTGCCTTTCTATTGTGATGTATACTTCTACAGTGTTTTGTTATGACCCTAATTTGAGACATTTCATCAGCGTAGGTGGTTAAATGAAAGCTTGCTTTTTTGCAATATATATTTTTGCTCTGTTTTTTCTTTTTTTCCATAGAATCTGTAAAGCATTAACTCATTTTTGATCGTGAAAGCTGGGTATTTTGATCAACTATAGGTGATTGAACACATGGAGGAACATGATGCGTGTTTGTTTGGGGATATTGTGCTCAGTTCATTTTGTCCACAGATTCTTATAGTCTCCACCCCCAATTATGAATACAATGTGATTCTCCAGAAATCTACTCCCCAAGACCAGGAAGAGGACCCAGATGAGAAGAACCAGCAGCAATCTTGCAAATTCCGCAACCACGACCACAAGTTTGAGTGGACTAGACAGCAATTCTGCCAATGGGCATCTGAGCTAGCTTCAAGGCATAATTATGATGTTGAGTACAGTGGTGTTGGGGGAGAGCCTAACAAAGAACCAGGGTTTGCCTCCCAAATTGCTGTTTTTAGAAGAAAAGATAGCAGTCCCGTGAAAGCAGATTTTACTGAACACTATGATGTTATTTGGGAATGGAGTAGTAGCAATAATTCAAGATCTTAACTGTAGATGCTTTCTAACAAACTCATTTTTGCTGCATTTTGGTTAGTGAAGTGGATTCCAGAAGCTATGGAAATATGCTCCTTCATTCATACCTCTTCTTTCCACCTTCTAAATAAACAAGATTTGCTTCACCATTTCTTTTGCTTATACTAGGTGCAGATTGTTCTGGAAAATCATACTTAGTATTCCTTACCTAATTGTGCTCGAAATATCTAGTTGCTAGCTGCAAAATGATACTAATTGCTTGGAAAGATACAGTACTCTTTAACTCATGACTTGAAAGTTTTATGCTTGAACTTTAGTTTTGTTCCGTTTTTCTTTCTCCATCACTTAGAGATGGCCTGTTGCGAGGTCGTACTCATTGTTACAGACAAATCTGGGTGGAGAAGCTTCTGTTCATCAACAGGACCATCCTTCCTGTACTTGTACCAGTTGGCCCAAAAGACATAGTTACCAAAGTTGAGCAAGCTGAGGATTGCTAGGAACCAGTAGAAAAGCTCGACGTGGTTCTTGTTCATGTCTCTCCCTTGAAGCCATCCTTGCTTGTTTGAAGTGAGCTTTGAAGTGATTGAATTGATGAGCTCAACAAATGCTGAGCTTAAGTAGTAACCGATGGAGAGTGACAAAAATGAGAAAGACGTCGAGAGAGATCTCATCCCAGCTGGAGCCTCGCTGTAGAAGAATTCCATCAGCCCAACAAGCGTGAACATGTCTGCTATTCCAAAGAGTCCATAATGAAAGGAGAGCCAGAAAAGGCTTACACGATGGTTATGGTGGTTGAACTCATTCTTCCTCTTCACCTCCACGACTCCTGCAATGGCCATAGAGATAGCTGAGAGGACGAGCCCTATACCGACCCTCTGGAGGTGCGTTATTCCAGTGGGGTGACCTGTGAACATCCTCATTACAGGGACAAAGATGAATTCGTAGATGGGAATGAGGACGGACATGAATACAAGAGGAATGACTGGAATTGAAGCAGCAGGTACGTCAAACTTGCCAAGGCTAGGGTCCATTAGAGTCCCTTGTTGTACTGAGATTGTTTGTAGCTGTGCCATACATGTATTCATGATGGTAGTACTCAAGAGGATCGGCATCATCCTGGTAAGGATTTTCACTTCCTCCACTTGAGTAACAGTACAAAGTCTCCATTTTCCTTGCTTGTTGGTGCACTCTAATTGAACTGCAGCTTTGTCTAGTACCCTGTTCATGATTAACACGGACAACATAAAATCAACATGAACATGAAGAACTTATGTTCTTGCATTGTGTATGAAAAACCTGCCTGAATTGTTCGGTATGTGGAAGGCGCTGTTGCTGTAAAAGAGAAACAGAGTTTGGTTCCCGTATCTCATATAGTTGATGCTTATCAGTTGGTAGTTGAACAGACCAATTTCGAGCTGCTGCTACCAAAACCTGCAAAAGTGCAGCATAAACCATACTCCTTGCATCAGTGCTGGGAGGAAAAAAGATGATCGATTCCGATTAACGAGGCTTAGGGCATGTTTGTCCAAGCTTTCAAAATCTTTTATTTGAAAAAAATGCTTTTTGGTAAAAGTACAAAAAAACATTTTTTGGAAAGTAGTAGTATGTGTTTGACTAATCAATTTGAAACACACTTCTGCTAATAATAGAGCAGCAAGTTGTGCTTGACCAAGATTCCAAAGGTTTTTCTGGGGAAAAGTTTTTTTTTTTTCCAGTTTCTGAAATACAGCTTCTGCTATCACGTATTTTTTCTTAAAAGTTTTGGTTGAACACTTCAAGTCAAAGAAAAATGCACTTTTGACTTTCTAAAAACTTGATCAAACAGGCTATTAATATCAAGAAATCAAAATGAACGAGGTTAATTTGAAGGAAATACTTTTTTATCCATAGAAACCTCCTGAAATGTTTAAACAGTCACATGTGCCAAAAGTCTTGTTTTTTATTTTTTAAACTCCGTGTGCAATGAAACTTGTGCTCACCTGTAAAACCCTAGGCAAGGGACCATCACCAGGAACTCTCACTCTATAAAAAGGCTTCCCCATGGAAACGAAACAAAGGCCAGCAAAACAGCAAACAATGGAAATAATGAACCCTTTATCCCATCCAACATTTGTACTGACCCAAACCACAACAGTAACTCCAATAGATGCTCCAATAGTGGAGCTTAACAAGAACCAGTTGAAGAAGCTGGAGATGTTCTTGCTGTTCTGTTTCGAGTCGTTCTGTTCGAATTGATCAGCTCCCAATGCTGGAATACAGCCCCTAATTCCACCTGCTCCCAATGCCGTTAAGTAAACTGAAGTGTATAGCAACAATGCTTTTCCTCCACTCACGCAAGTTGATTCTCCACAGGGTTGTGGTTGAAGCTTTTGGAAGTGGGATTGGATTATCAATAGTAAGTACCCCTGTGAAATATAAAGGCAATTACAACAGCATACCAAGTATAATCCCACAAGTGGGGGTCTGGGGAGGGTAGGATGTATGCAGATTTTACCCTTACCTTTGTAGTATTAGTCGCATTCTGCGCAGCTAATACTACAAATATATCAAAGAACAATACAACAACAACATCCCAGTGTAATCCCACAAGTGGGGTCTGGGAAGGTAAAATGTACGCAGGCCTCACCTCTACCTCGTAAAGGTAGAGGGGATGTTTCCAATAGAATATGGAGTATAAATACTGATGAAATGACAAGAGAGGGAGAAATTAGATTTACCAATAGTTGGAAGATGCCAAAGAGTACGGCAGTGTTGAGACGAGTCATGTAGGCATCTGAAACGAAGCCTCCTAGAATAGTGAGCAAGAAAGCAGTACCCAAGAAGTTTGTTGTATTAGTTGCAGCACCAGTTAGGTCAAAATGCATCACTGATGAAAAATATACAACAAAACTCATCATATTTGCCACAAATCCTATGTTATCCAACAACATCATTCCTGCAATCAATTTTCCAACAAATAAGAGAAGCAATATCAGTGACTAAAGAAAATAAATGACACCAAAAGTGTTATCCTAGAAAATGTTTTCTGGTATAATTGGTTTGTAAGGAAAAATTATGCACTAATATTCACAATTCCAATAGTATTCTGGTGAAACATTTGAAACACTATAAATAATATAATAATATCGAAGTGTTGGTCCGGACAATTGCTCATATTAAACTAAAATAAATTTCATATGACCAAAAAAATAAAAAGCGATAGAGAAGTTCTCTACAAATTCTCTCCATGCATGATTTCAAAGAACACGTAGTACTCCTTTTGCTTTTCTGACTTTGATTATTTGATACGAAGTTTAAAAAAGTTAAGAAGATTTTTGAATCTTGAGATTAAGTTTAAGAATATGTAGAATGTATTAAAATGTCTTTTAATCTTGAGGTCATAAACGTATCATGCTACGTGCAAAGTTATCATTGAAGAATTATCCAAAAAGGTAAGAGACATTCTTTTGAAATGGACTAAAACGAAAATTAAGACAAGCGAATTGAAACGGAGGAAGTAATAAAAAGTAATTCAACTGGAAGAAAAATGATGCATTCAATCTTTTTTTTTTGGGTACCAAATATGAAGAAAGTCGGGGTAAAGCCTCCTCGTCGAGGATTCTTCATGGGGTGATAAGCACTCTCTTTTATTCCATCCAATCCCTGAAAAAAACGCATTATGGAAGATGTGTTATTAATACTTAGTATTTACTAGATAACTTAGGAGTAACATTTATAAAAGCTATAGTTAACATGAATGCTTATCATGTTAATGAGTAATATATAAAGCCCCACTTAAATTAATTTGGTCGAATTTTCAGTTATGCATCTAAACTTTAATTGGCAGGTGATCTATGACCTTGTTATACTTGTTTGAAACGTATAGTTAAAAATTTGGCTAAAATTTAAGGTGATTCTATGTATTATCTAGTAAAAGAAAATAGTAACTTTTATAAAATTTATCACTACACACACTTTATACGCACTCGAGGAGTGCGCACAGTTAAAACTTCAGCTAAAGTTCAAGGTGATTCTATGTATTATCTAGTAAAAGAAAATAAGAATTTTTTTTATCAAAGCTCAATTTAAGTTGAGCTACAAGCCTACAACAACAGATAGTTCTCCACATTAAGCCTAAAAATGATAAATTTAAAAAAAAAAAGAAGAAAAGAGTTAGGTCATCTATATATATGTGTAAACTGAAATTAACAAGACTTACCACTGTGAAGGCTGATCAGCACTCAGTCGACGGAAGATGCAAGACGTACTAATTAATGGTGTAATTTAGACAGGTTATATTAAGTGTCTATTATATAATACTAATCTTAATCTACATCTACAATATATTAAAAGTATGAACATCTTTAGAAAAGTGATTTGAACTTTTTGCCGTTCGTTAAAATACTCTTCTTTAAATAAAATAGTCTTTTCACTATTTTCCTCAAATAACATACTTTGAAATTAATTAAAGACCTTACTTTATTTAGGTAAGAAATCATAATATTTAACAGTTCTAAATCAATTAGAATTTAACCTTATATAGAAAAAAAAAATTGTACAATTTATTTTACATACGTAGGATCAATTCTTGGTCAAAATCTTTCTTTTGCATTAAACCTAGCGGCGCCCTTTGCATTAACGTAGGATCAACTCTTGATCAAAATTTTCTTCTGTTTTCTTATTCTGAATTGTGCGGTAATGAATTGAACTTTTCTCTTACTTTTTCATATTAGTTTACTTTGCCTCAATAAATCATGCAAAGATTATAAGCATTGTTTTCTTGAGTTGAATGTGTGAGAGAATATGGTTCTCTAGGACAAAAGCACTTTTGTATTTAATGTTGTTGCCTCCAAGCGTGCATGATGATTAAATGGCTTACACTAGATTATGGTTGATTGATCTAACAATTTGAGATCCTTCCAATATTTGTGATAATCTTCACATGAAATTTGTTGTTGTTCTTTCTGTTTCTTCTGACTTCGCTTTTATAGTATGTATACCTGGTTAACGTCTTTGGATATGCTATAATTTATTTTCATAGTGGATGTTTATTTGTTTTTTTCTAAATATTATGATTAAGGCACTCTTTTTTTAATTTTAGACTCCGATTATATGCAGAAACAGACTTAAGGAGCATCACAGAAGTCGAAGCTGAATGAAAGAGATGATAGTCTAACATGTCCAGGAATTTTTCGATTTGTGTTACTGTCCTTGACTTCATCACAGTTATGTAAGTGAAGCTATGCCCTCAACTTAAACTGGTGGTTTTGGTTAAGTTTTAAGGTCATGCTATGGTATCATAAGTGTTGGTTTTGTTTTTACCTATTGTTGCCCATTTTAAAAATCTAATATCAGACTTATATTTTGAATTTCATGGTAGGTAGCTGTTATTTTTATGAAGAAAATCACAAAGAAAATTGCTAAAGATCTATATTTTCTCGTGCCGAGGTGTCTTCCTGGTTAATTAAAAATAAGGCTAATGAAAAAGGTGTCTTCCTGGTACTACTTCATTGGTTTTCTGCTCCTACACTCTGTGATTTTTAATCTCTAAACACGCTAAATTGATAACCAAATCAATAAGATATTTATTATCGATTTTTGGTTAATCGAACGGTTCAACTTTTTGTTAATCTATTTTTGGTCCTTAACGATTTGATTTTGAGAGTAGGACCCTAGCGGATAGGGAAGCATGGAAGGGAGCAGCAAATAAGACAATGGGAGTGAAGGGAGCATCAAGTATCAGTCTCTATGAAGATAACTAATTTCCTTTATATATTTGGATTCGTTGTGATATTCTATATTATTGTAATTATAACTCTTATATACAATTTATTTTAGATAATTTTGCAACAAAATTTATAAAGAATTTGATGAACAAATTATGTCAATTAATAGGTTAAGACATTTAAACGAGGTAAGCTTAATTCTTTAGCGTAAGATTAATAGTTGTTATTTATCAACAAAGGTTGTGGTAAGTACTCCTTCATCCTTAACTAGAGGTCTCGGGTTCGAGTCCCCCTGGTACGAAGTCGCCTTTGTTAGGGAGTGTTTTACCTCCCAATGTGGGACTTTCCGACACGAATTCGGATTTAATTGGGCTCCAATGCGGGTACCAAACACCGGTGGAAAACTAAAAAAAAAATTAAAAAAAAATAGTTGCTATTTGCCTTGGAATTAAACAAAATTAATGATAAGTTTCTTTTGTGTTATAACAACATATGTTTTTGTCATTTAAATGAATATAGTATTATATTGCATATATTGTAACTTGAATTGCAATATTATATACTTTATTTTTTGTATGCAATTTTTTATATTGATGTGACACACACGTGCAACACACGTACACTAAATTAGTAACTATGAAGGGTGAAAGACATATCTTGCTAGGCGGAGCCATGTAGGTCCGAACCCCCCTTCAGCAGAAAATTATACTGCATATATTTTGTTAAAATTATTTCTTATGTAAAGATAGCAGATGTTAAAAACCCTTTAGCATCTTACAATGCTTACTTTTCATATTTTGAATTCCTTTAGTAAAAATCCTGACCGCAAAAGACTAATAACGAATCAAATCGAATCTTCTGCCGTTTTCAGCTTAGCAACAAAAAATATAAAGACAAATACAAATCTGTAATTACATAAGTTATAAACCGGCCGTTGATACAGTTGAGAACAAATTCAACAACATAATTTTAACAATTATTCATGATATACAACTTTAGACAAACTTTTCTTTTTCCCCTAATTCGAAAACCAATTATACTTTATAACTATAGAATTTGAGTAAAAGTTACTAGCTAGGTTCTACCGAACCCGTAGATGAAACTTTAGACTGCTTCCAAGTAGAGAATGATACGGTACCTCTGATGGAGCCAGATTTGGTACTTCAATTGATGGAAGTGATGTTGTGTTGTTCAGAACTTGTGTTGAGTTCGAACCTGAATGGTTCAACTTGGTTTCTGAGCTTTTCAAGAAACCCATAATCTCTATTGGTGTTCTTCCTCCATCTTTGGAAGATGAAAATTTGGTCAGCAATGATACAACATGGCTAAATATCAAGAATTGGCTAGATAAGCAAAACCAAAACTCTGTTGTCTATGTTGCACTTGGAACTGAAGCAACAATTCGTCAAAAGGAGCTGAATGAGCTAGCTCTGGGTTTAGAAAAATGTGGGCTGCCATTCTTTTGGGTAATTAGGAATCAGCCAAGACATAAACAAGAAGACTTACAGATTCAGCTTCCCGATGGATACCAAGACAGAGTCAAAAACAAAGGCGTAATATACAGAGGATGGGTACCACAGACAAATATACTAAGCCATTCGTCTATCGGTGGATTCTTGACTCACTGTGGATGGAATTCAGTCATAGAGGCACTTTGTTTCGGCCGAGTCTTGATTATGTTCCCGGTGATGAATGACCAAGGTTTGAATACAAGATTGTTGCAACAGAAAGAAGTTGGTGTAGAGATACCAAGAAATGAAAACGATGGATCTTTTACTAGTGATTCAGTGGCTGAATCTGTGAAGTTTGCGGTTGTGAGTGAAGAGGGAGAGTTATTAAGAGTCAATGCAAGAAAAATGAGCAGTTTGTTTGGAGATAGGAAGATAAATGAACAACTTATTGATGATTGTGTTGGTTATTTGATGGAAAATAGGATAGGCAAATCTTCTAGTTGAGTAATATTTGGCCAATCAAAGAAGATAATAATATTCATCCAAAAGTGTCCACAATAATGGGAGTTTATAATATAAATGAGAATCTTTAGTATTTTAGTTGGTTGGATATATTAACTTTCATTTTATTGGTGACGGTTTGATTCACCACCTTCTAATCCCTTCCAATATTTCCTTCTCTAGCCCATAAAAAAAAAAGAGGAGTTAAAATGAAAGTGTTGCAGTTGTGTTTTCTTTTTCCTTTCATATCAAATTGAATGTCCGCTTCCCATTTTTAGTTGTAGCAAAAACTTCATTTTTAAAAAAGAAAAGGTTGTAGCAAAAGTTGTTTCTGATATGCACAGTAGAATAAGATGTCCAATTGAAACAAAACTCAATAAAGTCGCATATTATTCAAAATTTCAAACCTTAGTTTTCCTTCAGATGTAATAAAATTTACCTATTTGTCTCACAAGTAGATTAAACATTAATCGAAAAATAGAATTAATAGTTTATTCATGAACTACACTCACAAAACAATTTGGTACTGCTAATGATACAGTATTGAACAAAATCATAAATAATGAAATGATATGAAACAACAATTCATTCAAATTGAATGTTTAATTAGTTTAAAAAAAAAAAAAAAAAACAACTTCTCCTTTTTGTTACCTCTTTATTTTAACAGAATTCAACAAGACAATAAAATACTTCGTTTCTTCCCAATCTTACAGTTTTTCCCTCATACAATGCCAGATGCCTACTCAATCCTTAGCTTTGCTCGCCAACACTTCATTTTTTGCCTTTGTAAGAACTCAACCCCCCACCCACCCACCCCATTTTCTTGGCTACATGTAACCGGTTTCATTGAAGACAAGGGTGTAAGTTTCATAGGTGTTGCGAGTCCCGTGCCGACCAACTGTTCGACCAAATGCTCACAAGACATTGTTGCATGTTCTCGACTACCTATGAGTCCTTTCCTTGGTCTTTATCTACATATTCTATCTCCCAGACTAGTAGTGCCAGTACAGCTGCTTCTGGAACACCTTGTTGTTTTCATGGCTGTATCTAGTAACAGAGCTAACCACAGAAAATCTTCAAAGAACCTCAGAAATCCTCGACGACCCAAGCTCCCACCAGAAATGGACTACAGCTTCATAAGGGTCTTGTACGAGGATGATGAAGAAATGACTCAGAAACCAAATCTTGATATTTTCACTGATGATGATGAGGGAGTTGCAAGTGAGGCTTCTTCTGATGGAATTCTATGGGAATCGGATGAGATGGAAGCGATTTCGTCTCTTTTCAAAGGGAGGATACCTCAGAAGCCTGGAAAATTGGATAGAGAGAGGCCTTTGCCTTTACCCCTTCCTTACAAGATTCGACCTTTAGGACTTCCTACGCCAAAAAGATTCACTAATAGTTCAAGGGAATGTATATCGAAGAAAGTGTACAAGATTCAAGGCCTTTCAACGGAGGAAAATGTATCGAAGGTTCTTAGTAAATGGAGTCCATTTCTTCCGAAAGGATCATTGTCATTGACAATTCGAGAGTTGGGTTACTTGGGGATTCCATAGAGAGCACTGGAAACATTTTGTTGGGTGAAGAAACAACCCCATCTTTTCCCTGATGATCATATTCTTGCTTCTACCACTGAAGTTCTGGCGGGGTCAAATGAGTTAAAAGTGCCATTTGATTTGGATAAGTTCACTGGCTTGGCTAGTCGGAGTGTGTATGAAGTAATGTTAAGGGGTTATATTAAAGGAGGAAGCTTGAAGCTTGCTTTGAAGCTTCTTTCAATGGCTAAGGAATCTAACAGAGTACTTGATAATGGGGTGTATGCTAAGCTAATCTTGGAGCTTGGTAAGGATCCTGATAAAAGCACACTTGTCTTGGTAGTATTAGAGGAGCTTGCTGTGAGAGATGATTTGAATTTGACACCACAAGACTGTACAGCTATCATGAAGATTTGCATTAGGCTGGGAAGATTTGAGATCGTGGAGGGACTATATGATTGGTTCAGGAAATCTGGAAGTAATCCAAGTGTAGTTGTGTATACTACTCTGATACACTGTCGTTATTCAGCGAACAAATATAGAGAGGCATAACTATGATGTTGAGTACAGTGGTGTTGGGGGAGAGCCTAACAAAGAACCGGGATTTGCCTCCCAAATTGCTGTTTTTAGAAGAAAAGATAGCAGTCCCGTGAAAGCAAATTTTACTGAACACTATGATATTATTTGGGAATGGAGTAGTAGCAATAATTCAAGATCTTAACTGTAGATGCTTTCTAACAAACTCATTTTTGCTGCATTTTGGTTAGTGAAGTGGATTCCAGAAGCTATAGAAATATGCTCCTCCATTCACACCTCTTCTTTCCACCTTCTAAATAAACAAGATTTGCTTCACCATTTCTTTTGCTTATACTAAGTGCAGATTGTTCTGGAAAATCATACTTTGTATTCCTTACCTAATTGTGCTCGAAATATCTAGTTGCTAGCTGCAAAATGATACTAATTGCTTGGAAAGATACAGTACTCTTTAACTCATGACTTGAAAGTTTTATGCTTGAACTTTAGTTTTGTTCCGTTTTTCTTTCTCCATCACTTAGAGATGGCCTGTTGCGAGGTCATACTCATTGTTACAGACAAATCTGGGTGGAGAAGTTTCTGTTCATCAACAGGACCATCCTTCTTGTACTTGTACCAGTTGGCCCAAAAAACATAGTTACCAAAGTTGAGCAAGCTGAGGATTGCTAGGAACCAGTAGAAAAGCTCGACGTGGTTCTTGTTCATGTCTCTCCCTTGAAGCCATCCTTGCTTGTTTGAAGTGAGCTTTGAAGTGATTGAATTGATGAGCTCAACAAAAGCTGAGCTTAAGTAGTAGCCGATGGAGAGTGACAAAAATGAGAAAGACGTCGAGAGAGATCTCATCCCAGCTGGAGCCTCGCTGTAGAAGAACTCCATCAGCCCAACAAGCGTGAACATGTCTGCTATTCCAAAGAGTGCATAATGAAAGGAGAGCCAGAAAAGGCTTATACGATGGTTATGGTGGTTGAACTCATTCTTCCTCTTCACCTCCACAGCTCCTGCAATGGCCATAGAGATAGCTGAGAGGACGAGCCCTATACCGACCCTCTGGAGGTGCGTTATTCCAGTGGGGTGGCCTGTGAACATCCTCATTACAGGGACAAAGATGAATTCGTAGATGGGAATGAGGACGGACATGAATACAAGAGGAATGACTGGAATTGAAGCAGCAGGTACGTCAAACTTGCCAAGGCTAGGGTCCATTAGAGTCCCTTGTTGTACTGAGATTGTTTGTAGCTGTGCCAAACATGTATTCATGATGGTAGTACTCAAGAGGATCGGCATCATCCTGGTAAGGATTTTCACTTCCTCCACTTGAGTAACAGTGCAAAGTCTCCATTTTCCTTGCTTGTTGGTGCCCTCTAATTGAACTGCAGCTTTGTCTAGTGCTCTGTTCATGATTAACACGGACAACATAAGATCAACATGAACATGAAGAACTTATGTTCTTGCATTGTATATGAAAAACCTGCCTGAATTGTTCAGTATGTGGAAGGTGCTGTTCCTGTAAAAGAGAAACAGAGTTTGGTTCCCGTATCTCATATAGTTGATGCTTATCTGTTGGTAGTTGAACAGACCACTTTCGAGCTGCTGCTACCAAAACCTGCAAAATTGCAGCTTAAACCATAGTTCTTGCATCAGTGCAGTGAGGAAAAAAGATTGTCGATTCTGATTAAGGATGCTTATGGCATGTTTGTCCAAGCTTTCAAATCTCTTTATTTGAAAAAAAATGCTTTTGGGGGAAAGTATTTTTGGAAAGTAGTAGTATGTGTTTGACTCAATTTGGAACACCCTTTTGCTAATATTAGAGTAGCAAGTTGTGCTTGACCAAGATTCCAAAGGTTCTTCTGGGGAAAAGTTGTGTGTTTTTTTTGTTTTTTTTTTCAGTTTCTGAAATACAGCTTCTGCTACTAAAAAATCACGTATTTTTTCTTCTAAGTTTTGGCTGAACACTTCGACTCTCAAAGAAAAATGCACTTTTGACTTCCTAAAAACTTGATCAAACATGCTATTAATATCAAGAAATCGAATTGAACGAGGTCAATTTGAAGGAAATACTTTTATATTCATAGAGACCTCATGAAGTGTTTAAACAGTCACACGTGCCAATAGTAGATCTTTTTTTCTTAAACTCTGTGCGCACTGAAACTACACATAAACTGAAACTGTAGTATGTACTCACCTGCAAAACCCTAAGCAAGGGACTTTCACCAGGAACTCTCACTCTATAAAAAGGTTTGCCCATGAAAACAATACAGAGACCAGCAAAACAGCAAACAATGGAAATAATGAACCCTTTATCCCATCCAACATTTGTACTGACCCAAACCACAACAGTTACTCCAATAGATGCTCCAATAGTGACACTTAACAAGAACCAGTTGAAGAAGCTGGAGATGTTCTTGCTGTTCTGTTTCGAGTCGTTCTGTTCGAATTGATCAGCTCCCAATGCTGGAATACAGCCCCTAATTCCACCTGCTCCCAATGCCATTAAGTAGACTGAAGTGTAGAGCAGCAGTGCTTTTCCTCCACGCACGCAAGTTGATTCTCCACAGGGTTGTGGTTGAAGCTTTTGGAAGTGGGATTGGATTATCAATAGTAAGTACCCCTGTGAAATACAAAGGCAATTACAACAGCATACCGAGTATAATACCACGAGTGGGGGTCTGGGGAGGGTAGGATAGGAAGCATGCAGATCTTACCCCTATCTTTATAGTATTAGCTACATCCTACACAACTAATACTGATGAAATGACAAAAGGGGGAGAAATTAGATTTACCAATAGTTGGAAGATGCCAAAGAGTAAGGCAGTGTTAAGACGAGTCATGTAGGCATCTGAAATGAAGCCTCCAAGAATAGTGAGCAAGAAAGCAGTACCCAAGAAGTTTGTTGTATTAGTTGCTGCACCAGTTAGGTCAAAATGCATCACTGATGAAAAATATACAACAAAACTCATCATATTTGCCACGAATCCTATGTTATCCAACAACATCATTCCTGCAATCAATTTTCCAACAAATAAGAGAAGCAATATCAGTGACTAAAGAAAATAAATGACACCAAAAGTGTTATCCTAGAAAATGTTTTCTGGTATAATTGGTTTGTAAGGAAAAATTATGCACTAATATTCACAATTCCAATAGTATTCTGGTGAAACATTTGAAACACTATAAATAATATAATAATATCGAAGTGTTGGTCCGGACAATTGCTCATATTAAACTAAAATAAATTTCATATGACCAAAAAAATAAAAAGCGATAGAGAAGTTCTCTACAAATTCTCTCCATGCATGATTTCAAAGAACACGTAGTACGCCCTCTGTTTCAATTTGTTTCTCTGATTTTGATTTGACACGAAGTTTAAGAAAGTTAAGAAGACTTGTGAATCTTGTGGTCTTAAACTAAGAAGATGTAGAATGAATTAAAATGTCCTTTAATCATGTGGTCATAAACATGCTAAATGTAAAGTTATAATTAAAGAACTTAACAGAAAGGAAAGAAATGTTCTTTTTCAAACGGACTAAAAAAAGAAATTAAGAAAAACTAATTGAATCGGAGGAAGTAGTTAAAAGTAATTCAACTGAAAAAAATGATGCATCCTATCTTTTTTTATTGGTACCAAATATGAAGAAAGTGGGGGTAAAGCCTCCTCGTCGAGGATTCTTCATGGGGAAATAAGCACTCTCTTTTGCAATTCCATCCAATCCCTGGAAAAAACACATTGCAGAAGATCTGTGTTATTATATACTTACTGTATAATTTAGGAGTAATATTTATAAAAGCTATAGTTAACATGAATGTTCACATGTTAATGAGTAGTATATAAAGCCTCTGTTAATTAATTTGGTCGAATTTTCAGTTATACATCTAAACTTTGCATGTGATTTATGACCTTTTTATTCTTGTTCGAAGCGTATAGCTAAAAGAAAACATCGTTTGATAAAATTCACCACCATAAAGATGTACTACACACATTCTATACGCACTCGAAGAATGCAACGTCGTAAATTTTTTACCATAGCTCAATTTAAGTTGAGCTAAAACAATAGATAGTTCTCCATATCAAGCCTAAAAATGATAAGTTTTAAAAAAAAAAAAAAGAGTTGGACATCTCTATGTGTTCACTGAAGTTAACAAGACTTACCATTGTGAAGACTGATCAGCACACAGTCGACAGAAGATGCAAGACGTACTAACTAATTAATGGTGTAATTTAGAGAGGTTATTATGTGTCTATTATATAGTAATAATAACTATAAAGAGAGAAAGGCATATCTTGCCAGGCGGAGCCATGTAGGATCCGAACCCTCCTTGGCGGGAAATTATATTGTTTATATGGTTAAAATTATTTGTTTACGTAAAGATAGTAGATGTTGAACTCCCTTTAATTTGGCTTCTTTGTGTACTTACTTTTCATATTTTTGAACCCCTTCATGGAAATCCTGACTCTGCCACGATTTGTTAATAGACTAATAACGAATCAAATTAGATCTTCTGCCGTATTCAGCTTAGCAACAAAGGATATAAGGACAAATACAAATCTGTAATTACATAAGTTATAAACCGGCCTTTGATACAGTTAAAGAAATTCAACAACACAATTTCAACAATTATTCATGATACACAACTTTAAACAAGCTTTTCTTTTCCCCCTAATTTGGCATCAATTGTACCTTATAAATATAATAATGTATTAATTTCATGCCACTCTTAATAAAATTAATCAAAAGCAGAATAATAATATAAAATATCAGTCTCTGCTTGATGCCTTCCTCAATTTCTTTAGAGTTTTCGAGTAGCGGTGAAGCTGGAATTCTGAGTTTACGGGTTCTACATTCTAGAAAACGCAGCTTATTGGGTCGTCCTTGATAAACTACTTACATAGATTAAGTGGTGTTTTTAATAAAAACAAATGCAGAATTTAAACTAGAGTTACTAGATTCTGTCAAACCCGTAGATGAAACTCTAGACTACTTCCAAGTAGAGAATGATACTGTAGAAAAAGGCTGTGATTCATTCTTCCATTGAATCAGTTAACATAAAGTTTTCTACTGATTGATTGTCTATGACTATTTGATTTTATGAATATTGATCTGATCCATGATGTTAGCTGTTTGAATTGCATGTTTGTCCATGGAAAGATACAGGGATATTTTAATTTCAATTTGGAAAACGACACTATAGAAAAATGCAGCAGAAAGTTGGAAAAAAAAAAAAAAAAGTGAAGTGTCAAAAACACACCTAAACTATCCTCTTTTTTTGAGTTTCATACCTAAACTATTGAGGGTTTGAGAAACACACCTAAACTATCACTCATTAGTTTGAGAAACACACCTCAAAATAAATAAAAATATTTAAAAAATGAAAAAAATAATGTGTGAGTAAAAAAGAATAAAAATATGTCACGTGGACTGATTTTTAATGGCTATACACACCTAAAGAGTTTGTAATCAAATATTTGGTCTAGTCAACTTTTAGGTGTGTTTCTCAAACTAAAAGTGATAGTTTAGGTGTGTTTCTCACACTTCCATTAGTTTAGGAGTGAAACTCAAAAAAAGAAGATAGTTTAGATGTGTTTTTAACACTTCACTCAAAAAAAAATTGAACAAAAATGACTTAACTATAAAATAGGTATGGGATAAAGTTAGATAAAAAGTTAACGAGTAGTGGCTAAAATAAGATTATCAAAGTAATAACTAATAATAAGTGAGGAAATTATGAGATCATACCAAATGAGTTATTATAAAGAATCGGCCTTTTTTGTTATTACATAACAACAAATTTAATAATATAATACATACCATCAAAGATAAAATACAAGGTGGTAGAGGTAAATCAATGGAGTGAATTTTACAAACATAAATGAAAAAAAAAAAACGAGTTTTGAAAAAAGGAATCCAATTTAGACCACAAAATATTATGATTCTTAAGAGTGCAAGCCCTTCCCCTTGGAATCAAACAAACAAACAAGGATGAAACTATTTACAATCTATTGTCCAAAGAGGAATCCTTTTAACTAGTTTATGACAATTCTATCACAGCGTCCTAGAGCCGAATGCACTGTATGAGTATTAACTTAGTTGGACGTTCGAGTTGGTGCAAAACCAGATCAGGTTACAAAAGAACTTGAGAGGAACACAAAAAAAAAGAAAGAAAGAAGGGAATTCATGATGACACAAGAACAACAATATACCCAGTGTAAGTTCACATGTGAGTCCGTGAAGGATAAGATGTACATAGACCTTGCACTACTTTTGTAGGGTAGAGAATTGTAACTACCAATTTTACTTGTTTGGATATTTAGAAATTTACTGAGCTGGACTACATTGAATTTTCTTCTGCTCCTATGCAGTTCTTATTGAGTTGGAAGGGAGTAATCATGCTCTCAACTCCATCTGCTCAATTGAGTATATTTAACTTATTCTTTTAATAATGATGACATGAGTTGAGCTTAAAGGAGGAAATATGGTAAATGCTGATTCATATATAGCTAACTTATAGTTTGGGATTAAGACGTAGTGGTTCATGTTGAGTGTTCACTATAATCCGATGGTGAATTCCAAGATTGCGTGTGCTTCGACTAGATAATTAAAATAAAGTATTTTTGTTCTCATGTCAGTCCATTGTGTATTTTTAGCGGCTGATGGGGCCTGATTCTTTGACAATCTTGTATTTTGAAAATGAGAGGTTGGATTGGATATTCCCATTTCTTTAATCAGTCTGAAAGTTCCAGGAAGATGATGCCGAAAGTGGGGCAGTAAGATTGTTCTGTAAATAATTGCTTTCTGTGTAGTAAAATAAATAAGCTTTTGGCAATATCTAGCGTCAGAGGAGTTGAATCTTCTCATTGAAATGGTCTATGTATAGCAAGTCAAAACACGGCAGTCCCACCATATTATTACTATATTCTCTTATATAATAAGAGGGAGTTCAAGATGGAGCAAATGTCGACACGTGTGCTCCATCTTGAACTCCCTCTTATTATATTCTCTTATATATATAATATATAATGTATAATATAAAATTTACATAAAAAAATACTATAAATTATAATAATTAATTTTAAACTATTTAAAGGGCATAGTAAAAAAAATTGTTTCTCGAAATTCTATCGGTGCCTCATAAATTAGGACAATTATTTGAAAAGATATAAAAAGTACTATAAATCATAATAATTAACAACTTAAAATATTTAAAAAACATAAAAAAAAAAAAATTAGAATGAGAGGAGCTTAAGGTCGACTTCCAAAAATTACAAATAAGCTTCTCAAAGTCCCCCTTATTACTATTTGAGGAGCTTAGGGTCAGTCTGTGAAATGACCATTTTGCCCTTCTCTTCTCCAGAATTACTTATATTTATTTGAAATTTACGTAAAAAACAACAACTACGAATCACAATAATTAATTTTAAAATATTTAAAAGACATAATAAAAAATATACTGATTTCCGAAATTCTATCGGCGCCGCATAAATTGGGACAATTATTTGAAAATGATAGAAAAAGTGCTATAAATTACAATAATTAACACGTTAAAATATTTAAAAGACATAAAATATTCAACTACATAAATTGGGACATAATAAGAAGTAACATATATTATTTGAAAATTACGTAAAAAATACTATAAATCACAATAATTAACAAAATAAAATATTTAATATGTGAGAACATAAAGTAACTTAGGGTCGAAAAATAAATTGACTGATTCGCCCTTCTATTTTTATTTTGTGGCTATATATAAAATAGTAAATATTAGTGAAATCCAATTCATGTAATTTGATCAAAGAAATGGATGATTTTTCTCTTCATTATTAAGGCATAAAAAATTGATTAACTCTTAAAATTCTATCAGTGCCACACGTAAAAGTACTATCTGTGAATATTTCATTTTAAATTAACTTGACGTCTTATATATGACTCACTTAAATCTTTTCACAAATATTTTTATAGTAATTTTACTATATCCCTTGTAATTAGTTATTATAAGTTATTTAAGTATTAAAAAATAAATAATATTTAATAACAAGGATAAAATAGATACAAAATGATAAATTAAAAAAAGACGGATGAAGTACTTTTCAATAGTAATATCTGTGAATATTTCAAATGCGACAGAAATTATAGTTAAAAAATGAACCGGGTAAAATCTTTTTTATATGGGGCCCATTTAATTTTTTTTCACAAGTATTTTTTAATAGTAATTTTACTGTATAACTTCTACTTAATTATTATAAGTCATTTAACTATTAGAAAATAAAAATATTTAATAACAAGGATAAAAAAATGAAAAATTAAAAATGAACGGATGAAGTACTTTTCAATAGTAATATATGTGAATATTTCAAATGTGATGGAAATTATAGTTAAAAAAGAGACTGTGTAAAATCTTTTAAAATCAAATTATTTTTTAAATATAACAAACTGATATTCTTTTTGAGATGAATTAAAAATGAAAGTATGACACATAAATTGAGAAAAATAAAGTATAATTATTGGGCCCGTGCTTAGCACGGGTGCCGTGCCACTAGTACTATATAGAAGCGGCAGTGAAAAGACAGCTGGCGATTGTCATGCCTGCTTCTGATCAAGAGTATTTTTATAATTTCATTTGTTCTTCATTTTAATTTAACATAAATTGGGATAAAAGAAGTTATACATTATTTGAAAATATCATGAAAAGTAATATAAATCACAGTAATTAACAAATTAAAATATTTGAAGGATATATAAAAAAAAATTGGTTTATCTTTTCAAATTCAATCAATGTCATATAAATTGAAAAATTACGTAGAAAGTCATATAAATCGTAATAATTAACAACTTAAAATACCTAAACAACTATATAACAAATTTGATTGATTTTCTCAAATATTCCATCAATGCCACATAAATTGAGACAAAAAGAATAACATATAGTTTCTGAAAATTATGTAAAAGTACTATAAATCAATAATTAACAAAATCATACAAAAAATTTGATCGACTTTCTAAATTTCATTTGTACCACATAAATTGAGATAAAAAAGTAACATAGGTTGGGTCTGTGCTGACACGAGCTTCTATATCTATCTAGTTTTCTAATATGCAATGATAAGATCTTATCACTATGCTTTATAGCACTTTCTTTTTGTGGATGTCATCTGGTGTCATTATTAGGGCCTGATTGAATCTGAATTCGCACAAGAAAATCTCATATTAGAGACAAAACAGTAGTCCAAGCGCTAGCACTACATGGTCGGTTTTTTCTAGAATAAGCTTATGAAGAAGCAAGCTTATCCGGCTCCCAATCGAACTTGAGACCTTTAGTTAAAGATGAAAGAGTACATGTCACTCCACCACAACTCTCGTTGAAGGGATACTTTATAGCACTTTATAAATTAACAGGTTATTTGTTCCTTTCAGTAGTCCTAACTTCCATCAATGGAGAATGAAAAAGAAGCTCTTCATGTAGTGATGTTTCCATGGCTAGCCATGGGCCATATCATACCCTTTTTCCATCTATCCAAGTGTTTAGCTCAAAGGGGTCACAAAGTCACCTTCATCTCCACTCCAAGAAACATTGAGAGAGTAGTAGATAAAGTTCCCTCTGATCTTGCTCCCCTGTTGCATATTCTGAGCTTTCCCCTGCCTAAAGTAGATAACTTACCCGATGATGCTGAATCCTCCATGGACATACCTTATCAAAAAGCTCAGTTCTTGAAGATTGCTTTTGATTTTCTCGAAACCCCACTAATCAATTTTCTTGAAAATTCATCCAACCCCAAACCAGATTGGATTGTCTATGACTATGCTTCTCACTGGCTACCTAAACGTGCACACGATATAGGTGTCTCGTGTGCGTTCTTTAGTCTCTTTACTGCTGCAACTATGGCCTTTTTTGGACCTCCTTGGGCTTTGTTGAATGATGAAAGATCAATCCCTGAGGACTATACAGTTGTCCCAAAATGGATTCCTTTTGAAACGAAAGTAAAATATCGACAGCACGAGATTAAGAAGAATCTCGAAGCACCAGCAGCTGAATCCGGTACCTCTGATGGAGCCAGATTTGGTACGTCAATTGATGGAAGTGATGTTGTGTTGTTCAGAACTTGTGTTGAGTTCGAACCCGAATGGTTCAACTTGGTTTCTGAGCTTTTCAAGAAACCCGTAATCTCTATTGGTGTTCTTCCTCCATCTTTGGAAGATGAAAATTTGGTCAGCAATGATACAACATGGCTAAATATCAAGAATTGGCTAGATAAGCAAAACCAAAACTCTGTTGTCTATGTTGCACTTGGAACTGAAGCAACAATTAGTCAAACGGAGCTGAATGAGCTAGCTCTGGGTTTAGAAAAATGTGGGCTGCCATTCTTTTGGGTAATTAGGAATCAGCCAAGACATAAACAAGAAGACTTACAGATTCAGCTTCCCGATGGATACGAAGACAGAGTCCAAAACAGAGGCGTAATATACAGAGGATGGGTACCACAGACAAAGATACTACGCCATTCGTCAGTAGGCGGATTCTTGACTCACTGTGGATGGAATTCAGTCATAGAGGCACTCTGTTTCGGGCAAGTCTTGATTATGTTCCCGGTGATGAATGACCAAGGTTTGAATACAAGGTTGTTGCAACAGAAAGAAATTGGTGTAGAGATACCAAGAAATGAAAAAGATGGATCTTTTACTAGTGATTCAGTGGCTGAATCTGTGAAGTTTGCTGTGGTGAATGAAGAGGGAGAGTTATTAAGAGTCAATGCAAGAAAAATGAGCAGTTTGTTTGGAGATAGGAAGATAAATGAACAACTTATTGATGATTGTGTTGGTTATTTGATGAAAAATAGGATAGGCAAATCTTCTAGTTGAGTAATATTTGGCAATGAAAGAAGAGAATAATTTTCATCCAAATAGTGTCCACAATAATGGGAGTAAAAGTACAAATGAGAATCTTTAGTACCTTCCTGGGACATCTTACCTTTTTTTTGTTGTTGTTGTAAGGGTTCGAATCACCACTTTGTAATCCCTTTCAGTATTTTTCTTTTTCAGCCCAAAAATATAAAAAAAAACTAAAATGAAAATCGTTGAAATTGAGTTTTCTTTTTCCCTTTCATATCAAATTGAATGTCCACTTCCATTTTTAGTTGTAGCCAAATGCTTTATTTAAAAAAAAAAAAAAAAAAAGGTTGTAGCAAAACTGGTTTCTGATATGCACATAAGAACAAGATGTCCAATTGGAACAAAATTTAATAAAGCCACATATGTATTCAACATTTCAAACCTTAGTTTTATCCCGGTATAATGAATTTTACTTATTTATCTCTTGAGTAGGTTAAACATTAACAAAAAAATAAAATTAATAATTTATTCATGAACTATATTCACCAAACAATTTGGTAATGATACAATATTAAACGAAATCATATATTATGAAAATGATATGAAAAAACAAATTCATTCAAATTGAATGTTTAATTAGTTTTTAAAAAAAACCTCCTCCTTTTCGTTCCCTCTTTACTTTTAACAAAATTCAACAAGACAACAAAATACTTTCATTCTTCCCAATCTTACAGTTTCTCCTTCATCCAATGCCTACTTAGTCCCCTTAGCTCTGCCGACCAACTGTTCGACGAAATGCTCAGCAGGAATTGTTGCATGTTCTCGACCACCTATGAGTCCTTATCCTGGTCTAGTAGTGCCAGTACACGTGTTTCTGGAACAGCTTTGAGTTTTGGAAGAAGAGAAAGAGTTGTTTTCATGGCTGTATCTAGTAACAGAGCTAACCACAGAAAACCTCCAAAGAACCTCAGAAATCCTCGACGACCCAAGCTCCCACCAAACATGGACTATACCTTCAAAAGGGTCTTGTACGAGGATGATAAAGAAACGACTCCGAAACCAAATCTTGATATTTTCACTGATGACGATGATGATGAGATAGTTGCAAGTGAGGCTTCTTCGGATGGAATTCTATGGGAATCGGATGAGATGGAAGCTATTTCGTCTCTTTTCAAAGGGAGGATACCTCAGAAGCCTGGAAAATGGGATAGAGAGAGGCCTTTGCCTTTGCCCCTTCCTTGCAAGATTCGACCTTTAGGACTTCCTACGCCAAAAAGATTCGCGAATCGTTCAAGGGAATCGATATCAAAGCAAGTGTACAAGAATCCCACTTTCTTGATTGGTTTGGCTAAAGAAATTCAAGGCCTTTCAACAGAGGAAAATGTATCAAAGGTTCTTAGTAAATGGAGTCCATTTCTTCGAAAAGGATCATTGTCATTGACAATCCGAGAGTTGGGTTACTTGGGGATTCCAGAGAGAGCACTGGAAACATTCTGTTGGGTGAAGAAACAACCCCATCTTTTCCCAGATGATCATATTCTTGCTTCTACCATTCAAGTGCTGGCAGGGTCAAATGAGTTAAAAGTGCCATTTGATTTGGAGAAGTTCACTGGCTTGGCTAGTCGGAGTGTGTATGAAGCAATGTTAAGGGGTTATATTAAAGGAGGAAGCTTGAAGCTTGCTTTGAAGCTTCTTTCAATGGCTAAGGAATCCAACAGAGTGCTTGATACTAGTGTGTATGCTAAGCTAATCTTGGGGCTTGGTAAGGATCCTGATAAAAGCACGCTTGTCTTGGTATTATTGGAGGAGCTTGCTGTGAGAGATGACCTGAATTTGACACTACAAGACTGTACAGCTATCATGAAGATTTGCATTAGGCTCGGAAGATTTGAGATCGTGGAGGGACTATATGATTGGTTCAGGAAATCTGGTGGCAACCCAAGTGTAGTTATGTATACTACTCTGATTCATTGTCGTTATTCAGCAAACAAATATAGAGAGGCATTAGCCATGCTATGGGAAATGGAGGCTTCAAGTTGCCTTTTTGATCTTCCAGCTTATCGTGTAGTGATTAAGCTCTTTGTTGCTTTGAACGATCTCTCAAGGGCTGTACGCTATTTCTCTAAACTTAAGGAGGCAGGTTTTAGTCCAACTTTTGACATATACTGCAACTTGATCAAAATTTATATGGCTTCTGGAAGGGTGGCTAAGTGTAAGGATATCTGCAAGGAAGCAGAGATGGCTGGATTCAGGTTTGATGAACATACAATGTTGAAGTTGCAACAATAAAATCTGTTGTATCTTTTGATGTATTTACTTGTAATTTACAGTTCCTGTTGTTTAAATTCAGGCCTCTGTCCCACCCCTCTCCTCACTTGCATAATTAAATGCATTGTAACTAGTAGCATCCACAGGTTCTTGTAACATTTCCTGTTCCACCTTAGGTGTCTGTATAATGATGTAATTGAAATTACAGAAATTAGTTATCCCCTACTTAATTGACTGACAACGACAAAGGCTTGCAACTGCATATTTTGACCAATTCAAGGTGAAAAATGGGATAATAGTCTTGTCTTTATTATGGTTTTAGGACCAAAGAATGCAATTGCATCATAAGGTCTCAGTTGAACAGATTGAGCAAGCTTTAATTGACGTAACATGAAACCTATTAGGCCAAATGCTCCATGGAGAGCAACAGAAGTCCACAGACCCCCCAATTGACAACAACGAGTAAAAGCTCCTTGAGTTTTTTTTGGAGTGACAGTGGAAAAGTTGATAGATAAGTCACCCTTACTGCCACTCGTAACAGCGAATGTACACAGCAATTGTGACCCCTCGGGAGAATCAATATTTTCTCCCTCACACGATACTACATTGAATGCATTATCTTGGTAACAATTAAGATCAAACATACTTGGTCCTTTTTCTTCTGAATAGTCGGCCAAAGAGTATTTGCTCCAGAGAAACTATCAAACACTGGAAGCTCATAGGCCGAAAGGGGAGAAAAGTTTGTTTACACATTAAAATTGTCCCCAATTTACAACAGTCAATGGTCAATAAAACTAGCGCCATTCACACACTAAGTGTTCTAATTCTACTGCTCAAAAGGGAAGTCAACGAGCTATTTGATTCCCAAAGTAGAGCAAAACATATGGTTCATCAAAACCAAAATGAGTACAAACTATATAGATGAAAGGTCCTCATATATAGTCTTGATACCAGGCCTCTCGGATACAGAACGAATGCATCGCACAGCTATACCAAGAACCTCCTTCACTTGCTTCTCCGTTGCTGCATTTCCCATCTCGGGTGACAACACGTTATCAAAACAATCAGAGCCACGACCTTCTGCCACCTTCAACCTCACCCAGTCAGTCAAGTCTACTCCACCATCTTCGCCAGAGACAACATCACCTGCACACTTCCCACTTAGCAGCTCCAACAAAATAACTCCAAAAGCATATACATCTGATTTGAAGGAAGGCAGTGGTTTCTTCGATGCAGCTAGCTCAGGGGCACGATAACCCAACACTCCTGCATCAAGAATCTGTTCTATTGTGCCAGCTTGAGTCATGAGACGGTGAAGGCAGTAATCCGCAACCCTTGCGTTAAGATCAGGCCCATCCAACAAGATGTTGGTTGCTTTAAGGTTTCCATGTGGAACCTCACGATCAAAATGGAGGTAGTTCAAGCCACGTGCAACATCAACTGATATTTTGAGTCTTTGAGGCCAGGTTAGTGGTGGACCTTTTTTACCAGGTCGATCTACAAATATGCAGCATATTAGAGAAGTATGACCACACAAACAAATATCGATAGTCACATGAATAGTAAGTCATTTTGTAGGATTTATAGAAGAAAAATGTACTGCATTCTAGCTGATTTCTAGTAAAGCAAAGTCATGATAACAAAAGTTAAACATCGCATTTTTCAGATCCATTAAGAACTCAAACATCTGCAATTTCAGCTACTAGAAATAATAAGTACCATACTGCAAATCCATCACAGCTCGTGAAGTGACAATCAAATAGAGCATTGGTATAGTACTACTTGGTATGAAAATTACGTAAACCAAAGATAGAAATGCACAATTTTTTTGATATATGTTATATTAGTATTGCTACTTGGTGTGGAAATTGTATAAACCAAGTATAGATATGCACAATTTATTGGGCTCTAGATGTGCTACAGTATATTACCACACCAAACCAAAGACTAAATACTTGAAGTTGACACATAAAATCTCGCCACAGGATCCACAAAGCAATGTTAAAGTGTTCAACTAAAATGTGCATGGGAAAAACATATGAACAATAAGAATTTTGAGATATCACACAATCAGAATGCCTCCTATGAAATATGAATCGGTAAACTAAATAAAAGTGACTAGATTCAAGAGTAGGGTGACGAAGCCAGCAAAACATGGCATGAGAGTTTAGAGCTAGCACATGAAGCTTACCATATAGGAAACTTGCAAGACTTCCAGGAGATATATAATCCGAAAGAATGAGCTTCTCATGCTGTGTAGGACCCCAGTAGTAACCTCTTAATCCTACTACATTAGGATGCCTAATATTGGCAAACTTTTTAGCCTCCTTCGCAAAATCCTTTCTCTGCTTCGCCACTCCTTCTCTCAACCATTTCACAGTCAGGAGCAACCCATTCTCTAGTGTTGCCCTGTAAGATGTACCATGGCTGCTTCTGCCTAGGACTTCAGCCGGAGCCCTGGAAAGTTCCTCAGGTGTAAACGAGATTGTATCATCAAGGAAATACAGCTCTCCAGCCAGACGATCTGGAGACCTCACATCCAATCTTGCAAAGTTTTCTGCAGCATACGATTCTCCAGACTCTGGTGACCAAGAGAAATGGCTACCTTTTGAAGGGGAGAAACCAGTAATAGCAGCCATTTTCTCATCTGGACTAATTATTTCTGATGATCCTTTTCGTGAAGTCATAAGATCTTCAGCTGAAACGACTACACCGCCGGTCCCCTCCCTACTGCTAAAGCCAGAAGGATTTGATGGGGCTTGGCGATGAACATCTTTTTCAGTAACATGAGGATGAGGCCTCCTTGATGACGCTCGTCTATAATAAATGAAAATGGCCAGAAAGACCAAAATAATAAGAGCAATAACACAAGAAACTATTATTACCACCTTGATGATGGTTTTAAGTGACCTGCTTTTCTGGTTTTGTGGTGAAGCTTGGCCAGATCCTGAGGGAGGATTTGGAAATTGAAGTCCAGAATTTCCAGGGTAGAAAGATGATAAAGGAAACTTTCTCAAATTTTCAGGGACAACACCAGATAAATCATTGAGTGATGCATTGAAGCTTTGGAGGCCATCGGGCAGGTTCGTTGGCAGTGGACCAGTAAAATGATTCTGTGAAATGTCTAGAGAAGTAAGCGAACTAACTTGACCAATCGACAAAGGCAGAGACCCAGAGAAATTATTTCCAGATATATCAAGTACTTGAAGCGCGGTCAATGAACCAAACTCATCAGGAAAAGAACCATCAAGCTGATTATGAGAAAGATCAAGAACACGGAGGTTGGGTGTAGCAGAAGGGGCAGGAAAATCAATATTTCCAACAAATGCATTGTTTTGTAGGTGAAGTTCTTCAATAGTAGGTAATGTTAGCAGAGAAGTAAGAAGAGGCCCATCCAGCTGGTTGAAACTAAGATCAAGGACTGTGATCTTAGGAAACTGTGTGATAACTTTTGGGAGAGATCCAGTAAGAGCATTGTGAGAAAGGTTTAGACGATTTAATCGCAGAAACTGAGCTGTAACCTCAGGAATGTTTCCAGTCAATTGGTTCTGGCTGAGGTCAAGAAATTCAACATTCCCCCATTTCTGCATTCTAGTTAGATTTCCCGCTAACTTGTTCTTTGAGAGATCAAGAACTGCAATACTTCCTGTCACCAGTGGAAGTTCACCGGAAAGAGCATTGGAGGATAAGTTAAGAACACGCAGATTTGTTGATGTAATCATGCTTATCGACCCTGTACAACGAAGGCACTGCGTAAAGCACAATAATAAAATGATAGGAAATAAACTACTTTGTTGTTAAAATGATAGGAAATAAACTACTTTGTTGTAACTCAAGTTCAACAGTAGGACAGCGAAATACAACATTATTTGCAAAATGAATTTCAAAATGAGAGCAGTTTGGAATATACCTGTGAGGTTGTTTCCACTTAAATCCAATTCAGTGAGAACTGAAGCATCTCCTTTCAAAAGATCATTTGGGACGAAACCAGAAAATCTATTGTTGCTGAGTTTGAGGACCTGAAGATCATAAACAAAATCAAATCCAGGTAATTCCCCGGACAGCTGATTGTAGCTCAAATCCAGAACCTTCAAGTTCCCAAATGCCTGAGCTTCACTGCCACTTACTAGTGACCCTGTAAGCTGATTATCACTAAGACTCAAGTACTTGACCGACGTGGATATTCCTGATAGAAACTTCTGATGTTGAGAAGTGGAACTCACAAGTAAATTTCCACTCAAGTCCACATAAGTTGCAGTAGTAAGCAGTAAGAACTCTGTATCCAAAGTACCATCAAGCATATTTCCATGTAGGTCAAGAACTTCAAGGTTAGCCATTAGCTCAAAACCTTTTGGGATTTTCTTTGTAAATCCATTAAGAGAAAGATTGAGGTATACTAAATTATTTAACTTGGTCAAAGATGAAGGAAGTGGCCCGGAAAGAGAATTGCGGCTCAAATCCAAAGATTGAATTGACATGAGCTCTGAAATAGTATCAGGGATTAGGCCAGAGAAGTTGTTGCCAGCTAGTGACAGATTCTTTAAGCTTCCTATTTTTCCAATCTCTGGTGGTAAAGAGGAGTTGAAAAGATTGTTTGAAATATCAAGATATTCAAGACTCTTGAAATCACCAATTTTCTTTGGCATTACACCAGTAATTGAATTGTTAGCCATAGAGAGTTTCACAAGCATTGTGAGGTTAGCAAAAACACTCAAATCTGCATCAGCAGATAAACCCAAGTTGTCAAGAACAACTGCTGCAACATTACCACCATTGCACATTATACCATTCCAAGAAGAAGGGCACCCATTGAAATCAATGGACTCCTCATTCCATGACTGCAGTACATAACCATTTGGATCATGCTTAATACCCTTCCTAAACTCAAGCAAGGCCAAAATGTCCTGGGAAGGAAGCTGCCCCATGACAGAACCAAAACACAGCACAAGTATCAAAAACCCAAATAGCCTCATTGTAACACCACAAGAAGTTCTACCAGACCAAGTGACAACAAACTCACTCCCAAAAATACAAGGAAATCTTCAACCTTCCCAAGCTTAAAGAAACAAGAAAAGGGCAACTGTAAGTAGAAGTTCAACACATACCACCACCCACAAACATATATACATGCCACTAAACCTCAATAACAACCATCACAGTCCAAAGCAGTAAAACAACAGGGAAAAAGTACACAACTTCAACCCAAAATCACCAGAGTCCTCCTTCAACCAACAATAAATGAACCAAAACAAGATTCTGTCTAAAAACAGCAATGCAAGTATGAAACTTTTCTAGGTATAGAAGCTAAAAGGAGGCAATGAGTGACAAAAACAAAGTGCAGATCGGAAAACAAGTTCAGCATTTCCTTACCAAACAACACACATTTGTTCCAAAGAAGGTTAGCTCAAAAGGGTGTTAAAAAAAAGAGTCTTTTTCAAAGATTAACCAAAGAAATCCAGCTTCTTGCAATGATTACAGCATCAGTTATCTTGTAACAACTCAGGTTCTTTAATGCACTCACTCAACAGGTGGCCTACAAAATAAGCATTAAAGTACAAGAAAATGGAATGGACCAGCAAAGTTGTTTAGCCCTTTAGAAATCTTGATAACATTAAAAATGAAGTTCAAGAAAATGACCAATAATTCTTCTCCTCAGGTAAAAAAAAAAAACTAAGCCACAAGGGTAAAACCCTAGTCTAGTTTTGAGATATATGAATGAAAGTGAAACCTCACACCCCCTAGAAATGGCAGTGACACTCAGCATTTTGTCTTCTACCTAGTTCAAGGACATATTTTCTCTCTCTTACAATTTTTCATTTTCTCTCTCTAAAAAGGACATTTTTGTTGGAGAACTCAATAAAGCTCCCTAAAATTATGTTTGTTTTATTATATGGAATATTTATTTGGCTTTTTGTATTTTAAGAAAATATAGTACTCCACTTGAATTATTGTTTTTTTAGAAATTTTTACTAAAACTTTGAAATTATAATTTGGAACTATTATACATTTGTGAGTAGTCATTTCAATATTTTATACAATGATGATTTTTACATTCTGTTTGTATCTCAAATAGTGTTTCTAGATTATATTTTAAATATTTAAAGGGTTATTATATTTTAAAAATAGTGTTCATGAATTGAAATTTGAATTTAAAACCAATTTCTTCAACTAAATTTATTAAATCTAAAGTCGAGATGAGACAGTTAAATTGTGTTAGATATGTTGTTATTTCAAATTTTAGTAATCAGATTTATGTTTAACAAAATGCTATGGCAAGTGAAGATTCCTGTATAAAATTTTAAATTTGACCAGATTTGTTTCTCACACGATTCTTTTTCTCGATCTTTTAAGAAAGTCAAAGGAAAAAAATCAATTGGTAATGTTGTTTTATTTTCTGGAATTTATGGTAGAGTTTTTTTTATGATTAATTACTAATTTAGTTTTTCATCTCTTCATTCTTTTAAAATTGTATACTTTATATTATTTTCATTATTAGTTGTTATATTTTTTTTTAATATGCTCCTTCTTTATATTTGAATTTGCTACACATAAATCAATGGTTTTTCGGAAACAACCTTTCTATTTCTGTAAGATAATGATAAAATCTGCTTACACTCTACTCTCTTCACATCCCATTTATGTGATTTTACTAAATTATTGTTAATGTAATTCTTCTGAGATTAATTAATTTTTTATTTGTTTTAAAGTTAAAATATTTTGGAGAAAAGAAAAGTTTGGCAGGAAAAAAAGATAGAGGGAAAAGAAAAGAGAAAAAGCGGGAAATGAAGTTTTTATATTTTTTGTCAGTAAATCGAGACGCTTTTACCCGCTAAAAAAAAAACATTAGGAATCTTTATTGGTGTGGCATTGTGGACGTGAAAAGGATTTATTAAATGTAGTTTAATTAAGATTGTGTGTTCAACTCCTTTTATTGGGAAGTGATATTGTCTTACAAGCATGGCAGATTCTGGTGTTACAATTCCCCTTTGACTAGGTTCTTTTAAAAGGATCAAATTTACACCTTTATTTTAAAAAATTAATTAAATATATCCTTTATCATATTTTGAAATTAAATTTATCTTTATTATTATATTTTAGAGTCAAATTTATTCTTAATGTTAAGAAATTTTTCACTTATACCCTTCTTTTAACAGAAAAGTCCAATATCAATGTTAAATGCCCATTTTTTAAAAAATAAAACACATTCTAATTTAACCCGTCTGACCCGAGCCATAAAAAAGACACAAACAAATATATTCCTTCCTCAATTTTATTGGTTAAATTTTTTCAACGAGATTAAGCCATTGGATATTTATCAATGCATAGCTCATGAAAAATGAATCTGCATCAGTGCAGACAAACAAATATACTCCTGTCTTAGTTCATGAATTTGTATCAATACAGACATCATGAAAAATGATGCATTTAACTTTGATTTGGGCTTTTCTGTTAAAGAAATGGTATAGGTGAAAAGTTTCTTAACAACGAAGATAGCGAGGATAAATTTAACTCCAAAATATGATAAAAAATATATTTAGTCAATTTTTTAAAATATAAAGGTAAATTAGACCCTTTTCCCTTAAAAAAATTATAGTACTAAAAATTTGTTTTGGAATCAAAATATAGTTATTGTTTTCTTTTTAAATTATAAAAATTATCCCAAACTTTTATATTTTATATAAAAAGATTATTTATTTATGAACTCAACCAATTTCTATCTACCTTTTTTGGTAATTTAATATAAAAATATATGCACGCCATGAAGAGATTGTTCGTAAATATAGGAAGATGTTATCCAAAACTATGGCCAAACATATTTTGAAACTTCATCTAAATTTGATTTTTTAAAAATATTTAAAAATTTATGGTCAAACACTAGCTTAAACAAATTTCTAAAACTAAATGATGGTAATAAATTTATATCTTTCTATTTCAATTTGTTTGTTTTACTTTTCGTTTTAGTTCCTTTCAAAATGGATATTTCTTTTCTATTTTTTCACGTGGCATCTCTAAGATTATAAGATTAAATGATATTTTGATAAGTACATTTTACATATCTTTAATTTAAGATCACAAGTTTCAAAAATATTCTTTCAACAACATACCCAGTATATTCCCATAAAGTGGGGTCTGGAGAGGGTAAAGTGTACTTAGTCTATACCACTACCTCAAGAGAGGTTGTTTCCGATAGATCCCGGCTCAGGACAAATAACTGTATAACAAACATAATAAAATATAAAAACAAACAATAGAATGGGATAACACACCACTAGATAATAAAAGAAAAAAGTCACACACAGAATAATACTATAAACTATCTATCCGAAATCACAAACATCGCCAAAACCACAAACAAAGAACTACAAGACAGATGCTTGACACTGCGACTACAGGCACAGCGACAACAAAGCACTCCTTCATACCCACTAACCCTCTACCCTAATCCGCATCCTCCACACCTTCCTATCAAGGGTCATGTCCTCTATAAGCTGTAACTTCTAATCACCCTCCCCCTCCTCCAATATTTTTTTGGCCTACCTCTACCTTGTCTGAAACCATTCAAAAAAATAATTTTATTTTCTTAAATTTTATATAAAGTCAAATCTGAGAAACAAATTTAAACAAACTAAATACTCCTTTTTTCTCATCATGAGCGATAAAAGTTGCCATTTTTAACGCCACTATGAGAAACAAATTTAAGTTATATGCATTGATGTAACAAAAAAAATAGTAGCATCGAGTTATCTTTATCGATTGTACCAGGTCATTTAACTTTTTTTAGAATTACAAATCACATATTTTACATGTAAATGTCTTTTAAATAACAAGACAATAAGAAATCTATATATGTACAGTTTACCGTAAAAAATCATCTAATAAATATATTAGCCATAAACTTATGATCAAAGTAATTGGTGGTATAGCGCATGCATGACTCATCTATGAGTACAAATTAACCATAATTACCAATCATGATCAGTTTATAAAACGTCCACAAAGTAATGAGAGATTGATTATGGCTTTTTGACTCTTCCCTTCTACTCCTTTTTTTTTTTTTTTGGGTATGTGTGTGTTTGGGGCGGGGGATAGGGGTTTTGTATGGCCGTACTATTGAAAGAATCATCAATAGAGAAAATATGAATAGGGATAAAAATTGTGACACAAGTTTTACTGCCTCAAATAATTCTTTGTTACCTTATGATCTTGAGATCTCAAGTTTGTTCGTCCATTGTCTCTAAAATATGTTTCATCCGTTCTAATTCATGTGACACACTTTTCTTTTAGTTCGACTAAAAAAAGTCACTTTTTTATAATTAAAAATAACTTAATTTTAAATTTATTTTTTATACTTAATGAAATAAATTATAGTCATACCAATATCTAAAACTTGTTTTAGACCACAAATTTTAGAAGTCTTTTTTTCTTTTATAAATTTATAGTAAGTCAAACGGTGTTACATAAATTGATTGAGACAGAAGCAGTAATAAAGAAAGCACCGAAAATATAATAGTAAACTCTCTAGTCAAACCATAATTGTGGTACAACATTAAATATAAGGGACTAACTTAACTAAATTTATTGCATTCAAGAGACAACTTATAAAACCAAATGATACCCACGTTAAGCAAGAACCATCACAATCCACAATATGACATTAATTCGAAATTGCATGTAATAGAGGCAATTGATTTGGTATTGATGGGGTCTCCATATTTGTCCTTGGGCGGTTGATACAACAATATCTAACTCCACTTTCACTTGTTTTCCAATGGATTACAAACTAATCACAAACCTATATATATCCAACATTTGTTATTGTAAAATACTCATGTGTCTCATCTTAATCATGGACTATGGCATGAATCCATCATGATACTTTTTTTGTCACTATAGCCCTTGACTTTCATCTTCTCATTAATCACGACTCCCTCCGTTTACTTTACTTATTCATTTTACACTTTACACGTCTCTAAAGAAACAATGATTAGTATAATTTTTTTAATTACAATATTCATATTAATTGATGTTTAATTTTTTATCTTAAAAAATAATTTGAGGAATAAGTAATTAATGCTGAGAATAAAAAAATTAATACTCCCTTGTGATTGATGACACTGTTAGGGGTTTTGCCCTGATTTTCTTACCAAATTTAAGTTTTACTTTTCTTAGAAGGAAAATAAAAGTAATACCATAATTACTTTTACTTTTCCTAAAAGAAAATATAAAACTCTTTCATATTTGGCTAACCTATCTCTTCTAGGAATGGCTTTGTACCTCTATAAATAGAAGACTCATCTTCTCAAATCACAACACAATAGCATCCACAATGTAGTCTCTAAAGAGTCTAATTTAGGGGGAGATTTCTCCCAATAGATTTTTAATTTTTTTTCAATATTAGGTTTTCATATGTAGGCCAATTGGTCAAACCCTATCAATAATATGTTTTTATTTGTCATCCGATTTATCGTCTATATGATTTGAAATAATAAGCTTCCGCATGACGCCCTCTCGATTTCGAACCCAACAGACACTTTATGCCATTTACTTCCTTATGTTAATGGGCAGAATGTAACTTATTTGGTCATTAGTTGGCTTAATGTTCTTGTAACTTATTTAGCCACTACTTGGCCCAATTATCTTGTAACCTCTGTTTCATTTATCTTCCCATTCATTCACAAGGATGAATTCATCACCTATATATAGTGGTGTTTCTTTCTTTGTGAAAAAAAAGAAGATGAAAGATGATAAGTGTAGTAAAAGAGAGAGTTGAGACAAAGAAAATATTCCAAGTCTCCAATTATATTCACTATACAAAAGAGAGTAACTATATTAGTGAAAGAGAGAGTTGAGACAAAGAAAATATTCTAAGTCTCCAACTATATTTACTATACAAAAGAGATTTTTATATGTTGAAAGAAGGTTCTTGTGGTGAAGCTTTGAACTCTTCAATTAATCTGGAGTTGCTTGAGTTGTACAACGTTGTTGGGTTGTTGTATCCTGAAGGGGACAAGTCAAGAGTTGATGCTGCTGGATTGGTGTAGATTATGCCGCAGTGGGCTTGAATCTCCTTAAAGAGAGCGAGATATCTGTGCCTCCGTCCGAATATTATTTTTTTATTTTATTTTCAACTGTAATTTATTATAATTGTGGTATATTACACCATCACCATGTCTTTCCAGGATCACTTTTGAATCTTTTCTTGTCACTTTTACCCTTTAACATTTCAAAGTAGACTTTTCCTTCTTTTTTCCTTTTGCCTTTTTGCTTAGGTGGTGGAAATGATGTTCTTTTTATCTTAACAGAAACTTTTGGCAAAGAGAGGTCTTTTATCCTCTTATGTTTGTCTAGTTTAAAATTGATTCAGATTCTTTAGTCTAATCTAGGAGTAGTTATTAAGATATTATTTAAGTCATTCTTTTTAGGTAAAAAGAAACTAACTATACTTTCATAACTCTGGATAACTTTCGATCGAAAGTTCAAACTTCAAAGGAAAATCTTTGGGCAAATAATGAATAAGCATCACTGCACATGATACAATACCTTTACCTCACAAATTAAAGGAATGCACATGATGCATTAAAACAACAATAAATTGATGGTACTACTTTTAATTTCGATATCAACCCTACAAAGCAAGTAAACATGGTACAATTGAAACAAAGAAAGAACAGACTAGTATATCCAGCACGTATATATGTAGATGGGCTAGTGCACAAATATTATAATAGATGTAGTTTCTTATACAATCTCCCAGATAGAGATACAAATTCCTCTGCAAAAAAAATAGGTGTTATATTAGAGAAAATAGCCTACCCCCCGCCAATCTTTATTTGAAATTTCAACTATACACTCAAACTTCACGAGAGTTCTATTACCCCTCAACATTTTTAAAATGAAATATATACCCTCCTAAAAGCTCACACCCATATTTGTATTAAGCAGTGAACTGCATACACTTGCCACGTAATATTATCTTTTTTTATATAAAAAATTAATTATTTTTCTTTTTATATTTTCTTTTTCCCCTTTCTCGTTGACTTCCTCGCCGCTCCTTTTTCTGACTATTTCCGACGAAAAAATAAAGTTATAATACTTCTTCCGTTTAAAAAAGAATGACCTACTTTTCTTTTTAATCCATTTAAAAAGGAATGACCTCTTTTCTTTTTTTTACAACACTTTAATTTCAACTTTCCACATGACACGTTTAAGACCATAAAATTAAAGAATATTTTGATACATTTGACATAACTTTAATTTAGGACCACAAAATTCAAAAATTTTCTTTATTTTTTTAAACTCCGTGCCCAGTCAAACTAGGTCATTCTTTTTCAAACGGAGAGATTACTTGTTTTTGGTGCTCACTCTCTTTTTTTGCCACGTAAACATTGAAGGGTGTAGTAATTTCATTTTTAAAATATTCACGGAGGTAATAGAACCCCATGAAGTTCGAATGTCTAGTTGTAATTTCGGATAAAAGTTTGGGGTGGGGGTGTTTGGGTTTAGGCAATTTTCTCGTAATATCTCCATCTTGGACCACATAGGACTCGCAGCCTGTAAAACAGAAAATTTGTTTTAGAAAAACAAATCATTTCACCTTTAGCTTGTGAAGAATTCTTTATCTTAATGGATCTGCATCCTACATCGAAGTGCAGAAACCTTACCTTAATCTTACTTATTTCACCATCAGCTTGTGAGGAGCACAGCAGATTAATAGTGCTAAAATTCCCATTTGCTAGTCGAATTTTCCCAAAGCATGCTTGGCTGAAACATTTTTTTACTTTTCTTTTTTAAAGTGTTTGGGCAGAAGAAACTAGAGCATCACTCTCTTTCTTCTTTTGTTTTTTATTTTTTTGGATTGCAAAAGGTGAACAGTTACATATTTTGTTGAACATTTTAATCAACAGTACACTATAATTTCTCTAATATATGAAAAAGGGAGACACTCTTGTCCCTGTATTAATGCTATATTCCGATTTTAGTTCTTGTATTATCCAATGTAGCACTATTAACGTTCAATTATATCACGTGAGTGATTTTGATCCTTCAACTAACAGACCTTTAAAAAATTAACGGAAGTTACTTAACTCAGGGATAAATATGTAATTTGGTTTGCTTCAATTCCTGTACAATACCGACGCAGGTGTTGGGTTCAAAATAGACAAGGCGTCATGCGAAAGCTAATAGTTTACAAATCATGTCGGTGATAAATCAGATGACACAAAAATAGAATAAAAACATATTATTGAATATGATTTGGTCAATTGGCCTATATATTAAAAAAATTATTAAAAACATGAAACCTATGGAGAAATATCCCCCTAAACAAAACTCTCTAAACGACTAGATTGTGGATGTTATTGTGTTATGGTATGAGAAGAGGGTCTTCTATTTATAGAGTTTCAAAACTTTTCCTCCAAGCAAAAAATAAACCAGATATAGTAGAATTTTATATTTTTCTTTTTAGAAAAAGTAAAAGTAATTATGGTATTACTTTTATATTCCTTCCAAGAAAGGTAAAATTTAAATTTGGTGAGAAAATCAAAGCAAAAACCCTAACAGCAGGATCACTCATTAATTTTCTTTCTCATAATTCAAAGCGAGGAGACTTTGTAGACGTTTGACCATGAAAATTAATTTTTTTGGAGTTAGAGTTGGAGTTATGTTTGGCCATGAAAAAAATTAGAGTTCTTTTTTTACTTTTTGTGAGAGAAGTAGGAGTGAAAAAAATTAGAGTTCTTTTTTACTTTTTGTGAGAGAAGTAGGAGTGAAAAAAGTAAAAATAAGTTTAGTGAAAACAAGTTTTCCGGAAAAAAATTTCACTTTAGTGAAATAAATTTTATAATCAAATACCACAAAATTTCACTTTTTTTTACTAAATTGAAATAAATTTCAGGAAAAAAATGAATTTTTATTATGGCCAAACGGGTTCCTTCAGTCTTGTGAAATTGATCTCTTGCATTTTGGATTGCTTCTTAACTTTAAGTTTGTCAAGAGAGCAATTGGACAGATGTTATGGCCCTGGTACAACCTGTTACCATCGGAGAGAGAAAGATATCTAATGCCTATAAGGTGGGTTTTGTTTAAATTGTACAGCTCATATGAGCTTGTTCTTCAAAGAGAGAGAGAGATGGGGGGAGAGAGAAGAACAACACTTGTACAGGAAAGGCAAGCAAACCAAATTACATGTTTATCCCTCAGTTAGGTAACTTCCGTTAATTTTTTAAAGATATGTTCGTTGAAGGATCAAAACCACTCACATGATATAATTGAAGGTTAATAGTACCAAGTCGAATAACACAAGGACTAAAATCGAAATATAGCATTAACACAGGTATTAAAAATGTTGTTTACCCTATATGAAATAAACCATCAACTGTGTAGAAACATTGAATATGTAATTTATACAGTAAATGAATTGACATCAAGGGTAATTTTGAAAGTCTTGATCCTAAAGGTGAGGATTGAGGAGTGTATAGAGCTAAATATGGAGAGTCAATTAGGTTCCCTTTAGATTTAAATGTACATATTAGTTGGAAGCACAAGTATATATGAAGCAAAAGAATGTAAGCATATAAGTTGTGCTCCCACATCTTGCATGTGAAATGAAGCTTTATCTTTCCAAATATTTTTTGCTTATAGTGGAGAAATTTTGTTAAGATTTGATGCATTGTTTTAACTAGTATAAAGTTTCATTCAGAAATTGGTGCAACGAATCATTATAATGTCAATGATAACTGAATAATAATACCTTCACAGCAGCCTCATTACCAAGTTCACGGTGACCTTCAAATTTCATCACCTGTACACACAAGGATGCCCGAGTCAGTACCTACACATATTAGCATTAACGATAACATCAACAGAGAACACAATGAGAGCTCAATGTCTGAAAAGGCTTAAATGATGAGGATATCATTTGTTCCTGAAATGAGAATCGGGTCATAGAAATTTCGAACATGGATAAGAAATCGTCAGCTTTTGTTTCTGGTGCAAATGCCATACAGGCAGCTCAGTTTTGTGCAAAGTAGTCTTCAACAATATTTTTGATAAATGAAGTTAATTTACTCATACAACTTATTTCACTTTATAGGATCAATACCACCACCTCTTGCAGCCCATTCAGCTGAGAATAAAGTAAAGTGAGAGCTTTAGATAGCTAAATTTCCAAATCCTAGGAAAGAGTATGACAATTGGAAGGACAAAGAAGCCACGAAATGACCTCAACGCTGATAAACCCTCTCTCAGAATCAGTGTGAATTGTTCCAGCAGTTTGAGGAACCTTTACCTGCCTTGGATTTGCCAGCATTTAATCTGTATTACGAGAAATTAATAGTTATGATGACCTTGCAACCACAAAGTAGGAGAAGTAAATTGAACGGCGAAGTAAGTTACATATGTAAGGCACTCCCCTTCTGAGATCTTTAAAAGAAATACTAAAGAAAAAGAAGGGGTGGGGAGGACTGGACTCCTAACACAACTAAACAAACAGTATACATTGTTTTTGGAAGGATCCCACACATTTAAACCAGTATAAACATGAGTGTTGGAAGAAATGAGATTATTTATGTCACAAAGTTAATGTAAATAAGAAAAAGAAAAGAGTGAAAAAGAGAATAGATTGAAGACTTTAATAGACCTCATCTGGTCCTGCTGTGAAGAAATAAGTGAGATTAATAGCTGAAACTCCAGTCTTTATGATTTTGGAGAGGGCACTGAAAACATGATAGATCAACGTCATCTATAATTAGTGGCATATTGTTGTTTACATATTTAACATAGGTGTATATCTAACAAAGCAAGTAGAAAGTAGAAGTCAAACAGGTGGTTTGTCACCAAACAATTATGCAGAAGTAATTGGCATACAAAATTATTGCAGGAAAATCATTCATACAGTTCTTGGATTATCTGAGAATTAGACTACTTGATATTTAGAATGCTACTTGACTGAAAAGATTCAAGCCTTAAATGGCTGGTGTTCATTTGGCTTCCCTTCGATGCTTATCGCTCTGTCAAGACAACATGGAGGGAAGTGGGCAGTAATCATTGCCAGAAGGAAATTCCTTTAGTCATCCTAAATAACGTAAAATGCAGTAAATACAGGCCATTAGACTTTATAGGAATTCAGGGCAATGCACGTGCGACAATGGCCAGGACAAAGGTTCGCAATCCCGGGAAGGTGAGCTAACGTATAGACATAGTATTAGATAATGTAAACAAAGAATAAAATGAAAAGGCGGTGGTATAAAATGAAAAGGCGGTGGTCTACTTGAATAATACACCTCATACTCGTTTTTGCCGTCTGAAAATACAGGTCATGACTTCTCAAGTGAAAGTGAGAGTGAAACAAACAGGTCAGAGAACGGGATGTACAGTGGATACTAGAAAATGAATGTAAACAAAGTGCCTCCCAACTCATTCTACTGACTTTTTCAGCGGGAGAAAGTGATAGGAGTTGTCAAAATATAGTAGTCTATAGAATCATAATACTTAATTTTAGAGACCTCGTGATTTCAAAACTAACCTCTGTACCTTGTTCTCTTCACAGTACTTTGTAGCTTCATCTGGGCAAATCAGCAAGATTCCTCTCTAGAGAAGCACTAAAGGGAATAATTGTTCACCGCCATGCTCCTGCACTCTGGATAATGGATATTAGACAAAGCATGAATTGTTGATACTTGAGCAATGTGGAGATAAAAGAGGAGAAAAAATGAAGTACAGTAAATGAGGCTAAATCTAGGACTGAATCTGAGAAGTTAAAAGATATAACACAGTACCACCAACACCAGCAAAAAAATTTGCCTTAAACTGATATATAGTTTTGCATTAAACACTGAAATACACAAATGATCACAAGTGTAGGAACCTAGGAGACTGAAATTTGTCCACATAAGAAAACTTATCCATGTAAACTTGTGGAATCAAAGACTGCTGTATGCATGCCACCTGATCTATTAAATCCAACGGATCAAAATTCTTAAAGAACACAGGGATGCATATGGATCACAGTGTTGGAGGTACCATTAGTCCATTGGATTTCAATCAGGGCATTTCGGGGAAAAAAAAAAAGAAGGATTCTTAGTCACTAAATATGTAGACACTAGCCAAAATTTTGTTTCGAACTTTTTAAAGGATAGCTTCAAAGATGACACTCTAAAGAACAACAGGTAGCCCAAAAAGAACATTGAAAAACCAACTTCACATGAGCACAAGGAAACAGTAAATTGTTGCTAGACACTAATATTTTGCTAGTACTAGAAATAATCTCTTTGTTTCTTTAACCGAAAACTGTTCGCTTTTCGACACACTAAACAGAAAGCCAGAGACGCCTTATGCCCCATATTTTCCTTCTATTTTATTAGTCTGGTTTAGATTGGCATATAAAAATAGTTACATCTTGTAATGCAACAGTCGTCTTCCAAATTCTTAGATGGAAAGTATGCATATTCAGATGCCACCTCTCAACAAGACCAGTAATAACAGCATGGGCTAATTTTACTAGATGGACCCCATAAAATCCTGCATCAATTAATATTTGCCGGACATGTCAAGAAGGGAACGATCATAAACCAAATTCCAGAAATTATCATTTGACTGTCTACATAAGATAGGCTTTCCACCTCACCATCCCATACGTCCTTCGACCTATGATGGTTGTCTTGTCAGCACGCTATTGTCCAACGGCCCAAGATATAGTTGTGTCAACCTCTGATCCTCCATGTGACTTAAGTACGTAAAAGTGAAAAAATATATATAATCAATAAAGCTATGCTAATGACCAATAGATATATACCAGAACTTACCATGATCTGATCTATATAAAGGGAACAACACCTTCATCTTTGATCAAACTACCCATCCCTCTCATTTGAATTCATTGAGTTTCTAGTTAAAATTTTAACCACGCCGAAGAAACCTTCTTTCAGAGCATGGTTTAGCAAAAAACAGAAGGGAGAAGGTAACTAGAGGAACCCTCAAGGAAGGAGTAACATTAAAAACGATTGAGCCTTTCTCGAGCCTAACATGCTTCGTTGCTATTTGGACATTGCTAGTAATAAATGGTCTGTGACCTTCGCCTTTTTCAAAATTTAAAGTGGGTTGAGTTATACTCTATATCTAGTATCTACCCATCAACGCCCCGAAATCGTGGATCATATTATAGTGGGTGAGGTACACTCTTGGAAACCTGAAGGGGTACATACATGGGGAGAAAATTTAAAGTGGGTTGAGTTATACTCTAAACGGTGAGACTACGAAGTACCGTGCCGATGGAAAAGTTTTCCAGTTCCTCAAGCTATATCAGCCACATACCAAACAAATCATTTTCGAGATGAAGAGGCAGTAATTCAGCTTTTGTATAAAGAAATTCTTGACAGGGAGAAGTCGCTTGTTGTGTTTCATGCATTGGAAGACATATAGTTTTGAAAAGAAGGTGAAGAAGAGTATAGAGGTCTCCTGGAGAACGTAAAATTGCATGGAAACCCTTCATCGCAAAGATTCAAGGTGGGTTGAGCCACTGAAAAGTGAGATAGAATCCGTACAATCTAATCATACATGGGACATAGTCACATTACCAGAAGGAAAAACTCCAATTGATTACGAGTGGATTTATAAGGTGAAATATAAAGCATTTGGAGAGGTTGAAAGGTTCAAAGCCAGACTTGTGGCAAACGGTTATAGTCAAAGGAAGGTATTGACTATAAGGAAACTTTTCCTCCAGTAGTTTAGATAAAACAGTAAGGACAATATTGGCTATAGCAGCAAGAAAGAAGTGGCACATCCACCAAATGAATGTATATAATGCTTTTCTCCGGGGTGACCAACATGATGAAATTTATATGCAACTACCTCACGGATTCTCAAGTTAATAATCCAGTCTGCAGACTTGTCAAATCCTTATATGGATTAAAACAAACCCCTAGGCAGTGGAATGCAAAATTATCAGAAGCACTCTTACAGTTTCAGTTCAAGCAAAGCCAACAGGATCCATCACTATATATCGAACAGACTTCTGAAGGTACTGCCCTTGTTCTAGTGTATGTAGAGACATGCTAATAACATGAGCAAATCTGAAGCTGATTGAAGATACTAAGTCTGTCCTACAGAATGCTTTTAAAATGAAAGATTTAGGCGAGTTGAGGTATCTCCTTGGTTTTGAGTTTGCAAGGTCAAAACAAGGGATCCTAATGCATCAAAGAAAATATGCTTTAGAGTTGATGTCTGAGTTGGGATTAGGTGCACCCGAACCTGCAGTTACTCCCATGGACATAAATGTTAAATTAACCAAAGAGTGTGACGATCATGTTAAAGATCAGTCTTCCGAAGATCCTCTACTACCCGATCAGAGCATATACCAAGGATTGAGAGGTAAACTTCTTTATCAAATTATGACTAGGCCAGATATATCATTCAGTGTTTAAACCTTAAGCCAGTTTCTTTAATATCCATAAAGTCTCACATGGAAGCTGCCTTAAGAGTTCTAAGATATGCGAAGACTCATCCAGGTCAAGGTATTCTACTATCTAGCAGTGCAGAAGTCATCACTACTTATTGTGATACAGATTGGGCATCTTGTCCTAACTCCAGTAAGTCTATCACTGGCTACTTGATAAAAATTGGAGACTCACCAGTTTCTTGGAAGTTCAAGAACAGCAGAATACAGGAGTCTACCAGACATAGTTTCAGAACTAGAATGGTTACTTGGTTTCATAAAAGAGATTGGGATTTAAGTCAAGGTTCCAATAAAAGTCTATAGTGACTGCAAAGATTCAATGCAAATTGCAGCAAATCCAGTATACAACGAAAGGAAAAAACATATTGAAATTGATTTTCATTTCATAAGGGAAAGAATTCTTCAAGGACTGATTTCAACAAACTACACCACAACTAAAGAATAGCCGGCAGATCTTCTGACCAAAGGTCTTAGCAGAACACAATATGGGCACTTGAGTTCCAAGTCAGGCACTTCCAACATCTTTTCTAGTACCTAGCTTGAGGGAAGTGTAAGGAGCTAGATTTTGGGGTTGAGTTAGGACCAAGATCCATTTATTTACAGTATCCAACTATTCAAGAGTGGCATGGACTTCCAAAGCATTTCCTATCAAACTCTTGGTGAGCCATATTGTTGTCGGAATAAGGCGAGCAACTTTCTCAATGATAATCAAGAGATTAGAGAGCTTGCAGAGAACCTCAAACTTAATTATGATGATTATGATTGGGGCTGAAATCCACCTGAAGGGGGAAAAGGAGGAAGAAGATGACGACATCGAAGTGGTGCCAGATAGCGAAGAGGATGATTAGCATATCCTACTAGAACGAGGTGCCTGGAGCTACTACGTTGTTTCTTTAAACTACTAGCGAAGAGGATGATTAGCATATCCTACTAGAACGAGGTGCCTGGAGCTACTATGTTGTTTCTTTAAACTACCTTACTTGTTATGAATAAAATTTGTAGGCTTTGCAAAATTATCATCCTACTCCCTAAGAAATTTTCAGAAAATCAAAACAGCTACCAATTCTCCTAAAACCAACTATTTAATTCGTTTTACTCCGATAGGTTTTTTTATAAGTTAAACACATTCTCTTTATACTACACTTAAACCAAACAAGGATACACTTTTCTTCAACCAAAAGATTGTCATTAACTACTGGAGAATGCTAAGTTTAACCAAACATTAGTGTCATCTACTGGAAAACTGTTAATTATAACTATCTTACAACTGACTGATATATTTGCACTTTGAAATTTTCACTTCTCTATAACAAGGGAATTCAACTGTCAACAAACTACAAGTTCAACACCCAAAATAAAATAAAAACCAAAACACAAACTCAAAACAACAGAAAAACTAATTCAGATTTTGAAAAGAACAAAATGGAAACTTGATTAACATATCTTAGCAAAATCATATACCCATGTAGTGGAGTAAAATTAATCTAGAACATCAGAGGAAGAACATACCTTAGTGAAATTTGAATTCAAAAGAGTGGGGTTGCTTTGCACATACATGAAATTTCTCACAATATTTCTGGAATTTGACAGCAAAAACTGCACCTTTTGGAGAAAAATTTAGTTAATTTTGTGCAGCAAATTAGTCTTTTCTTTTGATAAGTTGCACCAATAAATAATAATCTAGTAAGTTCTTGATAAGTTGATTACTGTTTTACTTTTGTTTTAGTTTGAGTTATGTCTACATTTTTTTCACCCCAAAAAAGAAAAAAAGAGAGTTATATCTACTTTTTCAACAAGTGCAATGTATAGTTTAGTTAACATAACATATAAATATATAATGGTCAATAGTATTAACTATAAATAATTATGTCTGTCTAATTTTTCAATTTCATTATTTATGTTAAAGTTGTATAACGCGTTTATAATTCATATTTTTATGATATTTTTAAATTTGATTACGTTATCCATGTTGAGGCGTATGAGTCATTTATAATGATGAGTATGACCAAAATATTTTTGGGAGAAACTTTTAGATATCTGATAGGTATTCATAATTCAAGAAATATGGGGAAATAATACCAAAGCCGACATGTGTTATAGAAGGTCATGGAGTTGTATTAAGTAAAATCTCAATTATGAAAGAGTACAATGAATTTATGAAGTCATTCACTCAATTTTATTCTAGATTATGCGTTGAAGCTCCAAATGTACAAAATCTAACACTTTTATTGTTTTCCCCTTTTTGTTATGGCACAAACAAAAATTTTCAGTATTGAACGAGGTGTCTTGGGAGTACCCAATGCAAGTTTTAGCGGACCATCTACTAAATTGAAAGGTCAAGCTCATGAATGAGATTAAGAGGGAGTATGGTAGAGCCTCAATCGGACAGTCAGATTGCACAACATTGATCGACATGAAGAGAAATCTGTGCAACAGGATGGATAAATACTTTTTCATCAACATCAAAAATTATGTCATTGAGTTGGAACAAATACTCTCAAGTCTAGGCATGAAAGTTGCAATTGAGTTGCTAGCCAGACTTAATGCCAATCTAACATAGAAGGAGCCTAGTTCAATAAAGTTTAGGTTTCTACCCTCAATTGAATGGGAACGAATGAAAACCCTCAATTGTTCTTGGAGGAAATTTAGAAATGCGACTTGAACCATTAGAATATTAGTATGCTAAAATTAAGATGATAGACCTTAGCAAAAAAAATATGTGTCATAAAGTTAAAATGATGCAGTTAATAAATGAAACCTTATACACTGGACTATTCAGATATGCATTTTTCTCTTAAGAGGTCATTTGAATTTTGTATTGAATAGCTAAAGATGATTTAAATACATAAATAAAATAGGTATCCTTAAAAACATGAAACATAACTAAAAAAGAAGAGTATGAAAAAGAAAAGAAAAAGAAAATTTCAATTGCATGTACAAAATAACAAGAGCATAACAAGATTCAATAGAAGACACACACACAAATCAAACTACTAAACTAAGTAAGAACTTAGAATCTTTTCTCTCAAAGACAGTGAATTCAATGCATTAATAGAACAAAAATTTCGATAACGGTACAAACTGTTAAACATAGATACCTGAAATACAATTGAGATATTAATTAATCGTTAATACTAAATGATAGTTTTTAAAGAAAGTTGTTGATAGTAACGAACACTTTTCTCCCAAAGAAGCTAGATCTTGTAGTAATCGTGAGTGGTAATCTCATTCACAGAATCATTGTGAGATAGCAACGTAAATATCCTTTATTATTCGCGCCATTTTAAAAGTATAAACGACTAAACTGAAGATTGTAGAACGCGTGCATACTTTCTATGTTCTTTAACACTAATTATCAAATTTAAATTGTTCGATCCTATTTAGATCGGACTATCAAATCTTGTCAAAATTTCGTTACACTCTCATCCAATGATTTGAGTCAATATTTTCACTAAGTGGGTTCAAATATGAAGAAGTAAACACATAACAAATCTGAAGAACATTCAACATCTACTATATATAAATAAAGAATAACTTTAACCATGTTTAAAAACGTAATTTTTCGTTGGAGATGATTCAAGTAAACCCCTCGGCCCTATCTGGCTCTGCCGTGATCTCATCGGAAAAGCTATCCTAAATGACATAGTTGCCCTTGGGAATAAATAGGGAGGACACTATAAGAAGGTAGTATTATAGTTATTCCAAGAGTCCCTTTGGTCGAGGCCCTTGTGTGCCACTTCCTCCATCTCCGCCAGTGCCGCACTTGGTTTCTTCTGGGGCTTTTCATTCAACCAAAGGTCCATTCTTGAATTGTTTCTATCTTTTTCCCTTTCCCCCTTTCCAAAATTTCGATTTTTTTTGCATTGTAAATAGTTAGATTCAAAGCATTTACAGTCCATTATGCAATGGTGTTAAATTATTTACTTTGTGAATGTCTATTAATGTTGTAGAAATACTGCTATAGGTGAATTATAATTTGTGGGTGGCTCTCATGATCAATTTTTGAGTAAGGGTTAATAGGGTTTGTTTGAATTTTTTGTTTGTAGATGTTTATCTTGGTTTCTTGATTTATGTGATTTGGTTCACTGTTGGAAAATAGATATTCACTACTGGCTTCTTGGTTCTTGATTTTGTTTTGATTTGTATTAGATATGTGTCTAGTTTCTAGCAGTTCCCTTTGGTGGGCAATCTATTAGAGAAAGAGTACATTGAGTCCTGTGGGATGTCATGGGTATCAGGGGAAGAGCCAAGTAGGGCTGAGGGAGTTCATCCAAACCTCCTTAGGTGGAAAATTATATTGTTTATATATGGTTAAAATTATTTTTATTTATATATAGTAGATGTTGAACCCCCTTTTGGTTTCTTCCTGCGTTTATTTATTCATATTTCGAACCCCCTTAGTGAAAATCTTGACTCCGACATTGGTTTGGGTAGCCTAAGCCCTAAACTTATTTGGACCTATAGCTATATATATATCAGTGGGGGTTCTTTGTTGGAAAACCCAATGGTGGATTATTTTATTGAATTGAATTGGGAAATCGCTAAAACTCTCACCATGATAAATGAAATCATCGTTTGCCTTTTTTTGCATCCACGTCTTAGGGATACATGTATATGAGTAATTTGTGCTGATCCTTTAAGTCACACTGAAAACTTCCTAAATTTTTTAATGTACCTGTACATGACAAATACTCCATGCCACAGACCCAATTGGAATAGTGCTTTCATATCATCCTACTAGATTTAATGTTCCATTAGGAAAACAAGGACATATAGCATATAAAATTGTTGTCACTTATCATGAACCAGACAACTGAATGGTATTGACGACGGGGCATCTTGCTTTTAATCGTGTAAACCAAATTGTGAATACATGGGACCTAGTTTCCTGTTAGCAATGCGTTTACTTAACTCGAAGACCTGTAGTCTTAATGAATCCGTGAACCAATGACTGCTATTGAAGGAGAAATATGCGTGGAGCACTACACGTCTGTCATAAACTGTTAAGTAATGGAAAGAACAAAGAACCACGAAATTAGTATAGACACCTATACAACAACAACAACATACCCAGTGTATTCCCACAAAGTGGGTTCTGGGGAGGGTATACTAAGTGAAAAAAAGGAGAAATATGACAAATTATGTACTAAAATATGTAATAGATACTACTTCCTCTGTTTCATTTTATGTAGCACACTTTCATTTTTAGTCGGTTCCAAAAGAATAGGACCTTTCTATAATTGGAATCTCTTTAACTTTAAACATCCCATAATGAGATGCTCTTATAGCCACATGGACGATTAGGGCCATAAGTTCTAAGGGTACTTTTCATACCGGGCAAAAGTCTTCCCTTCTTTCTTATACTCCATGCCTAATTCAAGCATCACCACATAAAATGAAAATAGGGAGTGATTGATTTTACAGGTTATCAGATAACTTCATTCTCCATTTTCAGTGACACGTTTTTTTTTTTCCACACACATGGCTTTTAGTAGTTCGAATTTGGGATAGGTATCACTATCAGTTATGAATTCCTTCTTATGAATGTCTATTATTATGTTTTCTTAGATGATTTTTCAGAAATCCTACGTATCTCTCCTTTTTTGGGCTGCATTCATCCATATCCTGCTGTTTGAGCAGTTGCATTCAACTTTATGTTGATTGATGTTTTGTTCGATATCTCATTGCAAGTTTCTTCTTTATGATCAGGGAGCACAACAAAGATAAAAAGGGATTTGTTACTAACTTGAGTTGGATGCGTAGGAGCATATCATTTTGGTGGATGTACCCATAAGCAAGAGAAAGATAATTCCTTCGTATTAGTGTTTGGCTCAATTGATATGCTGATACAATATTATCTTCCTGGTTGCATAGAAGCTTCTTCTGCAACCTCTTTATCATCTGAGATCACGAAACAAGACTCATGTGACTGGGCTTCTGGTGCTGACTTGTTGGAAATGAGTCCAGAAAAAGATAAATGTCCACTTGACGGCAGTAGAAAATCTAATTCAAAGGATGATGATCCTTGTACCTTAAACGGTCTAGATGGTTCACGACCTTCAACTTTCAGTGCCATGCCTGGAAGTTCTAAGCCCGTGGTATATCAAAGGAAAAAATTCAGAAGGAACCCTCTTGCTACTTTCTTCACTGAACCATCAGCTGAAGTTGGGCCTAGCAATGGATGTCCTTCTGAGCTTTGTTCTGAAGTCCATTCAGGAACTTTGAAGGAAGACATAGTTGCTACTGAAATATTATCTACTGCAGCTCCTGCTCTTCTTCCTGCTGAGTGTAATAGAGGGAACCTTCTATCTAATTCAAATTCTTGTGATGGTAGGCCTGAAGGGGAAGAGCAGTGCTATGAAGCAGCATCAAGAAGTGATATGCAAAGGACTTCAAATGTTTGTGTAAATGATAGCCATTCGTCATCAAAGTGTGATTTGGACTTTGGGTCTTCTTCGTTGAAGAAGGTTGTGGATGATACTGGTGAATGCTCCTCATCTGGTGCTTTATTTCCTGAAGGATGGAGTGATAATATGCCAGAAAAGGATATATGCGCAGCGATTCTTAGAGGTCATGGGTTACTTGAAAAAGTTGTGGTAACAGAGCTCCATGCATCCACTGACTCTTATACCAGTTCCAGCAACTGTTGTTTAATCTCATGTAAAGCCTGTGATTGTTCAGAAGCTACAGTGAAGATGCTAATCTGTGATAATTGTGATGATGCATATCATTTATCTTGCTGCAACCCCCGTTTAAGAATAAAGAAAGTACCTCGGGATGAGTGGTTTTGCCAAACTTGTTTGATAAAGAAGCGGAAATTACTCGAGAAATCAATTTGTAATGAGAGTTCTAGCAACTTTCCGTCTGAAGGTGAATCAGAACCTATACCTCTCATGTTGAAGGACACCTCTATATATAGAACATGTGTTCGTATTGGCAATAATTTTCAAGCTGAGGTTCCTGACTGGACAGGTCCAGTGATAGAGTATGTTCTACACATCTATTTTTTTTATTTCTGTGAATCTTCTATCGACTTAAGGATAGTGAAAATGATAACTTGCTTTAAATGGTTCGGTCACATAGGCAGATAAAACATAATGGGTTATCTCTCATCCTGTTGCTACCTTCTGCAGCAGTTTGTAGTTATCATTTTCAGTTGTTATGTCTTATAATTTAATAATATTATATATGATGGAGGAGCCCCACGTACAAGGAACTAGAGAATTTACACTAAACATGTTGCTACAAGTACTCTCCTGTCAATGCTTACTGGAAATTGCATCGCACAACAAAATTTCCACTAATCTCTGAAGGGAATTTCCTAATCCTTTAGACGTCTTCTGTTTCTTTTCTTTCCATGCTGACACACTAGCTTTGAAAGAGCTATTTCCCATGTTCCTGTTCTCCACCTCTTCTTTTTGAGCTTCCATTTTAATAGAATCTCATTGATGGTTCTTGACATCACCATTTGATACCAAACATACCATACATCTTAACCTATATGCAATAGTGCAATTGCATAGTCAAGTAGTAAGTAGTAACACCCTCTACAGGTTCTTTTACATTAGGCCGAATACATAGACAAACACCTAAACTATTTGAAGCATTTCATATAGCTACTCAAACTAAGCCTATAACCTATTGAACACTTGATATATGCCCAAACTGTACATATTAGACACATATTGCGAACATGGTACATAACCTGGGTATATATATTGAGCGCTTGAACATGTTAGAAAATGAGTTCACATGGGCTTTCTTCTTCCTTATTTATTTCTTTTCTTATTCCTCTCATCAAAATAAGACCCGTCCCATTATTTTTAATGTTAGAGCTCCACCAACCAGTGTTCAGAAATGCGTTCGCATCGTCGCATAATGCGATGATGCGGAGCGATGCGAGGCCCTCTCGCTGCGTGTGGCTGATGTGAGCCAACCTTATAGAAGCGGGCGCATCACAGGGTTATGCGAGAAGCGAGCCGATGCGAGCGCATCATGTTGATTTTATTTTTAGGGCCAATTTTAATTTAAAAAAAGAGTCGCTTCATGTTGATTTTATATTTAGGGTCAATTTTAAATTAAATTTAAAAAAAGGAGTCTACTGCTGCGACTACCACTGCTGCGATTTTCTAGGGTTAACTTTGAAGTCCACTACTGCAGCTTCTTCTTCTTCACTGCTGCGACTTCCACTGCTTTTTTCTTCTTTTTTCTGGTTTGTTTTGCTATTTTGTTGAATTGTTTTGCTATTGTGGTCTGTGTTGTTTTGTTGGTTTGTTTCGCAGCAGGTGTTTCAGTGATCAAACCTGTGATTTTGGTGTTTAATTTTAAACTTCTGCTTATATATATTGTCTTTATTAATGATTATATAGTTGTTGTTTTTTGATAAAAGTAACTTTATATTCACACCAAAAAACTCATCAGGTAAGACTGATGAGGTGGGATTTACAACCCCCTGGGGGTATCATGCAGAATCAAAACCCCAAAAAACTTTACAATTGTCCTATGAAGTCCACTAGACTCTCTACCTCCCCCACCGTATCTTGTTTACACCAAAAATACAGCAAACTCAGACTTTTCATCTTGATCTTCTGAATGTTGCTAGCTTGCCTATCATGGGATCTTTCATTCCTTTCCATCAAAAGTGACCACCAGATGCAGGTTGGAATATATTTCCACCAGTCCTCTTTTTGATCTTCTTCTTCTACCCACTCCTTCCCATTGTTTCAGCATGTCTGTAGTAGTTCTGTGCATTACCCAGCTAACCCCAAGTATACATAAGAACATGTCCCACAGATTTACAGCTGTTTTGCAGTGTAGGAATAGGTGGTTGTTAACTTCTGCCTCTTTTTCACACATATAACACCTTGAGCAAATCTGTATACCTCTTCTTTGTACCACTTCATGGGTTAAACATGCTTTTCTGATCACTAACCATGTGAAGCATGACACCTTATGAGGGACTTTGATCTTCCAGATTAGTTTCCATGGCCACTCCATTCCCATTGTTTGGTTAGAGTTCATATTCCAGTAACAAGATTTCACAGTGAAAATCCCTTTGTTGTGCAGCTTCTATATTGGACTGGACACCTGGGAATACATTCAACACCTGCAAGCGCCCTGCTACTCTACTAATCTCCCAGTCATTTAGAGCCCTCCTAAAGGTCAGGTCCCAACCTTGAGGGCTCCATATCTGTGCCACTGAAGCCATCTGTTGCAAGCTCAGAATGTATAGGTCCGGGAATAAAGTTTTCAAGTTCCTTTCTCCTATCCAGTTTTCATTGCAGAAACTAGTTTTTACCCCATCTCCAATCTTGAAAGACAAATTGGAGTTAAAAGGAGGCCATAGTCTTCTGATAGTTTTCCAAACAGAGCATCCAAAAGTTCCAGCTACTTCATTAGTGCACCAGTTATTTTGAAGTTCCAGCTACTTCATTATATAGTTGTTGTGGTCTTTTCAATTCTGTCTTACTGCTTGGATGCTCTATTTAATCTTTTTTCTTTTAAATTGCGCTTCACTTTAATGATGCGCTCGCATCGCTTCACACTTCACGTAATGCGTGATGCGGAGCTTTGTCGCTTTTTTCCGCATCACACTTCCCTGAACACTGCCACCAACTAACCAACCCTCCACCCCTCACTGACCCATTTCATCCATCAACACATGGTCCAGCTCTCTCTCTATATATATATACATACACACACACACTCTCTATAACACACGAACAGCACAACGCTACTTACACACTACACTATTTTTGGTTGCATCTATGCCGAACTCCATATTCAAAAGCCACCACCTTCAGCCGTCCTTCTGTTGGCTCCTTCCATCAGATAAGAGACAATTAAGGGAACTATTTCTCCTCTGTTTCAGATCTTTCTCCACTCCAAGCGATTGGGGTGCCACCTCTTTCACCTACAATGACAGGGAAATATTACCCATTTGTTGTGTTAGATGGTGATAAAATTTCTTCGGGTGGAGTCCTCCATTAAGTGTAAATGAATAATGCAACAGTCGTGATAGAGTGCAAAGAAGAGGGCTATTTAGCTATGATCCTTCGTGGAGATGGAGCAAATGGTATCAAAGTTGGAGAGTTGATTGCCATTACAGTTGAAGGAAGATTGTATTGCAAAATTTAGTGATTTACCAACATTCAAGTCAGATGCTATGTCTTCAAATTTGATTGGCCTTCTACCACGAAAAGGGAGAAAAAGATAGATGGAGAAGAGGAGAGGAAGAAGAAGGTGAATGCTTTTTGTTAGCTCTTCGGTGTTGGTGTTCTGGTTTCAACGGTGGAAAGATGAGAGGAGGAATTGTCTTTTAGGGATACGGAAAGATAACATGGAGTGAAGTGGGTTGAGAATAATGAGGTCTCAGGTTCACATCCTTGGAGAGACAAAAACACTAGGCAATTTCTTCCATCTGTCCAAGCCTCGGATGGAGTTACCTGTCACCTATGGTGGTAGCAGGCTTTTTCCCTTTTTTTGGATCAAAAGATCTTTTTTTTTATGGGATTTATTGGGTTTAAGAGCCACACGACTTTCTTCCATTGGCTTCTTTGCCACATCTCTGCGTGTAAAGTGCACACATTGTATTTGCTTGATTGTTTCAGTAACGTGCCTACTAAGCACAATTTGAGCACAAGTAGTTTACATGGCTTGACGAAAAATCCGGACAAGTTTAGGCGTTGTCTATGTATTCAACTTTTACATTAAGCATCATTTAACATAATTCGTCTTGCTCCTCAGATTCTTTGCTGTAATGACGGCAGAGCACAAGTAGTTTAGATGGCTTGACGAGAAATCTGGACAAGTTTAGGCGTTGTCTATGTATTCAGCCTTTACATTAAGCATCATTTAACATAATTCGTCTTCCTCAGATTCTTTGCTGTAATGACGGAACCCCAAGCCGCTCTCCATGTGAAAAAGCACTTTTCCTTCGGTGTTTTCTGAATACATCATTTTCAGTTGTCATCTGTGCTACTTTGTTTATGTTTGAACTCCTGGTTTTCTCATTTGGTCTACCTAATGAAACTCGCTATGCACAGAAAGAAATCTTTGGAGATAATTTGTTTTTAAAAAAGGAACTTTGTAATGTCTCAAAAATGTTCAAATCATGTGGTGGCATGTTTCGTGCATCTACTACTCAAAATTCTGTTGGTACTTTTTTCTCTTATCTCATAACCTATAATTCTTTACCTGCTAGTGATAGCCCCTCTTACCTAAACTTGAGTATGATTTCTTGAATGCTTGGTGGAATATTAATCCTTGGAGTTCAGCTCAAGAAAAATGGATTAGTGTTATTGGGGTTAATTATGGCATGTTCATGTTTATTTATCTCTTAATACTGTGGAAACCTTATAATGCTTACAGGTTTCATGCTTCATATGTCCTGATAAATTTACTCTAATTTATGAAAGTCTCGCATATAGGAATGCTGTTAACACTTACTGTTGTGATATTGTTATGTATTTGAGCTGTTTGTATCTTTTGAACGTGGCTGCTGCATTGGTTTTAATGATGAGATTTGATGCAGTGAGGTTGATCGTAGTGGTGAACCATTTGAAATCCCTTCAGAGAGTCTCTGCTTGCGTGTAAGTTCTACTCCTGCAATCTATCTTTTCCATACAGCTGGTTGCTCAGTTCTAGGAAAAATTATTTACAAATAACCAATTTGTATTATTCAGGAACGATCTTCTAACAAACATTTGAGGATTAGTTCTATTGGCAATTGGATTCAGTGCCGGCAGGTCATCGAAGGTTTTGGTGAATGCATGGATGGAAGTATCTGTGGAAAGTGGCGAAGGTAATGAGCTCGCCCTTTACAATTTTACTATTGAATTTTTTTGCTCCAGCTTTAGGTGTTTCAAGTGGATGCTGTTAATTTTGGACTGATGCATTGAAATGGCTTCAGCTCTCGGAAATGGACACCATTACATGTCTTGATCAGATTAATTTGCATGTTCCCTTTATTATTTTCCTCTATTAATTAGAAGGAACTCTAAAGAGGAAAAGGAAACCCCCTCAACTTGATCTCCCTCCTGAATCTTAAAGTTTTCCTCTCGACCTACGATGTAAGATCCATGAGATAAATCCATATCAGTAGCTTGATAAGAAAAGTACTGGGATCAGTGGTAAGTGAAAGTGCTTGTAGAAAGGGAAGTTCACGTATCAAGGAATCCAGGATAACTCCTATATCTTTAATTCCTTTCGCACTTCATTGTGACCATGTTATTCTGTTTTTTCCTCTCTTTTGTTTGCATGATATTCATGTTGTTTTGTTTGGGGGTGTTTTAATTTTTATCTATTCAAGATGCCCAATCTGCAACTTGGTGTTATCGTGACAGGGCCCCACTATGTGAAGTTCAAACAGATGATTGGGAGTGCTTCCGTTCTGTTCTTTGGAATCCAGCTCATGCCGATTGTACTGTACCTCAAGTATGTGAGTTTTCAGTCCAGATAGTGTTCAACATCCTATCTTCAACTGAACTCATTAACTTGCTTCATTCCTTCCCCATTACCATGCCTTGCTCTATGTTTTCTTTTCTTCCCCATTCCCAAAATGCTCAGACACTAACTTGCTTCTGTTCGAGATAGTCCTGTTGCATTTTATTTTTTTAGTTTGAAATAGTTTCTTGTTAAGATTAAGATGTTTGATTCCAAAGTTGTCGAGGTGTTTTTCAGATTTTATGCTGGCATGTGTATGTAAGAAAGATTTATATCTTTGAGTTATGTTGAAGAATCATTCAGTTGCTACTAGCTTCAGTGTTTTTAACCATCATCTTGGGGAAGATGCTTCCTGTAATAGCAAATGTGGGCATTATCCCTCTTTTAGGCTAGTATATTTCAAATGTTTTATTATTTTGCACCTGTCTTCTCATTTCCCTAAAAGATGGAGGTTTATACTGAAACATATGGAGTAATATTTAACTAAACTTTGGGTGTGGACTCTTATATGTATGGAATGACGAAACCTTTGATACTCTGAATGATTTTTTCTAGAAGTCGATGGAGTACATGTGGATTGAAGATCATGTGCCATAACATTGATATGATTGCATTGCTGCTTGCTTTTACTGATCTTTGGGTTTTTCATTTGCCATATTACCCATCTCATTGAAATCCATCCTTATTAATGTCTTAAATTGTTTTTCTGATTGTTGTTCTTTGTCTCTCACCCTGGCTCAGGAACTAGAGACGGAGGAAGTTCTGAAGCAGTTGAAGTATATAGAGATGGTATATCAGCAAACCTTATTACAGCACTCTTTTCCTGTTTTGATAAAGAAATGAGTTCACTTATGTACTTTATTTAGCAAGAGGTGTAGGTAATAAATACTCCCTCCGTTTCACTTTGTTCTTCTAACTTTACTTTTTAATCTGTTTAAAAAAAGAAGGCCTCTTTCCTTTTTTTTTGGCAACTCTCTAATTCCAACTTTCCATATGATATGTTTAAGACCACAAGATTAAAGGACATTGGGGTACATTCTACATATCTTTAGTTTAAAACCACAAGATTCAAAAGTTTTCTGTACCTTTTTTTTTTTTTGAAACTGGTAATGTTAAGTCTTTTTTACTTTCTTAAACTCCATACCAAGTCAAAACCAGTCAAACAAATTGAAACGAAGGGAGTAATATATTACACAAGATCGACCCCATCAGCCAAATTGTATATACGACTAGAAAATTTCTGTTTCTGGTGTGTTACATCTAAAATCGAAAAACTCATTTCTAGTTCAGTTATATTTCTCAACTATATTTGTTACATTAACTGTTTAGTAAATGAGCTAATGCAAAGTCACAGCACTTCTCTATTTCTTTTGTACTCGATGGGGTTTCTTCAAGCTATAGTTTTTGTATTCTGCTGTCTCTGCCTCTTATACCCCGAGGTGTTCCTTTTGTTATTAAATTAGTTTTCTAGTTGAAGAAGATATATCTAAACTTCCTTTGGTGATTGCATTAGATACTATCCATCTTTTCCTTTTTCTCTTTTAGTGGAGTAAGTCTTATTCTCCAATGACTGCCTCCCTGTGCACAAATGGAACCCAGCAGGATTCTGGCTCCTCTTCGCTATTTGACAACTCAAATTGAGATGTGCTGTAGTAACCTACTTGTGCAGAGTCTCCATTTACTACTTCTATTGTACAACACAAACAGCAAAGAGAAACAATGATTTAGGTTTTGCATTATATGGTTTCATTGGTTAGCATGCCCAAAGACGAGAGATATGTGTGTCATCATTAAGGAAAGATTCTTATATTAACAACTTTTTAGTTTAGTTTTATTTACTAAGTTTGTTCCTTTATGAACAGATTATCTAGATTGTCAACAAAAGGGGGAGCCCTTTGAAGTAGTGAATTAGTGGTGGTGGATCCTTGTCCTACAAATGATCTGTGTCATTTTCCCTTATAATTGTTATTCTATGTACATTGTATTACTTTCTAGGCCAACTTATGAAGATATAGAATATTGAATTTAGTGTTGTTCCTTCCGTTTAGTTGAAACCCCGGCTGGCAGTTAAGAGGCGCAAATTGGATCAAACCTCAGGTGCTGGCTCACGGTTCTTGACAGAAAAGCGAATTGAGAAGACATAGGCTTCTTGTACGGAAATGTTCATCTTGTACATTAAGCATACGAATTTTGGACAATTGGATTTGTATTACATGAAATTCTCAGCACAGTACACTGATGTAATTGCTTCAGAAACATAATTGTACAATGTAGAAGGTGCAATGAATCAGCTGCAACTCGATTGGATCTTTCCTGTCACTTCGTCTCTTAGTCCATCTGTCTCTTCTCTTTTATGGGGCATTTCTTTTTTGCATTGTCAGGGCTGATAAATTATTTCACTTTCTTCATCCTTATGTCACATCTCTGTAATGCGCTGATGAGCTTGTGAGACCCTGATTTAGTCATTGCAGAACAGAGAGCAGGTGTGACAATAAGGGACGGGAATTTGTACTTGTGATGACTTTGTGTTGGTGCATTTATGTTTCTATTTTGTTGAATAGCAGTTTTGGCATCTCTGTCACTCTCTCAGGTTAAAAGGAACTTATGGTTCTGCCCTGTATCCTAACAAAGGGTTCGATCCAATTTGGACACAAGTTGGCCTTAGTGATATGAAGGTGCCGAGTGAGAGGGCGGTCTTTCAACGAATAAAAGTTACTTTAGAGGTAGCATGTTGTGATGCTTTTCCCCCCAAAGCTCACATCGATGGGGTGGTTTGGTGATTTTATCATCTATAACATTTATCCATTCTGCAAGTCCAATCAGCCAATTCACCGAGTTAACTCTTGACTAAACTACAGTGTGTTCATGAAAAGCATACACGAGATAAGAAATACAATGTTCTCACCATGATTTCGAATAGCGATCCCAAGCAGAAGAGCTTGTAGAGTCCAAAATTTGCGCGTGCGCGGGGGTTGGGGGGGGTGGGGGGGGGGGGGGGGGAAGGGGGAAGGGTTGGTTATTACTTATTAGCATTTGGTTCCTGAATGAGTAAAGGATAGTGATCATATGTCTTGATGGCCAATTTTAACCTGTCGGGCATTTTGTTTCACCATGATCTAATATATCCTTGTGGTCCGGTCCTTCCCCGAATCCCACAGATAGCGGGAAGTTTTACTCTTCTTTTTCAGTAAAATTGAGTCCAACTATTATATTGATCACACCAAACATAGCCTTAGAGGCTCTTCACAGGGCGGTAGAATAGAAGTCTCACTACTAGCTTTTGTTGTTTACTTGCTATTAAGGTATATTTTCCGGAGTAAAAAGGACGCAGAAGAAAATCACAAAAAAACAAAACCAAGAATGATGAATGACAGTGGAAGATAAGAGTTGGTATTGAGTATTCTTCACTCACTTGGTGGGGCAAATGAAAGGGAATTTCATCAAACGAGCTGTCTTTTGAAAGGAGAGCCAAATTTTAATCATCCCACTCAAGTTGGAAAAATAAAAAGACAATTAACACATTGAACTTGGCCCTTTTGCTCTAATAGTAGGCAACATGTCAACATTGTATCTGGATTAGACTAGACAGAATTCCTTCGCTTTTTCACGTACAACCATTCAAACCAGAGATTGAAGCAGCGCTTGCTCGATAAGACAGGACATACACTTCATGTTGTTCTTACATAATGCAATTGGAGTAGAATCATTTTTCCTTGATAGGTTTTAAAATTCATAATCCTCCAAGAAGACAGAGATTAACCCGGATCCCAAAATTGAAGTCAAGAAGACAATTGTGTTACTGTTACCCATTTCTGAAAACAAATTCCTACAGCTAAAGATTTTTGATGAATACATCAACAGTCACTTAAATTTACACTCAAAACTATTATCTATTCCAATTAAGCATCTCGGTACCTACTAGAATGTTCCTATTAAACACTTTGTCCTCAAATTTTGGAAAAGCTTTAGCGCTTGCTCTTAAATGTCAATTACATATATAAGTTAACTATTTAATGTCACCTCCTTTAGTTATATACATTAGCCTCAATAGGTTATAAAACATTTATCATGTGCTCAATTGGCAGTCCATTCTGCAGCTAAATATTCTTAGACACCATAAGAGTCATGATCTAAAAAGTAAGTGGAGCTTTTAGAGCCCTTATAGAACCTCATAAAAACATTACATTATACTACAACTATGAATCTCAAAATTATAAACTACAACACAAAAAGGTAAACTGTATTATGACCAGCTCTTTATCCCACATCAATCATAGCCACTTCCTTCAATATAAGACAAAATGCAGCAAAGAAATTTGGACATATAACTGCTTGAGAGGAAATGTGCCATCAAACAAGATATTTTCCCACTGAAATAGAAGTGAAATATACATTACATCTCAATTCATCAACTTAGTGGCATTTTTCTCAAACATGAAGTACATACAATAATAAAAGAATCATTAAATCCTAAGCAATAAGGATTCAGCAGGAAAAAGATTGAAGTCCAATCTGAATAAAAGAATATATCATGAAGGTATTACCAAGCTCTTCACATCCTCCATTCTAAGCTCTTTCTGCTTAATGAGTAATGTCAAAGCTGATTGAGGTTATCGTGAAGACCTCACAAACACATGTGACAAAAATGGAAAGAATTCAGACCATAACGGTCAAGACATTACAATCAACTGTCTATTGTTTTGGTTTTCACCTTCCTTGTTGACTGACGAATTGCGAAAAATCATCTACTCCAGTAGCCATGGCATCTGTAGTGCCACTGGTACTAGGTGCAGATTCACCCACGACTTTGTTTTTTGATTCAACATGACTCTGCTCTTCAGAATTTTCAGTTCCACTTTCCTCAACAGTCTCTAGAACACGAATATCAGAAGCAGTGTCTTCCCCTGCATTCTTCCGCAGCCAAGCCTCATGAAGTTGCAAAACATATTCCAGGTGCCATAGGACTTCTCCCATTGTTGGTCTGCTCTTTCCCTCATCTGCTAGACATTTTTCAGCTATTTCTCCAAATTTCATCAATGATTCTGTGGAATATTGTCCTGCGAGTTGTGGGTCGATGATGGTTTCAAGGGATCTTTTACGTTGAAACTGCATTGCCCATTCTGCAAGATTGATCTGATCTTTCGGTAAGCTTGGATTTATAACAGGACGAGCACATATAGCTTCAATCAGTACAACCCCAAAGGAGTAAACATCAGATTTCTCAGTCAACTGCTGCCGCCTGAAATACTCAGGATCCAGATAACCAAAACTTCCTTTCACTGCTGTACTGACATGAGTATGCTCCAAAGAAGGGCCAGTTTTAGACAGCCCAAAATCCGCCATTTTTGCCACAAAATTCTCGTCTAACAATATGTTGGTTGTCTTGACATCCCTATGGATGATTCCCCGTTCTGATCCTGTGTGAAGGTAATGCAGACCACGAGCTGAACCAATGCACACCTCTAATCTTTGCTTCCAGCTTAGGGATGGTAGACCACTGCCAAAGAGATGACTCCTGAGTGTTCCATTGGCCATGTACTCATAGACCAAAATCATTTCATTCTGTTCATCACAGAAACCTATCATGGAGACCAAATGCCTGTGCCTTAGCTTAGAAAGCATTTCAATTTCCGTTTCAAATTCTTTCAGACCTTGCTGGGATTGAGGATTGGCTCGCTTGATTGCAGCAAGGGTGCCATCGTCGAGCTCTGCTTTGAAAACCTTACCAAATCCTCCAATTCCAATAACTAAGCTTTCATCAAAGTTCTTTGTGGCTGCTTTAATCTCTGCTAGAGTAAACCGCCTTCCAGATCTTAGAGTTCCAAGACTTTGATATTGTATTGATCCCTTACCATTACCAGTGCCGGTCACAGCAGCTCCATGAAGGAATAAAGGCCTCCATCCAGGCGAGTTTTTCTTTGTGTCATCTTTGCTACTCCGCCTTCTACATAGCCATATAATAAAAATGACTAAACCTGCAAGAAAGATAATGGATGCAATACCTGCTCCAATTCCTACCCACAGGATTAAACGTTTTGAAGTTGATTTTTCTGGAACATCCTCATATTTCTGTACATAGGCAAGGTTACCATTGCGACTCAACTTGAAAACCTCCAAACCATTCAAAAGAGCATCAGTGCCTGCAGAACCAGTTGTTGTATCTGGACCAAGTTGAACCCAGAGACTGCTGCTTTTCGAGGACATCGCGTCAAAGTAATCCTCATGGTATGCTTTGTTCATTCCCCCAGCTCGTGAGAAAATGTCGTAGTTGTCTGCTGCAGTTTTGTTATTTATATATATTTTGAAGATCCTTTGATTTGGTTTATTATAGTCAAACTCACAGAAATGTAAGCGGATTACATAATCAAAATCTGGATCCACATCCAATTTCCACGACATATTCAACCGCTTCTCCATGACATCTGTGTTGCTCATAATTCTTGCTGTTTCATACACAAGAAGAGGAGCAACAGAGGTGTCATTTGGGGAAGCATAGGTAATGTTGGAATGGTTTTTGGCTTCTGCACCTGCATCTGCGATTATCATATAGCTTGAATCCGCCTCCCACTTCCTCCTGAACCCTGAATCTTGAGTGGATTTAATTGCTGAACCACCAATGTTCAACCGGTACATAGTTTGAATCCCTCGTTTACTCAAATTTAAAGAACTGTTAGCGCCATTGCCACCAACTTTACTGATAGAGTCGACAAATAGCTTATCAATCACCGGGATGATCTCAATGGCATTAACAAATCCAAAAGAATCCTTTTTTGGAATAAACTCAAGCACAAAGACATCAATATCAGAAGTCACAAAATACTCCTTCACCAATGAGAAGATACTGGAGTTGCCTCCGGAACCTTGCAGGAGAGAGTTCTTGTGCAAAATCTCACCAGCAACATTAAACTCCGAAACCAACTTCAAACCATTTGCAGCAACAGCAAAGTAAGACTCATTCGCATTGCGATTCCCAAATGTGAAGGGATAGAAATGGAGCCTAAGGAAATAACTACCAGGTCCTCCTTTGAAACTATAGTTAAAACTTTCAGAAAAAAATCTAGCAGATCTGTAAAGTGGCTCATAAGATGGATCACCATTAAATGAGTCAGTAGATGCCTCAACACCTGGTGAACTCAAAGTGACATTACCACCAGGAGCAGAATCACCTATCCATTTACTACCATCCACATTGACACTTGAATTTGTGCCACAATTTACCAGAAAAGTCTTTGTTTGAGCTTCACCAAATTCAACAAACACCACTAATACCAAAAAAAGAACAAATATGCCAAACACCTCCCTACCTTTGGCTTTCATAACTCCCCCCAAGTTTCTTCCTTTTTGATACTATCTACACACTTTCAAGTTCAATCTCAAAAACTGAAAACCCCACCAATCAAAATTTTCAGACAAGAAAAAACCTTAACTTGCAAACACTTCAATCAATTTCTATCCCCCAAACAAAAACAATCTATATATCTTGTACAGCACAGAATCAAGATTTAAGCATAAACATCAAAAGAATGCCTTAATCAATCTCTCATAGGAAACTCAGAAAGCTTCAACAATATGTGAAAATAACCAATCCCCACAAGAATATATCTTCAAAATGAACAGTCCAGTACAAAAAAAAAAAAAAAAAAAAAAAGATCAGCAAACAGATCTGAAATCAAGAAAATGGTCAAAAGCTTGATTCTTGAAAACAACAATAAGCCAAAAAAAAAAACAATTTTCAAGAATGTGACAAATTGAGTCTAAAAACAGATTACCTAAAAATGGTGAATATTGGAAAAAGAGCTTAATATTATTTATTTTTTGTTGATAAAATTGAGGAGAGAAGGAGGAACATGGGTAGGCTGGAGTTGTTTGAAACAGACTGGAAATAATCATATATTGCACTGTCTTCTTTTTGGTTTTTGTTTATAGAAATGGCCTCTCAGCTCAACACCATGTCTGTATTATTTTATTACTCCATCAGTATTTGTTGTAACTGCTGTAACAGCCATTTGTTGTAAGCTTATAACTACAGATTTATTTATTTGGCATTACTCTTAGTTTAATTAATTTGCCGTATTCTTTTTGAAATCGCACACAATAGTAGGGGTGGCATGGTATAATACGGCATTGAAAATTTCGATTCGACAATTTTGATTTTCAGTTAATAAAAATAATATATTATTATTATATAAATTTATTTAGTATTTTATGATATGATGAGTTGATAATCTTATTCAATTTTGACATACATTATTTATATAATAGAGACTTATATTTTTGAATTTTTAAGAAACATCTCAATTATATCATAATATGTAAAAATATTCAAAAGAAATTAATATAAGTAATTCCCTTCGTCAATCAATTACACAAAGGACATTTCAATTAAGATAGAATAGTGAAAATTCTAATGTTTAAACAATTAGTTATACACTAAAATATTAAATTATATATTTTTTAGTATCATAATAATATGAATTATACACGTAACTATACACTTCATACAATAGTCAATAGTTCAGTATTCTTTTACAAATATCACATACCAAACAAAACATTAAAAAATTTTAAAATGCATATCAAATATCATAAATTTGAAATCATAGTATCAAAATTTTCAATTTCGATATGAAATTTGGTATCTAGCTAGCACAATGCTCACCACTATATGATGCTAATTATTTTTTTGGCAGGATTTCTATTTAAATAATTAAATAAACTAATTACTCCTCTCGTCTCAAAATATTATTCATCTTTATTAAACATAATTTTTTCAAAATATTAATTATTTTAAAAATTCAAGATAAAGTTTTTTTCTCATTTTACGTTAGTAATAATTATTCTTAAAAATTATAAACACCTTGATTATAATGTATAAATAAAGCAAATATAAGGAAATTATATCTTAAGATATAAATAAATCATACAATCAATCACTATTTTTTAAAAGGACGTGATGAAAAATACCATATTTTTGCAAATGAAACGAGAACCTCGACTGGACCATCTATTGTTGTTGTAATTTTTTTTCTTTTTTGTCCTTTGAGAATATTTATTATTCTACTCAGATGTGACAGTTCTCTTCGAAACAACTTGCATTTTAACACGGCAATTTTTTGTCTCTTTGTGGAAAAAAAAGGGGGGGGGAATTTGAATTTGCATACTATATGAAATTATTTAATTTCATCTTCTGTCATTTCTTTGGTTTTATAAAAAATAGGAATAAAATTTTCATATATCCTACCTTATTTAGATTTTCACTTATAAAATTACATGTTATTATCGTTGTTGTACGTCATTAGTTTGATCCCCATTTGTATTATTTTGTATGTGTTCTTCTCACTAATAGAAATTTAGCATGAAATATAAATATTTCATGTTTCTAAATTATTCAGAAAATTAAAAAGGTTATCTCTATCACTCGACTTTTAACTATAATCTAATTGCTCGTAGAATAAAGTACTTCAGGAGTTAAAAGGCAAATATAGTACACTTTCCTAAATACAAAAGTAAGACAGACAAAAATTTAACAAAAACAAAGTTGCCTAACTTTGAATAACACAATACTAAGCTAGCGTTTGACAGAGATTCTCAAATAGTTTTGGCAAGTTATTTTTAGATAAAGATTTTAGTGAAATTTCATCATGTATTTAGTTATAGTATTTAGAAAACATATTTCACTTGTAAAAATTTCAACAAAAATAAAATTTAGCCCAAATACTAATTTTTTCTTGTATTTGGGAATTTAAATTATTTGTCAAATAATGACAAATTGTATAATCAAATATATTTGCCAAGTTTTTTCCCAAAAACAATTTGAAAAATCTATGGCCAAACGAGTACTAAGAAAGAGGTTACGTTATTAAGTAAGACTTCAAAATTGTTGAGTTTTTTCGAAAAATATTGTTTATTAGTTGTTAGTGTAAGGGTTTTTACTCTGATTTTCTTACCAAATTTAAGATTTATCTTTCTTGGAAGGAAAATAAAAGTAATACCATAATTACTTTTACTTTTCCTAAAAGAAAAATATAAAACTCTTCCATATTTGGCGCTAACCTCTTTCTTGGAGGAAAGGTTTTGAACCTTTATAAATAGAAGACCTCCCTTCTCATATCACAACACAATAGCATCCACAATGTAGTCGTTTCGAGAGTCTTGTTTATGGGTAGATTTTTCTCTCTAATAGTTTCTATTCTTTTTCAATATTAGGTTTTCATATGTAAGTCAATTGGTCAAATCATATAATAATATGTCTTTTAGTATATTTTGTTTTATCGTCTAAATTATGGCCTCTTTGATTTGCAACTAATAGCTTCCGCGTGATGCTCTACCAATTTCGAACCCAATAGTTAGGTGTCGCACTAACAATATATGACTCGACAATCAATGAATTGAGCTGAAAATGATGAGAATCTTAAGTAGTATTCGATATTTCTTCTTTATTCCATTTTTTTCTGCATGAAATTATCTGATAGTTATTACTGATGGGAGGTGACAAATATCTCGTAAAATTGATTGAGGTGTATTAGGAGGTGACAAACATTCCATAGAATTAATCACAATGCGATCAAGTTGACCGAACACCACAATCATAAAAAAAATTATTAGATATCGTACCAAGGATATGACTTAGTAGTCAATGAACTAGGTTGAGAATCATGAGATTTCACGTATTAGATAACTTTTTTTCATTTATTCGAACTTCGATTGACAGAATTGTCTAAAGTTGTTAGTGGTGAAAATTGACAAATATTTCATAAAACTAATCGAGATACATTAAAAAAGAACATCCATCTCATAAAATTGATTGAGATATGATCAAAGTAAAAGACAATTTTAGAGTAACTTGTAAAGTTATTAGCACGTAGTCAAAGGTTATGGGTTCAAGTTATAAATATAATCTCTGATAAAAATACAAGATAAAGTGAGTATAATAAATTCTTATGGTTCAACTCCTTCACAAATTTCATATACAACGGAAGCTTTACTGCACCGAACTATCGTATTTTCTTTTTTTAGGTGTGATCAAGACACAACAATTATATATATATATAAAAAAATTGTTTGGTGTGGATAGGGAGAGAATATGGACCTCCATGATTTGGTTGGATTTTGCGGTGGTCACATGGCCATGTCTAGAAAATAAACAAAACTCCAAAAATAGCCCTCTGTTTTTCACAATTATATAAAATAGTAAAATCTCCTGTCTTTTTGAGACTCCGTACCTCAGAGTACCACTGAAATTAGTTGGTCAGTATGATAGCTGTAAAACAAGAATAAAATTAAAAGAAACAATAATTGTTGGTACCAACTTTTAATTTATAAAAAAAAAAAAAAAAAGGAGGAAAGAGTTGAACCAATTTAAAATTTATATTTGACTGCCATATTTATATTGAAACATTTTCTTAGGAACTTTTAGGATTTGAAAGTATTTGTTTTGGAAAATAGTTATGCTATGAAACATCACTAAAGTTTTCTAAAATATTTTAAGGACTTTCACATAAGTGAAAGGTAATAATAGAGATTAAAACAGTAAGACAACCTAAATCAATTTGTTTTAACTTGATTTCTAAGTGGAAAGCACAACTAAACATTAATAAATGAAAAAAAGAAGGATAAAGTAAACATTTATCCGCATTTGGTGTTGCCACCTAGAATATATCATGAATGAATATTTGTTTAGGTTAATAGCATGTTTTGGCCCTAAATTAAGAGTAAATTTTTATTTTAGCTTTTGTGATATCTTACCAAGACATATAACCTTCACTTAGTTGAAATATGTACCTTTTATTTTCTTTGCTTGAAAATATTCAGAATTTATCATAATTATTAACGGTTTTATTAGTTAATTTCATATTTTATGTTAAGCCTGCATTGTTACTTCATATTTTATAGTAATATAGCTTAAACATAATCCAAATATAACATATACTTCTTGCTAGAACAACACGCCATAATTATTTGAAGGTTAAATATACCTAGTTAAATATCACATGAATTTAAAACAACTAGACAATAACTAAAGGACCAAATTAAAGTACTATTATTCCTAATCACTTACAGTTTGGACAACTTTCATTTTAAATACAGAGTGCTCCCTTTGTTTCAAACAGTATGACCTATGTTTCTTTTTAGTCTGTTTAAAAAAGAATGACCTCTTTCTTTTTTTGACAATACTTTAATCTTAATTTTTCATGTGGCCTGGTTAAGACCACAAGATTAAAGGATATTTTGGTACATTTGACAAGATTCAATAGTTTTCTTTATTTTCTTAAATTTCGTGTCAAGTAAAAATAGGTCATTCTTTTTTAAATAAGAGGAGTATTATTTTTTTCAACTTCAATTATTTAATTATACTTACAACTATTAGCATTTTCTTTTTATATATTTGCAAATTGAGTCACAAACACAAATTGGGCCTACTCTAGGCAGTCTAACATATATAGTTGGACCCCAATCACATATATTGTGGACGATTTGACAATTTACTAACAATAATCATAGAAGCTACTGTTGCAATGGATAACTATTTTCAATGTGAAGAAACAGAGAAAGATCCCCCATCATGCATATTAAGTACTCCTATTATTCTTTGGTTAAGTGGTGAATATTTTTAACATGAGCTACGTAGTTACATAGTTGGTACATAGGTGCATATGCACCATTATAATACTAGCTATTACACTATACCATGTCCCAATTGTTATAATGTATCTTTCCTTTTTGAGCAGTACGTACTAGTTGATTTTGCTAAAACAAGATGCCCAACAGGAGTCAGGAATTTAGTTTTCCAATTGACAAGCTTATTCTTCCTGTTGTCCACAATGTATTGGAAATCAACGGGTTTTCGGATACCATTTGAAATAGAAAAACCAAGATAATTTATCCAAAGATGTTACGAGCCTTAATGTTCATAAGATCCTTAACAGTTTTACCAATGTCGTCGTGACATTTATTAGAAAGAAGCACATTAGCTTAGATGTTTTATTGATGTTTTGGCCAGAAAGAAGACAAAAAATAGGATAAACAGTGGTGAATAGTGCAAATAGATTTCGTGTTAGCTGTAGTAGTAAGGATTAGGTCATCCGCGAAAAAAAGATGTGAAAATTGATGCAAAAAATAGGATAAATAATGGTGAATAGTGCTAATAGATTTCGTGTTAGCTGTAGTCGTAAGGATTAGGTCATCCGCGAAAAAAAGATGTGAAAATTGAGGACCACTTTTGTATTCTAACGGGGAATTCAAGAAAAATACGAAATGCCAAAATTGGAGTTTGAATCTTGATGTAAAATAATTTTGGAACCACATTTAGTACCATTGTACAAGAACCTCTGTAGGACTAAAATGGAGTACTTGGAATGTAAGTTTAGCAATTTGACGCACGAGACAGAGGGGGTTAGTGAAGCTGGAGTCTCAGGCCATTCAGAAGAGGGGGAATTTCAAGTATCTAGGGTCTATGATTCAGGGGAATGACGACATTGACGAGGATGTCTCGCTCCGTATTGGTGCAGGGTGGTTGAAATGGAGGCTCGCTTCGGGAGTTCTGTGTGATAAGAAGGTGCCTCTGAAGCTCAAAGGTAAGTTGTACAGAGGGGTCGTCCGTCCGGCCATGTTATATGGGGCGGAGTGTTGGCCAGTTAAAAACTCCCACATCCAAAAGTTGAAGGTAGCGGAGATGAGGATGTTGCGATGGATGTGTGGACTTACCAGGAAAGATAAGGTTAGAAACGAGATTATTCAAGAAAAGTTGGGAGTGGCTTCGGTGGAGGATAAGATGCGGGAGGTGAGGTTGCGTTGGTTCGGACATGTGACGAGGAGGTGCACGGATGCTCCAGTACGGAGGTGTGAAAGGTTGGTTGTGGATGGTTTGAGGCGGGATAGAGGTAGGCCGAAGAAATATTGGATGGAGGTAATTAGGCATGACATGGTGCAGTTACAACTTACAGAGGACAGACCCTTGATAGGAAGATGTGGAGGTCGCGTATTAGGGTAGAGGGTTAGGGGGTAGGAAGGAGTCCATATTGTGTAGGAAGGAATATTTATGTGTATCAGTGCCTGTTGTTTCTTGGGCATATTCTTGTTAGTGTTGTTTTGGAGATGTTTGTAACCCTGAATAAATAGTCTATAGTGCTACTTTGTGGGTGTCTTGTCTATTCCCGTATATAGTGATGTGTTATCTCTTCTTCTTGTTTGTTTCTATGACTTTTGTTTGATTGTTATCTGTTCTAAGCTGGGGATCTATCGGAAACAGCCTCTCTACTTCATCTCAGGTAGTAGTATGGACTGCGTACACTTTACCCTCCCCAGACCCCACCTGGTGGGAATACACTGGGTATGTTGTTGTTGTACAAGAACCTTTCTTATTAGAATTCAACAATTTATGCATTATGTATACATAATTTTCTTAATTTTATTTTTAACCTCATTTGCGTTCCTATGATTTTTTTTTTTTTTTTTTGACCAAATTCAAATATTATTATAGTTGTATAACAACTAGTATGTAGAAAAATCTAAGTATCTCGATACCAATGATGCTGTTATAGAAGATTTGAGTGTATTAATGTTTTATTTGTACTTTTGTATATCAAATGATCCAAAAAAGGTACTCCCTTAGTACCATTTATGTGACATTGTTTGACTTGATATGATATTTTAGAAAGAAAAAAAAAAGACTTTTAAAATTTGTGGTTTAAAATAATTTTTAAATATTTATGTGGTTATAAATCATTTCACTAAAAATAAAAAAAAAAATTTAAAGATAATTTTTTTTAATTATACTAAAGTGATATTTTTTTTAAACGGATTAAAAAAAAAATTGCACGTAGAATGGCACAGAAGGAGCATATTTTTTTTTCTTGAACACATTATTTGAAGTGTGATATGCTGCCATAATTGGTGACAACCCTTATGTAGAGTTTCAGATTCCTATCCAAACAAATAGACAAGTTTCAGCGTCATTTTAGCAAATATATTACGTACATATTATAATTAATACTTCTATTAAAGTCACTTCGAAATGACAAGACATCTCATTTATGTATATGACCCTGGATTTTCCGACAACAATATAATCTTTGATAGAAAATTTTGTTCTGGAATTTTTGCTTTTCATTTAATTCACTGTCTCAACATATATATATATTTTAAAATTTTAAATTTGATGCGGGCACCGTCAAACCAAAATGAATGGGTTAAAATTGGGTCCGAATTATTAACAGAGACTCTAGAGATGTATATAATCAGTAGCGAAGCCAAGAATTTGATAAGGATGTGTTAATTTTCTTCTCAATAATATTAAAGTTATACACTCATAATAACTAGTAATATTTTAATCTTCGTACAATATAAAATTTTTCAGCGAAGAGTGTGCACCAAACCATTGCTTTGTCTAAGATGGCTCTGCCCATGTATATAACAACTGAAATATTTATAAAATAAAATTAGTCACATTCTTTGTATTAATTCCAACTTCATAAGGCAGCTGTTATTAAACAATAGATGTTCCAAGAAACTTTATTAGATTGATAAATTCGAAAAATATATATAGAATGGTTGAAAAAAAGGTAATCTTATACTCTATCCGTTTCAAACAAAATGACCTAGTTTGACTGGGCACGAAATTTAAGAAAATAAAAAAAACTTTTGAATTTTGTAGTCCTAAATTAAAGTTATGGCAAATGTATCAAGCCCTTGAATCTTGTGGTCTTAAAAACATGTCACGTGGAAAGTTAAAATTAAAGCATTGCAAAAAAAAAAAAGTCATTCTTTTTTAAAATAATTAAAAAGAAAAGTAGATCATTTTTTTTTTAAACGGAGGGAGTACTTTATACTTGCAATTAATCCTACAATATAAAATGAAACTGAACATGATCACATGCCTTATTTGGGCCTTAGAGTAAGCAAATATTAGGCAGAGTCTAAAATAGAAGAAAAACACTAATGTGAGTTTGGGCTTAATGTTATCTTGAACATATTTCAATAGAAAATTATTGGAAGACTTGCTTAAATTTCAACCAGTTTTCACCTGATTATTCCCTATTTCTACTTTTATTAAAATTATAAAAGATTTCTTATTTTGCCATTTTTGGATACATAACTAACCTCCCGATACATCCATTTTCGATATACTTGGTGAGAAATTTTTGCGTTTAAAAAGGAAAAGTAACAGAAATCTATTTAATTAATGGAGCAAATCACGCGACTTTCGTTAAAAAAAATTCAGAGGATCCCCATAATTACTTAATCAGTTCAAAATTTGAAATTCAAAAAAAGATCACAATTCTTCAAGCAACAACAAGCTTCTTCTTTCTTCTCTGTTTTTTCTGCTACTCAATTTTTTTTCCCCGGTAAGATACATAATGAATATCTCTATGTTGTCAAGATACATAATGCAACATGATGCATACCGTGCATTGAAATACATAAAAATGTAACAGTTAGTGATCAACTTGATTAGTAATCACTTAATGTATCAGTATACTAATATTGATTGAGATACATCCATTATTGAAGCTATTAGGTTGAGATACATAATACTGTAATTTATTAAAGAAAGATACATAATTAAAATTGTGTCTCATGCGTGGAACTGATTTAAATTATGTATCTCCACACCAAATTTTATGTATCTCACAATTTTTTTAATCCGATACATATATCTATTTATGAATTTCTGAACTCCAGAATTTCCCATGGCTTGAACTGTCTTGTACGCCGCCGTGGATTCAAGATCTGATGGTGAAAATTTGAGAACTGATTCGAGATCTGTATATGAATTTTGTACGAATCATTCGAGATCTGTATATACATTTGAGATCGTGATTGATTGTGGAAGGCGTTTTGGTTGCGACGTGGTTGGTCAGAGCTCGTGATTGCTGGATCTGTGAACTCGTTTTATCGTGGACGAACTCACTGTTGTGTTGGTTGGTTTGAGCTATTATATTGAGATATTTTTCTTTGAAGATGAAGATGAAAAATTTGAGGATGAAGTTGAGAAAGATGAGTCAATGGATGATGCTAAGGAGTTGTCGGTTAGAGAAGAGAAAGTCAATAAAGAAGATGATGACGAGGAGGAGGAGGAAGGAAAATTGGGCATGGGTTTTCGAATTCTCATTTTTAATGATTTTTTATTTTTTGGGGATGAAGAAGTGGAAATGGAGAAATTTGTGGTTTTTTTGGAGAATAGGGGAAGGTGAAGGGGTGTGTGAATAATGTTTCAAGATGGAGGGGGATTATATTGGGATTTGAGGTTTTACTATTTTTTTTTTTTATTATTATATTGAGATATTTTTCTTTGTGATATTTTTTGACTTGGGATTTGGGATAATGTATCTGATGGTTTAAAGAGAGAAAGTAAAAGAAGGAATTATGTAATTAATTTAAGTGGTTGGGACTTTAAGAGAATATGATAACTTAAGTCGCTGTATTATGTAATTTATCCAAAATTATTCTAGGTATACTTTTAAGAAGGTTTATTGAACGTTATAACTCTACTTTTTCATAATTATAAAAGTAAGTATTTAATTACAAGTTGTAGCAGTTTCTGATAATTTATACTGATATTTTAATTTTTATCCTTTTTTTATTCCTTATCTCTCCTAAATTAATGCATGGGATAATTATTAAAAGAGTAAAAAATGGGCAAAAAGATTTACTAAACTGATTCCTATATGTTACTAATTATTGAATGGAGTAAAAAATGAAAAAAAGAATAATTCTTCTGATTTTTTCGCTCTTTTACTCTTCTCCATCTCTCTTCTTTCAACTCCTCTCTTATTTACTTCTCTTCTTTATACTCTTTTTAATCTTCTCCAAGAATATACATGCATTTGCAATCTCATAAAGATTTTATGAATTTTGTGGTTTTTTACTTTTTGATTTTTCTGTCGATTTTATATCTTGTTTCATATTGATTTTTATCGAACTTCTATTGGTATTTTTTACATGAAAAAAATCATGTCTTCTAATTCGAAGCTTGATTGTACTATCATATGTAAGAACAAGTTTGATTCTACACTCATACGTAAGAAATCGAGATTTGCAGATGGAAGTAGCTCTATTTTGCACTCAATATTCAGTTTCGATTTGGGTTGTTTTACCCAATTTCCAGTGAAGTCAATTTTCAACGCAGAAAGTGACACCTCGTCTAATAAAAGTAATGTTTCAAAAGTTGTAATCCAAGCCTCGTCTAAGAGAAGTGATATTTCAAAAGTTGTATTTCAAGGTGAATCTTTAAAAGACAATAAAAGAAAAACTTATTGGGTGTGTTTTTATTTTTATATTTTTGGATTTGAAATTTACATAGAAACTGTTGTATCTTAATTTTTTAATTATTTTTACATGTTAATATGCAAGAAATTTGTATATGTTTAAGTGTATAAATTTTGTATAAAATATGGTACATTTAACTAGTTTAAGTTTGTTTTTATTTTTTAGGTGTCTGAAATTTGTATATAAACTGATTTTAGCCTCATTTTTTTTTACATTATTTGTATGTAAGAAATTTGAATACAAACTGGTATGAGTCATGAATGCGAAGTTGTTCACTGAATTTACCATTTTATTACAAAAATAAAAAAAAATTATGAATACATACAAACATATTTTATTTATGGATAGTGTCTAAAATATGATAAATTTAACTAGTTTAGGTGCATTTTTATTTTTTAGGTGTCTGAAATTTGTATATAAACTGATTTTATCTTCATTTTTTTTACATTGTTTGTATGTAAGAAATTTGCATACAAACTGATATGAATCATGAATGCGAAGTTGTTCACTAATTTGCTATTTCATTAAAAAAATCATGAATATATTCAAACATATTTTAAAATCTAATTCATGAAAAAAAGTTATATTAAAAAGAAACAATCTAAAATAGTTATGAGGATTAATATCAAAGAAAAAAAATGAAAGAGTTAAGAAAAGTATATGAGAGAAATTTATGAAAAACAACACTATTAAAAAATTTGAAAGGATTAATTAATATTAAAAAAAATATTATTTAAGGAAATGAAAGAGGGAGAAAATTAAGGATTTCTTATAAATCCTTTTACCGTATTTTTTTTTTTTGGTTAGGTGGAGAATTTGGGGGGATTACACGATAAAAAAAAAAAGTAAGAAATATTAGGGAGAAAATTAAGAATTTGTTATCAATCATTTAATTAAGGAACTTGGAGAGGGAGAAAATTAAGGATTTGTTATAAATTCTTTTTATCGTTTTTTTTTAAATTGCTATTAATTGTAATCTAAAAAGTATTGCTATGAATTGTAATATACAATCTAAGGATGTACATTTTGATTTTTTCTCCACTCTTAAATAATTGACTTTTCATTTCTTATAAGTTAAGATTAATATCAGGTAAAATCTCATCACAGGTTATGACAGGGTGGTAAGTTATCCCTTCATCCTTGATTAACGGGTTTGAGCTCTGATTATGAAGTCATTTTTAGAAGAAGCATTTTACTTTACAAAGTAGGATTTCATAGTGTAAATTCAAATTAATTAATATGCAAAGGAGAATCGAATATCGAGTGAAAAATCAAAGCTTATCCAACTGGTTGAAATAGGCGAAAAAATCAAAATATACATCCTTAGATTGTATATTGTAATTCATGGCAATACTTTTTAGATTCTACTTTTCCCTATTTCAATCAGTTGGATAAGTTTTGATTTTCCACTCGGTATTCAGTTCTCCTTTGTGTTTAAGTTAATTCAAATTTACACCATAAAATCTTACTTTGTAAAGTAAAATACTTCTTATTAAAAATGACTTCATAATCAAAACTCAAACCTGTTAATCAAGGATGAAGGGATAACTTACCACCCAGTCATAACTTTCGATGATATTTTACCTGATATTAATTTTAACTTGTAAGCAATGAAAAGTCAATTATTTAAGACGGGATACCAATAATGCTGCTTGTGCTGATTTTCTTCAAAGTCTAGAAGCAACCATAATCTTATAAATTCTTTATTTATTACATAAGTGAAGATATTATGTTGGCAATGAAATGAAGTCAAAATATTGATATTATAATTGAATAAAAATATCTATACAGAAAGAGTACGAGACTAAACTAGTTGACACTTGTATAGTTGTGTGTCAATTACCAGCCAAAGGGGGAAAAGACCCAATCTTTTATGACCAAAAGCTTTCTGCTTTTACCTTGAATTGACAAGCTTCTTCCTTTGAATCCCCCCAACTTTTGTCCCTAATATTTTAGGCTTATTATTATAATTCTACCTTTGTATGCATATTTCAACCAAACTAGTATATAAATTGTGACAAGACAATTTAGTCTAGTGAAGACGTTAATGTCAACACAAAAATTTTCATTGTATATCATTGACATTTACTTCTCCATGTCCTTCCGCAAGTGGTCATATCTAGCGGCGGAGCTAGATTTGACAACAAGTCTGATTGATTTTTTATTAAAAAAAAATTATAAAGTGAAAATAGAAAAAAAAAAATACTCCCTCCGTTTCAAAAAGAATGATCTAATTTAACTTGACATGAAATTTAAGAAAATAAAGAAGACTTTTGAATTTTGTGATCCTAAATTAAAGTTATGGCAAATGTACCAAAATGCCCTTTAATTTTGTGGTCTTAAACATGTCATGTGAAAAGTTGGAATTAAAGTGTTGCCAAAAAAGGAAAGGATCATTTTTTTTGAAACGGATAAAAAAAAAAAAGTAGGTCATTCTTTTTGAAACGAAGGGGATAATATTTTTTTTTTCATTATATATAAACTGTTAAATTTCTTCAGGAAATATGGGGCTGGAGAAGTTCAAATTGAAATTGCTTTAAATTCTAAGTATGATATTCTACTAATATTGTTAAAAAATTTCTTATATGAATTTCTAACTCAGCCAGATATATCGTGATCATAATCTTGTAATTATTGTGAGGAAGTTAAGCCTCGAACGGAGGATTGTGGGGTTCAAGTTTGACAAATGACAAGAATGAAGAAATGGGGCAATAGAGACATGAACACTAGATGAACGAATTGAATTAGTTAGTTGGGGTTGTCAAATGAACGAATTGAATTATTCAACTATTATGATGCACCACAGATAATTTTGACATCACAAAAAGAAGTTATGGTTTTCTCATTCTTTGTTAACGGATCATCATATTACTAAACGAACATGAATTAGCAACGGACAAATTTTATAGCTAAATAATAAAATTCATCGCTAAGATGGATTATCCAAAAATTAGTTAGCTACAAGTAATATAACAATGAAGTGACAATGGAGTTCGTAACTAACTCCATTTTTTTTAGTGATATTCATATCCTGCCATGCATATTATATCATGGTATAATGTTTATGTACTTGATTTAACGATGTCAAAATGTTGAGACAGTAGTGTTAGTTTTTCTGCCTTGTTATTGAATACCAAATCAAACAAATATTTTTCCAAATTAAAGTCAGTATGTGATTGACATTTTCTATATATAGTTCCTTTCCTAATATATATATCGGTCAAATTGTCAGCTTCTTCTATACCTAAGGAGATCTGTTACAACTTATTACTTCCTCCCTAAAAGATCAAATTATTACGAAAAAAAATGATGAATCATTCTTGCGTCCAAACAAGTCCTAAAATGAGATAAATGATTAAATTTTCTAGAAATCCGAAGTTTAAATATTGGATTGAGGGAATGCAAACTCATTCCCATGCAAGACTTGTTTGGAACTATTCGAGCAAATTCCCCCACACAAAAACTACAAACTAGTCAAAGAACAACCTGCTTTATTCTTAGCTTCTCTTGTTTGGAACCCCAATTTTCTTGGAGATAGCCTGGTTTTGACTCTCTTTTATCCATTTTCTTCTTAATTAACATAACTTAGGAAAGAAAATATTTTCTCACATTGTCTTATATTTTCCATCTTTTCAACATCCCTTTCTTTTCCATTCCCTCCTTACTCTTTTTTTTTTTTTTTTTTTTTTTTTTTTTGATAATAATCCATCCACCCATGCTTTCACCTCCCTTGGTGGTGGGGGTTTGGCCTGGTCCCCTACCTCGTGAATTATTGTAAAGGAAAACGCTACATCGAGGGTTCCTCCTTAATTACTTGGCAAACAGATTAAAGCAATAATATTTGGTTTTGTATGAATTTATCTACATATACTTTTCAATGATTGCGGCTTTTATACATTAATTAGTCTCCTCCAGTAATAAATTAAAGAAGTTTCTAATAATTTCTCCTTACGTAATGAAATTCCAAGAATGAGTCAATCTTGCGTTGAGTAATTGAGGTCTTAAACTATGGTCAAACTTGAAAGATATTACAATGGTCGAGATAAGGTTAAATTCCCACAAGATAAATATTTTAAACGACTTTCCACTGTTTTTAAAATTTGGGCAATTCATGTTAAATTTATTATTATTAAAATATGAAGAATTTATCTAAATAGCTGCCCACTAAATCGCTTAAATTAAAATAGTCGGAAATGTATAATATATGCATTAATCCATATGTATAATCGTGTATAATCTCATGCATACAATGAGGGTGGAGCGTCGAAATCCATATCTCCATCCCTCGAGTACCTTTTACTCTTTCAGGTGTAATTTGAAGCATTAAATAAGTCATATGAGAATGTTGTTTTAATGTTTTAAGAGTAGGAAACAAGAAAACTTGGAAAATAAAGTTAAGGGCAAGAAAATATGTGAGAGGTTATACATCATGGATCAAATTTAAAAGGCTAACTAGGTATAAATATTGATCTAGAATTAATTTTTTAACAATCCAAATTAAATTGGAGGACTATAATCCTCCTCCTTCAATGCGCAAATCCGAATTTAGTCGAATTTAATTATAGATACCGACCACCGAGTGGAAAATAAAATAAAAAAAATTCCTCCCTATCAAGCAAATCCTGAACATATATATATGTCAACTTTTCTACTCTAAAGCATATTTGATATTGGTTTTTTGGCAGTCGTCCTACATCAAAATTCAAATACATGCAATAGAGTTCCGGCCTTGTCTAGTTGACATCCCCTTAATTTCTTGCAAAATTATACTGTGTAGATAGGTAAAAGATAAAATAAAATTATACTCATATCTCGAATCCTTTCGTATATTTACTTAGCTTGCTTAACATGAGATGCGTCCAACATATATAAGTAGTACGGAAAAGGGCCTAAAATGCCCTTCACCTATTGAAAATGGTGCAAAAATGCCCTCCATCCATCTTTAGGCTCTATAATGTCCTGCCCTTCACATCCACCTTTGGGCTCCAAAATGCCCTCCACATCCACCTTTGGACTCAAAAATACCTTTATTTAACATCCCCAATATTAAATTTTTAAAAAAAGTTTCATTAATGACATGTCAACTTTCCATTGTTCAGTTATAAAGATATACATATTACATTTAACAGAACAGAGCAAAGTAACTCTTTTCAAGAAAAAAATGATGTTCTAAAAGATAATTGCCAAGTATTACATAGTTCAATCTATGAAAAGAAATTATAAAAAATAAGTAAAATATTTAGCAACAATGATTAAGTTTGCTAATTTAGCAATGCACTATAATATATAATTATTTAAATTAAGCAATATTAAAACTCACATGCAATATTTTTTATTAGGGGTGTTCATAGTTTGGTTTAGGTCCTTTCCTAGTTAAAACTAAAATCAAATCAATTTAGTTAAGTTTTTAATTATTAAAATCAAATATAATTCATATCCATCAATTTGGCTACTATTAGTTTGGTTCGAAATTTTTTATTTTTAAGAAAATAATAGTATTTTCCTCTCTTATTTTTTCTCTACAAGTAGAAAAAAAGCATTTCATCATTTTTCAACTTATAATATGTTATTAACCTATTACTATGGTGGCTATAATTTTTTTGAATTGTGAAGGAAAAGGTCTTAAAAAAAAATTATAAGCTTAATTTAATCAAGTGAATAAAGTTAATAAAAAAATAAAATAAATATATAGGTAAATCTCATGTTTTTTTTTTTTTGAATAATAAGTGTGGATTGATGGCTTTCTTTTAAAAAATGAGCTTAAGGTGTAAAGTTAATTAGCCTATTAAATATGATTAAAATTTTCATGAAAAATTATACAAATATTTTGTGATATTTATAAAAATTAATGTCTTATACAAAATTAAATAGTTATTTAAATTATGTATATAATATTAGTTTAGTCTATTAACCTTATTTAATCAAGCAAATGCATTAATTAAGGCTGTCACGTCATTTTCTAGGTGAGATTATTATAAAATTCGGCTAAAGTGACTTTTGTGGTGACCGGAACAAAGTAAAATGACTTTTGTGTAATGAAAGAAAGAAAAATAACTTTTTTGTAATAGACACAAAGCTAAGTGACCATGGATGAAATTTTCTCATTTTTTGAGTGGAATGTCGAAACTGAAGTGGATGAAGGGGTCGGATAATAGGTAAAAGCATGGGGCGGGGCGGGTAACAATGTGGATTGGGTCTATTAGCTTTTGGGTGGTTTCTCTTTAATTTTTTTAATTAATTAAATGGGGACCAATGGGAAGTTGACAAGTTATTAATGAAACTTTTTTTTTTTCAATTTAATATTGGGGATATTAAATAAAGGGCATTTTGGAGACCAAAGGTGGATATGAAGTGCATTTTGGAGCCCAAAGGTGGATATGAATGACATTTTAGAGCCCAAAGGTGGATGTGAAGGGCATTATAGAGCCTAAAGGTGGATGAACGACATTTTTACACCATTTCCAATAGGTAAAGGGCATTTTAGGCCCTTTTCCGTCAGTAGTAATAATATGCATGTCGAATCTTAAATGTTTAACATACACTTATTTGTGAGTTTACTTTTCATATTTTGAACTCTCTTAGTGAAAATCCTAGCTTCACCTCTAAGTGTGGGGGATAAGGATTAAAAAATTAAAGAAGGTTCCTTTCACATTTATATATGCTAATCGATATTTTCTAGTACAAATAAGCAAAAAGTCTTTATTCCTCTTGCATAAGTTTTATAATACTACTACTTGTCAATCCTTTCAATAACATTTCGGTTTTCCTGTATTTTAAGTCAAGGGGTAATTGTCAGACTACGTCCATTCAAAGATGTTTTGCCCCTGAAACAACAAAGTCAATCCTCATGACTTTGACTAGAAAAATAACACAATCTTGATAAGTCTATATAAAAGTTTATATGTATATATAACCCTAGCTAGCTAGCAAGAGATCACTAATATAATTACCACTTTATAAATATCTTTTGGGAGAAAAAAGAAGCACTCAAGAATTAATGATGGAAGTGGAAAAAATAAGCAGCATAGGTACAAATAATTACTACAAGGATGATGATGACGACGACGACGATGGCGATGATGTTGTACTTCCAGGTTTTCGATTTCATCCAACAGATGAAGAGCTTGTAGGGTTTTATCTACGCAGGAAAGTTGAGAAAAGACCAATTGGCTTAGAAATTATCAAGCAGATCGATATCTACAAATATGACCCTTGGGATCTGCCAAGTATGTATACTTAACTCTCATCTTACTTTATAAATTTCATTTCCTTTTTTTCCTTTACAAGTCGGTTTCTAGTTTGAGTTTAAGTTATATACATAGCGGGTATACATAACTTAAACTCGTCTAGTTTTCTTTCCTGTCTGTCGGCTCAGAATTATAAGTTTCCTTAATAAGGGTTTTTGTTTTAATGAATAGAGATCTAAACACTTGTAGATTTTCAAGTGTTTAGCATGACCGAAAATATTTTTCAACTTATTAATTTTGTGATGCAAAAGAAAACTCATTAATATTGTCGTTGGATTTATGACTAGGTAGTGCTTCTGTGAGATCAGAAGATGAGAAGAAGATTTGTTTGAAATAATACTATTGCATGTAAAGATCTTCTATTTCATCTAAAAACTTAAAATGTCTTACAAGAACATAACACATTTTAATTACTTGATTAATATTATATTATGTCTCAACTTGTCCTCAGGCATACATATATATTACTTATAAGTTATAACTAGATTATTGATATACAATCAGTAGCATTTTCTTATTAATTGATGTGAATATACAATTTGATGTTTGATCAGAGGGTAGTAACAATAATGGAGACAAGGAATGGTACTTCTATTGCAAAAGAGGCAGAAAATACAAGAATAGCTTAAGACCTAACAGAGTGACTGCTGGTTCTGGATTTTGGAAAGCTACTGGTATTGATAGACCTGTTTACTCTTCTGGCAAATGCATTGGCCTCAAGAAATCATTGGTGTATTACCGTGGCAGTGCCGGAAAAGGCACCAAAACTGACTGGCAGATGCACGAGTTTCGTCTTCCTTCGGAAAATGATGATAAATCCACCAAACACCTTCATGCCAACACCATTGCTCAAGAAGCTGTAAGAAACATTTAACTCACTCTATGTTTCGTTTCTATATATACGCATGCATGGTTGTTTTGACACGGAGTTTTAAGAAAAAAAAAACTATATTTGGAACTTGTGATGTTAAGCATGCCATGAAATTTTAAAAAAGATTAATTCTTTCTTTTTTAAAAAAAACAACAAAAAAACTATAGTAAGAAAATAATTTCATATATAATTGTGCATTCCAAATATTGTTGCATGACCTTTTTGCATTGGAATTTGCCGCAACAACATGCAACAATTTTATGTGAGTATTTTTTTGGTCCGTTGCCAAAAAAGCGTTTGACGCCAGCATATATATATATATATCAAAAGGAGTTGTTGGCAAATGCCTGAAGTTTTAGTACTATGTCAGTATGTTGAATTCACTGAATTTAGATCTTCAAATTTAATTAGTGTGTCAAGATGGGATCATAAAGCCTTTATCAATCGATATACTTTGCTAACTGTTCATACAGAAGTTTAAGCTATTAGAAATGACACGATTTATTTACTTATATATCTCCTCTTGAACTCATGTTTTCTGTTCAAGTAAAAGTTGAAACTAAAAGAGAGAACAAACTTTTATTTACTTAACATATCCTTAACGATTAGTAATTAATTCTCATGTGGATTAACATAGTTCTTTTTTATAATCCAGGAAACATGGACTCTTTGCCGTATCTTGAAACGAAATGTTTCCTATAGGAAATCAATACCAGATTGGAAAGAAGTAGCCAAAAAACAGCAAAACGACCCAGTGGTGAATATGGATGCTTTAAGCTCCAAAATATGCAGCAATAATAATATTGATTCTTCTTCAAATAATTCCCAGATTTACATCAGTTTTAGCACTACTCCTGTTGTTAAGCAGAAGACTTATATAGAGAAAACAGTACTACCCTTTATACCAAATAACCAGCAGTTTGTAGGCAAACAAAGTGACGAAAGTACTCTATCTACTGCTGCTGCATCATCCAATTCGACTAGTCCTGTGGACTTTGATGAGTGGTTAGAGCATAGCAATTGGGATGAACTTTCATCAATTATTGAGTTAAACTTTGATCCTTTGTTTTAGTTTGTACCATATATGGGTATAAGTGGGCATTGTAATATATCATATATGAGTTCTTCTGTTGGATTTAACTTGTATACAACAACCGTTGTATGTAGTAGGTTATTTGCTTCACTTTTTGGGTTACTAGTATTCACACTTGTATATACCAACCGTTGTAGTAGGAGGTTAGTGCTGAGCGTCTGGAACAGTGTCGAGGGTTGTTCCATGGGTTGTTTCTGTCCCAGCATTTGTCCCCCATAAGGATGATTCGAGTAAGACCTGAACTTAAAAGGACTTCTCTTCTCACTTGCAAAGAACAAAAAATCCTTTCTTATGTTGCAAGTATAGAATCCCTAACACTTCCGCATACCAATAAACAAATGAGATGATGATGAATTACCTGACACAAGATTAAACACAAAATAAATACTCTAATTGATAAGTCTGTTTAAATTACTTGCGACACAAAGCAACGCCATTAATCAGTGTCGGTACACAAAACAACACTATGGACCTAGCCAATCAAAGGGGAAGAAAGAGTGTTTTCCCCGTTTCTAAAATTGCCAGATACTAGGACTAGCTGATCATCGTGCTGATGGCATGGAAGGGAAGGCCCTCCAGAATTTTAACGTCAATATGGTTGCTGAATGAAGATACAAGACGGCAACTTAGACATCTGCAATTTTTACAGACTTTCTCCAGCAATCATAATCACCAATGGCCAATAACAATCTTTTCCCACGAGATGGACAGTTGAAATTTGGCACCACATTTTCTAGTTCAAGCAGGCTTTCTAAGTGGTAGTAGTACTACTACTTATCTAGAGCTCTTCGATTTCTTTTTAGATGGCTTGCTTGGACCTGCAATAAATTCCTCAGCATCAATCTTGTCAATTGATTTTTGCTTCCTGAACTCCTTTGCCTTTTTCTGCAGCAAGACCAATACGAATGCATCGTATCATTAGCAATGCAAGAATCAAAGTCCAGACACAGAAGACTGCAGATTTTATATATCTATAAAGGCATCACGGAAATACCTTCAATGACGATGCCATGGCAGTGACATCATCTTTATCCACGTTGGACGCGTCTTGGTTATGTGTTTTTGGTTCCTGCATAAAGTGCACGCAAACAATGTTCAATAGAAAATGCATTTATTGTGCAAAACAAATACTCTGATGAGATTATGTGAATACAAACCTCAGGTGGAACAAAAGCTTGTTCCCGTTTTTTCTTGTTTTCAGCAACCTTCTCGGCCTGTTTTACTTGCTTCTCTTCCCACTGCTTTGCCAACTTCTTCTTGTCACTTAAGAAGTATTCACCACTTTCCAGTTGTTGATCAATCTACAACCAAAATAGTTATATATGTTGGATTAAATTAACAGAGGATATATATCTTAATAGATCCTTGTCACCACAAGATAACAGGAGACAATAGATATTTAAAGACAAAAATAAATAAGCCACAAAATCTAGTGAATGCCAGTGAGATATTTGCAAGTAAAGCAGTAGCTGGTTTCAACAGAATACTAATTACAGCACCATGCCACTAATTATCTAATGACAATTACACAGTACTTGATCGTAGTGCCGAGGGTTTATTATGCTTAAAACTCCACACATCAAATAGAGATATAGAAAAAGAAAGAGCAAACAAAGTAAATGGACAACGATTGGGCTACTCTAGAACCAAAATGACAACTCACCTTACTAGGTTGCTGAGGAGGTGGGAAAGGCGTATATGCCTTCTTTTCTTTGGTCTTAACTTTCTTTTGTTTAACGTTCTTCCTGAACGGACAAAGACGAACAAAATAATATTCAAGCTTCAAAATTAGCACAGCAGATTAAAATATTTAATCTGACTAAACACCACATGAAAGGATGCCTTACTTCTTGAACTGCGGAAGAAACCTGTCCCAGTTCTCACTAGCCAGAGCTGGATTTTTTGCGAGCTCTCTCTTCAGCATGAGGATCTAAGGTCGAAGAGATACATCAACAAAGGTGAATTATCAGATATTTTAGCCAGAACATAATAAATAGTCGAAGACCTCATGAAATTCATTTTTAATTATCATGCACTTGCTCATTTACCTTGATATGATGTAGCGGATGCATCTTGTTCAGTACGCAGTCCTCTACAATCCTCCTCACTTGTTTTAGACCTTTAAAGGAACCCATAGCAGCAACTGTGTTTCCCTACTCAATTTTACGCAGGATTCAGGTTTGTTCTCAATTTTGACGAGAATATTTATATCATGTAAAGATTCAATGATAAGCAAAACAAGAAAAGAAAAACGACACCAAATTTGTAGTTTACATGTATAGCAGGTTATCATACGAGTATACCTGGACAAGGATATAGCAGCCAGTCAAAATTTCCAGGGCCTACATCCAAAGTAATATATATCAAGCTATATGGCAGAAGGTAATAACTCAGTATGATGTGTCAGATATTCACCAACATCCAAGCGATCTATATTTGGCCTGGATGAGGCGCTGGCGAAGGTAAGAGGTAGGAGTAAACCTCATGAGGTTCTGGTCAAGGGTCATCAGTTAACCAGGCAATACCCATGATTAACAACTAATGTAAAGGAGCAATAAATTCATCACCCACAATAAAGTAAACTATCTACTCTCTAGAAGTTCAATTTAATTATTTGGCAGTTCAAAATCACATATTCATCATTATTGATTCAAAACAAATATTCTGGGAAAATCTTCCTGTTGGAAGTTGGGCCATCCACTATGAATAAATAAATCATCCTGACAGGTAAGCACAGTCCAAATGCTCTCCAGTTCATGCCTGGTCTAAGCAAAGAAATAAGAAAATACTCCTTGACAAAATGTCCTTGCAAAGAAATAAGAAAATACTCCTTGACAAAATGTCCTTTGGTCAAGAGAATAGTATTTTGACAAAAATGTTATTGCCTCAGTCCTTCACAACAACAATGGAATGCTGTACTAGCTAATGTGATTTCTAAAGAATGGTGCAGAACCCAAATCCACTAACCTTTAAAGTTGACGAATTGGGACCCACAAGATATTGTCTGCGTTTAACAAAGCGATCCTGAAAAAAAGAGAGTTTAATAACATGAATTTAGACAACGCCGAGCAAATGCAAAAATCCATAATCTAGCAAAGAGCATTACATCATATTATTACCATTATTTTTACTTATCTTGATTGAAATTTGTACGACACTATTTCCTTTTCTCGGACATTAATGTTTGACACTATTCGACCAACAATACTATTCTATATAACTTGTACAATGTTCAGGCATTCAACTTTTGAACTTTTATGCGACATCATCCCTACTAAATTTCCTTTGCAGCCACTACTTCAATAATTTATCCACTAACACTAATCTCTGTGTGTGTGTGTGTGTGTGTGTGTGTCTTAGCATCTTAAACTCTTATCTCGTAAAACACTGTCATATAAAATGGAACAGACGAAATAGTATTCTACAAAAATCACCATTTGGTTCACCCAAGAGTTATAGTCCAATCATGCATTGTACTTCTCAAAATCTAAATATGTACCTCACATTTACAGCTTGCAAACAACTTATGTTCTATTTATACAAATAATATAAAACTAAAAAGGGTAACTATTGACACCCACGTGTTCCAAGCTTTATATGAAATAATCCAAAGTTTCAACTCTTAGATTAATATGCATGTCCAAGTTGAAATAAGATATGTAATCTAGAGGAAGAAAACAGTCTTTAATCAGATGAAGCTAAATGTCTTTCATATTTGAGTTAAAATCTCCCAAAAATAATGTGCGTAAGAAATATAATTAATAACTTAAATATATTGTAAAATTAGGTCTTGGGCCTAACTCACACCCCAAAAGCTAGCTCAAAGGAAGGAGGATTGCCCAAGCCTTATAAAGAGACCACCCATCTCATTAACCACCAATGTGGGACTTTTTTTCTTCTTTTAACACCCCACCTCACGCCCAGGACTGGACATCTGGTGCGTGGACAGTTTTTAATTTGGGGCCCAACATTGGGTGAGATGGGTCCTGCTCTGATACCATGTAAAATTAGGTCTTGGGCATAACTCACACCCCAAAAGCTAGCTCAAAGGGAAGAGGATTGCCCAAGCCTTATAAAGAGACCAACCATCTCATTAACCACCAATGTGGGACTTTTTCCTCTTCTTTTAACATATATATAATAAGTGAAGAAATCATATCCATCTTTGCTAGTACCTTTGATACAACGGTAATAATCAACAATGCAAATTGAGCATATCACACTCACTGCATATGGTGCAATTCAAGATGCCTTAGTGAAGAACTGGTAGACAGGCAAACCTAGAAACGAGTTTCATGCTAAGGAGAATGGAGGTTTGAGTTTCTTCAAGGCAAAGGGTAGGCAAGCTGGGTGAACAAATAGGCGTGCCGATAAGTGAGGGGGGCTGCAAGCCCTCTCATACTTGTCAAAAAGATATGTAATATTGTGAATGAACATACTTATCAAAAGTGTGTATATATAGTGAAGGAACATTTTATTCGAGCAGCATCCAACAAAGTGTTTGACAGCCATAGCAATGCATGTTCTCATCAAAATCATCCACCAGATAAAAGATAAAGTTCAAACACATGTACTAAATTTGAGCAGGGATGAGCATAGCATACCTTGTTACGAACCAGGCTGCCAATCTTAATGATGTCGCATTGCATCTCATCATTCAGGATTTTGACAGCCTGCAAAAGCAAATTTCATTTAGAATTATTAACCAACAGTTGAAGAGACTATTCGATGATTAGAAGAGCAACCCTCCAACTCAACATTCAAACTCCAGAGGGGACAAGAACAGCAAGTATGTCGATAAATGAATGTATTTTCTTTCTCTTCTGTCATACCACAGGTGGGGAAAAGTGTAAAACAAAAAAAATAGGGAAGTAGGATAGAAGACCAGACCATTGAACAACATGAAATAGGTAGCTAAGTGCAGATCCTGCTTAAACAAAATCCAAGCAGAAAGAAGATGATTTGTTCAGCTGAGCAAATAAAGTGACACCTAAATCTCAAATATCACACAACAGTGACTCAGGAAATTTGTGGACCACAGAGAGGCTCCAAATTTTGGTTATTTACTTATCAACAGCCATGTACCAAAGCCTCCAACTTTTTTTATAACCCTTTCCTTTGCACAACCTTTCTGATTAAGCATAAGACAGCTGCTGTTCAAAACAAACAACAAGGCTAGCAAATAACTTTATAATTCAACACATACAGGACAAGGTTAACCTCCCCTGGATTACTGATCAAAACAAAAGTCAAGCCTTTCCTGGTTCTGAAAAAAGGTGAGTATCTTTCCATAAACAGAACTCCCTAAACAACGCTATTAATTTATTACTACTAAAAATTTCTAATCAAGCATTTAGCATGCAATATAAGAAAAGAATTAGAGATGATATGAAATAACAGGGATAGAAAAATTACAAACCTGAGGAGCAGGGACACTTCTTGACAAAAGTTTTATCAAATCCCTAGCTTTTACAACTATATAGGGATCCCTTGTCTTCATAGTAGTAGAAACTGTCATGGATCCTGCAACCTGACCAGCAACAGAAGAAAAAATAAACAGATAATACTACTTGCAAAAGTGCAGACCTAGTATTAGTGTTCATTAGAGGGTAAAAGTGGGAAGACAACATCTGGAAAAGCAATAATAATAATAGCTATACGCCAGTCAAGGTAATAGTGTGTGATGCTCTTTGAAGTTGCTGGACATATCACCAAAACTTAGGATATTACCAATATACAACCCCTATTAATGAAAAAAATATTGTTTTTTGTACATACTACTTTCAGAGAACTTTTTCTCCAAAGGCCTCTAACAATGAAATAAATTTCAGAGATATACATGTTTTCTCTATGTAGGAAACTTCTTCACCAAAGCCCCAGCGCCTTAACATCGCTTGACATTAAGTAGATAACTAAACAAGATGTTGAAATATGATAAATAAGGAACCTTAATATGATAAATAAGGAACCTTAACACGATATCCCTCAGGAATCTTGTTTTTTAAATTTTCTATTTTCTTGGATAATGTAAAGTAGATTTCATTTAAATAATACCAAGAAGGTACTGAGAAGAGTGCGAGATGAAAGGGCTTACAAATCTTAACTGTCCTAATGCTATCCAAAAATATTCAAAACTGTGACAAACTATCTAACATATAACCCTCACACCATAAGTAGATTTTTAAACATCTTTGCTTAACGAAAGAAATGTGAACAACTCAAGAATCCTGTTAAAAACTTAAGGTTTTATCCATAGCCACTTGTAATGAGGAAATCCATTTTTTTCAACAATAACTTAGATTTCATTATTTCAACTCAGCAAGCTCATTATTGTATGAGCAGTTGAAATGACTACGCAATGCCCCTCGTGTTAGTTCCCCAAGGAGTTCTACAAAAGAATCAATGTTAAGCCTGAATTTTGGGTGCCACATCAATAAGGTTTAATTTTGGATAAATAATGTTTAATTGAGGATTACGACACTAGACACTAATCAATTCAGGAATGCATTATCCTAGAGTTAGCACAAAGCGATTATAATTCTTGCCAAAATCCCAGCAGAGGCAAAAAACACTGGGTGATTATTCCCATCTGTCCTAGCTTTGGTGGACAAAGTTACCTGGTATCTGTTGCTGGTGGGAGGTAGCAGTTATCTCGTGGATTTAGTCGAGGTGCGCAAAAGCTGGCCCGGACACCACGATTATCAAAAGAAAAAAAAAAAAAAATCTCGCCAAAATACATGAGTCAGATGTAAGTAACCTTGGTTCTCAAGCTCACAGATACGAGTTAGCATCTTACCAACTAACAAATAATACATAGTTCTAGAAGTATTCTAATAGTTATAGACAGAAATGAATATGTGTGTGCGTGTGTGTGTGTGAGAGAGAGAGAGGTTTCAATGACTAACCAAGTTAAGTTCACAGGCAATTCCATGCTCTTTCAAGGCACCTTTTACAATAGGCCAACACTCTTGCAAATATTTCTCTGATAAAAATACTCAATTATCAACATACCGCACACTAATGTTTCAACTATAATAGATTCACAAGAAACATTGATAGTTTTTTACAAAAAAAGTAGAAAATCATACTTATCAAGAAAAAATTAAAATGCAAACATGATCAAGTGAACAGATTATAATTTATAAGGAGAGACTCACTCTGGCATTTCAACTACTAGATTCATTAAATTCCCAACCTGCTCACTGCACCTTCTGTTGTCAGTTCTTATTAACAAATTATTGAAGAAAGAAGCAACTAAAGATACTCCAAAAGACATAAGAACTGCTTTCTCTTTCTTCAATTTGGTATTATAAAAACATCGACTTAAGTTCAACCATATCATGTATCTGAATATTGTCGAGCAAAAAAATAAATGTTCGAGCCAGAATTTTACATTCTAATTCATAGAGTACAAACAATATGTGTAACTCTTGGAATAAGAGCAACAACACTGACGGGGAATGCACATTCCGTCAAAATTTCTAAAGTGCCTGCATCTAGCGAACCTCCGCAATCCGCACACACATTTATGCTAGTTTCCATGATTTGGTCATGTCATGTATTGACCTACAGATGCAACGGTCTGTAACTGTGAAACTTTGGTGAGTGAAGGTGTTAAAAGGGGACGGGTAGACCTAAAATCATATGGAAGGGAAATCGTCTTGAAGACCTACAAATCCATGAAATCATAGCCGACTCAACTAAAGATAAAACACAATGGAAGAAAAAGAGGTGATATCTACTAGTTGGGAATCAGTTTGACTTAAAAGAAGACTTCTAATATTATTATTATTACTAGTATTATCTATTTATATATATAAGAATAACTTATTTTTACTAGAATAATTTATTTTTACTTTTATTTTATTTCGTATGATGATGATATGCATTGAGAAAAAAAATGAGGATTCATATACGCGACTCCAACTTGTTGGGACTGAGGTATTGTTGTTGCTGCTGGTTTTGCCATTAAAAAATGATTTCTGGGTATTCAAAGATCAGTTAAGTCAGAAATTTGGACATGTATAAAAGAGAGTAGTGGAAATGTACCCAAAGCTCCAACTTGAAATTAGAGAGATGACACTGAAATTAACATGGTAAAGTTTTACGATTTACCAAGTATTTGCTAATCAAACTTCCAAAAGTATTGCACAGTAATTAGTAGTGCAAAGAATGATATTATGAAGTAATTTCATTCTTTTTCAATATCCTCTCTAACCCAAAAACGGAGGACCTATCATAATCGAGAGGAAACGTTTAACATGTTATTAAACTGAAGTTGGAGACAGACATCTATAGAGTTTAGTTTGAAATGTCAAAGGATGAGCAATTAGGAAATGATATATTTGTGAAACAATCAAGTTTTAATTGTGGACTTGGGCGGTTACCTACTTACCCTCAACCTCCAGTCGCTCATAAATATCCTAGTTCGATGTCTATGACTAGTAATCCCTAGTTTGAATACAATTCTTAACCAGGGATATAGAGGAAGAGTGAAAACGGCAGTTACTCATCCGTCCCAAATTTATAGTCTCTTTCTGACTCCAAATAACTAAAAGAAGAGTCATAACTGTAACTATTTGGTACTTATTGGAGAAACATGTAGCCCTATAGTGACAAGTATGAACTTTGGGATAACACATAAAAAAAAGTTGTATTCGAAAAGAAAAGTAGGTCATAAAACTATCGTCGCTTTATATATAAAGCGGCCTGAGTTGTCATCTATGCCCTCCGGCACTTAAACTATCATAAAATTGAACAAGTAGACACATGCTAACATGTACACGTGTATCTCACGCAATAAGCCATGCAGGACGCGTGTGTCTACTTGTTCAACTTTATGATAGTTTAAGTGCCGGCTGGCATAGATGCCAGCTGAGGCAGGCCAAGTTAAAGGGCACGTTTATGTATTATAACTACTAAAACAGGTTAATTCTTTTAGACAAAGAAGAATATACTCTAGCATTTAGGGAGGTAACCTCTGTACTGAGGGAAGAGAGTTGAAAAGGTAGTGACTTCAAGCAATCCACTCTGATTCCAGTCTGGATCAAACTTCTCAATCTTCCAATGGTCAATGCTTGGATCATCCCACGGCTTTGGCTTGTCATGTTTCCCCTTGTGCTTCGGCTTTGGATTAGTCTCTTCATTAACATTTAATAAGCTCTCCTCTTCTGCCATGTCAGTTATTGCAACTGTCACACAATTCCACAAATTATTATTCCAAAGTCCATTATTAAATCAAAAGAGAAGCAAATGCACAAACTTTAGTAATTTGCATTAATTAACAACAGTTTTACCTAACAAAAGTAGAAAGAAACACCGATTGAGCAGATAAATTGGATTTCAATCAGCAAATAATTTCAATTTCAACAACTAGAACCCAAGTATCAAAGCTTAATTGCAGTGTGAAGAAAGAGTACGTATACCTGCGGAATTAGAGAGAGAGGGCGGCTCGTTTGGGTTGGGGTACTAAAACCCTTGAATCATGATTTTATTAACTATTGAGATTCCTAAAATACCCTCGACTTTTTTTTTTTTTTAATGAATATTTATTTTTTCCCCAAAATTATCTTCTTTCATTTTCAAGCTTAGTATTATTCTTTACTTTTTAAAAGATTTATAATTTATAATTTTGCGTTTAAACTTTTTTTCGAAATAGTTAAAAGTAAACATGTTTAATGATACCCAAAGTTATGGCTTGGTGGTCAATAAGTAGATTGAATTATGAGGCCTCAAATTTAAGTTTCAACGGAATTGAAAATATATGGGGGCGGGGTGTTCAATATGAAGGAAAATTCTATTGAAAATAATTTTTATAAAAATAACGAATTTCTTACTTATATTCTTATGCTTGATATGCAAGTTGAAAAATATTATTTTGAAAGCATATATCTAATTAAAAATTACGGGGTGGAGTGATGGCGAAAGCACAGAGGAGGTGGCATGGGGTGGGGCCATGGGGGTAGTGGGAGTGGTAGCGGGTGCAGAAGGTGGATAATGGTGGAATGATGAGGTGGGTAGTTGTGACGGTACGAGAAGACAGTTTTTTTAAAATTTTTAGGATCAAATGTTAATTTTCAAATAAAATAAAAAATAATTCTGATAGTTATATGGGTCTTATATGTAATAGGACTGTATACGCACTTTTCAAACGTGCAAATATTTGCTCACATGAGCGCAAAAATAGTAGTAATATACACTTCGAAAATAGTTCAGGAGTGCTAAAATTGCATATGTAGGTGAAAAAGTAAAAAGCCGAATTGAAAAGTTATTCAAGCACGGTGGAGTGTTAAGTATTCCTACATTCTTAATCAGATATTTTGGGTTTGAACTTTGAATCCCTCTAAATACAAAGCAGCCTTTGTTAGGAAGTATTTTATCCCTAATATGGAATTTTTGAATTAGATTTAGATTTAATCGGATTTTAATTCTAATATGAATATCGGACACCATTTGAAAAAAAAAATCAAATACAAACAAATTATATATGCGGTCAACCACTTGATAGGACTATCTCCAGCTTTCCCATACCCACTCCTTTTTTTTTCAAATAAAATTATTTACATAATTATTACAATTTTTACGTTTTAATTTAAGTGATATTTTTTGAAAATTAGTTTAATTACTTTTTCATAAATGGTAATTCATCAACATAATGAAACATACATATTTTAAAATATTACTAAAAGTTTATATAATTTAACACGTAAATTGAGATCAAAAGAGTGCTACTTGTTCCGTCCATCTTTAAGTGTCTATTGACTTGTCATACTTCTTAAAAATAATAAATAATAGGATAATATAATACTATATAATCTTTGAATATAATAAATTTAATATTTTAAAAAATAAATTGGGTAATGACTATAATTGATAACTAAAGGTAAAATAAATACAAATGTAAATCATCTATTGATTTTTTAAACTGAATAAATAGTGTTAAGCAATAATATGGATAAGAAAATATGAACGGAGAAAGTAGCATTATTATAATGTTGAATTAGTGCAACGTATTTTTGGTTAATCAATAAATTAATGTTACTATATTTTTTTCGTAATTGACGTACCATGAGCATCTTCATACGGAATCAACTTTTTTTCCTAATTGGAATCAAACTCCGCAATCAACGTTCCAAAAGAAAGAAAACAAAAAAAAAAAACAAAAAAAAAACAACAACGGTAGTTTGTGTAAATATCTTAATTTAATCCCTCTTCATTTGTTATATGCATAATCACTCCCGCTCATTCCCCCAAACTTTTTTGTTAAGCTAATTTTAGTCTCTCCTTCAAAACCCTAAAGCTAACACTACCACTGTTAGAAGAATTGTAGTGATATGTATTTTAGCATTTAGCAAAGACCCATTTGAGTGCTTTTGGTAACTTTATTGCTAGTAGGAGAATATCTATTTCTTTCCTTGTAAGCTCACACATTTATGCTCTTTTTTTTTTTTTTCTTGTTTTTTGAGTATTGCTTTAGTGAATTGTTTGTTTGTTACTTGTAATAATTGAACTTTTAAAATTTTTGTGGGGTTGGGGGTGGGGTTGGGGGTTGGGTGGGGTGGGGGAGCTGTTATTTGCTTGTGAGGTGCGTGGGTGGAACTGTTTTTTGCTTGTGAGGTGGGTAGGGGGAGCTGTTTTTTGCTTATGAGGTGGGTAGGGGGTGGGGTGAGCTGTTTTTTGCTTGTGGGGTGGGTAGGGGGTGGGGGAGCTGTTTTTGCTTACTTTGGAAGTTGTTTCCATTGTTGAGTTTGTGTTAATTTAGCTACGACTGTGTTCAGTTCTTCCAATTTTTTTGCCTTTCTGGTTTTGGGGTTGTGAAATTTCAGGATTTCTTTCAGCATATTTGGCTTTAGTTGGGGGTACTTGTTTAACGGTGAATTTTGTGAAGTGGGTTTTTGTTTTGGTGTTCATTTTCTTCTGGTTGATGGATTTTCAGTGTATATTTCATTTAGGGTATGTCTGTTTGACGGTTGATTTGTTGAAACTGATTTTCTTTTTCTTAGCTTAATTTATGATTTTTCTATTTTGGGTTTAAGTGGAGTTTTTCCCTAAATTAGTGGGTTTTCTAATAGTTGGAAAAATATATGCAGATATGCTACTGTTATGGGCAGTTCAGAGGTGTTAGAGAACGGAACAATGATAAATGGGAATGGTATAAAATCACGTGGTGAGGATGAACTTGAGGGAGTGAAAAATGGTGAGTTTGAGCAAATGGTTAATGGTGCAAAGGAAAATGAGAATTTGGGTGATGAGATTTTGGAGGATTTTGATACATACTGGGAAGATGTCAATGACCGCTTAATGGTATCAAGGATGGTAAGTGACTCAGTGATTAAGGGGATAGTGAGTGCGGTTGAACAAGAGGCAGCTGAGAGACTAGTGGCTAAGGATGTGGAATTAGCCAACTTGAAGGAGTATTTGCAATTTCATGACGGGGGTCTTAGCAAAACTGAATTTGGATCTCTTGGGTCACCCATGTCGCAGGATGAGCTAGAAAGCATGGATTTTCGAAAACATATGACTTTATCAGATGTTTTTACGGAGCATGGCAAGATGGGAGACTTTCTGGTTGGGCTAAGAAGTTCAGCAAAAGATGAATTCAAGAAGTTGAAGAAGAGTATTGATGAACTTAGAGGATCCAATTCTATTACGAGCAGGAGCTCTTGCTCTGAGATGGTGGAACCAGAAGGTATTCGACAGGAGAAAGAATCTGGAATTTGGGTTCAGTTGGACAAAACACTAGATAACTTGAGAATGATGGTGGATACCAACTTTAAACGAATGGATGTTATGCTACAGTTGTCCAAGACATCACTTGGTCAGTGGCAGGAGGAGCATTTAATCAAAGTGGAGCTTGAGGCCATGGTTATGCGTAGTGTAATTTCGACTGTGCAAGAAGAATTTGAGTACAAATTGTGGGACCAGTATGCTCAGTTGTGTGGTGACCGAAATGAGAAGTTGAATGCCATCTTTAGTTTACGGACAGAGTTGGATGCTGTTTTGAAGTCATTGTCAAGTTCAGAAAATGGGCATGTGACTCCCCATGGATCGCATGATGCAGATTTCTTTACACGCAGGACATCAGCTGAGTATGTGACTTCTTCAAAATCTGTTTGGGATGGAAATGAAAAGCTGGAGGATTCTAAGACTGATATACCTGAGAACTTTGATGCTGTCATGCTGAAGCACATGCCAAAAGATGAAATGGTGACCTATTTTAATAATATAATGACAAAGATGAAGAGACACCAGGAGTCCATTCTGCAAAAGAAAACCGATGAATATTTTCATCTAAGAGCAGAGTATCTTAATCTTAGAGGAGGCTCTGCTGTGCCACATAAAAAGGATAAGGGTGAATCTGACATTTTAAGGAAGAAGATTCCGGAAATTATATTCAAATTGGATGATATCCTAGTAGAGAATGAAAAACATCCTGCATTTACCCAGGAGACTCTAAGTTTTGGTAACTTAAAGGATAGACCTGATAACCTTCTTTTTGAAAATCACCAGCTTAGAGACTTGCTTAAAGATAAGAAAAATGAAGTCAAGTCCCTTTTGTCCCTAGTTTCAGATGCCACTGAGAAGAGGCTGCAACATTCTTTGGCAGAAGCAGACATGCTAAAACAGATAGGAGATCTCAATTTAGCCATGGAAGAGTCACAGATAGAAGCTTCTGTAAGGGAAGACTTGTATACCTGTTTTCTAAGGGATCTCAGTGGCGGGGCAAGAAATGATGTTGAGGAATTAAACTTGGGATTTGATATGCTTAATGAAAGTAATGATACTAATGGTGAAATTACTAGAAAAATAGAAATTGACGATTTAGAGATAGAGTGCCTGATTATGCAAGAAATTTGTGGAGTGATTTCTGGCGAAGGCATCAAGGAGGCTAAAGACATGCTTAAGGACCTGTATTGGGAGCATTTGAATGAAAAGGAAATTCGAATTTCTCTTGACACAAAAGTTATTGAGATGGAAAACAAACTAAAATTTGCTGTTGAAGAGAAGGACAGACTGAAGACATTAGTGAACGAAAAGGAGAAGTTAGCAACAGATGCATCAACTGCTCTAGCAACAGAGAGAAACCAATTTGAGCAGGTGCGTCAAGAGTTGAATGCTGTGAAAGAATTTGCAATTCAACAACAAACATTAGCTTCTGGGTGCAGCGAAGAAGTAAATGTAGTAAAGGGCCAGTTGGCAGTAGCATTGGATCAAATTGAAGTATTGAAAGAGAAGGCATCCCAATTAAATAAAAGTCTTGAGGGGAAGGCGGAGGAGTTAAAAGAAGCTAATCACAGGGAAAATAGGGCCCTTGCTATTTCTGAAGAGAGGCAAGCTCTTCTGTCCTCGCTTGAAGCAAAAGAAATAGAGCTAAGAAAGCAGGTGGAAACAATAATTGGTAATATAAATGAATCGTCAAAGATGCTTGCTGATTTTGAATGCAGGTTGACGGGAAGGTTGAGAACAAATAATGCAAGGTTTGTGCTACCTTTTCTTTTCTGATAAGTAATTGGAATATCACAGTGCCAATATATACAGAAAAAAGACTTTTTGTCCCTTCAAATATGCAGAGAATATAAAGTTGATAAAAGAACATCCAAAAGGAACTGCAATTTCACCAAGAACATAACATTTGTAAGACACTACTTTCTAAAACAAACAGAAATATGGACTTCTTTTCAGAATGCCTACTGTTCCTTTCTTTCCATAAGGACTTTAAAATATTCAAAAGGACACTATTCTGGTGGCCTTTATAATTTTTTATTTGTAGCTAAAAATTCCTCTAAATTTTGTGGTGTCGTGCTCTTTCATCTTTTCAACATGCAGTGATCTGCCCCTTCCGTTAACTTTTTCTCTCAAAACCTATGTTGCTCGGACTCTTCAAAAATGTCAACAGGTGCATGTCGGATTCTCCAAAAGTAGTGTATTTTTGGAGAATCCAACACGGATGCGGCATCGAAAGGGAAGAGTCCACGCAACTTATCTCAAAGCAAGAGCCCAAACCTCATGTACCTAACAAGTCAACGGTACTTGTGTAAAATGGATAAGATATATGAGTCTAGAGTAGCACCAATCCTTTTCTTTTCTCTCTCCCCGTCTCTACATTGCTAGTGCCCCCTACCGCCCACTCCACACCCTTAAACAAGCTTTTATGGCCCCATGCCTTCTTCTCCTTTCTCTTTCCCAACAAAATTGGCTTCCATCCCATCCTGAGGAAACAATGACCTAGCTCCAGTACTTCTTTTATTCTTTCTCCAACTACAACCAGTAGAGGCAAACACAAGCAATTAAAGGGGATGTTAGGAGGAAAGTTGATGAAGGCCACAAAAGAGAAAGAAAAGCTGGATTGAAGTTTCACTTTCCTTAACAAAGCAGCTGGATTGAAGTTTCACTTTCCTTAACAAAGCAATTTGGCGCTGCCATTTACTTTGGGAGTAGAGAAGGAAAATCAAAAGCTTATTTACTCTAATTTTAATTTTTCCCGACCAATCAAAACATTCCACCATGTAAACCATATAAAACTAAGCCAAAGGCATTTATCAAAATCAAATAATAAGTACTAGATTAGAAATTACTATAGGGGAGCGACGGTCAGAGGGAGTGATACTTTTAGGAGATGAAATTGAGAAGGAAGAAGGTGAAGAAAAATGAAAACAGGATAAAAGAAAGGGAAGGAACAAAGAGAGATCGTTTTTGCCCTCAGATTTGATGGTTTTCTAACAAAAGGCTGATGTGCACTTAGTATGGAGGAGAGGTAAATGCCACAAAAACTAGTTAAAGGGGCAAATTTCACAGATTTAATAGCTGGGAGGCCATGTTTTGAACTTTTCGTCTTTTCCCTTATATTTTTCTTGTATTGACCTGCATATTTTCTTATGTGAAAAAAAGATTAGTTTGACCTGCATATAATTATGTGTAAAAAGATATAGTGTTTGGTGTCACCATATCCATAGTATGTCCCATATTTGCACAACCGGAAGTTGTATGGACTATGGTGTAGCTTTCCTTTGCTAATCAACTTTTTCCAATAATTAAATTGGTTTTCTGCCGGCCAAGATAAAAAAGAAGCAAATGACATTTTTCTTTATCATTTTTTTGGTCTACAAGCCTCCTTAGTTAATATTTATGTTTGTGTCTGTATCTTTTCAAACGATATATTATTTGTGGTGTATCGGGTAATCAGTCCTCTCCATTTTTGTTTCAGAAGTATCGGTATTGTTTGCCTTGCCATCACATTTAATCATTCAGTTCTTGTAGATTGTCTCAAAAGCTTGTTCTGCTTAGAAGACATGACTTGCAAAGTTTACATTGGATAATCTGCACTCAGACCTAATGCAATTTGTTGGTAATACTTTCAGGTTTGATCACTCGTATTCTCAATTGGATTCTCTTGTTAAGAAGGCCAATTTGCTGAGAAGAACAACACTACTGTACCAACAAAGGCTTGAAAAAAGATGTTCAGACCTTCAATTGGCTGAGGCTGAGGCAATTACACAAAATGCATCATTCTTTATATTTCTGTTTTTGGAGATAAATAGTAGTAATTAACTATATGCAATACTTTTAGTTGAAATTTAAGCTTTTCTCCTAGAGGCAGATCCATGATTTGAACTTGATGGGGTCGTCCTTTAAAGTTTTTAGCACTAAACTCACTTACTTTTGAAATTATGGGGTCAGTATCTATTTTTTGTTGAAATTTGTAATTTTTTTACATATAGATCTGTGTTCTGGCCTCAGTTCAACTTCAACCCATAGCTCAAATGCTATCTGCCACTGTTTTAACCTAATACAAAAAATTGCATCATGATGCTTTAACTTTTTGATGTTTTAATACGGTTTATGAAGGTTTTCAAAGGGATTTCTTATACCTTCAGGTTGATCTTTTGGGAGATGAGGTGGATACACTTTTAAGCCTACTTGAGAAGATTTACATAGCACTTGATCATTACTCGCCAGTTTTACAGCATTATCCTGGGGTAAGATGAATACATCTTAAAAGATATATTATATCAATTTTTCCTGTGAGACAGGTGTTCACCTGGTTTTTTCAGATTCAGTTATATGGATACAATAATCATCTATAAGTTCCAAAATTCTTTAAGTATGTGCAGGTAGGCTTCAAAATGAGGATTTGTCCTTTGTATCTGAACATTGAGTATTCACTCCTTCCAATCGAAGGATAAGTTGTTAGCTGGGGTATCTAGTTGTTAGCATGTGCAACTTTTACAAACCAGTGGTTAAAGGTCAAGTGACTAGGGGGTGGGCATCTAATTGTTAGCATGCCCAACTTTTACAGACCAGTGCTTTGCCATAAAGGCCAAGTGATGAGGTGTAAAGACTATAGTTCTACTGCTCTTGCTCTGCCACTGAAGATAATCGGGTATTTTGGGCTTGGGAGGGAAACTACTTCCAATATAGATTTCTGTCATGTCTGAAGCATGCAATTGCATTTATATGGGCAAATATTATATCTTTTTTTTACATGTCGCGTACTTTAATGCAGATTATGGAGATTCTTAAGGTGATCAAAAGGGAATGTACTGGAGAGTCTACCAAGCTAGTAAAAGCTTCTCCTGCTTAAGGCAATTTTTCTTCTGCTGAAGTATAGTTTTCACTTTTCTGTGGGTGATATTGCATAACATTTGGTTTCATTGTTGTTAGCTAGATCAGCCTCTTAAGACAAACCTCTATGAGAATGAAAATTGAACTTTTACTTAGCTATTCATTTTGTTGCATCTGCAGTGACTAATATTCTTCATGTGTTGTCTCCTACTCAAGAAAAGGAAAAGCAGAGCAAAATAAGAGTTTTTTACTAACCGTGCACCATTAGTCCTCAGGGATTTCTCTAACAAAGAAAGAAACTGAAAAAGAGAGGAAACAGATGAATTAACAGAAAAATTAAAGGTGCTGAAGAAAGGAGTAACTTGAAAGGAAAAGGCAGAGGAAAAAAAGGGTGCTTTAGAAAATTTAAAGAAGGAATCAGCAAAAGAAAAAAAAAATCAAAGGTGGAGTTGGTGAAATCAGAGTATGAAGGTAAGCAGCTGGTAGCAGAAAGAGGAAACACATAAAGAGAAAAGACGTGAAGATTCAGCAGTGGCTAAAGCGATAGAACAAAAGAATCTTGCAGAACTAACCCCAAAATGGCTATTGATAAAAAATGTCATGCTGCTGATTTTTCATGGCAGTTGGAACAAGATAGAAAATAGATTTAGCCTGGAGGAGGAAGGGAATTGCTTTCCCCGGTAAATTGGTATACACCACAAAAAACAGAAGTATACAAATAACATGCAAAGTAGCTTGTAATTTGCAAGAGATCACAACATATCTTAGGTTTCTATTAACTGTTTGTTTCATAAATCAACCAGTCCTTTGACTCTTGTTTCTTTTGTTGAACAGATAAAGAGTTCTATTCCCGGAATTTTTGCATTCCTCCATCCTGGCTGGTACTAGTTTGAAGTTCAACACGAAGCTAGAGAAGCAGATTTTAGTTAGCGTGACAGATATGTAGTGTTATTTTTGTAGCACTTGAAATAGCGCGAAGTTTATGAAGTTTCAACTGACCTGCCTTGTAGAGGGGGATCCTAGTTAGTTCTGTAAATTTTGTATCATCAGGCAGGAAAATCCCAACACTTACTAGTTGCAGCTGTGAAATTTTAGGTACATTTGTGAGCTTTCTTGTATATAGAGAAGCAAAATGTACAGACTACTTTGGCTAGTTTAATTTTATGGAAATCCATGTGTTTTATCATTTTTCTTTCATTGTCTTTTTCTCTCATTGAATAATTCAATTCTGGAACTGGAAATTATTTTTTTCTCGATAAATTAGTTGAATTCTTCCTAGCTGCACATTGACAGTGATTTAAAATAATTGTTTGAGCTTTTCTTTTTTACTTTTTCTAAGGTTTTCCTTGATTGAGTAATTTTTACTCATCATCAATTCAAAACTTTTTCACATTGTGGCGTTTCATCATTCTAGTTACCAATTTACCGTTAATTTTATGGAAAAATAACATAAATATACACCTTAACTTACTATATTCACACAAATTCCCACCCTTGCAAAGTAATTACAAAAATTCCAACTATCAGTTATGTATCTCAATCAAATGTATCGGGAACGAATTATGTATCTCTGTGTATATCAGTGTGAGGTTTGTTTAAAAGATACATACACTATGTATCTTTGAATGATTACAGTGTGGGTAATTATGTATCTCAACGGAATGTATCAGGAACAAATTATGTATCTCGACATCCCAAAAAATGGGATTTTCTGTAAATATGCAAAATATAATTAGGCACCAAGCTGTCGGGATTTATGTTGATTACCCTAATTTTATTTGATATAATTTTCACAATTTCAAAAATTCAAATCCACTTTAACTTTTTAAATTTTATGCTTTGATGTTACAGTTTACAAAATAGTCGGACTATGTATAAATTTTGCATATTTAAATATGATATACAATATTAATGTATAAGTTTTGTACATTTCGGCAATATTAGTAAATAAGGTGTGGTCGAATTGTACATATCAATAAGTTTTTCTTTGTTTTTGTTTTTTTTTCCTTTCGCTTTGCTTTTTATTTTTTGAAATCCCAAGGGAAACCCGCGATCGATACAAAGTCATTATAATTATTATAACTAGAAATCTGAAAGGATAATTTCATAAACCTTTCTTCAAGTTTGATTTTGTGATATTAATTTTTCTTATAGTTATAATATCACGCTTATCTCTCTCACTTTAATTACAAGTTACAACAGTAGGAAAAAATACTAGTGGTATACTCTCTCTATATTGAGCCGTTGATTGAAATGATGAAATGCAAAGTATTTAAGAAATAACCCAAATCACTTTCACAATATAGGAATATAGAAGCCATATCAAATTTGTCTAGACAATAATCTAATTAAGAGAAAATCACACGACCACACTAACAAAGAAGAGCAAAATATCAAAAAAAATAAATGAACAACTACGAAATAATTCTATCCTTTTTTGTTTAATGGCTTCGTGTAACCTGTCATAATCCAGCCAAAAAAACAAATTGCATCAAAAGTCAACTCACAAAGGACCTTAATTATCCCTTCAACCATTTCTGCATTTGTCTTTAATTCAGAAAACTGTGACCCCTCCCCCCCCCCCCCCCAAAAAAAAAAAAAAAAAGAAAAAAAAAAGAAGAAGACGGAGAAGTTTTGCCTAAGGAATTATACCTCCGATAGTGATATTTAAAGGATGACGATTGGGACAGGGCAGGGCAGGAGAAGATTTATATAAGGTGTGGGGGTAAGGCTGTAACGCCCCAGGTATTTACAACTATTCTTCATCCCCAATCGAAGGCTTACGAGCCTATACTTGAGAATTTTATTAATCACGAGTGTGTACGAAAATATTTGATTTAAATTTGCATTTGGTTAAAAGTTATATTTTTATTGCCTTTCTAAAATGTCTTAAAATTGTTATAAAAATTATTTAGTTATGAAACATTTGTGTATGTACTTATCTTAAAAGAGTTTTATTATTAATTAATATGTTAACGGAGATAGTAAGTCAAGTTTTGTTGATAAATTATTATTATTATATTCGGTAGGCTTTATTTGAAATAATTTTCTATTAATCGTAGTATATTCAAAATATTATATTTATTTTATTACAGACCTATGCAATACCCGAGTGTATACATAACGAGATAAAATATCTTGGTATGGACACCATGACACCACGTGGAGTTAATGGGAGGGTACAACAAAGTGCATGCTGCCACTATCCATTTTGTCATTAATTTAACTTATCACTTTTTCATTTATTGTTTTCATTATACATATATGTATATCCAAATACTTGAAGCAGCCCATTATCTATTCAACTTTTATTAGATATAGTAGGTTGCTTCTATCCATTTTTATATACCTTAGTTCCTTCTTCATCCAAGGAGAGAGAGCATTTACCAAGAGGGGGTATTTGAGGTGTTTGGATGCGGTTATAATGTGGGCAAAGTTAATATTGTTTTGTGTTCTATGGATAACTATAATTATTGGGTAATTTGAGGAGAGAAACTGAAAGCATAGTGGGGGTTTTGACCATAAGGAACCAAAGGCAATGGAAGTATGAGTTTGGAACTATAATATTTGCTATAGAGGATTGCTACTATGAATATGATTCATCGATCACTTGAAGGATGTCAACACGATGACACAATTGATAATATTCAAAAAGTAAGGTATGTTAAGGTTACTCCTTTCTTTTCTTGGCATGATTTCATAAGATTTGTGACTTTCAGGTTTATCGTGCTATCGAGAGAGTCGATTATTAAGTGTCTCTAAATTGTAATTAGTATTCAGGTGATGGCAATTTTGTACCAAATTGTGGACTATAGGATCAATTCTCTAGTGCCATGTAGAAATGTTTGACCTTCTTGTAGTCCTTTTCATTTTAATCTTGTCTTCTGAAATGACTTATATAATTTGAATATTATGCAGAAATAATAAAAATGAGAACAAGACCTATATATTTTTGTATGTTGGATGCTAATTGCTATAACTCATAGTACATATTTTTCATTTCATCCTACTTGTGTGTTAGCGAGGCAATATCTTTAGTCTATTTTTAGTTGTGAAATAAGGAGAAACCATTAAATATTTTCTCACTGAGAATTTGCAAGTATGTTGCACTTTCTGATCGGCCTCATATAAAAGGGACCATAATTAACTGGAGAATAACATCAGAAATTGAATGTCCCTTATATCATTTGATATTAAATTACTTGCTTTACTAGTAGTATTAACGTAGACCACAAAGTGTGCGAGGAAATGTAATTGAACCATAGCATAGGAGTACAACCCCAACAATCACTTATTAGTTATCAAGACGGGAACAATGTGACATTGCTTTGGCAATCAGGCTTAGAATAAAGAACCAACTTGATGTGAATTAAGGTTGTGGATATCGTCTTATGTGGTGCCAAAACGGGGAATTGATGGTCACATACACGTTATTGGTGGGGTTCCTATTTAGTGTGAATACACATTTATGCTTTACTTCATGTTTAGATTACATGGTGGTCTTGTCGACCCGCTTGGTGATTTATTTATTTTAGTTATGGACTGCTGGTTAGCCAAATTGTTGTTGTGATATGATTTGCTTATTGGTTGCCTTCATGCATTTTATGCCTTTTGAGGCTAGGGATTGGGGTGTACGCTGATACTATATGTATTTCATTGCATTTCATATGGTTGTGTGATATGACTTTGGTTTATTGTTGGGTGGGGCATATGGAGACTTAGCGAGTTACTAGTGTTATGGTGATATAAGAAGCAAGCACAGATAGAATTGGTAGCGAGTTATCAGTAGTAGGTTGTCCTGTGATAGTTGTGATAGTTGTGATGGTTGTATGAGCTGAAATAGAGGTAGGTAAGATCGATGAGGCTACAACTTGTTTGGTATGGATAGTTTTGCATTGTAGAGCATTCATTATCATGTGATCGTGGTGGTCATATGCCGAACTTATGGGGGCTCAGGTAGATTGTTAGTTGATTGGCTATTGATACTAGCTTTACCACTTATCATACTGTATATTAACACCTAGAAAGGAAGATCCATGTAAGTAACTTAAACACGTTTTGAAATTATACAGGGTTTAGTAAATATAGCATATATTATTGTGTATAGCTTTGTTTTAAGTACAAAAATATGTTTTGAAAATCTAACACATAGATCTACAACTTTTGTATTTACAACAAAAGTTGGTTTTTCTGTTAAGAACACGAAATAGGGGACGCAATTCAGGACAGGTTCTGCCCAGTTTTCCAATTTAGAAACCCCCTGTGTGCTACTGGTAGTATTTTAATGATATCTTTTTGTACAAAATGTATTTTTGGGTGATTATGGATTCTTTGCAACCCCAAGATATGTACCTACAACATTTATGAAGGCTATAATTCTTGATTCTGCCGTTTACCTAGTCAAAACTAAGTTACAACACTAGACATTGGGGCTGCCCAGGTTTACTATTTTGAAGGTTTAGTGAAATTTGTGCAAACTAGGCTTATTTTTCTATGCTAATCTTCAACATGCTTGAATTACTGGAAATCAAGAGGTATTTAATTATGTGTCAAGGTTATATATACTTGTGTATAAAATTAAGAACTTGGAATAATTGTTTGGATTACGATTTGAACTCTTAAAGTTATGGTTGAACTGCTTATGTGTTAAAAGACTAAGGTTTGTGTATAAACATGAATTTGAAATCTTGTTACCTGCTGGTGTATTTGAAATGTTCATTGTGTCGTATACTCCAACTGTCTATTTGATCATATACTTTAGTTGGTTCACACGATTACATGTTCCTTTAATTCGATATCACTTCTGTCGTGTTAGGATAATGATAATGTGACCTTATGGAGTCCTTGCTGGTTTAATCATAAAATTTTATGTCCTTACTTAGAATATGCATTTGTTCTTAATTGGTATCTATCCACGTGCTTCAATAGTTCCTATGCTCGTGTACCCCTTTTATTCGTTCTCACCTAGTAAGTATTTATTATATAGTCTGAACCTCTTCATTTGAGGAGTTACATGTCTCCATTCTAAACACACGTATGCCCGCATTTGAAATGTCTAAACGTGTTTTAAATGAACCATGTGCTAAATAGAACTACTTGCTCCCTTTTTATACACCTTAATGGACCATTTATACATGCCCTAAAGTCCTTACTTCTCACACGTCTTCATAGGTGTATATTCGGTGTGTCCAATGAAGTTCGTTGAGTCATACAAGTTCCTAAGTATCAGGTTGAAGTCCCTGTTTACTTCCTATATCATTGTTGCTGCCTCGAGTATTTTATTCACATGTCTACATCACATGTCTATAGTTCCAAAAGCTCCAATAATATTATGACCACCAATGTAACAATCTCACAAAAGTAAAGGAATGAAGTAATGCATAGTTGTTTGTTTGAGTACGGGTGGTAGCTCAAAGGGGCATAAGCCTAGCTAGAGACGATCCCGAATGATTATTGGACACAGGGGACAGCTTAAAGGGGCGTAAGCCTAGCTAGAGACGAACCTGTTTTATTGATTTATGGGTGGCAGCTCAAAGGGGCATAAGCCTAGCTAGAGACGATCCCAATGTTATTTACCACTGATCAGTTGGTCCCGGGCATTATATGATTGATGTTGATATTGATATGAACGTAAAAGCAAAGAAAGTAATGAAAGCAATGTACATGGTTCCACACATACAGAACGGTGGTTTATCAATATTGACTATTCACTTGTATTTGATTCCATTTGAGCTCCTATGTTCCATACAGTTACTTATAGCCTTATATACTCAGTACATTCTTTCGTACTGACGTCCCCATTGCTTGGGGGGCACTGCATTCATGCATGCAGGTTAGTAGGTGGAAGGGGGTCCTTGCTACGTGTGATCGAGTTCAGCTGATGGTTGGTATGCTCCGTTCTTTCCGGAGTTGCTGAGTCTAGAGTTTGTTTTGACTTTGTATATTTAATAGGTACTACGGGGCCTCTCCCGACTAGCGGTTAGCGATTTCTCATCCTAGAGGCTTGTAGACAGTTGTTGTGGGTCTGGTAGTCAATTATAGTCTGGTTGGCCTTGCATTATACTTTGGTCATATTCAAGTTTATCTCTGTTGTATTTTCGCTAATATAGAAGCCTTGATGGTCCACTAATATTGTTTGATTTGGTTTCAATTGATATGCTTAGTCAAGTATGGCACCAGGTGCCAGTCGCGCCTCCCTGAGTTTGGGGCGTGACAAAGGCGAGGTAGGATAAGATCAGGGGCGGATCTATGTGTTAAGGTGAGGGTGCCACGGCACCCGCACACTCGACTAAATTTTTTTTTTATATATATATATATCTATATAAGAATTTCAGTGTATATGATACATAATGTAAGATTGGCACCCACAATAACAAAGTCACGGTTGCTCAGTTGGTAAGCGGAGAGGGTGCCATAGCCAATGCCCAGGTTCGAATCCCCTAGGGGCCACGCTGGTGTTCCTTTCTTTTACCTTTTCTCTTTTCTTGTTTACTTTTTCCTTTTCCTTACTTTTCTTCTTCTTTTAGTTTCCTTTATTTATATTGTTTATTTTTGTATTTTCATAGTTGGTCTAATGCAGTCCATTTATTAGTTTGTTTATCTAAATTATTTTTTTTTAAAAATAATATTTAATTGAATATGATTTTAATCTCTCCCCTTTATCCCTTCAAGGTAGATTTTAATTTACCCCCCTTAATCTTTTAAACCAAAGTAACAGGGATAAGGGTCATTTTGTGCTAGTTTATGAACTTCTTTTTTTTTTTTTTTCACTTTATTAGTTTATTAAGAGTTTTTGTTTTATTTGTAGATTAATTTTTAAAAATTAACGTTTGTATAGATAGTTTGTGAATTTCCATAATGAAATATTTGTCTTTACTTGTAGTTGATAAGATACCTTATAGAAACTACTTTAGCTCATGTCTTTTTAATAGAACTCGTTATAAGTTAGAATTTGTTAGTTACCATTGTTCAAGTATGTTAATATTTGAACTGAAGGGGTGTAATTGTGTATTCAAAAATTTAGTTTTCTTAGTTATGTTTTTCTCATTTTTGTTCAGTAGAATTTGATCAAGAACTAAATTGAATCGTATAAAACTCTTTTTGGTTCGATAACTATATAGTTGTTTATGTACCAAAAGTCTTGTAAATTGCCCCGAATTTGCACAAAATGAATTGAACTGGCTAAACGTATGTCCTAATTCAATGCCCATCACTAAGTTTGTATTAAAGATAGTGGCACCCGCAACCTTCAAATTCTGGATCCGCCTCTGGATAAGATTAATATTTTTTGAAAATTTAAATGGGATAGAATATGTGATCGGGTTTTGAAGAAAAAGAGACCCAAGCAAACAAAAATTGGTAGGAACAACTACCCACTTCTCATGTAAATCATGATCCGTGTGTATTTAATTTGCAGAAAATAAAAGAGAATAATTTTATTCGTGGACAAAAACAATTAATTACTAGTACTTACTAGAATTTTTCTATTTTTGGTTTGTTACAAAAATTTGCTACATTTGGCTACAAATTTGGTCTTAATTATTTGATCTTCTTTTCCATTTATCAGTTGCTTAAACGTTCCAGTGAATTTTTTATAACATTTTTATTATCATCAATAATTCTTACAGTGACTCAAATGGTTAAAACTACTTATAAGTCTTGTATAAAATTCTAGTTTCATTAGAGGAAATGCATAAAAATAGTAAGCTTTTCATTGTAAAAACTTATAAGATTCAACTAAAAAAACAAAAAAATTATAAATAGTTAAATAGAATGCTGCAAAATAAAAAATGAAGGGAAAAAATGTAAGAAAATATAAATGAGACAGGGAGGAACGAGGCAGAGCAAAAATTTGAAAAGTACTAAACGAGACGAGGTAGGACAGGACAGAGCAAAATTCCGATCGATAAAGGCTTATCTTATCCTGTCCATTTACATCCCTAATGACACTACTAACTTTGTAGTCTTTGAGCATCACTTTGTTCCATTTCTCATTTCATTTTATTTTATTTCCTTTGCTTTCGAAACAAGTATCAATTTTTAAAGTAAATTGAAGTAAATATTTTTTAGCGGTCTTCTTTTGGTATCAAACATAACTTGAAGAGATAATATGTAATATAATTAACATTATTACAATACTAGGATTCTATCAATCTTATCAAGTGCGAATAAAAGTTATTTCATATAATATGAAAGCAAAATGTAGAAAAAAAATATGTTAGTGTACTTGTAATAATCTATTAGCGTTTGAAGCAAAGATAATTAAACTACGGAAGATAAGTGTAATATTATAAACTATAAAGAAAGTTAGTGTTATAAAATTAAATTTAAGGGGAGATTTATGAAATTATCTTTTTAGACTTCTAGTTATAATAACTTTTATGAAATTATAATTTTAGACTTCTAGTTATAATAACTTTACGGATAAAATGGTCTAACTTGAGAGACTTTATTGATACAATGGAAAAGGGTCTAATATACCCTTCAAGTATTGAAAATGGTTCTAAAATACTCTCCTTCCATCTTTGGGCTCAAAAATATCCTTTCCTTCCACCCTTGGGCTCTAAAATATCCTTCCATCCACATATATGGCTCTATTTTACCCTTCTCCTTAACAAAAATTTTAAAAAATATAATTAGCATTTTCACTTAATATGTGGCAGTTTCTTATTGGTTGAAATTTAATTAATTAAAAACTTAATAATCCCTAAACCCATCCCGGTTCAAATAACCCGACCCAGCAACCCAAATTCTCCATTATTTGGTTGAAGAAATCCATTTTGTGTAATCTCTATATGACTACGTCCCTTTCTATTTCATATTCATTTGTCATTTTCTTGTATCTCCATAACCCAACTGATCAAATTTGAAATTTGAAATTAACCCAACTGATCAAATTTGAATTTTGAAATTTCCTGTTATTTGGTTAAAAAAATACATTTTATGTAGTGTGTGTATGTCTAAATTCATTTCTTCTTCTTATCCATTTGCCTTTTTTTTCTAAATCTTTGAAACCCAACGAATCAAATTCTCCTTTATTTGATTGAAGAAATGTGTTTTATGTAATATCTATTTTTGAACTGATCGTTGATGTCGTTATTTTTTCTCTTTAACCAAATATAGAGAATTTGGGTTGTTGGGTCGGGTTATTTGAACTGGGATCCGGGATGGATTTAGGGATTATTAAGTTTTTAATTAATTAAATTTCAACCAATAAGAAACTGTCACGTATTAAATGAAAATATTAATTATAATTTTTAAAAATTTTGTTAAGGAGAAGGATAAAATAGAGTCATATAGGTGGATGGAAGGATATTTTTGAGCCCAAAGGTGGAAGAAAAGGGTATTTTTGAGCCCAAAGGTGGAAGGAGGGTATTTTAGAACCATTTTTAATACTTGAAGGGTATATTAGGCCTTTTTCCGTTGATACAAACTAAAGATAAATGATTTTGATAGATAAGTCATTGTACTTGGATAACCATTTACATTACTCAGTCTCAATCAACATATACTTCCTTCATGATGTTAAATAAAAATGTAAGAAAATAAAATTTTCACTACTCAATTATTAATTTGTGTACTTCATAAATATAGATCTCCACCTATCACTCATTAAAAGAAAAAGATAATATATTTCAAATATTATATTAAAAAACACTTCAAAATTATTACTAGCAAGAAGTGATGATCTTTAAAAAGAAAAGAAAAAACAGATTGTGACTAGGCCTAAGGCCTTGTGTCTCCCATTGGACCTACTTGCTTTGATTCACATTTAAGATTTTCCTCTTCTTGTTGTAACCATAATACACATTATTTCAACAAGATATCCTTTTTAATTTTTTTATTTTTTTTGATGTGTTGTTCCTTTGAATACCAGGGTTATAGTTGATTTAAGACTTAAAAATTCCATTGCCCATTAAAGGATTTGTGTTGCAAGTTGCAACTACTAATTGTGAAATGTTGGTGAAACAAATAATTACTACAGTTGATAATTAAAATAAAAATGAAGGAAAAATAATAAATATATTTAGGTCGAGCTGGAGATATTTGACTCTTTTTAAATAGATTTAAATTTACTGCGGTAGAGTAGTAAAACTCTTGACTTGTTCTTTCCGGATATAACACCCCGACAACGTTGTAGACTCAACAACTCAAACTAATTATTGAGTCTAAAGCTCCACCAAGTAGAACACTTTCTTTCGACAAAATAACATTCTCATGTAGCTAACAGGTTGAAGAGTTAGATTTCTCTTATCTCAACTTTCTTTTCATTACACCAAAATATTTACCCACATTTTTTATACAACATAAAAAAGAAACACCACTATGTGTAGAAATTCTTCCATATATTAAATAATAAGATAATGGAATAATAATATTATAGAACATGATGTTATAATCCAGGGAGAACCACACCCCAAAAGTTAACTGTTATAGTGGGAGAGCCTAAGGCTATAAATACCCACACCAATACTTTGTAGTACCGATGTGAGACTTTTTGCAATGAATCATATCACATGAGATGAGGTTTCTTTTTTTTTTTTTTTTTGGTTTCTCACCCGATATTCGATATCCGCATTGGTATTCCTACCATATCCGGACCGCGCGTTGCTTACTAAATTTAGGCTTTATTGAGTAATTAATGGCAGATTATGATTGAGTTACACCGAGGAAAAATGACCATTTTCTTATCTATCTATATCCACTAAAATAATACACTAAAATTGCATTGTGATTATGCTGCTACTTCAGCTGTTTTCTGGCAATGTTGAGTGAGATTTGTGGTTTAATTAAGCCGTGTGCACTGAATAAATCATGTCAAAGTTTAGAGGTAATGATATATCTGTCTAAAATTAAATAAGTCTCACTTTTAATTCATAACAAGTTGGCTACATGGAATGTCCTATGGTCTATGGACATAGCTCATACCATGCAAAGAAGCCACCAACCTCTTAATTACTACATTAAAGAGTTGCCAATTATAACAGTGTAAAAAAATGCAACTAATAAACAGAAATTTATTCTTCAATTAAATAGTGCCAAATTTGGTAGGGAAATAAAATCATACATCTTATTTTTTAGGTCAGAAAATAAAATCATATCTAATTTTATCTAGTTGATTTCATGTCTCATATTTCCATTTATTGCCCCAGCATGAAACAGTTGGGAGGCCAAACTCCCAACTGATCTGTACTCGATTCTGAGTAACATAGACATGTCATTATTCATATGTCATATCTGTGTATATATCTGCTCAAAGTAGTCACACTCAATAGACAAAAACAAACTCACCAGTATACAATGTCTCACCCAATTTTCCAATCTAATGAGAACAGCCCTTATGGAAATCTGAAAAGAGATGAGTTTTATAAGCAACACAAAATCATGCACAAACAAAGTTTTATGATAAACAAACAAAACATGAAGATATTCACACAATCTTGGCAGACTGAATCAAGTAATCAGTTAAGAGGCCTTGTGGGCATGATTCATGGCTATACGTCCGAAAGCAGCTGGCTTTTTGAGCTAAATGCAGTAGCCATGGCGAAAGAAGGATTTTTCGTCTGTGCTATTGACCTACAAGGTCACGGTTACTCTGAAGGCTCACCTGGTTACATACCAAGTATTCAACCTTTAGTTCAAGACTGCATACAGTACTTTGACTCTGCTCTTGCTGATCACCCAATGCTCCCAGCCTTCCTGTATGGGGAGTCATTAGGTGGTGCAATTGCTACACTCATATGTCTAAGGCAAACTACTGTATGGAATGGTCTGATGTTAAGTGGACCGATGTTTGGAGTGTCAAAGAAATACAGACCTGTTTGGCCACTAGAGAAGCTACTACCTTTGGCCGCCTTCATAGCACCATCTTGGAGGATTGTGATCACCAAACCACCAGCATCTATATCATACAAGGAGGGGTGGAAGAGAAAGATGGTCTCAAAAAGTCCGAATCACCTGGCTTCCGAGAAGAAGCCACCAGCTGCCACTGCATTAGAGCTTCTGAAAGTCTGCGAGTATATACAGAGGAAATCTCATGAATTACAAGTCCCTTTGCTGATTCTTCAAGGTGCGGAAGATGAGGTATGTGATCCTGAAGCTGCTAAACTTGTGTATGAATTGGCAGTAAGTAAGGATAAGACTATGAAGATTTACCCCGGAATGTGGCATCAACTGATAGGTGAACCAAATGAAACTGTGGAACTTGTTTTCAATACTATGTTGTTATGGCTTGAGGTGAGAGCAGACTTGGCAAAAATCTAATGGATATGATCTTAAGTTACACAGATGTTTACGGACATCATCAGAAGTTACTCATTTCATGTACACATAACCTATGAACAATAATTTGTGTAAGCTACTGGCAATTACTGATATTGCCAGAAGTTTCTGTCCTACTAAAGTCATGAATAGTGTTCCTAAGCTTAAATAATGGAACCTTCTTGGCATGATGATAACTGTTTTTGGCACCCTTAATTTTCAAAAGTAACTAAAAATCAGATATATGGTTCTCAACACACAATCCCTTTTTTAAGAGTAGAGCACATGGTTCAGTTATTTCATTTGACTTCCTGCAACAACGGCAAACTTCTGTTTTGATTAGAAATGCCTAATAAGCAAGAAATAACAAAAAATGGGAAAGAGGTGCACTGGAATATTCAACTTCACGGTCATTCAGTTCAATGAATCATACTGTTATTCAGCTTGATATTACATGGAGAACAAAGAAGAATTTGTACGAGTATGAGTAAAGAAACAAAAAAATATCTTCTAGGTTACAACTTAATGGAGAAATAACAAATACATCGAATAACCTGAGATACAGAATTAAATGTATAATTTTCTGTGAGGAACTGCTGCAAATTTTTCCAAGTATCATGTCATCAGTTCTCAGTAATTGTTTCTTTCTAATATATTCTCTTACCATGTAGTTAGCCGTTCAAACAAACACAAGAGATGAATATGGTGGAGTCATAGTCTGCTGGACGATAACTGCCTATAAGACATAAGTTCTGTTTTCACTTGATCTCTTCTTAATTTCCCTGTTGTTGTCACTGGAAATTGATTTTTCCACACCACAAAATTCTTGGGTATTTTGAACCTGCAAAATATTACATGTCAATATGTGATCAATATGAATCAGATCACGCCAGGCATCAAGAGAGGGGTGAGATTGGGGATGGAATATGAGAAAGACTTGCTGCTATCGAATTCCCTTGAACAACAAAGCAAAAATAAAAGAATACCCTGTCAAGTCTTTCGCTCTACAGAAGTTCTGGAGGACAGTGCTGGACAAACAATGCTCGTTTTTGTTAACTGGATGATTAGAGCTTGAATCAGTCCACTGCCAATTGTCTTTCAGCCTAATACAGGCAACGACCATCTCAGTCAAGCGAGAGTCAGGAAGCCCAATAACAACACTAGCAGAAATCCCTGGATGCTGCAATAAGACAGCTTCCACCTGAATCACAAACAAACTCACTGAGTTATTTATAGGCTATTACATTCCCATAGAAACAATGCGAAAAGAATTCATGGTGTTCCATTACAAAAAATTAATTAACACATGTCCATTGTCTCATCAACTAAAGAGATTTCAAGTAGGCAGTTCTCTTTTGTGTTGATACCTCAATTGAGCTAGAGAACGAAATTATTAAAGTCTGGATGCTTACCTCTTGAGGATAAACATTTTCGCCCCCACTCTTTATTCGACCCTTCAAGCGCCCAATGAGCCAGATATTTCCACAATCATCTATATGCCCTATATCACCAGTGTCGAACCAACATTCAACAGTTGGAGAAGAATTATTGCTTGGCATTTGACCCCAGTATCCAAGCATTACATGGGGACCTCGTGTCAAAATCCTCCCTATACAAGACGAATCATCCCCAGCAATCCTTATTTCAATATGTGGGGCAGGCTTTCCAACACAGATACCATCTGGTTTATGTGCCATATTGGAGCTGTTGTCATAAGAATGCTGGATACAACTATCTCTCGCTGGGTCATAAAGAGTCATGAAAGTCAGAGAAGAACATGCCTCGGTCATTCCTTCAAAACATTTAAAGAATACTTATCAGGAGAGTACAACTGAGACTGAATGTCTTGTTTAGGGAGGGTAGATATTCATGACGCTAACTTCACAGAATACACCAAGAACGTTGGGACCTGTGCCACTATAAATTTGTAATGCTAACACAATGTCTAGTAGATGATATATGTCATGCATCAGGAACACCCTTTAAACTTGCAACCTTCTGCTATCAACAGAATATTTTGTTCAGAAAGGATAAGTATGGAGAAGATGGTGAAAGTATGTCAATGCAGTGACAAGACCAACATACCATAAGCTGAAAGAAGTTTAGCCCTCGGGAATATCTCAATCGCATTTTTGATAAGATCAGATGAAAGACCCCCAGCTCCATTAAGAACTTTCTTCACATATTTGGACCGTACAGATATGTGCTTTTTCCTATGACAAGTGAAAGTAGAATCAAATAATTGCACTTATCATGAACTAAGTGGATGTGCTAAGTTGTCAATGGAGAGAAACCTAGAAAATAATCAATCGCCGCTAAAAACTGAAACAAATTTCTTTTAATCTTGAACAGGACATCACAAAAGTATTCCTTGTTAAACCTAAAGGAGATAACCTCACAAATCAATATTGGTAGTGAACTTTTAAGGAAAAGGCTTGATAACCCAATCATATGTATGCCCATACAGTTATTATTCACTTCAACTGTGTTCTAAAGATAAATCCAATTGAAATTTGTCTTTGCATCATGTAGAACAGCTGAGTGCTTTACCTATAAAAAGAGATTAGATCAGCCATCATAGCTGGAACTGTGATGAAAGAAGTGACGTTATGCTGGTCTATGGATTCAACAGCCAATTTAGCTTCAAACTTTGGTAGTAAAATATGACAACCTCCTGCCATTAACATAGCCAAGGCTGATGATATACCACCAATGTGGCACAGTGGTGCAGTGTGTAGATAGACCTGCAAGAACCATAACATGAATAAACATAGCATGTGCTTCAAACATTTGGAATTTTGGATACTATATCTAAGATACAACATCCATAATATCATAGTAGACGAGCATACATCATCCTCACCGTAACCAACAATTGCAATTTTTGCAAGGGCTTGCACCACCAAAGCTGAGTGGCTTATGGTAACTCCCTTTGGCCTCCCTGTGGTTCCTATTGTCATTAAGAAACAGAAAAAAAAAAAATCATAAATACAGGTCAAAGGACTTAGTGATACTCCTTGTACTAGAACAGGAGACACAAGAGCAGATTGAGGGTTTCAGAATTGAACAGATAAGCATTACTTTGCACATACAGTTCAATGATTCAACATACACAACACAATTCTTAGCGGAGCAAATAGTTAGTATGACATAAAAAATGACCATTTTCTTGTTCAAGAACTTTGCTAGTGTAACCAAATAACTTTACTGAGGCTAAGAAACAAGATATTTTCCTAATCTGATCCAAATAAAATAGCGAGAGAGAAATTACGTTCCTTGGTTAAAAAATGAGGTTACAACTACCAGATTTCTCTTAGAACTTCATTTTGTTAGTTTCCGTCAGTGTGAGAAGATTTGAAAATCACTTTCTGAATCAGGGAAAAGAAAAGGAAGAACAGGAAATAAGCATGTGGAAAGATAGTGAGTATATATACCTGAGGTAAAGCATAGTATAGCTGCTTCCTGAGGTGCCCACAGGTAGTCTGCTGTTAAATGCCTTTTGCAACTTCTTTTCAGCTGTTCAGTAGTTAATCCTGGCAGATGTAAGAATGAGAAATTAATAAACAGAAGAAGAATACTCTTTTTTTTAATCCATACTCATACTGGTCATGAATGCTAGAACACATACCACTCTTAGTGCTGTTAAATTCACAAGGAGTATCCATTAGGACTTGCCACCTCAGAGAAGACACAGAATTAGCAAAGGACTCGAAATTCCAGGAATTACAGGTTGCATCATGGACCAACATCGTTGGCTTTGCTACCTGAAGAGCTGCTCTTGCTTCTTCCAGGCTCTGCAAGCTGAGAACAATTACTAGGAGGACATGCTTGTATACACAACAATTTCTTCACTCTTATATCATACAGATATTGATATTTTGCTGTGATGTAAGCACGTATCCATGATACCTATTTTCAGTTTCTCATAGAAGTTATTACGTTTATATATGTTTAAACTGCTTACAACCAAGATCTATGTTATATGAACTTCTCATATTTAGTAACTATTAACCATATCCTAAGGTATGATATTGGTAATTCATGTGAATCCTAAATTAACTACTAAAATTTTAAAGTTCAGAGGTGCATGCATAGCGGAATAGAATGATGATACTTCTTGGCAACTCCCTGTAACACAGACCAAGAGAGAAATAACTGTCACTGATATTCAATTATCTTGAATCAGATTGGAGAATAGGAGGAAAATATGAAAGTAGTCTTCCAGATAAGTCAGAAGCAAATGGAAGACTAGAGACTGAGCATTTGTTTATTTACCCAGCGGTAATTGAAAGGTGCAGTAATTCCTCCTACATATGTAACTGCCAGTAACCACTCCAAATACAGATCACTGCAACAAAAATTGGACGATGAAAAAGAATTGTTAACAATTCAAGGATAGTTCCGTGGCAAAAGTAACACAGTCAAACTTAGAAATTGCCATGAAAATACACCTTATAACGGGACCTTTATACAAATAGTCGGCTCATCCTTTACGTTTCCTAGCTGGTATATGTATAGATTATGCACTGATCATATAGACACGATTATTCATATATTATAAATTCGTCGGCTACTTTTTAGTTTAGTTGGCTGGGCTTGGGCAGGCGGCTATTTAGGTTAATTCTTCTTTTCCATGTTTAAGTTCATTTTTCAGGCCTCTTCGAATTTAATTTAAAATGCTCAAGGTTCCTTATTACAGAAGAAAGCAAATAGCATAAAATAAGATGACAAGAACATTAAGCAAATTGAAAATTAAAATGTGAAACAACAGTTCTTTAGTCCGTTTGAGAAAGAACGTCTCTTTCCTTTTTGGTTAACTCTTTAATTTCAATTTTCTTTGTGGCATGTTTAAGGTCACACGATTATATGATATTTTGGTATATTCAACAAAAGTTTTTTGCTTTGTTAAACTTCGTTTCACATCAAAACCAGACAAATAAATCAAAACAAGCGAGTATCATTTAAAATGTGAAGTATCAATGTCCAACCATTTTAGCTTTTATTTTCTACTATTGTTATTATCTCTAAGAAGCCATGTAGTACTAGGAAGGCTAAAATGTACAACCACCTAATGCAATGAAAGTTGTACATTTGCATATGATTAATTACTCATAAGAACCTGTTAAGAGCGGAAATGGCGACGACATCACCGGGCTTAAGGCCCAACTTAATAAGCCCATGGGCCAGGCCCAAAACTCCCTCAACAAATTCCATGCCGGTCTTCCTCCTCTCCCCCATTATCATCACCGTTGAGCTCCGGCGAACCGTCAACAGCCGGCTCAAGCACTGGCAAACGTGAGCCTTAGAGTAATTAGCCATTTCTACGGAGGATAAATTCGGAATTTCCTAGTTTACTTCTTCAAATTAGGAATGGTTTTAGCTCTCTAGACTATCGTTTGGTTGTCATTGAACTATAGTAGTCATTGGATAAAACTATTCCTTGAAGAAGAAGACATTTTGTGCATACCAAAATATTCACCATATGAAAATATTGGCCATTTATTGTTTGGAAGAGTCAATTTGATTAAATATCCAAGTAAACTTGTGAAGATGATAATATATTTTAAAGTGCTTTGACTTCTTCTTTATCTTTAAGTAATGGAGAAAAAGGACACAGGAGATATGAATTAATTGGATTAGTAGATACTAAATAGTAATAGCATCATGTTATTTTACGTGTATAATTCGTAAGATTATAAATTTCATACTCTTAAATAAGACTTGCGTGTAGATAGTCTTTAGTGTTAATGAGCTGATAATGCAAAAAGTTTTTTAAAACCACAGTGAGTCGTGATAATAAACCTATTCCGATGCATAAGAGATTTCACAACTAATCAAATTCAAGAAATAAGTACAACTCCAATATTCTTTTTATTTGAAAATTGTAAGTAGATATTTGGTAAATTGGCCCAGGGAAATGTAAATTTGACAAATATTACTATTACTACTACTATATATACTATATTTTTTACTACTATTAATAAGTGGGAATAGAGAGCAGCTTGGGGTCAGGAGCTTACTTAGGGGCAATCTTGGGATTTCATATTTAATTTCTTTAAGGTCTAAGATTGGACAAAAATACAAGGTAGAACTGGGGGCCCAAAACTTTTCACATGTATTTGAGCCCACTTGAGTTTCATATTTCACATAATTACAAACTTATACAATATTTTTTTGGTATAGTTTTTTAAATATCTAAATTTTAATTTTAAAATATTCAATTTAACATCGAAGATTGATCAAATTGACTTTCAAAAGAAAAACTTACAATTAAAAGTAAGAACACATATAATAGTATAAATCACAATAATTAACAACTTAAATTATATAAAAATATATAAAATATCTCGGTGACTATAAAAATTTAATCAATGCGACATGAATTAAGACGGAGAGAGTAATATAAATTGGAAGAGGGAATGTTTGAGGAGCTTTGGGTTAAGTTTCAAAATTACAACTAAGCTCCTCAAAGTCCCACTTATTACTATTTGAGGAGTTTTCAAAATGACAACTAAGCTCTCAAAGTCCCACTTATTACTATTTGAGGAGTTTCAAAAAATGACAACTAAGCTCCTCAAAATCCCACTTATTACAATTTGCGGACTTCTCCAGAATTACTTATATTTATTTAAATTTTTTGTTAAAAAAATACTATAAATTACAATAATTAATAGTGGGAATAGAGAGGAGCTTGGGGTCACGAGCTTACTTAGGGGCAATCTTGGGATTTCATATTTAATTTTTTTAAGGTCTAAGATTGGACAAAAATACAAGGTAAATTAGTACATTTGAATGGGGACCCAAAACTTTTCACCTGTACCTGTGCCCACTTGAGTTTCATATTTCACCTAATTATATGCTTATACAATATTTTATTGATATACTTTTTTGAATATCTAAATTTTAATTTTAAAATATTCAATTTAGCATCGAAGATTGATCAAATTGACTTTCAAAAGAAAAACTTACAAGTAAAAGTGAAGAACATATAATAGTATAAATCACAATAATTAGCAACTTAAAATATATAAAAACATATAAAATGTCACGGTGACTATAAAAATTTAATCAATGCGACATGAATTAAGACGGAGAGAGTAACATATATTGGAAGAGGGAATGTTTGAGGAGCTTTGGGTTAAGTTTTAAAATGATAACTAAGCTCCTCAAAGTCCCACTTATTACTATTTGAGGAGTTTTCAAAATGACAACTAAGCTCTCAAAGTCCCACTTATTACTATTTGAGGAGTTTCAAAAAATGACAACTAAACTCCTCAAATCCCACTTATTACAATTTGCGAACTTCTCGAGAATTACTTATATTTATTTAAATTTTTTGTTAAAAAAATACTAAAAATTACAATAATTAATTTTAAAATATTTAAAGAGTATAATAAAAAAAACGATTGATTCTCGAAATTCTATCGGTGCTGCACAGATTGAGACATACAAATTTTGGGATGAGAGGAGCTTAGAGTCAATTTTAAAAAATGACAACTAAGCTACTCAAAGTCCCACTTATTAATATATTTCAGGAGCTTAGGGTTAGTCGTCCTTCTACTTCTCTAGAATTACTTACATTTATTTAAATTTTACGTAAAAAAATAAATCACAACAATTAATTTTAAAATATTTAAAAGACGTAATAAAAAAAATCGACTGGGTGCCGCATAAATTGGGATAATTATTTTAAAGTGATATAAAAAGTGTTATAAATTACAATAATAATAATTTAAAATATTTACAACAACAACATACCCAGTGTATTCCCACAGGAGGGTAAAGTGTACGCAGTCCATACCACTACCTCAGATGAAGTAGAGGGGTTGTTTCCAATAGACCCCCGGCTAACAATTTAAAATATTTAAAAGACATAAAATGTCCGGCTAGCTCTCGAAATTCTATCATAGTTACATAAATTAGAACATAAGAAGTAACATATATTTTTTTTAAAATAACGTAAAAAGTGCTATAAATCACAATAACTAACAATATAAAATATTTAAAACGTGAGAACATAAAGTAGCTTAGGATCGAAAAATAAATTAACTCATTCGCCCTTCCATTTCTATTTTGTGGCTATATATAAAGTAGTAAGTATTAGTGAAATTCAATTCATGTAATTTAACCAAAGAAACAGATAATTTTTCTCTTCATTATTAATTGCGTTTACTTTTTGAGATTTATGACTTTTAAAGATGTAAAGAGAGAATCAGATTATTTTCATTCAATATTGTGTTTCTCTTTTACACATCAAAAAACAAAAACAAAAAATCAAAGTTTTTTAATTCAAGATTTTTCACAAAAATTAAATACTTCTATTAAATAAAGAAAATAATTACGTAAAAAGTAATATAAATTACAATACTAAACAAATCAAAATATGTAAAAGGCATTAAAAAATTGATTGACTCTTAAAATTCCATCAGTGCGACACGTAAAAATAGTATAAATTACAATATATAATAACTTAAAATATTTAAAAGACTTATTAAAAATTTGGTTGATTCTCCAAATCCTATCAATGCCTAATAAATTGGAGTAAATGAAGTAACATATATTATCTGAAAATTATGTAGAAAGTACTATAAATCATAATAATTAACAACTTAAATATCTAAAAACTATATTAAAATTTAGGTTACTCTCCGAATTCTATCAGTGCCACATAAACTGAACAGAGAGAGTATCATATATTATCTGAAAATTATGTAAAAAAAATACTATAAATCACAATAATTAACGACTTAAAAATTAAATTATACAAAAAAAATTGATCGATTCTTAAAATTTCATCTATGTAACATAAATTGGGACGTAATAAAAATTATGTAAGAAATACAATAAATCATAATACTAATTAACAACTTAAAATATTTAAAATCATACAAAAAATTGATTGACTGTCTAAATTTCATTTGTGTTGCATAAATTGAGACCAAGAAAGTAACATATACTGAGCCCGTGCTGGCACAAACTCTCCGTATCTAGTATATTACTGTGAGTGAAGTGGTAGTACAATTGTTCTAAGGATTGCACATTAAATTTGAATGATATTTGGGGCCTGGGTACAAAATGCCAAAAGAGCTACAGACTGGAAAAATATGAAGAAGTTGTGGGGTGGAATGGATCCTATCCCTTATCTCATCTTTGTACAAATAATACTGGGAAGATTGTGAGAAAGGGGAAGTCGAGAAAAACTGAAATTTGATTTAGGGGCTAAGCTGATCCATAAGGGACTTGCAATGGATTGGACAAATTAGTCCAAAACATTTACAATAACGAAACAGGAAATTACGCGTAGTGTTCCCCAAAGTGGTTGGTCTTAAACTTTTGTTCCTCAAATATTTAGTTTTGTGTGTGGTCTTAAATTTTTGTCTCTGGTAAATATGTTTTAACGTTTGCCTATAAGGCACAACTTCTGGTCAATTGTGCAGGTTCATTGTCTTGAAATGTCATGAACATCTATCTTATAGGCAAAATATCGAAGTTTTAACTTTTGCCTATAAGGCAGAACTTCTGGTAAGTTGTGCAGGTTCATTTTGTCTTGAAATATCATGAATGTCTGTCTTATAAGCAAAATATCCAAGTTTTAACTTTTGCCTATAAGGCATAACTTCTGGTCAATTGTGCAGGTTCATTTTGTCTTAAAATGTCATAAACGCCAGCCTTATGGCAAGAGTTAGAACGTCTGACTTATGAGCAAAGTTTATCAAGTGGGACAAAAAAATTAAGATCACCCCTTATTGAGGCCATTTTTGTAAAAATAAATAAATTATGGGAGACAAAAGATCAAGACCAACCTATTTTAGGGCCATTTTTTAACATAACCCACGAAACTAAATATTGCTACAATTAGCATATTTACAATTCTAAATTGGGTAAAGCTAAGAGAATTTTATTATATTTTTCTTTTTCTACCTTAGTATTAAATAACCACATTAAATAATAGTAGTAATCAAATTTAGAAGGGAAAATGGTCTGAAATATACCCAAACTTTGGGGAAATTTGCTGTTACACGCCCAAACTTTGCGGGGGTCCTATGACCCCCCTGTACTATTTATTAGTGTATTTTTGTGAGGTTTATTTGCTTAGCTGGACCACTTTTTTAGTCACGCGCTCAGTGTGCGTGTATTCACATTTGGGGTCAGCTGTGCAAATAAACGTCACAAAAATACACTAATAAATAGTACAGGGGGGTCATAGGACCCCCGCAAAGTTTGGGCGTGTAACAGCAAATTTCCCCAAAGTTTGGGTATATTTCAGACCATTTTCCCTTCTAAATTTGATTACTACTATTATTTAATGTGGTTATTTAATACTAAGGTAGAAAAAGAAAAATATAATAAAATTCTCTTAGCTTGATTTCATAAATAGGACAAGTAAATTGAATAACTATTTAAGTATGGGGTCAAGTAATATGAAAAAGGAGAGTATATATTAAACAACTATATAAAATAGTAATAGCAGTCAAATTTAGAATTTCAATATATTATTAATAAGGTTAGTTTTAAAAAATGGGAATAACAAACTCAAAAATTAAACTCTGAAGTAGCACTAAAAATCATATTTTCATTGCGATAATATTTGTTCTAGTGAAGACTAAAAGAAAATAGACAAATGAGAGAGAAAAATGAAAAGGAACTCATTTAACAAGTTCGTTGAGCTAGTGTCTTCCTCTTTCTCCATTTCTGCCAAATTTTATACACGCAGGTTGGATAATTACAACCAGATTGTTGACTTACCGTAACATTAATTGGACCAAAATGACAAGTTAATTAAACTATGGTAGTCGAATAGCTTAAACCACTTAAGTTAATTATTTAAGAAATAAAAAACATTAGCTATTATGTATTCTTCTTCTTCTGATCAAAATGAAAAATACAAAAACGATCATATTGGAAGGATTAGGTTATGACTTGCCTGCTTGGTCTAACTATAATTTAATCAAAGCAAACTTTAAACGAATTATCATGATTCGTTTATTGACTTTATTCATTTTACCCAACACGTGAAATTTCCACCGCGATGCTAAAAGGTTCATGCACGCGTATATATAAGAATTGATTAAAATGGTTGGATCTTCACATTATTTTCTATTTGGTACAAATTGGATCATTGAGATACAAAGAACAAAACAAAATATACCTGAAAATACTTTCTCGTGAACTAAAAGTGCTTTTTCATGTGCCAACACTGTACATATATCAAACAACAACCACCATTTGCTTAAATTATTAATAACAGAAACAGTTCTGTTGGCACAAATTTTAATAAGAGGACAAGAACAAATGTCCACACGAAACATGAAATTACGTACTGACTACTGTGTGTTTGATTTTCTAATTGTGGGGTTAGGGACCCATCCACATAATATATGTTGGTTCATTGATCATGTTGGAACTTTTGTCTGTAATTTTTAAAACATGAACCTTGTAAACCTGCACTTGAAAAGAAAAAAAAAGGATGTAACCAAAACTTTATAGTAGTAATCAACAAGGTCCCCTTAACTAGAAATTATGAATTAGGGTTTTGAAAATGAAAACTTTCCAGTAGGGAGCATTCTCTAGCGAATGGATCTTTTACATTAATTGAGACATCTGCTGATGAATAATTTTCTCTTCATTTTTAACTTATAGGCAATAATTATTTTGTAAAATCCAGCTCACAGTGTTTTATATCTCATTTCAGATATTTAAATATTAAACTTTGATAATATGATTTTCTTATCCATAAGAATATTTAACTTTATTGTAAAAATGTGTTTGCTTGATTGAAGCTATTATGGACCATGCATGTTACAGAAAAAAGTCTCCAAACTAGATGCACTAACTAAATTTCAAAAAGTTTACATTTCTAGGGCATCTTTTTCCAAAAGATATTTTGACTAAATGCAACACAATCATTAAAGGCATCATTATGCGTACCAAATACCTGGCCCCTTATTGATAGGTTTTAGTTAGGGCATTTGACATTTGTGTTATTAGAGGCAGTCTCTTTCTCACTCTTTATTTTCTTCGTTTCACTACTGCACATTAGTGAATAAGATGTTATATGTGTTCTCAATACTCACTCTTTGCAGTGTTGTACTGACATTGCTCGACTAGATATGAAACATAGGGAGTCATATGCATGTAGGTAGGGTATACCAGGATAGTATCAAATATGGTGTATTAATAATACTAAATATGATGTATTAGAATGGAAATTATTTGAATAGGAATATTACCCCGTCTTGTTAATGTCATGATTTACTATATAAAAATAGTATTGAATAGAATGTGTAACTAATACATGTCTTAGACTCTTAATTGTACCGAACTTAAATTTGCAACCAAATTTTGTACTACTAAAATTTAGTACCAATATTATTCTTAATTTCTTATACACCCAATGAAACAACCCCTTGTTAATCGTATGGTTCAATTTGGGCATATATAGCACATTTAAAATTTTAGTCTAATTCAAAACTTGTGAGAGTTATACTAGTATAACTTGTTATAAAGGAAATTTTACAAGTTTTACTTTCATGTTACTCAATTTAAAGTACCCCGATAATGTAAACATTAGAAAAATTCATCATGAATCAATAAATTTTATAATATTATTAACATATCATAGTCTTCCTTTTTTGTTCAAGCTTAATATCAATATAATATGAGCAAGCTCACACAGACGGAGTTTCAGCTGTTGTTGAGTCATAGTTACAGTTACGATAGTTGATAAAGTAAAAATTCTTTTCAAACCAACGGAAATATACCTTTCTTTGGGTGTTTTAATGTGTATCTCATCCGACAAGAAATCACGCGCATTTTGTATGTATTACGGAATTTTGACAAACTGGCAAACTAACACATGTGCTCCCCACTACATTTATATCGAACTCAATTCACCACCATACAACACACCAATATATCTCATCTGCTCTTCCCACTCCTCTTTCCCATTCAACAAAATTAAAAATATTAACAATGAAGCAAAATTTCCAAAATGTTGCTCTTATATTCATAGTATTATCGTTGCTCACAATGTCGTTTCAATCAAACGGCAGAGAGCTTCGTCCAGCGGAGCACGGGTTGACGGCGAATGAAAACTCATCATCCACCACAACGACTACAAACGACAACGTTCCGAATATGCTCTCGTTTTTCGGCGGTAATGGTAGACGGAATACTCAGCCGCCGGTGGCATTGCCGTTGGCGGAGAATATTACGTGGATCGGCGGGGAGAGAGGAGGAGGAGGAGAAAGGACAGTTCATCACAACAGTAAAGATCATGTGAGGAATGTATTGTTGATTTCCAGCTTGGTTTGTGGAGCTGCCGGTGTAGTTTTGCTGGCGGTTTCAGTGTTTGTTTGTGTCGTTTTGAAGTTCCGAAAGGAAAAATTAACAGTGCAAAATGGTAAAGAAACGATGGCATTGGAAACGTCAGTAGATAACGTTGTTCTTGTCAACAAAAAATGAACTAATTACAGTGCTTCATTTTTACCAAAGGGGGAGTTAGTAAGTCTGGTTCATTTTAATCAATGTTTGTACTACTTACTCTTTTTTTTCTTCTTTCTTTTTGGTATTATGTATGTATAGCTGGAGTATTATTAGTAATGTACCAATTAATTATGTAGCACATTTCGAGTTTGAAGAGTAAAACAGTTTAATTTTGATTATAAATTTGGATAGTAAATTTAAATTTTTTTAAAAAATAAAATTTAAATATTTAGAAATTACGTAAAAAGTCACAATAATCGACAATTCAAACTACTTAAAAAATAATATATAAAAAGGTTTGAGATAAAAAAAAAAGTTGTTTGAGTTTCAATATTCAAAATGTGTCATATAAATAAAAACGAAGCGAGTTATTACAAATTGGACAGATGGATTACATAGAGTTATAATGACTAACACCTTGTGTACATTACAATGTTATAAGTACTTAACTACAATCTATATACAGTAAAATCTCTCTAAATTAATATTGTTGGAACCATGAATTATTTTATAGAGATATTATTTTATCGATAAATTAATATTTATTAATTTAAAGAGTGTTTTCAAGATTCAAGGTAAAGGAGTGATTTTGAGTATCTTACTAATTTATGAACTTGTGAAAATGACATTCATGAACTTGAGGTCATGATTATTGATTTCGGTTACCGCAATAAAATGAATGTCAATAATCTGTTGGATTACCCCGGGTGAAAATGATACATGTTCAGAGGTCAAGAGCTTAAAAGAAATTGTGGTTACTATCGGAGAAAACAGTGTTGATGATGAAGTTGAAGACGATACAATAACTTTGGAACCAGTTACTCGTAAGAAATCACTTATCGCATCTAGAACTCTTCACAATTTTTTTGTGCAGTTCGAGAAGACAACATCTGAACTTTTGGATGCATTAGAAAAGTTAAAGATGAGCTTCAACTAGATTTAAATTTTAACAAAAAATAAAAAACACTAAAATCATATTTCACTAAATCGTCTTAGATATTTTTATAAGTTTAAAGAATTATTAATTTATAATATTAATGAAACCATATATTTATATAGGGGTCTTCCAAAAATATATTAACTTATTATCTTATCGAAATTGGTGATTTTTTCCACTGGCCCAAGTCGGGACTGGAGAAGAATATTATCTTAGTGAGTTTATTAATTTATAGAGTATTAATTTAGAGAAGTTTTATTGTACAATATTACAGTTGGTATAAATTACGAATTTAGTGACCGGTCGATGATATTAAATTATGTACAAATATTATTTATATAGTGACGTGCACTCTTTGTTCAAAAAACACATTCAGGCCTCATTAGCTTGCACTTAATGAAGGTCTGAAGTGTTAATCATTCAGATCTCAATCATCAAGTCATTTGTTTTCGAGATCTGGATATGTCAGCCTCCGTAAATGTATTTGTTTTTTTAGGGCTTCTTACAGGCAACAAAAAAATGTTTCAACAAAAATGGTCATATGTAATATATCGACATTGTATAAATAATGTATAATCGTGTGTATATATATATATAACTATGTAGCAGAGATAATATACATCGATATGCATTATTTATATAACATTTATACATTGCAACAATTCATTTTCCTCAATGACTCAATGAGGACAAATATTACTCCCTCCATTCTTATATACTTGTTACTTAAGTTGCATATCCCTTAAGAAAAACATTAACTAGAAGGTAATTTGTATAACATTATCTTTTTTATTACTCATTTTTATTTAATGTTTCTCTTTTTTGCGCTATATTAATATATCTCCATATTTATTACTAAGGTTAAAAGTGAAAACAAATAACTAATTAGGCCTTGATTTTACGAAATAACAAATATTAAAGAATATCTATCTTTAGTAAGAACGAAAACTAATCAGAAACGAAGGGAGTAGAAAAGAAAGAGAAGAAGACAACCATTAGTGGCTAATAATTGGTGATGAAAACAATTCTATTTACTTGACAGAAGATGAAGGCAACGAAAAAGGGTGAAAACAATTTTGATGAACGAAGAGAAGAAAAGCAGCGAACTGTACTTCACTTGTAATTAAAAGTGTGGAATCGTCATTTTTGTTAAAAATTGATTATTGAGTTATTTTGGATAAGAAATTTTGACTCAATAGATATTTTACCTAATTTTCTTCTTTTTAGCCAAAAAAAGCATGTATAAGTCATGTGAATAGTTACTAGTAATATAATATAAGAATCTAAGAAAATCGCAAAAATACTCCAAATCAAAAACGAAAGAAGTCATATATATTTGAAAGTGCGCAAAGGAAAAAAGAAAACTTAAGAAAAAGAACATTAAAAAAAAAAAAAAATGAAAATTGAATACCGCTTAAACTCTCCACCTCCAAATCTAGAGACTCTCCGTCAGTAGGGGTGTTAATGGTACGATTCGGGAGATTATTTTATAAAATTTATATCGTACTAATTTTTTAGTTATTTTATTTTATATAATCAAAATTAGACTTTTTAAAACTATTTCATCACCTCGGTTTTTCTTCGATATTGGTACGATTCGGTTAATTTTTGATTTTTTTTTACTTTTATAGTTTCACCTCAAAATACACCATTATTAAAACGTTTCTTTATTCCTAAAAGGAATCGACTCAATAAAGTTCATAGAAGGAAAAAAATATTTCGTAGTTCTGCAGTTCTTCTACTATATGTTGATTAACTATCAAGAAACATTTAGCAACACAAAAATGAAGGTATCATCGTGACATGTAACTTGAAGTTTGTTCTTGGAGAAGCACTTCAACTCTTCACCAAGAAGCCAAGAATGTAAAATCTTGTTGCCGTATTGTTTGATCTCAAACTTTCAATAGGAGTGTTTGCATGGGTTTAGTCGTATTGTTTGATGGAGTATCTATTATAGTATATCCTTTTAATTTTTAAACCTGATAAATTAAAGGCTAATTGAAGGGCAAAGCCCAAATAGGGATGTCACCAATGGCTTAGGACCTAGGTTATATTTTATATTTGAAATTTTTTATAAAATATATTTATATATTAAATTTAACATATTGTTAATATATAAAATATATGTAAAGTTATTCGGTTCGAAAAATTTTTGGGTTTTTTATAAATTAAAAAGACCATCCCAATTGTTCGGGACGATTATACGTTTAAATAAAAGCCCACGGTTTTATTGAAAAAATGATATAAATCGGTGTGATACGGTTAGGTTCGGTCGGTTTTTCATATTTTTTGACACCCCTATCCGTTAGTATTTCAGTTTTTTACTCTCCAATTTCAATTTTATTTACACCTTTTCGCTTTTTATATATCGTGAGACGAGGGTCTATCGGAAACAGACTCTCTACCTCATCTTTGAGATAGTGGTACGGACTGCATATACTTTACCATCACACTTTGTGAGAATATATTGAATATGTTATTGTTGTTGTATTCACTTTTTATACAAGATATGTGTATGCATTTTATCTCCAGACTTTTCATATTCACTTTTATACTATATATATACACACATTATATATATATTTATATATAGATATTTCACAAACACTTCATATTCATTTTACATACAATTTATATACACATCATATACATTTTTATTAATACACTTTTCACATTCATTTTTGTACAATGTATATACACATTGTAGACATTTCATTCATTTCATCTCTCTAAGTGTGGGGCCTTAACATAAACAAAATTGATTTTTCCTTCATTTCTCCAATCACTGAGGAAGAAATTGGAAAGAGGAAGCAAAATTGGCTCTTCATCCTTCATTTTCAAATAACTCTTAAATAAAATAAAACTAAAGGAAGAAGGATTAAATTCAAGGGTAATTTCAGATGCAAAAAGTGAGAGAGATAGGTGAGAGAGAGAGAGAATTTGACTATAAGTTGTCATTATTTTGGACCTAAAGTAAATTTAGGGGTATATATAAGTCAAAGTTGGGCATTTAAATTTCTAATGGTCACACCATGTCTTTTTTCCTAAAGTTTATCGTTAATTCTATTTAGTGATGGATTACTATCGAATTATAGAAAAAAAATAGCCACAAGCAATGTAGCAATGGATTAACGACAAAATTCGCATCTAAGTCCAAATTTTGTCCTATAATATTTATCGCCAAATGAGATACGCACTTTAATCACGGGCAAAATGCATACGCTGAAACTATATTTATTTTTTTAAAAAAAAAAAGGATAAAAAAATCGTTGCAAAGTAGATGCGGGGAAAATTGGGAAAAGTAGAATATAAGAAGTTAATATACATGTGTAGTAATGTAAGAAATTAAGTTCAATTATTGGTCCTTCCAATATATGTGTGTCTCGTTTAGTGCTTTAGTTATCAATGAAACACCAATAATCCATCCGAGTATGGAATTAGTTTATATGAGGAGGTAATACACGTGTAATAAGGTAAGAAACCAGTTCAATTATTTGTCCGCTCAATCTATTTATGTCTCTTTTAGTGATTTAGTTGTCAATGAAAAACCAATAATTCATTCGAGTATGGAATACATTGATATTAGACGGTAATACACGTGTAGTAATGTAAAAAATCAAGTTCAATTATTGGTTCTTTCAATATATGTGTGTCTCGTTTAGTGATTTAGTTATCAATGAAACACCAATAATCCATCCGAGTATGGAATTAATTTATATTAGGAGGTAATAGATGTGTAGTAAGGAAAAAAACCTGTTCAATTATTTATCCGTCCAATCTATGTATGTCTCTTTTAGTGATTTAGTAGTCAATGAAACACCAATAATCCATCTGAGTATGGAATACATTGATATTAGATGGTAATACACTTGTAGTAATGTAAGAAACCAAGTTCAATTATTGGTCCTTGAAATATATGTGTGTCTCGTTTAGTGATTTAGTTATCAATGAAACACCAATAATTCATCCGAGTATGGAATTAGTTTATATTAGGAGGTAATACACGTATAGTAAGGCAAAAAAACCAGTTCAATTATTTGTCCGATCCGTTCAATCTATGTATGTCTCTTTTAGTGATTTAGTTGTCAATGAAACATCAATTATCCATCCGAGTATGGAATACATTGATATTAGACGGTAATACACGTGTAGTAATGTAAGAAACCAAGTTCAATTATTGGTCCTTGCAATATATGTGTGTCTTGATTTAGTTATCAATGAAACACCAATAATTCATCCGAGTATGAAATTAGTTTATATTAGGAGGTAATAAATGTATAGTAAGGCAAAAAAACCAGTTCAATTATTTGTCCATCCAATCTATGTATGTCTCTTTTAGTGATTTAGTTGTCAATGAAACATCAATTATCCATCCGAGTATGGAATACATTGATATTAGATGGTAATACACGTGTAGTAATGTAAGAAGCCAAGTTCAACTATTGGTCCTTGAAATATATGTGTGTCTCGTTTAGTGATTTAGTTATCAATGAAACACCAATAATCCATTCATGTATGGAATTAGTTTATATTAGGAGGTAATACACGTGTAGTAAGGCAAGAAACCAGTTCAATTATTTGTCCGATCCGTTCAATCTATGTATGTCTCTTTTAGTGATTTAGTTGTCAATGAAAAACCAATAATCCATTCGAGTATGGAATACATTGATATTAGGCGGTAATACACTTGTAGTAATGTAAAAAACCAAGTTCAATTATTGGTTCTTGCAATATATGTGTGTCTCGTTTAGTGATTTAGTTATCAATGAAACACCAATAATTCATTCGAGTATGGAATTAATTTATATTAGGAGGTAATACACGTGTAGTAAGGCAAAAAATCAGTTTAATTATTTGTCCGTCCAATCTATGTATGTCTCTTTTAGTGATTTAGTAGTCAATGAAACACCAATAATCCATCCGAGTATGGAATACATTGATATTAGATGGTAATACACGTGTAGTAATGTAAGAAACTAAGTTTAATTATTGGTCCTTGCAATATATGTGTGTCTCGTTTAGTGATTTATTTATTAATGAAATACCAATAATTCATCCGAGTATGGAATTAGTTTATATTAGGAGGTAATACACGTGTAGTAAGGCAAAAAACCAGTTCAATTATTTGTCCGTCCAATCTATGTATGTCTTTTTTAGTGATTTAGTTGTCAATGAAACACAAATTATCCATCCGAGTATGGAATACATTGATATTAAACGGTAATGCACGTGTAGTAATGTAAGAAACCAAGTTTAATTATTGGTCCTTGAAATATATGTGTGTCTCGTTTAGTGATTTAGTTATCAATGAAGCACAAATAATTCATCAGAGTATGGAATTAGTTTATATTAGGAGCTAATACACCTGTAGTAATGTAAGAAACCAAGTTCAATTATTAGTCCTTCTAATTTATGTGTGTCTCGTTTAGTGATTTCATCCGAGTATGGAATTAGTTTATATTAGGAGGTAATACACGTATAGTAATGTAAGAAACCAAGTTCAATTATTGGTCTTTCTAATCTATGCGTGTCTCGTTTAGTGATTTCGTTGTCAATGAAACACCAATAATTCATCCAAGTGTGGAATTAGTTTATATTAGGAGGTAATACATGTGTAGTAATTTAAGAAACCAAGTTCAATTATTTTTCCGTCCAATCTATGTATGTCTCTTTTAGTGATTTAGTTATCAATGAAACATCAATAATACATCCGAGCATGGAGTACATTGGTATTAGGGGTTGACTTCACAAATGGCCTTACAAAGAGTCGGTCGTTTTTTTTAAAAAAAAATGGGGGTAGGGAAGGGAAAATGGGGAGAGGGATTACCATGTGGGAAATAGAACCCTCACCAATAAGGTGGGAGTTCAGGTAACCAACCAACTGAGATACTAAGATTCCCTGAAAGGGTCGATTTGATATTTTGTTTCTCATAGAAAAAGTATTATAAAAATGACCTATATAAAGGATGATCTTGATTTTTTGGCCCAACTTAATAAATTTTGCCCATAGAGCATATGTTCTAAGTTTTGTTCTTAAGACAAACATTCATCACATTTCAAGACAATGATCTTGCACAATTGATCAAAAAATCTGCCTTATAAGCAAAAATTAAAACTTATATATGTTGCCCATAAGTCAGACGTTCTAACTTTTGTCCAAAAGGCAGACGTTCGGAATATTTTAAGATAATGAACTTGATCAATTGACCAGAAATTATTTCTTATAGGCAAAAATTAAAACTCGGGATTATTACTTATCAGACATAAGTTCTAACTTTTGCCTATAAGGAAGATGCTCAGAACTTTGTAAGATGGTGAACCTGTTTAACTAACCACAAATTTTGCCTAATGGTAGAACTTATTTAGCCAAAATAAAAATTCAATACCACAAACTTTTGGAGAAAAATAATTCAAACATTTGGGGAACAAATTTTTTTTGGGTACAATAGGTACTTTCTTGAGGAAAAAGAAAGAGGCGAAGGATGGGCCGGTCCGTATGGATATACGTCCAGCCCATTTCCAAGAGAATCACCGCCCTCAATTCAAGTAACAATCAATCTGAACCGTCCAATTTAGGTCATAGAGTCATTAACCACTATATAAACTCTCCTTCATCTTCCAATCACTCCACATAGCAAACAAGCTTTAGGGTTTTTCCTTTCTCCCTTTCCAGCAAACCCAATATCTGAATCGAAGAGGTTAAAGTGACGGCACCGCCGCTGTCCGCCTTGGCTGAAATTCTCAAACAGTCTTGGCCCTCATTTTTGTAAATCTCTTCCTTTCACTTCTAGGGTTTTTGTTAGTTTCAGAACAGTTTGTTGTTGTTGAAACTGAAACTCAATTCAATGGCACCAAAAGCAACAAAGGCGGAGAAGAAGATCGCTTATGATAGCAAGATGTGCCAGCTTCTGGATGACTACACTCAGGTGCTTGTGGCTGCTGCTGATAATGTTGGATCCAATCAGCTTCAGAACATTAGGAAGGGTTTGAGAGGTGACTCCATTGTTCTTATGGGTAAGAATACTATGATGAAGAGGACTATTAGAGTCCATGCTGAAAAAACTGGCAATGAAACCATCCTCAATCTCATCCCTCTCCTTGTTGTAAGTTTTATTTTATTTATTTGTTGAATAATCTGAATAATGATATTGGAAGTACTCAGTTAACTGTACTGAATTTGTTGTTTGATTTATATTAGGGAAATGTTGGATTGATCTTCACCAAGGGTGACTTGAAGGAAGTGAGCGAGGAAGTCGCTAAGTACAAGGTCAGATTATTAATCCACATGCTCTGTCTCTTTCCTATACCGTTTACGTGGTTGTTCATATACTCCCGTTGTGTTATATTACTTGTCATCCATACTCAAATTTGTTGTTGCAGTTTACTTGTCTAATTTGTAAAATGATTAGACAGAGTAGTGGTAGTAGGAAGACATAAGAGTTCCAAATTAATACATTTCTAACTAAAGCTTTTTTGTGGTGGCAAGTAATATGCAATGGAGGGGAGTAATAAAATGATGAAACTTGCTTGATGTTTTTGATTTTTTATGTGGTATTGGGAATCAGTGTAAAGTTTGTTAAATATACATGATGTGTTTCAAGTATTGCATGAAATACATTAAAAAATGTTTTAACTTTTTATAATTAACGTTGGGAGATTAAATAAAGACATTGTTTCACTTGAAACTTTACTAATCGCTGTTAAGTGGAAACTCATTCTGTGGTTTGTATATGCTGATGCCCTCAAAGAAAAAGAAGGAATGTTTGTTTACCTTACTATACTTTTCCTTATATCATTAGCTTAATCAAAGAGCAATTATCTCCTAAAACAAGTGTCTTTTTTTGCTTCATACCTTTAGTTTGAATATTTTCTTTATTAGTTTAACCCTTTATTCGAGTAGTGTTTTTTCCAGCAAATTGCCTGAGGCCTATGCTTTTTTTGAATCCATTTGTTGATATTAAGCCAGTCATATCTGTGTTCTGTTTTTCAGATGAGATCCTGTATAATATACTAGAGAAGTCTTCATTTATTCAGGAATAATTTCTAAAATTAATGCAATCAGATAAGCTTTACCAATTGAAATCTCGATTTTGAACATTGAATTCATGGACACTCATGAGAAATCTGGCTGTACTTATTTCCCTCTTTTTGCGCTTTCCTTTCCACTGAATGATGTTATTAGGTAGGCTCCTCTGATATATATAAAAATTTGGTTAATGATATAAGTAAGGTCATTATTTCACTTGAAACTTTTATTTCACTTGAAACTTTCTGATCCTTGTTAAGGGGTAAATTCATACTACAGTTTGTATGTGCTGTTGCCGTCAAATTATTTTATTGCCTGTTGTCAATTTGTCCAACATTTTAAAGACATGTTTTATGTTGGGACTTTTGAATTGAATATAAGTTTCGTCTGTACTGTGTTTCATTCCAGCCTTTATTATGTTATGTTTTATGCTAGTCATTCTGCAGTTCTGATCCTCTGTTTATGCTGTAGGTTGGTGCACCTGCTCGTGTTGGTTTGGTGGCTCCAGTTGATGTTGTTGTCCCTCCTGGCAACACTGGTCTGGATCCCTCTCAGACCTCTTTCTTCCAGGTCCCTGTCTCTTGCCTTAAAGAATTTTGTTTTTCACTTGTCTACTGAAAGGTTATTTCTCCTAACTTTTAACATATTCTTGCAGGTGCTCAACATTCCTACTAAGATTAACAAGGGTACTGTTGAAATCATCACCCCTGTGGAGCTCATCAAGAAGGGTGACAAAGTTGGTTCCTCTGAAGCTGCTCTGCTTGCCAAACTTGGAATTAGGCCCTTCTCATATGGTCTTGTTGTTGTCTCTGTTTATGATAATGGATCTGTCTTCAGTCCTGAGGTTCTTGATCTGAGTGAGGATGATCTCGTTGAGAAGTTCGCCACAGGAGTATCTATGGTTACCTCCTTGTGTTTGGCCATCTCTTACCCAACTTTAGCTGCTGCACCACACATGTTCACCAATGCCTACAAGAATGTGTTGGCCATTGCTGTTGAAACTGAGTATTCTTTCCCTCTGGCTGACAAAGTGAAGGAATACCTTGCGGTATGTTTTAATTGAGAATGGTTGAAAGTTTTGATATTACCAGTTACCTTCTCTTAACTATTCTTGCACCTGCAGGATCCTAGCAAGTTTGCCGCCGTTGCTGCTGCTCCTACTGCAGCTGCTAGTTCTGGTGCTGCTCCTGCTGCTAAGGAGGAGGAGAAGAAGGATGAGCCTGCTGAGGAGTCTGACGATGACATGGGTTTCAGCTTGTTCGATTAAGTCTGTTGTTGTGGTTTTGTTACTTTATTGAGCTCAAAAAGATACTCTCTTTTATGTTTTTAAGTATTTGAACAATATTTGATTTCTTTTTAGACTTATTATGGTACAAGTCGGTGGTATTATGTTTTGGGACCATATTGCCTTTTAGCATTAGTAGCATATCTTAATCTTAGTGCTTTTGAATAGTATGTTACTGCTTTTTCGACAACTTTTTTTTGGCTGAAAATAGTAGCTTAGTGTCTTTATTAACCACTATGAATGTTTTAGAAAGTTAGATGTCCATTGTGACAGATTTTAATTTATAAGCTAAACCATTAGTTGTTCAATATATTAGATTTTGAGTCTGACTTTTGTGAAGGTGTGTAAAGAAATAACATTTTCTTCCTCTTGTGAAGAAATAGAATTGCCAAGTATTGAACAAGGCTAATAGTCGAACTTGAAGCAATTGTCGGAGCCAACGATTCCACTGACAATAAAATGAGGGCATCAACAAATTGCTTGTCATTCTTTTCTGTGAAGATGTATTATAACCTTTTCTCAGTAACTCTATTAAGCGGCCTTACGCCCAAAAGACGCAAATCTGGGACTAATATCATAGGTTATTCCTGGTTGATGAATGACTATCACCAGTGGCGGGAGCTAAGAATTTAATGAAGGGTGTAAATTTTGCACTGGTCCACTCTTCAGCTAAGGTGGCTTTGCCCATGACACTTTCTTTTCTGTCTTCCAATATTCTGGGTGACGTAATTTGTTGTCTTGGTCGTAAAAATATTTTCAGGTAACACAAGTCCCTTCTATAGCTTGCTTTTGCCTTTTTTTGGATTGTATGTACGTGGTTTAATGGATAATTACTTTGCCAAGGGAACAAGGATAATCAAAATCACGAGTTATTATCCCTCTTTTTCCCTTGAAGGTTTAACTTGCAAAATATTTTTACAAGAACTTCATGTTTGATTTGTCACCGAAACAGTAAAATTCAGAAAAGCCGCACGTGTGATTGATGAATGAGAAATTTAGGATAACACATAAATCTGGAGAGCTATTTGGTTGTATTGAAATTTAAATTTTATTACTACCTTCGTTCCAAAATAAGTCACTTTAGTGAGAAAAAAATTGTTCCAAAATAAAGGTCATCTTAAATAGGGGTTGTTTTGTAAACTACACCTTATGTATATTGATTTCTTAATGAAAGTGAATTTTGTTATGGTGACACTTAATTTTGGAAGGAAGTGTATGTTAATATTAAGATGTAAGTAAAGTACGAGAAAATTTTGACATAAACCAAACTCATATACAGGTTTAGCCAATTTGTAGAATTAATGATCACAAGTCCAATAAAAACATTGGTAGCTAAAAGCAACTCTTTATTTTAATGATGAATTTTACCAAGTAAATGGATAATTGCATGTCGTCAAATCAGACATAGGCTTGATCCAAGTACTAGAAGAAGGTCTTCTTGATCCATACAAAGTTTTATAGGAACCAGACCTACCAAAGCAATGATATTTTCTAGTATCTAGAGAATAAAACAGGCATTTATCGTAGTTTCCATGAAACCAAGGCATGTAAATCTTGTTACCTGTATTACCTCTGATCAGTGGCGGAGCCAAAATTTTCATTGAAGGGGTTCAAAAGTGCGCACACGAACTAGCCGAAAGAAATTCAACATCTACTATATATACATAAAAAATAATTTTAAACATGTATAAATAGTGTAATTTTTCGCCGAAGGGGGTCCCCTCATTATATGCGAGCTCCGCCACTGCCTCTGATAGAGATTGTTTCAGCAAATGTTGCTGGAAGACTAATAAAGAGTGACTTGTCTCCTAAATTATGCAGAGGGACCCAAATCATTCTGGATTCATCAAGCTTACAGACTTGTACCCACTCTCCATCACACAACTCATGAACACCTCCAACAAATCTCCGTTACTTTCCGCAATGAAACTCTGGCAACGCTTAGTAGAGAGACAATTTTGAAGAAAACTGATGGCGGAGTTGATCAAACTCGGTTCATTCTTTTCGACATCATAAACCAAGAGGTCTCCTTCTTCGCACAAACAATAGTAATTCCCCTTGTACAGTAATGAGTTACCATAATTTGAGTCGAAATCATCATCCAGGTCATCAAATTTTCGTATGGTCCATTCGTTTTCTCCTCGTTTGAGAATGAAAAATACTATCTTTTGATAGTAGGGGGTGGCCATGCAGAAAAGTGTGCAATCAGGGGAAGTAGGGGGTGCAGAGAAAGAGAAACCGTGTAGTGATATGAACAAATTAAGAGGTGGTAACTCAACTTTGATATTGGTAAAGGGATTGAAAAAGTTCATGTCACAGTGTGATGTATTCACTAGCAACCAACTGTAATTTGAACAGCGAATGCAGCCATAGTTAGGTAATTGATACATGCCTATGCCAATAGTGGAATTGCATACCGGATGATGAAGAGCGTCGTTGTTGAACATTAAACACGGTGGGGAAACTACATAAGCGTTCGTTGATGATTTCCATGAATTGCAAACTGCTTGAAAGGCAGCAAAATCTGCTGCGATGAGTTGGGATGATATGCTGTGAAGAAGGTCTGCTGGAACATCTGTCCATAGTTTCTCCTGTACAAAACAAATCACTATTATAACATGTTGGTAAAATTACAATAAAATTACAATTGAAAAAAATAAAAATATCTTTTCTTGGCTGAGGCGCAGATATCTCTCTCTTTAAGGAGATTCAAGCCCACTGCAGCAAATGTTTTCACCGGTCCAGCAGTAATCTTCTTCACTTATCCCCTCCAAAATACAACAGTCTTCTCACAAAGTACAACTCAACAAACTCTGGACAAGAATTGAGTTCAAAGCTCCACAAAAAAGAACACCTCCCTTCAACTAATAAACTCTCTTTTTTACTAACTTTAGTGAACTCTATCTTATCTTGTTATTTTAAAAATATGCAAAACCCTCACCATTTATAGGTGAGGAAATCATACATGCAAAGAAATGGGAAGAAAAAATGTGAAGTGGCCACATGAGTTATAAGGACTAAGTGGCCACATGATTGATAGGACTAAGTGGCTACATGAGTTATAGGAGTTATAAGAAAATAAAAAGTCACTCCCTCCCACTAACGTTGGTGTAGCATTTGACAAAGAAAAGTAACTTATAGCCACCATAAAACTTAAGAAACAAATACTGCATAATGAGAATTAATCTGCAACATTAAGAGACAATTTTAAAGAAGGCATATAATACCACTTAAGTCAAAATGAAACTGCACCAACAAAGACCACGTCCTTAAGCCTTTAAGTGATCATTATATGCAGCATATTAAGACAAAGTAACGTGAGAATTGATGCTGCAAAGAAAATAGTTTCTTCTTCGTAACTTGAGCAACTAATGCTAAAAAGAAATGCATTTGTAACTTAAGCACATGACATTTCAATACATATGAGCCATATTAATATAATAATATTAAAATGCTCAACTACACTGTCATAACATCCTAGGAAGAAAACGAAATTCAGATAGAAGTTTGAATCTCGAAATTTCAATTGTGCCACATAAATTGAGACAGAGGGAATAATATTATAGTAATTAAAGAAGTGCAGAGCGAGATATACATATGGAATCAGGACAAGGAGGCAAAATTTCAGCGATGTTGCTTTCTTCAGCAGCCATGGAGAAGAATTTCTGTAACTTCTAACAGAGAAAACTATGTTTATTAATAGGCTTTCATACTTTAGTAAGGATTGGTACGTAATTGCGTTCCTTCTTTGACAATAAACAGGAAAATCCCTACTACACTTACCTTATTCACATAAAAACCAAATTTGTATTGGAATCAGGTGATAAAAAATTGTTAAATACTCTTATTGTTTTCGAAAGAGAAGACAATGTCTTATTTTGATTATACATTAATGTATTGGCGTTGACGAAGAACAAAAGTTGTAAACATGGAAAAGCAGGAGCAGCCAAGTTAGTACACAACCCTATCCGTCTATTCACATGGAATTGATAGACAGAAACAAAAATTCTACAGCCTATTAGATGATCGTTACCACACAAAAAGCATCCCTAAGATGCACGATAAATTTATATGTTTCTCCGATCATGGATGGGCACTATTAGTAGACTATTCATCCGGCAGATATTCTCTCCTAAATATGATCACAGTTGAGGAGATTCAGCTTCCGGACTTACCAGAGCAAGATCGCAAGTATTGCAGATGCCAAATCTTGACTTCATCACCAACTACTGATCCCAATAGTCGAATCATGTTTATAGTAGGTGATTACACTTGTTCAGTCATGTCTTGCCATCCTGGTGATGACCATTTTGTCAGACATAACTTTGATATTGATGACGATGGTACTCTGATAACCGCAATCTGTATCAATGGAAAGTTGTATGGGTTAACCATGTCTATGCAGTTGCTCATAGCTGATACCAATATTGACCCTTTGGAGATTCGTTTCCAGAACCTAATAGAAGATGAGTCTCTCGATCAGCATGTACCATTCCAAACGACTTGTCACTTAATGGAATGTAACAAAGAAATCTTTCTCATCTGGATGCAATATTTTGCTCGTGGACAACAGGACATCACAGGATTCAGGCTCTTCAGAGCGGACCCTTCAACAAAGGCATGGGTAGAGGTGAAAAACATAGGCAAACAACATGCAATCTTCATTGATAAAGCTCGTGCTTTTTGTTGGAATCAGGAGGCCGCATCAAAGGAAATTGCATCTACTTCACGGAGAAGGAAGACAGGAGCCTCTACACTTATTCCTTTGAAGATCAAAGCATTACGATGACTTTACCTTGTCGTCTTTCTGCTACAGTTACTCTATCAGAATCTGATGATCATAGTCTGTGGATTCTCATTCCTCCTCTCAAGAATTAATTGAGAAGAAGAATATATCATCTCATTACTTAATTTGTCCAGGACTACATACATGCTACAACTTAATTGAGGCATAAAAACTTTGAACTGAGTTACATACAACTGCTATTTTATTCTTTGATTCCATATTTATGTATCATATCACAACTGTTGGAAATTATTCTTTCATTACTTGGGTTGAGAGACTTTTCTCGTCTGGTGGAAGACATCTTAGCTAAAAGACATCTTAGCTCGACGCCAAACCAATCCATCCATATTTTATAGCTAAGAGTGCTACATAAGCTGGAAAGATGTTGCATAACTTTGTCACTTTTCCAGTCAGCCATGGTAAATCAACATTAGCATTTACCGAAATGAAAAACATATACAGTGTAGTCTCATAAAGTGGAGGTCCAAGGAGGGTAGAGCGTACAGAGACCTTACCCCTACCTTAGAGGCAGAGGTTGTTCCTGATAAACCCTCGGCTCAAGGAAAATCAGTCCAAAAAAGTTGTAATTGATGGAAGTACAAGAAACAACGGATAATAACAAAACAACAAATAGTAGCAGAACAAAAACTACAACAACACAATACGATAATCGACGTACAAAGAACAACTGATAGTATTTGCTGAAATGAACATTGTTATAAGGATATTCACCAACCTTAAAGAGGACAGTTTTTATCTCAGAATGCCTATTATAGACATTTGAAAAATAAAGATAGGAGTGCAAGATTCTAATTACCCACATTTATTCTCTGAGTGCCATTGAGCAGTGAACTTCTATGTTGAAGACTGGCAGTACAACAGCATTTAAAGTGCATGTAAAGTTTCTGTTGGCAACAATGACAAATAAATGCACTACACCAAAGCGCCAAGAATCTGCATTGCCTAATCAATAGACTTCAACATGCCATTGCTTGTTCTTTTTGAGTTTTGAGAGCTTCTGTTCCCAGCTCTCACCTTTTTCTTCCGCGACCCTCTTCAAGGTATCCTGAATTCCAGGCATCATTCCCTTCAACCCACAGAAATAGATGTGCGCCCCTTCATCCAGAAGTTTGAAGATCTCATCGCTGTATTCTTCAATCTTATCCTGAACATACATCTTTCCCCCTTTCTTGTTCTTATGCTCTCGGCTAAGGGCACGATCATACCTGAAATTATCTGGGTATTCATGGAGATAGTTGGTGAACTCTTCATCATAAAGGAGGCTATCGCTATTTGCCACCCCAAGGAAGAGCCATGCAAGGCCATTGAACTTGAAAGTGGGAACAGATTCCATGAACATACGACGAAGGTATCCTCTAAAGGGAGCCACACCAGTTCCAGTTCCAATCATGATGTGGGTGGCATTACGATTATCTTCGGGCAGAAGCATTATTTTACCGGAAGGACCTGTGCCAAAGTATTCAAAGAACAATCAGTGAAAGAGAAATGAGAGCTTCAGTCCTACACCTTAATATGCAACCCCGAATTTAAAAATAGATGACTCCATTCTGTTGCGAAGAATAATCAGAATTGTTAAGTGACATATTGTCAATACAAAAGTGGTATTAGCAGAAAAAAACATCGAGTAAAGACGTTCTAGTGGCGACTAGATTGAAAACGAAAGGTTAGTTAACCTGAATGTTACATTTTCAACATGCTACATTTTCAGAAAATGTCATCTCCTCAGCAAAATCCAGTTCCATTACAAAAACATTGAAAATCACTTTAACATAGACAAATATAGAGACAGAGAGAAGGAGAATTACCAAAAAAGTTACTTTGAAGCATACTGCATAGAGAAGTAAATATCAGCCAAAACTAATAAACTCTTATTGAATAAGGAGGGACAACAACTTCTACAAACCACTAGAATTTTCTAGCTTATAGCCTTGTTTAACAGTTTATTGCCCCAAGAGAATTTTCTTTCCAAAAAAAAAACTTTAAAGCCAAAGCAACTGATGTGATAAAAGATGATGTAGAAAAAGGAAGAGATGTGCAAATTTATGCAACGGATGGAGCAAGACAAGTAGCATTGATATGTAAGGTTTTCAGAAATTCAAAATGGCGATATTTTTGTTTAGTAATATCTATAAAGCATTACTAGTAACTTACCTGTAATCTGTACCTTGTCACCAGGCTTCAAATCACATAGGAAATTGCTGCAAACACCATTTTTTGAAGGGTCTTCTTTTCCTGTTTCAGGATCATAGTAGACAGCACGTCTGATACACAAGCTGGCAGTCTTCCCATCAAAAGAGTCCCCATATCTAGTGGATGCAATTGAATATAGACGAACATTGTGTGGACTACCCGGTTTCTTTGGATTATCCCCCTGAAACGTATTGAAATATGAGCTTGGAAGATTGCTTTATGTAGAGATAATACTAGTTTGTAATGAGAAATAAATCAAGCTTCTTATACAAGAGGTACAAGTTCAAAAGCATTGTGACATTAAATTTCTATTTTAACAATGAGGGAAAATAAAGTCCACGTCAAATCCGGAAAGCTACATCATAAAGTGATCAGCCAGCTAACCATATAATGCAGGGTTAAGATACAGTGATTATTGCTTACAGAAAGCCAGAGTTTTTTAACTGGATACCCCATCATGCACATTGGGACCTCCATCTATTGGGATCATTATACCAACAAAGGATAAAAAGAAACAACACGAGTTTTAGAGTAGTTTAAAAGTATCCATTTGAGCCTACTGTGCCCGCTATCTTTTAAACAAGTTAAAAATTACTCAACAACAAAGGACAGGCAAGCAAACAGTAGAACATTTCAACATATTCGCAACATACACCCCTCTAGTAACTGCAAAAGCACAAGTTACTTTCAACATTAATTCTACCAAGTGAAAATGTGCATAAAACTTAGCAGAAAAGGAGGATATGAATCTCATTCAGAATGTAATATAACTACTCAAATGGACCTAAACAAGGTAATTCAGGGAAGAAAAGAAAAAGACTCGAACAAGGGAAAGGATATAACTCTCAGAATTATAATGAAGATAATGGAAAAAAATATTTGAAGCCATAACTTACAGGAGGAATGACACCATAACTTTGTCCTTCCCAGTAAGGAAGATTGCCACCATGATCAATGACAATGTGACAAGTCTCCCCAGGAGCTTTTGGGCCTACAAGCCTCTCAACAGAGACAATCTTTGCTGTGTATGGTTCCCTGGGCTTGTAGATATTCAATGACGGTTCTTTTGCATCTTCAAGTGATAAAGGCGACACTAAAACTTTATCTTTGGTTGCTGGTTGCACTGACATACAAACAGCATGTTGGTTTCTGGATCTTGAGGCTTTTAGATTAATATGAAGCATAGAGATCCATGATTTATCAATAAATGTTACATTTGTAGCCTGTAACATAATAAAATAATTATCCATTGAGGATTAGATGCCAATAACTACTGAATGGTGCCTATTACTCAAGTCAGATCACTTCTGATAGTGTGATTCAATAGAGCAAACATGTTACTTCATACAACAGCAAAACCACGGACAACTTGACGAGGAATATCATTAGTATAAGTGGCAAACAAAAGTGCACAATGTTCCTAGTTTCTTTCTCTTATTACCATTTTTGCCCTTACATTGTCATAATTCTGCATGGATACTTCATGCTTCTAAGAACCATCATGGTGTTTCTCTCATTAATCTATCAGACCAAAAAAATTCAATCAAAAGAATCTTTTGATACAATTGAAGCATTTTATCCCTTAAGAAAGCAACTCAAAACTTTACAAAAAGAAAAGACACAATCTTTTTTTCAATAAATAACAAAAGTAGAGACAAACAACTAACCAAGAAGCAAACTTAACATTGAATCAGTCCAATGAATTTATTTCTTTTCATAAAAAAAGGATAAAATTTCCACATTTCAAGCATTAGAACACCAAAGTGATATCAATCAATCAGAGAACATTATGTTAAGGACCTTAATGGTAGATCTCCGAAAAGAGGAATCTGTTTGAAGAGGAGCTGCAACTGAGACCTGCATTCAGAAATGCAAAACCTTTAACAGCATGTTTGGATGGTTGTTACGTATTGTTTCATAATGTATCAAATTGTGTTGTATCATACTGCATTGTTTCAATGGATACAACGTTTAGATATATTGTATGGTTTTTCACCATTACATAACACACATCAATAATCTGAAAAATAGCTTTCCATATTATAAATATTAACAGGGTACGGTGTGGAATTATTATAATAATAACAGCAACATACTCCCTGTATTCCCACAAATGGAGCTTAGGGACGATAGAGTGTACACACACCTTACTAGTACCTCACCGAGTTAGAGATTTTTTTTTTTCCGAAGGCTCAAGTAACACATAACAAGGCAGATCGAAAAAACAGAGGATTATTAAATAATAAACAAATGCAAAATGAGGGGAAAAAAATAAATAACCAATCGACCACACCAAATGAATCTTATTTTCGTTGTTACATATTTGGGGATTATTTAACGATATGATATAATAAAATTTAAGTAATAATCAAAATAAATATTGAATTTAAAATAATAAGACGATACAATACAATAATAACATAAAGAGAGAAAATTAAAGAGGATTGACCTGAGAAATAGCTGAATGAGCCATGATCAGATCAAATGAAGCTATAGAAATGCCTTTGCTGAAACAAGGTTTATATAATTTGTTGATCTCAATTTTTCTGAAACAAGGTTTATATAAGGGGATTTAATGGAATCAAGTTGGGGGCTTTAGCAAAAGACAAGAGTTTGTTGGCTCTTCAGATTAGTGAAGGGTTTAGTGTTCTACTAAACTCTTTTCCTAGTTTTGAGTCAAAATTGTTCTTATATTATTTAGTGATTATAATTTCTACACTAATGCATCCCATATAAATAATGAAAAATAATAATCTCAAACTGGATGAGATGAAATGTGATATTCCAAGATAAAACTTAGGATCAAATTTATATTTTATATCGTCTATCAAATGTAATATAAGAACCCATTTGGCCATGAAAATAATAATTTTCTGAAGTTGGAGTTGAAATTGGTGTTGTGTTTGACCATAAATATAAATTGGATTGTTTTTAAAATTTTGTGAGAAAAATAGGAGTGAAAATGTTTTCACTTATCCAAGAACAATCTTCACTAAAGTGAAATAATTCTTATGGTCAAACACTATTATTTTTACTTTTTTTCACTAAAGTGAAATAATTTTCCCGAAAAAAGTAAAAATATTTCCATAGCCAAACTCCTACTAAATTTTATTCCAAACTTAATCTTGAGATATTTTATTTTATCATCCGTACCCAAACGACCCCTCAGTATATTGTCTCTTCGGTTTGCTAAAATAAAAACATCTTCAATCCAAATAAGAGCCTGTTTGAATTCATTTATTTTAAGTGCTTTTAAGCTAAAATAGCATTTAGTCACTTTTATAATATTTGGGTAAATAAAAAAAAAGTACTTACAAATAGGTGATTTTTAAGGCAAAATGATAAAATAAACCAAATGTCAATGCAAACACCTCTAAATCAACTTTAAAATTAATAGCCACCTACCCCTACTAAAAAGATATTCTCTCCATTTCTAAATAAGTGTATGTTTTGTCTTTTAATTTTATTTTTAAATAAGTACATGTTTAAGTCTTTAAAAATATTTTGATCATAATCTTTCTAATATGCTCTTGTATTATTAATGTCTAACTCTTCATTTTAAATGTAATCAACATAAACCTGAAAAGAGGCATAAATTTTATTTAGGAATAAGTTGATAAAAGTATATTTTATTTTCTAGGAATTAGTAGCTTATTAAGAAATGTGTCAAACCCAAAACATACACTTAGTAGGCATTTGATTATGAAAATTAAATTTTTATGGAATTGTAGTTGAAGTTGGAGTTGTGTTTGACCATTAATATAAATTCGAATTGTTTTTAAATTTTTGTGAGGGAAGTGGGAGAGTTTTTACTTTTTCAAATACAACTCCAAGTTGTATTTGGAATTCTCATGGCCAAACACTAACTTGGAGAGTTGGAGTTGTATTTGGAATAAAGTGAAGAAAAAAAAATTGAAAAAAAAAATAAAATTCTCATAACCAAACGGACACTTATTTGGGAACGAAGGGAGAACTGTACTAACAACATAGCAAAATCAATCGACTTTCGAGCAAATCGAAAAATTGAGTGATTCAAAAGAAAAGTTTAAATAAATTTGAATTCAATTCAATCAGTTTCTTTTTCCGCCAAAAATTGAGAAAACAAAAAAATCGAGGAAGCTTGATTTTTTGACTTAAAAAAACGACTGATAGGAAGTTGATAAATTTTCCTGTGTTTTTGGTAGCTTTTGATAGTTGTCATTAGTTTTTAAGTTTATTTTGTTAATTAAACCAACTATGTTTTATTTGAACTATCTTAAAAAAATAAAGATACTCAAATATGATGATCGATCATTCCGTGATTATGATGAACAGTTTTGTATCGTGTAGCCTGGTAATAGTGGCAACAAAATATCTTAAGATTTCTAAAACAATTCTCAGAAGAACACCACAAATCAATAAATTTAACATATGTGTGTGCATACAAAGTTGTATGAACAACATAAATTTCACCACTATGGGAGCTAATTACTTCATATCCCATATCTTTTTAATATTGCACAAAATAAAATCCTGAAAAATTACTAATCAGATATATTATTTTTCTTCGGATACATTGCATTGTTGATACACAATGTGTAATATCAGGTACATCTTAATGTATGATGCCCATAATTAATTCATGATATATAAGTTAGTAGGAAGATTATTATGTATCATAACCATAATTAATTCAGGATACATAAGTTAACTCATGATACATCATCTCACACACAAGTTTCTTCGGATACATGCAAAATATGCCATGAAATGTAATTAAATAAAAGATATGAAATATTATGTAGATATGATAAGATTATTAGTGTTGTGATGTAATTTTTCCTACAAAGTTTTACTCCTTCAATTCATCTTAACTTGTCCAACTTGACATACTCTTTTTATTGTATCATTTCTATTAATTATAACTCAAGTAAGTGTTGAGAAATAAATAATATTTAATAACAAGAATAAAATACTAAATTGTATGTTGATTTTTTAAATTGAAACAAGTAAAATTGTACAATTATTTTTAATACTCTTTCCATTCATTTTTATTTGTCAATTTTTGACATGGTATATCAATTAATAAAATAATAATTGGCATATTCTGGAACTGTATAACAACAACAACAACATACCCAGTGTATTCTCACAAAGTGGTTTGGGTTCGGTTTGACTTTTCTTTGGTTAACACCAAACCAAACTAAGAATGATCTTTTTTTTTTTCTAACGCCAAACCAATCAAATCAAACCACAAGTCGATTTTTTTTCTCGGTTTGATTTGGTTCGTCGGTTCGGTTTGACTTGGCGGTTTGGTCTGTATTATAAACTTGGAAAGAGGTATAAACTTTATTTAGGAATAAGTTGATAAAATTATATTTTATTTTCTAGGAATTAGTAGCTTATCAAGAGATGCGTCAAACCCAAAACATGCACTTAGTAGGTGTTTGGCCATGAAAATTAAACTTTTTGGAGTTGGAGTTGGAGTTGTAGTTGTAGTTGAAGTTGAAGTTGAAGTTGGAGTTGTGTTTGACCATGAATATAAATATAAGTTTTTGAATTTTTGCGAGAGAAGTGAAAAAAGTGAAAACAATTTTTACTTATTTTCACTTTTTGAAATACAACTCCAAGTTGTATTTGCAATTCTCATGACCAAACACCAACTTGGAGTTGTATTTGAAATAAAGTGAAAAAAAAAAAAAATTTAAAAAATTCTCATGACCAAACTGACACTTATTTAGAAATGGAGGGAGTACTGTACTAACAACATAGCAAAATCAATCGACTTTCAAGCAAATCGGAAAATTGAGTGACTCAATTGATTTGATTCAAAAGAAAAGTTTAAATAAATTTGAATACAATCAGTTTCTTTTTCCGCCAAAAATTGAGAAAACAAAAAAAACGATGAAATTTTTTTGACTTAAAAACGATTGATCGGAAGTTAATTAATTTTCCTGTGTTTTTTGGTAGTTTTTGATAGTTGTCATTAGTTTTTAAGTTTATTTTGTTAGTTAAACCGAATATGTCTTATTTGTACCATATTAAGAAAATAAAGATACTCAAATATGGTAATCGATCATTCCTTGATTATGATTAACAGTTTTGTATCGTGGAGCCTGGTAATAGTGGCAACGAAATATCTTAAGATTTCTAAAACAATTCTCAGAAGAACACCACAAATCAATAAGTGGTCATTTGGTAGAGTGTATTAAAAAAAAATGCATGCATTAGTCTTGTGTATTATTTGTATCATATTTGGTAAATTTTTTTAGTCTATATATTACCAATGCGTGCATTTGTTATACACTCTATTGTGTATTGAGGTGTGTATTATCCCTCAAAAACTTTTTCACATCCTTTCCACAATATATATGGAGGATATTTTTTGTAAAAAAAATATTTTTTTTTAGAAATTATGCAATTCATGTTATTTTTAATACACCAAACCAAACACTGCATAAGAATAATGCAGGTATAACTGATGCAGACATAGCTAATACAAGCATTTCTAATACAAAAATTACTACTCCCTCTGTCCCAATTTATATGACACACTTTCCTTTTTAGTCAGTTCCAAAAAGAATGACACATTTCTATATTTGGTAACAATTTAACTTTAAAATACCCACTTTACCCTTAATGAAATGATTTACAACCACACAAATATCTATAACTCATTTTAGACCACAAGTTTCAAAAGTCTTCCTTTATTTCTTAAACTCCGTGCCAAGTCAAAGTACATCACATAAATTGGGACGGAGGGAGTAATACACTATATTTTGCATTATTCTTATACACTCTACCAAACGATCCCTAAATGCATCATATGTGTGTGCATACAAAGTTTGTATAAATAACATAAATTCCACTATTATGGAAAGCTAACTACTCCATATCCCATATCTTTTCAATATTACATAAAATAAAATTCCAAAAAATTACTAATCGGATATATTATTTTTCTTCAAATTCCAAAAAATTACTAATCAGATATATTATTTTTCTTCGGATACATTGCATTGTTGATACACAATGTGTAATATCAGGTACATCTTAATGTATGATGCCCATAATTAATTCATGATATATAAGTTCAGGGGCGGACCCACATAGGTTCAAGTGGGTTCATATGAACCCACTTCGTCGAAAAATTACACTATATATATATACATATATATATCAGCCTTTAACAACGTACAAGGTAAATATAAAATTTGAACCCACTATGCACATATGAAGTGCTTGACTTAGTGGCAAGTGGGTTCAAATTTCGCCTCATTATGCCACAGCCCATAGCTCGTGTGTTCGAACCCCCATAGATGCAGCGCCTCTTTTCTTTTTTTCTTTTTCCCTATAACGATTTAGCTGAAACCTGCAGCTACTTAATACTAATATTACAATTAAAAATTACTTTTTCTCCAATCCCCAATACCCCAATATTCTCTAATTCCCCAATCCCTAATCCCTATTATTCATAAACTCCATTATTCCCCAACTTAACGTGAAAAAAAAAAATGCTGCCTCTAAGCAAGAAGAAGACAAGTCAATCTCACATCAATGAAAGAGCCTTTTCGGCAATGAAGTTGATCAAGAGTGAATTGAGAAATCGAATGGATGATGGTTTCATGAGCAGTTGTATGGTGCCTTATGTAGAAAAAAAAATATTTAATACTGTTTCTGATGAAAGTATTATGAATAGGTTTCAAGAAATGAAAACTCGTAGAATAATATTGTAATAATATGTTTTAGTTAATCAAACTTTATTTTGTTTTCTTTGTTGCATATTTATTTTTTATATATTGAACCCACTTGGTGAAAAGTCTGGGTCCGCCACTGTATAAGTTAGTAGGAAGATTATTATGTATCATAAACATAATTAATTCAGGATATATAAGTTAACTCATGATACATCATCTCACACATAAATTTCTTCGGATACATTACTTTTCGGATACATACAAAATACGTGATAGGATGCAATTAAATAAAAGATATGGGATATTACGTAGATATGGTAAGATTATTAGTGCTGTGATGTAATTTTTCCTACAAAGTTTTACTCCTTCAATTCATCTTTACTTGTCCAACTTGACATAATCTTTTTATTGTATCATTTCTATTAATTATAACTCAAGTAAGTGTTGAGAAATAAATAATATTTAATAACAAGAATAAAATACTAAATTATATGTTGATTTTTTAAATTGAAACAAGTAAAATTGTACAATTATTTTTAATACTCTTTCCATTCATTTTTATTTGTCAGTTTTTGACATGGCATATCAATTAATAAAATAATAATTGGTATAGTGAGTTTACAATACTACCCCTATTAATTGATGTTTAGTAGTAATATTTATTGAAAAATAATTTAGAGAATAAGTAATTAACGCTAAGGATAAAACATGATTTTTTTTCTTTATTTGTCACAAATGATAAGTAAAAATAAAAATCAAATTAGAAAAATAATAACAAGTAAATCATAATAGAGGGAATACTAGACAAGTAAAGATGAACGATAAAGTATTACTTAATTCTGAATGATTAATTCATATATCTAATTTATTAAATTATGCCAAACACATATATAACCCTTTAAATGTATAGTTAATCATCTAATGTGGAAAAAATGTCTTCAACTTTTGGACAAATTTAACGGATCTTATATGTGTTTGGCCTTAAATTATTCAAGTTTGAATTAAGGGGATGTTTGAATGGGCTATTTTTAAGTGACTTAAAAACTAAAAGCCAAAAGCCAAAAATAGGTAGCAACCTACTTTTGACTTTTATTTTATACTTATTAAATCTAAAGTAAATTACATAAAAATACTTTTTATCTTTATCAAATATCTTCAAAAATTAAAAAATATTTTAAAAACAAAAATACTTAAAAGTAAATCAATCCAAAAAAACCCTCTAATTTAAGTTGGTGTAGTGTAATTTTCCCGTGTCTTTCTTGTCAACCAAATCCCGCATTTGGCGGGCACTGAACCCTGTTTGGCTTCCTATTTCCAAACGCGGGCGGGTCCCAATATTTTCCATTTCCCCAAGCTTCTCTTCTCGAGAATTCTCTCTCTTCTTTCATACGCTCCCTTGTTCATTCAACTGTTTTGAATTTTGAAAACATTCAAATTAATGGCAAGTCTTCTCTTCTATAGGGTTTAACCTATATATGATGGGGGTTTTGAGATTCTAGATCCGTATCGCCTTAAAACCTAGGTATGTCGTCTATTTCATTTCCCTTTTTCTAAATAATTGCGAATTTGAGGTCTCATTTTACTAGCGAATGCATATGTGTGTTTTGCGATAGATTTTTTTTTTTTTTTTTTTGTGATTGCGGTAGTGTTTGAGACAGCTTGTGTGCAGCTCAACTAATTTCACGGGATACCTTCCGCCAGGTAACTGTGTCCACCAAGGATAGGATAAATGAGAAGAATTCACCTAGTGTTTTTGTTTCTGTTGGAATTTGAACCTGAGACCTCGTGGTTTTCAACTGACTTTATTGACCATTAGGCCACACCCTTGGTTGCGTGAGAGAATTTAGTGTATCTTTTAGTAATTGTTTTGATTTTTTATATATGTATTTTTGACTATTGTTGGTTATATGTGAGAATGTATGGCTTAATTGTTTGTGATCTTGTGTTGTTTAGAGATGACCATGTTTACTGTATCGAGTGTGTCCTCTTGGATTGTTTCCCAATCTGGCTTATTGAAGTTTAAATTGTGCTTTCGGGAATGAAATTATCTTGAACCTCAGCAGATGAAGATAAGTAGACCTAGTTAATTTAATGGAACCCAAGGGTTTTGGCCTGGCGGTCATTGAAGTGGGTTAAGAACCATGAGGTCTCATGTGCAAATCCTTGTGGAAGCAAAAAATATTAGTGGATTTCACCTCAGTGTTGGTAGATAGAGTTACCTGGACACCACAGTTATATAAAAAGTGTTCATTATTCTGGATCCTGTCTGCTGAAAACAAAAATACTCTCAAGTAACTGAGTTGTTTTGCATCTTACGTGGTGTTACTGAGAATTTTAAGATGTACCCTATTATCAACTTCTACATGCTTATTTTATCACCAACTATTGAGGTATTTAACCATATTTGATGGAATACTCGGCATATGCAGGGATTAACAGCTTCATACCAGCAATGACAACTGTAAGTCCTTATTTTGATGACTTGCGATGTCAACCTGAGGTGGCTAATCCTCCACAAAATGAAAACTGCACGGACATTGGTGAACATATGAATGACCCTGCTCAGCATACAACAAAACCTAATGTGACTGTTTCCAGTAGTGTTCGTGAATTATTGGAATGCCCTGTATGCTTAAATGCCATGTATCCACCCATCCATCAGGTGTGATTATCTGTATTTTTGCTGATAAATGTCGACACCCTTACTACCCTTTGCTTAGTGTTACATACAAAAAGATACTTAGTAGACGTTTGGGCATAGATTTCAAATGTTTTTCACTTTATTTGGAATTTATGAAGTTGGAGTTGAAGATGGAGTTGTGTTTGGTTATAATTTTTGCAAAGGAGAGGAGAGAGCATTTTTATTTGGAATTTATGAAGATGGAGTTGGGAAACAAGTTTGGAGTACTTTTCCAAATTTGGAATCCAACTCCAAGTTGGATTTGAAAATTTTATAACCAAATAAAGATTTTGAAATGAAATGAAAATTATTCTGGAAAAAAATAAATAATTCACATGGCCTAACAGCTCCTTAATGCTCTCTTATCCTCTTCCTCTTAGAGGTGGGCTTATCAATCTTTATGTAAACAAATAGAAAAGACATAAAAGATAAATTAAAAAGAAAAAAGGTAGTTTCGTCAGGTTTTTCTTTTAGAATAGTGTAGGATGAAGTTAATTTACATGTACCTATTTGTCTCTTTATCTTTTAAAGACGTTAGTGAAACAAATACTCCTCCATCTTTAAAAGAATCGAGGGTTGCGGATTCCAAGGGTGGTTTGATTTTTAAACATTGATTTATTTTCAATTTTATTTTGTATAATGCTGGTCTGGAATGAATTTTAATTGGATAAACATATAACCAAACTCAACTTGTTTGGGACTGGGGCGTTGATGTTAATTTATTAATTTTTTGAATAAATGTTACATATTCTGGAACTGTATAACAACAACAACAACATACCCAATGTATTCTCACAAAGTGGGGTCTGAGGAGGGTAAAGTGTACGCAGTCCATACCGCTACATCAGACGAAGTAGAGAGGCTGTTTAATTTTGGAACTGAATAAAAGTAACTAAAAATCAGTTTTAATTGTCAAATATATTTAGAACATATTTGAAATAGTTGTTGTGAAAGAAACATTGTTTGATTCCCAATAGTACCATTTAAACTGGAACAGAGGGAGTACTGATTCAGACTTACTAACAATTAGTGGAGTGATTTCCTTTGTTCTTTGGCATAGTTATCTACTTATTTTAAGAGATACTCTCCCATTGTTGTTATCATTGTCTCTTCTTCTTGCATATGCAGTATTTAATTCTTCTCTATCTCTTTGCCCTTATTGCAGTGTTCCAATGGTCACACACTGTGTTCTGGTTGCAAACCTAGGGTACATAATCGCTGTCCAACTTGTCGGCATGAACTTGGTAATATCCGATGTCTTGCATTGGAGAAGGTTGCTGCATCTCTTGAACTCCCATGTAAATATCAGAGCTTTGGATGCGTAGGCATCATTCCTTACTACAGCAAGCTAAAGCATGAGTCCCAATGCTCTTTCAGACCCTATAATTGTCCCTATGCAGGGTCAGAGTGCACTGTCATTGGCGACATACCATATTTAGTTGCCCATTTAAAAGATGATCACAAAGTTGATATGCACTTGGGCAGTACTTTCAACCATCGTTATGTGAAATCAAATCCCCATGAAGTGGAAAATGCGACATGGATGCTCACAGTAAGTATGGTTGCTCTTCGTCCATTCAGTGCAGATTAGTTTGTGGTCTTATTAAAATTAGGCAGCTCTGACGAACAAAATTTATGATGTGTACTAGATTTGTGTATTGGAGAATGGCAATATTGTGACTTCTTTGCTCTGAAGCATGAGCGCATGGATTTTAGGCTGTGAGTTTGAGACTGGCTGTGTGATAAGAAGGTGCCTTCGAAGCTTAAAGGTAAGTTCTACAGAGGGGTTGTCCGTCCGGCTATGTTATATGGGGCGGAGTGTTGGTCAATTAAAAACTCCCACATCCAAAAGTTGAAGGTAGCGGAGATAAGGATGTTGCGATGGATGTGTGGACTTACCAGGAAGGATAGGGTTAGAAACGAGATTATTCGAGAAAAGTTGGGAGTGGCTTTGGTGGAGGATAAGATGCGGGAAGTGAGGTTGCGTTGGTTCGGGCATGTGACGAGGAGGTGCAAGGATGCTTCAGTACGGAGGTGTGAAAGGTTGGCTGTGGATGGTTTTAGGTGGGGTAGATGTAGGCCGAAGAAGTATTGGATAGAGGTAATTAGGCATGACATGACGCAGTTACAACTTACAGAGGACATGACCCTTGATAGGAAGATGTGGAGGACGCGTATTAGGGTAGAGGGTTAGTGGGTAGGGAGGAGTCCGTATTTGTAGGAAGGAGTTTGTTTGTATCAGTGCCTGTTGTTCGTGTTGTTTTGGAGATTTTTGTAACTTCGAATAAATAGTCTTTAATGCTACTTTGTGGGTGTCTTGCCTCTTTTCGTATATAACGATGTGTTCTCTCTTCTTGTTTTTTTTTTTTTATGACTTTTGTTTGTTATTGTTATCTGTTCTAAGCCGGAGGTCTATCAGAAACAACCTCTCTACTTTATCTGAGGTAGTGGTATGGACTGCGTACACTTTACCCTCCCCAGACCCCACTTGGTGGGAATACACTGGGTATGTTGTTGTTGTAGTTTGAGACTGGCTCTTATGTCTTTTTTTATTTTTATTTTTTCCTGTTGAGATGTTGTAGAGTTCTATTTGACGTCCCTACTTTCTGTTTCTATTGATCGGGGAAAAAAAAAATATTTTTCAAAAAATAAGTTCACTTCAGCCGTATAATGAATAATAAGAAATCCGAACTCCGCTTGCCTTTATTATATAGCGTTCTAAATTGGAAGATGAGGAGGTTGTTGTTGTAGTTTGAGACTGGCTCTTATGTCTTTTTTTTATTTTTATTTTTTCCTGTTGAGATGTTGTAGAGTTCTATTTGACGTCCCTACTTTCTGTTTCTATTGATCGGGGAAAAAAAAAATATTTTTCAAAAAATAAGTTCACTTCAGCCGTATAATGAACAATAAGAAATCCGAACTCCGCTTGCCTTTATTATATAGCGTTCTAAATTGGAAGATGAGGAGACTTTCAGCTGGATTTGGAATTTTTCTATTAAGTTTGATGTATTGATAGTTTTTGAAGGTTGTAGGTGCTATAAGTTTTTGTTGGATTGCGGAATAGTTGATTGATTTTTTCATGTGCTCAAAATTAAGATGGATAAGAATGACTCAGAATATATGCTCTTTCAGGGAGAACCTTAGCCTGGAAAAACTTTGAGCAACCTCCATCTTTGCATTGTATGGCTTTTTGGGGTGCAAAGGTCTCTCTTTCTGGGGTGAGCAATGGGTGTACTAGTAATTGGAAGTCATAATGGGAGAGCAATCATCTTAGGTTGGCCTACTAGTTAGACGCTTTCAACAATTATCCCGCTCCACACTTGGCTACCCAGCGAAAGGCCCAATGAATTTCCCTATTGGTCCAGGTCATTTCGGGGCAAGCGGATCATTTATGACTAAGAGAATGATGCGTAGCTTGTCGGGTTGTTCCTACTTATCTGGTTATATGTTAGGATGCCACACATTTTATGCACTTTCCTTGTCATTATGTGGAACCTAACAGCGGTGGCTTTAGATGATTTTACGCAGATATTATTGCTTAAACTTTTGGTTCTGTACCTTTTGCTTTTATATCTGAATACGTCATAAAAAATGTTGCTCGTGTAAATTTTTTTCCAGGTTTTCAGTTGCTTTGGCCAGTACTTCTGTTTGCACTTTGAAGCATTTCAACTTGGAGTTGCACCAGTTTATATTGCATTTTTACGGTTCATGGGTGACGATGAAACTGCAAAGAACTTTAGCTACAGTCTTGAAGTTGGAGGCAATGGAAGGAAGTTGATTTGGCAAGGGGTTCCAAGAAGCATCAGGGACAGTCACCGTAAGGTTCGAGACAGTTTTGATGGCCTCATCATTCAACGTAATATGGCGCTTTTCTTTTCTGGTGGAGACCGGAAAGAATTGAAGCTTAGAGTTACTGGTAGGATATGGAAAGAACAATGATGTCCATTGTTGCAGTCCAAGGAGTAGGTTCTATTCATCTAGCAATCAGTTAAAAGTCTTCTGATCAATGTATTTTCTTGAACAAGGGGCAACCTCTCTTTGCTTGTCCATGATGAAATTACATTAGTGAGAAGGCCTAGTCAGTTTGTGGAATGTGTCTTGCTGCTGTCTAATGTATGCTACACTAAAAGATGTCTATCCATGAAGTTCTTTATATTGAAAATTCATTGCAGAATTCCCCTTTATTCTCTTTCAATAAGTTAGTTAACCAAAAGTGGGAATTGTATTAGAGTAGATTTTGGAGTTTGTGATTCAAAAATCAAGAGAAAGGGAGCTATAACTGGCGCCAGGTAAATAAAGTAGATTCTAACAATGCTTATTTGTTAGTATTATATTATTATCATTATTTTTTGGATAACCGTGGTATCCGGATCAACTTGTGCACACCTCGACTAATTTAACGGGATACCTGTCATTTTCCACCAGCAACAGGTACCAAGTAACTTTGTCTACCAAGGTTAGAACAGATGAGAAGAAATCACCTAGTGTTTGTCTCTGTTGGAAATTGAACATGAGACTTCATTGTGCTCAATCCAACTTCATTGGACCACTAGGCCACACCCTTGGTGCAAAGGAAGCCATGCCTGAGATAAAATTGTGAAATACTCTTTCCCGTTTTAATTTATTTGTCTTACTTTCCTTCTTTAGTTTGTTTAAAAAAGAATTATTCTTTAATTTTAATTTTTTACGCATCATGTTTAAGATTACAAGATCAAAAAATATTTTAGTATATTTTGCATATCTTTAATTTGAGATCATATAATTCAAAAGTCTATTTTATTTTTTATAATTTCGAGTCAAATGAAAATCAGACAAATAAATTGAAACATGAGAAGTTTTCTATATTTAAAAGCATGTTCAATGTTAAACCAAGTTTAACTATGGAAGTGCCATATCTTATTGGTTTAGTTAAGTTTTTAACTTCAGCATTCTTATTTCATTCTTAATGATTCCTTAGAGGAATTTCATAGTGTGTTTAACATCTTAAGATTTTTAAAGTAATTTTTGATATGTTAATACTACTCCTTCCATTTTAAAAAGAATGACCTAATTTGACTTGGCACGGAATTTAAGAAAATAAAGAAGACTTTTGAATGTTGAGGTCCTAAATTAAAATTGTGGCAAATGTATCAAAATGTCCTTTATTCTTGTGGTCTTAAACATGTCATGTGAAAAGTTGGAATTAAAGTATTGCCAAAAAGAAAGGGTCATTCTTTTTTAAATGGATTTAAAAAAAAAGTAGGTCATTCTTTTTGAAACGGAGGGAATATTATTTATACCTACACTCTCAGTTTAAAATTTATAACTTTTTAAAATATTCTTAAGTTCTAGACACTTGTCTGAATGGGATGTTATCCACTGCCACGTTATCATATTGAATGGAATAGATTCATTATTCTACTCTCTTTTTTAAAATAGAAATTATTTAGCTGACATATTAGGAGCCCACATAAACTTCTGGCTAAGAATGCAATTGCGTTTTCCCTGCTAAATATTTGGACCACTTCTGTCTTTTCACTCCAAGCCACATATATTCTGTTTCCCATTTTTGTTTATATATTCCTTTTGGTGGTGTTATTTTATAAGGGAACAAAATCTTTTATCAACATATTTTATATTACAGGTTGACTGATATTGTTTATGTTTAATAAAATCTTAAAAGATGATCAATCAAAAATAATATCTTTATATTTTAAAATAGGAATAAAATTTATATTATATTTATACATTTCTATTTTTATTCGTAAAATTATATTGAATATGTTAAAGTAAAATGCTAAGATCTTAGATAGCACGTGTTACACTCTATAGTTTATGCATCATATTATGCTTTTTGAAATTTCTCCATTTCTTTTGGAATTCCGTCTTTGTTATCCCAACTTACGTAATATGGTTGACTAGAAGTTTTATGAAACTAATTTTGAGTATCTTCCAAGTTATGACGCATGCATTTTTCTGTAGGTATATAATGTAGAATCATTATTTTATGGCTTAATACATGAATAATCTTTTGAATTTGTCAACAAATTTAATTTAGGCACTTTAAATTATGAATTGTTTTAATTGAGCACTTAAACATAGGGGTGGGCGTTCGGTCGGTTTGGTTCGGTTTGTGAAATTCGGTTCGGTTTTTCGGTTTTCGATTTGGTGAAAATGATAATCGAAATAAATTCGATTCAGTTCGGTTTTGACAATTTCGGTTCGGTTTATTTCGGTTTGGGTTTTCGGTTAACCGAGCCATGCAGCACGGGTGCCATCGGCCACAGGCAATGGTGGTGGGTGCGATGTAGATTTGTGAGAGAGGGTTGTGCGTGCTTAGAAATTCTGGTTTGTGATTTGTGTGAGTTAGTGGGTATAGTGGAGTATGAGAAATTTGGGTATTGGGTTGGGCTTGGTTATAATGGGCTAAGTGGGTTGAGGGTGTTATGTATGGAAAACGAAATTATGTATATATGATATGAGTAAATTCGTTTTTTCGGTTAATCAAATTATTTTTTAACAAAATCGAAAACCAAACCGAATTAACAAAATTTTGAAAACTAAAACCGAAACCGACCGAAAAAACCAAATAACCGAAATCGAAATTACAAAAAATTCGGTTCGATCGGTTTTTTCGGTTTTGACCGAAATGTGCCCAGCCCTACTTAAACTTAAACATATCATAAGTGTTCATACTAAACACTTTCATTTCAAACTTTTAATTTTTTTATTATTTTTTTTGCTTGTTCAAATTTTCGTAAATAAATTAATAACTTAAAATATTCTATCACCTTATTTAATTATAGAATTAGCCGCAATAAGCTATAAAACTTTAGCTGTTTCCCAATAAAGGTGAGAGTAGAAAGTTACGGTTATGGTAAATTCCGGTCTCGTGACTGGGAAACAACACCACAGAATAAAGCTCTGCGAAGGAAATCCACAGAAAAATTACAGCGCTTGTTTGTTTTCTATATCCGGAAAGGTAAATTTTCGTCTTCCCTCTATTCAAAAAGCTACTCATAAAAGGTGAATTTTTGAACCGAAAATATTGTGTTTGTGTGTTTAAATCTTCTTATATGAAGTGTTAATTTGAGCTGTTTAGCTATTCTGTTGCTTTCTGTGGTGAATTCGATGTTCGGCTTGTATTTCGATTTGAAATTAAGTTTAGGAGCTGAAAATATTGAGTCGTAATAACGACAGGACTCTGAATTATTTTAAGTCATTGTCTGATTAATTGTATTTCATTTAGATTTACATGTTTTTTGAAGTGAGAGCCTTGGCGTAACTGGTAAAGCTGTTGCCATGTGACCTCGGGGTTCAAGTCAGGGAAACAGACTCCTGCAGAAATGCAGGGTAAGGTTGCGTACGGCAGACTCTTGTGGTCGGACCTGTGCATAGTGGGAGCTTTAGTGCACGAGTGTTTTTTTTGTCTTTTTAGGTTTACATGTTTTTGTAGAAAGAAAATGAAGAAATTTCCAAAGGAACGGATATTTGGATTTAGCTTCGCAACTTCTGTTATTTGTTGTTTTCCTGATAATTGAGACTTTTTTCCTTGCATATAGTTAACTGAGTTTCGAACTCGTGATACTTTGGTTAGAATTGAGGTCTTTTGGGGCACAGGGTTGTCCCGGCGTGTGTGACTGGAATATGTGAAAATTCATTTAATTTTAAGGTTCTTTTGTAGCTTGAATTTTGAAAGATGAAAAACATCAAGGGTGGGATGTACCTGTTTAAATTGCATAAGTAATTTGGCTTTGTGGCATGGATAATTGAAGGAAATGATTTTATGTGTAGAAATGTTGAGACATGACAATGGAAGAAGTCTGATCATTATATATGAAGGTTGAATTTAAGTTTTGTATGATTTATTTATGCTCGTGCAATGTATATTTTGCGGTGAGATCATGCTGATCCATCTTTTGTTTACTGCATAGGTTTGTTAATTTGGAGATTCTGTGGCAAGCAGCGTCATGACGTCCTCGCTTCATTATCATTCAGGTTATTTTATGTTTTTTTTAGTACACTATGTTGATCGTCAAATTAGCTTGATTCACATGTCTTTCATTACTAAGTGATATCTGCAGCCTTGCTCTTCTACACATATAGTATGATTCCTCCCTGCTAGTTAAGCACATTCATGACACCAAATGTGCAGCTTGAGAATTTCCGTACTATTGTGGACGATTGTGTGAGAGATTGTTAAGAAGATGAAGGCAGTTGGAAGAATGCCATTATGCATTCTTCGGCTTATTTGGATGGAAGAAATAGGAGAATATTCTTAAATAGCAAAAGGGATGTAAAAAATATACAGGATAATTAATTTGTTGTGAAGCAAAAATTTCAGTGGATATAGGTAGTTAAGATTCAGGAGTACTTGTTTGATGACACTGGTTGAACTGATTATCTGTTAAATGTTAATACATTCTTTTGATGCCTTCATTGTGTGTTATCATTGAGAAGTTTTGATTATCAAAAAGGTTTCATCAAAAAGAGTTGGACTTATCATGAAAGAAGAAAAGAAATTACTGTCTGTCTATACTTTTGTTTCACATTCAATTTATAAATAACCATAGTAAACTCAGACAAAAGCAGAAGGAAGTTAAAGTAAATTGGGTATGTGCTTTTGGTCGCATAAACAAGAAGTTCTAATTCCTGTGTTACTGCAATAAATTTCAGATGGTAGTGAGAATGAACAGCCAGAGAATCAGTCAGAGGCTCACAGCGAGTCTTCATCCCCTGCCACTGGAATGTCTGTCCCTGGCACTGTAACACCAAATATGAACTATGTGATGCCCACTCAACTCGGCAATGGAAATGCTATGGTATATTTGAAGCACCTATTATTCTTGCTGACAGATGCAACCCCCCATCTTGTTCATTCGATCAGATGTGATCCTAGAAGTTTTATCATGACTCAATTAGGGGTCTCGTCAAATAGGCTATGAATATCTCAACAATTAACTGACTGTCAACAAAAGAGTTAGGGCATGTAGATATATTGACGATGGTTCTGTTTTTGGACTTGTTAATAGGCTTCTTTGTTTTGTGAGATGAAGTGCACATGTTCATATCTGGTCATACTAAGAATATATTAAATCATTATGATTTTCCTTGATGATTAGCAGAGACATCAATTTGACACTTGTGACAGGAAACCGTGTGTGTAACTTGCCAAATAATTGGTTTTGCAAAAGCATGAAAGCCAAGTTGATAATAAATAAGTTAATGTGGGGCATAATGGAGCTATGACTGCGCTTATGGATTCTTGTATCTAGAGATGAATTCATTTGATGCAAAAGATAAGAGTTTTAATTATATGGATGAATAGTCAGATGTTTCACGTTAACCTATAAATTGAAAATAGTTACTTAATAGATACCATAAACGAATACGCTGGTGTTGTTCAGATTATTTTGGAAAATAATGGGTGCGTATGAACCTAAGAAGAGGCAGATTAATGCATCAAGTGTTTGTAGTATACCAAATGTTTCGGTAGTAGGATGGGAAATATTTCTACTTATAGATTGTCATGTTGTATACCTGGCTGATATAATATGGACTGATAGTCTCTGGCGAGGAATTAGAAAATTTGCATATTTCAAGATAGGAAATGGCATTTTTGTGCTTATATATGATATTGCTTTTGATTATGGTGACTTTCTCCTCATAGGAGTTAGAACCACTAATAAGAACGTTCAGTTGTGAGAAGAAATACCCTGTCTAGTGTGTGTTTATGTAAGTAGCATAAAGTTTTTGAATGGTGATGTTGTGACATTAAGAATAAGTATTTCATGACTTCTTGATGTTCACGATCTATCATGGGTGGGTTTGTCAATCATAACTGAAGACCTTGGGGCAGAGTTTGATTTTCCATTTTGGGCTTGTCTTCTGCTATTTTCATTGGTCTTGTAAATCAGGTATGATTGGGTTATAGACACAAACACTTTAATTTTAATCTCTCATTTCAGTTTTAAGTAACATCCTGTTTTACAAGCTTGTGTTATTTTGGAACTAATTCTCTAGGCATTGCTTCGTTTTCAGATTGCGAGATCTTTTGTCACTCTTGCTCTACAACTGCACTTGCCACAATTTGGCTTAAATTTTCTTGTAGGTCTACTGGCCTAGAGTTTCATTTAAGGCAAGTCTTTGTCCTATAAGAGGGATACACTAGCAGAATTCTTTGAACACCATGGATGGGATGATCTGAATCAAGTAGACCCTTTGTGCAGCAGCTTGAAGCACAGAGTTAGTTATACAGTAAATACTTGTTTAAATGCAAACCTTTTAAGTTTTTCCATCTTTTCAGCTTTGTGATTTAGTGCTACAATTGTTTTCAACAACGGAACAGTTGTTGAAAATCCATTGGTCCCTAATTGGAGTGCTGCATAAAGATTTTCCTAGATTTACCTGCAGCTGGATGTTATATATCCCTCCCACTCTTCCATTTGGCACACATAATACCCTGTTATCTTAAGTATTCTTAGAAGGACATCGATATTTATTGGACATTCTTTAACAGTTTAACCAGAGGCTTCTGACAGAGATTGCAGATCTTTAAGGTGCCAGTTAGGGAGTATTTGAAGCCTGTTTCTGTGTCTACTAATGTTATATTTACACTCTGGTGGTTGGTTCTATTGCTTCCATTTTTCTGATGATAAATCTGCATTGATTTTTCCATTAGTTGCAGGCTCAAACAGCTTATCCTTATCCAGACCCATACTATAGGAGCATCTTTGCACCGTACGATGCACAGCCTTATCCTACACAACCTTATCCAGCACAACCAATGGTATTAGATTTTCGTAACGCTTTTCATCTGGAATTCATCTATGAAATATCCCTATAAAGCTGAGAGCTTAGTTGTGCCATTTTCTGTCAGGTTCACGTTCAGCTAATGGGAATTCAACAAGCTGGTGTTCCTTTGCCATCAGACGCTATAGACGAACCTGTTTTTGTTAATGCAAAACAGTATCATGGCATCTTGAGGCGTCGACAATCTCGCGCGAAAGCTGAGTCGGAAAAGAAACTTCTGAAAGCTAGGAAGGTATGTTTGTTGAAAATGTATTTTGTCTTCTTATTTAAGCTTTTTTGCTTGAGTAGTCCAGTATTACAATTTAAAGGAAAACTGACAGCTTGTTTGTGCTTCATCTGCTGATTTATCATTTCCTAGTTTAACAAATGTTTGTTATGGACATATTTTAAGTGTCTTCGCATTTTAGTGCTATTTTAATCACACATACAGGGTCACTTGGTTCATGGATTAGCTACGTTAGAATTATATATATAAATTATTATGCCATTAATAATATATAGGGATTATTATGTGGTGAATAATAATGTGTGGATTGTTACACATATAATAATAATATAGGGATTTTTTTTAAAAAAAATTTGATGACCGTGGCGTCCGGGCCAGCTAATAATATAGGGATTCTTATTCGGGGATATCTTCTTTGAATGCATCCTTGTCCATATACTTCTTGGTATACTAAAATCTACATTCTGTTCCACATAAAATAATACATAAGTTAGGCCGATATTAGTAGCACAGTTTAATACTGGAAATATAATGGTACTTTAGTAATGTAGAATTCTATGTAGCAAACTAAACGTCGTATTTGTTATGCAGAATTTTATACCATGATTGTGTTTCCTTTTGAGCCCAACCAAATGACGCCAAAATCATAAAATTTCCTTTCCTAATAATGTATATATGCTGCGAGTGGAGTACGGATATTAGAGCATGAAAGAGACAGCACAGCAAGTTCTCAGTGGTTATTATTTCTGGACTGTTACTTTAATCTCCTCTATTTTCTGTTGCTACACATAAAGATCTAAAAAGTTACTAATATGCCATATTAGTTTCACATTACATTGTACAAAGGTTCTGATGCAATAAAAGCTCTTAATTTTAGAACATCTATAATTCTATTATGTTGATCAATTGTCAATCAAAGAGACATTAGATTGCTCTAATCTTTGGGAAACATCATTTAGATTTATTTTTGAAAAACTAAAGTTGGTGCTGGTGAACAAAGTGCTTCCGTTCCCGGTGGATCTTTCTCCAAGCAAAAAATTCCATTTTCTCTATGATTAATGTGTGTGTGTGTGTGGAAAGTTATGGGTTCTGATCAATAATGTCTTTTACTCCCTAATAAATAGCTCAAAGATGATTATCAACTGTGCTGGAAACATCTGCAAGATCCAATAGCATACAGTTGGTAATAAGTTGCCTTACCCCATGATGAGAAGTTCTAATATCTGTTTTTGAGGCTATGTTTTCCAGCACCATTACCTTGGGAGGCTCACAGTGCAAAATAATCTTGCAGCCCTACTTGCATGAATCACGTCATTTGCATGCATTGAAAAGAGCTAGAGGATGTGGGGGTCGTTTCCTTACAGCAAAGAAAACTGATAATCAGCAGAAAGAGGATGAATCTGGTGATCAACCACAAGTCAACATTAATCTCGAGTCTGGAAAAGACAAGATTGCTTCTTCAGAGAATGCCTCTTGATTTATGCAACAGTTCAATATCAAGGGCTTTGTGGACCATAGTATGTTGTTGTTGTTTGTAGAAGCATCATGCTTTCGTCAAAGTAAAACTGTGGTATCTGGGCAAAATCAGGGTGATTGTGGTGTTCTGAATATTTATCTCAGTGTAGAAAGATCAGTATAGGCTACTTGTTTGAGAGCTACAAAGAGGGTCACTGAGCGTATATTCTCAAATACTATCTTTCTGAGCTTGTTTGTAGACGTTCTTGTCCTTTTGTAATTACCTTGTGATTACTTCAAACTGTAGGTTTATGAAATACGTATGACATTATGTTTTGTTAGTTTAGGAAGATGAGCTTGTAGTGCTGCTGGGTGATGGATTCTAATTTTCGAAGGTCAATGCATTGTGTGTCTATATCTGGGTTATAAGAAAGGTATCCACTGGATTGTTTGTTCTTCTGTATTGGCAAAACGGCAGGTCTTACATCAATTTCCTTTTGTATTTACTTGATATATACCTTTTCACTGCGGATCTTGTAAATTTTGGAAATATTGAGTGAGAAATTAGGGTTCCTTGTAACGGTTAACATGAAGTTCTGTTAGTTTTAGGGTAGTAGTGGCAACTTTCTAATATCCAGTTGCAACCACCATGGCCTAAAACAGAGATCCTAGGAGTGAGTAGTACCTGTTAGCAATTGTTTAAATGAGTAATGTGTATTAAGTTAAAGTATGATATGTGTCATCACATCATTTTAGTAACTACCTTTAGCCATCTATTTATCTTGGTAATCACTTTTGTCAATAACTCTATTTAACCATTTTGGTATAATCTTTTAGGACTGCTTTCAATGTAAACTTTTGGCTGAAACATTCATCTCAAGTATAAATTTTAAAAGCTAGTCATATCCACTAAAGCTATTTGCATTCAATCTCATAACAATGGAGAGAGCAAACACAGCTTCAGAAATTTTTTCAACATATTTTAAATCTTTATCTTTGTGTTCTCACAATTTTTTTTTTACTGTAGCTCAAGTAACAGTCATGTGATGCTCTACGCTGGAGCAGTCGACCAAAACAAATTCTATATAAAATTTTACTTATCGATCCAATTGTTATGTATAACAGGGCGCAACCTACGGGTTCAACCAAACACCATTTCAACAGGAAGTGAATAAAATGTGAAAACTAAAATCTTTTGGCATAAAGTTGAACCCATCCACCACTCAACCGGCCATGTAAATATATAGGCATATAAACAAGTATTGCAGGCCAGAGAAATCATGATGCACAACTCATAAACCTACTACTACAGCCAAAGAGGCCTGGAGGGCAAAAATGATTTCAGTAAAAGGTTGGAAATCTACCTCACAATTCTCTGGAACAAAACACAAATCATAATTTCAGAAGCCCAAGATTCAACAAGTAACAAATCTTCAACTCATAGCACAAAATTATGTCTCGACATAATGTTTTAAACAAAATGAAGGCTAATTAAACAACAAAGTCTAAAATCTCAAGGCTTAGGTGTTTGTAGCCCGGGTGTAAATCTGCTGGCTAGCATGAGCAGACACCATCCTGATCAACCCTTTAGCCATCAATTCCCTGATTGCCTTCCTAGCAAGGGATCCACTTATCTGCAAATTCAATCAAATGAACTAAATTAGCAGAAGAATATCAGCATATCAAATGCATCTGCAACAAAGCACTCAATGATAAGCCTATAACAGGACATTCCAATAGAGCATAAGCTGGAGTTCGGATAACCAGACAGTATGGTTATGCAAGAATATTTTTAGAAAACCAATTTACATTTTGAAAAATTAGTGTCAGGTATAGCTTTTCCGGTCAGTTAGAAGAAAATATCACAAAAATCTTATTACACTTTAAAAAAAGTTTCATATGGGTAAAACACCATGATGCACATTTATAGATAATAATACAACTACTACTCAGGTCAGAGAGCCCTACATATCTTCAGAGAATACCACACATAAACTCAAGAAAAACTTGAACCAAGGGAAACAAAAGAAACGCATTTTTAAAAGGATGATGCCATTTTTAGCAGTTAGCATTGAACAAAAGGCATGTTTGCTTTGAAAATCAAATTGGTTTACAGTTGTTTATTTGGATTTGAGGAAAAAAACAAAGTTTCAGATTTGTGCAACTACACTGGGTATGAAGCTGTGTTATAAGAGAACTAATTGTCTTTTATTTGTTTCTAAAAGATTCAGACAATATGTCCACTTTCCAAACCAGAACATCTAATTTGTAAATCAAAAATGTTTTCTACATTTTAACAAAATCAAAAATTTTGTTCTCGGAACAGTGGGTCTACCACCTAAATAATCTCTTTGAATTCTATTTGCTTGTTCCCTCAATTTTAGAATCTAAATCTTGATCCAAATTCTTTTCCCTTTCAACAAACTGATTTCATAAACAAGTATACTAGACTTTGAAAATGATTAATCAGCATGAAACTATCAATTTCATGAAAGCAAGCTATTCTCAAAGGACAAAACCTAAACAAATTCTATTTAAACATACTATCAAAACCAGTTCTCCTACAATTGGACCAGCACTAAACCATTAAGAATAAACACTGTTGCTGCCAAGTATTTTGAAAATCTACCAACGTCACTCTTGCTGTGGTTTTCAATTGAGTTAGTTAATGGAAAACACAACTATTCAAAATATAAACAGAGTACATTATTCGACAATTTATAGTTGTGCTCTTCAGTTGAGATAGTTAAAGAAAAACACAATTCTTCAAGTGTAAACTGAGCAGCATTATTTGACAATTTTTTAAACAAACACACAGAATCCTCAGCACTGTATTTCAATAACTACCTTACATGGCACACAACTGATAAAAGTCATACTAACAAGCAAGCATATTCACATGGCACAAAACACAAACTTAAATTAAATTCAGAATAATTAGATCCACACTATGAGCAAATAGACATACCCTCAAACGGTCAGAGAGGACGGAAGGGGTGATGAGCTTATACTTGGGGGCCTCAGTGATAAGCTTGTCATAAGTACCCTTATCAAACAAAACCATGTTATTCACCTTCTCCTTTTGCTTTCCCTTGCTCCACTTCTGCAAATCCCACATTCAAAATCCAACATTAAACCTAACACTATCTATACATGGTTAGAATTATTTTTTATGCATATATATACATACTAGATGTTGAACCCCTTTTAGCTTAAAACTACAATAATTATACATGATTAAAATTACTTTTTTTGTATATATAGTAGATGTTGAACCTACTTCAGCTTCTTCATATGTACTTAGTGAAAATCCTGGCTCTACCACTAAATAAAACCTCTTAAATATCAATAAAACAGGAGAAATAGGTATGACCTTCTTCTTCTGCTTTCCACCACCGGACTTAGCGGGCTTGGAAGACGGTGGAGGAGCCTTATCCTTCTTAGGTGCCTGCAAATAAAACATACACACATCAGCATTCATTCAATGCTCAAAATACATCAACAAAACTAATCACAACGCGGAAGAAAAGCTTACCATTGCTGCCTGAAGTTGCTAACGGGTAGGGGGTTGGGGGTGGCGGAGGCTAGGGCAACAAACGAACTGAAGAGAAAGGCGCTATTTCTAAAGATGAATTTAGGGTTTATAGGGATTTTATTGGATTAGATCGTATGGGCCGAATTATTCTGGGCCGATTAGAAAATATAGGTTGGGCTGGACTCTTATTCAGTTATCGGGCTGAAGGGCAACGATACACCACGATTAAGGACCCATTTGGCCATAGATTCCGAAATACGTATTCACTTTATTCCGGGATACTTATTTGGCCATAAATAAATCAAATACAATTTCGGAATTTGGAAAACACCTTTCACAATATTTGGTTTCACTTTTTTCACTTTTTAATTTATTTTTAAAAAAAAATAAAAAAAATCCCATTTTTATAAAATTCTAAATTTTATAAAATTTATTTTCACTTCTTATATTTTTAAAAAAATACATTTGAATTCTAAATATTAACTCTAAAATACTATGGTCAAACACAACTCCAACTCTATTTTCAACTTCAAAAATTTCAAATGAAGTGAATACGTTTTTAGGTTTCATGGCCAAACACCTACTAAGTCATACACTTGCCGTATGCATAGAAATATGCAAGTCTATTCACTTTGAAATAATTTCAGATATGCAGTGTGCATGTGAAATTAGACTTTCAACTTCATACAGAATGTTTGAAGTTTCATATAGCTGAAGTTAAGACACATATGACTAAGATTGAGTTGTTTTTACCTTAGCTTCAACTATATATCGCTGAATTCAATTATTTTTTTCTGAACTTCAGCCATTTTACTTGAAGTTCAGCTATATGTAACTTTAGATATTTTTAGGCTTGCCAAATTCCAACTTCATACACCACATGTTTGCAGTCACTTTAAAATTGTTTAAGAGGTGATATAGATTAAATAGCAGTGTTTAAATAAAATATCTCATAAAACTTTTACCAATGATCAGAGTTTCATTGAGCCCATATCGTTTGAAAATGCTTACGCGCGATGCATTTATTAAAACAATAATTACATAACACGCATTTTTTTTTAATATAAATTATACTTCATTTAGTCATAATTAATTAATATAAACCTTACTTAATTATGAAGAAGAAAAAAAAGATTGATATAATTTGCTACGTACCGTTCATTCAAATTTCAAATATAGTAAAGTTAGTTTAGATTTGAACTAAGAATTTGCTACGCATGTTCATTCAAATTTCAAATCTAGAGAAATTTAAAGAATCTCAAACTATGAGTAAGTTGGAGTCGAATAAAGCAAAAATGAATATAGAAAACAAGGCGAATATTATCCACATTTGGAGAAAACCAAGCAAGTGTTTAGACGTTTTGGCTAATGAAGGTCACGAACATGAAGAACGATTTGGTTGTATGGGAAAATGCGGACTTAAGTAGTGTAATTCATATAGCCAACCCAACAAACTTGAAATTAAAGCATATTTAAATGATTGACCGAATGGTTGCTATAAAATTTCCATTTAATCACTTGCAGGAAACAGGAGACTTCAACAATATTGGTAGAATTTAGCCAACAGAAACGCTAGCACAAAATTATGCCCCACATAGAAGAAAAAGGAGTACAGAGGGCAGAATATAGGAGATTAATTCAAAGAACAATAGCAAGGCCTTCCTTCTTTGGAGGAACTATGGCTGCCTTATTTCCAGGGAAAGCGCTGCGAGAAACATCCACAAGGGCCTTGAAGCTGTATGGTTCGTGCATAGACAGTTCTGATAAGACTTTCCTGTTCAGCTGTACGTTCTCCTTCATCAGCCCATGCATGAAATTTCCATAATTTACCTGGAATTGGAGGAAAATCGGAAAATTATTTAATAGATGAGGCCGAGGTGTTTTTTGTTAACTTGTAATGAGATGTGCTAATAATATCAGTTAGGAACATCAGATATGATAAGTTGATAGGTAGAGCAATGCCAATGGCCAAATTCATGTCAAAATTCCGACAAACATAGTAAAGCAGCTCATTTCAGGTAAAAGTAACCTGTTGAATAATATCCTAATTAGTCTTCTGTTTCTTTTCTGATTGAACTCACCCGAAAGAGAGGGAAGCAGAAAGAGAGAGTGTTTCATATACTTCTGGTATTGATAAGTTTAGGGAATAAAAAGGAGTACAACAGGAAAGGAAGAATGAAGAAAAGAAGATAAGTTTCTATTTGCATGCTGTACTACCACAAAAATCTAAAGCAATGGGCTATTCAATAACAACACAACACAGATTATTCAGACAGAGCAAACAACATGATTCCGAGAAGTACTGAATTCCACAATTAATATCTGACAGAACGTATAGAGGAAAGTATGGCACATGCAAAAACGACCACAGTATATCTTTGCCAGTTTAGAAGTCACTTCTGGAATTATTCATGTCACCTACAAAATTCCATTCTCTTCTTTTCATCATATCAAGGCAACAACAACAACATACCCAGTGTATTCCCACCAAGTGGGGTCTGGGGTTTCATCATATCAAGGCACCACAGCAATATCTTCCAACTACGAGCTATATACATATTTCATTGCCTCATTGACATTTGGATGGTCAAACAAATATTGATTTCCACAATGCTAAAAAAACAAAAAAAGATGAACGGAAGAAGATATCTCCTTGTTTGTCTAAGTCTCTTTGGTGGACAGAGTTACCAATGCATGTTTTAGAGGGACGTAACAGGTGCACCGTAACATAGAGGTGCACACAAGCTATCTGGTTATTTTATGTCCTTGTAAACCTCAAATAAGACTGCTTGTTAGGTGCGTTACTATGATGATAGAAGGTTTAAAAGCTTATGCATGGGGAGAAGTTGTCTCAGCCCATAATCTCTCAGAAATCAATGTGAACTTAATTTTAAAAACATAGAAAATAGAAGCAAAGCATCCACAGAGAAATTACAAAATAGTTGGGATTAAGCTTAGTTATTGTTTCACTTACATTAGGTCCATTTTTTTCCAGGAGTCTTTGTAGAGGGTTTAAGACTTGTGCACTGACATAAGGATATGTGTGAGATTCACAAAACCTCTAGCTTTAAAATACCCCTAGTTTGCATTAGAAGATAAATGATTTGGTATTGGAGTGAAATAGGCTTGAATAGAACGAAATGGACATACAACTTCACCGACCATTTTTGTGTTGAATGATTGATAAATCAATTGGACGAAAAGATATACTGCAACAATATGTTTCTCTGTTTGCTCCTTATATATGTAGACACTGATTGAAAGCCTTTAAGAGGACTCCTTCCCCCTTGATGCCTACTTAATATGACCTTCTTCTTTATCAAGATAAACACTTGAGCAATCCTGCGATTCCCCAATTTTTAGGAACTCTATCTTGTTCACACTTATCATAATCTTTTCATCACTTATACATCTATCGATGTACTTACACACAATATTCACTTAATTGGGTAGCTACATTTTCCAAGACTACTCATCTGATATGAGTAAAATCAAAATGCTGCAGCAACCATGTTAGAGCATAATACAAAGCACACATCACGAATTAAGGAACAGCGACAACGATAACATACCCAGTGTAATCCGACAAGTGGGGTCTGGGGAAGGTAGTGTTTACGCAGACCTTACCCCTACCTTGCGAGGTAGAGAGGTCGTTTTCGATAGACCCTTGGCTCAAATAAAAGCATTACAAAAACATTCAAAAAAAAAAAAAACGGGGGTGAAGAAGTCAAAACAAAATGCTAAACAAAGCATACTAAAAAAGCAATAATCACTACACCCAAAATAATACGATAATCGAAGTGCAGGAAACATTAAATAGTAACAAAGATGAAACAACAAGAAACTCCCAAGTAATACAACGACTACCGATAAGAAACAATAAGCGAGACAACTTATAACTACCTAACTAACCCTCTACCCTAATTTGCGTCCTCCATAACCTCCTATCCTCCTATAGCTTTTGAAGCTACGACATGTCATATCTAATCAACTCTCCTAAGTACTTCTTCCACCCATCTCTACTCTCCTATAACCATCCATAGTCAGACTATCACACCTCCGTAATGGAACATTCGTGCATCATAAAGTAAGGAAATATTAAAACAAAAGTACTTACAATCACTAAAGACACCAAAAAAAACTCAATCTTGACAAAACAGAAAAAATGGGGAAAACCCCACAAAATCAATAAAGCAAAAGATGGTGCATACCCCATGTTGGCGAGTTCCGGCATTGATACGTTGAATCCAAAGGGAACGCATATCCCTCTTCTTGTTGCGGCGGTCTCTGTAGGAGTACTGAAGGGCCTTCTCAACTCTTTCTCTAGCTATTCTTATGCAGTTTTTGGCTCTTCCTCGAAACCCTTTAGCTAACTTAAACACCTCCTTCTTGTTCATCTTCTTACACCTGCCTTCTCTGCTTCACAAGCAAATACTACTACTACTACAGATTCTCAAAGTTGTTGGTGGCTATTGGGGTTTTGAGGTTCTTGAAAATGTTGTCAATTTTTTTTTAAGCTATATAAAATGCAATGTTTAGCTTTCATCCTCGTATTTCATATATTTGTGACTTTGCACCTTAACTTTAGTTGTTTGTATTTTGTTAAGAAAATGATTTAAAAAGGGTACCTTATGTTTTGTGTGGGTCTAAAATAGTCCTTCAAGTATTTAACATATTCTAGTGAAGAAAAATTAATGTGATTTCATGTTTAGTGTTGTGGTTTTTTGATAATTTTGATTTATTTCTAGTAGTATTTAGTGTAATTTTTAGAGTGTTGTGAAAAAAATTCTTATTATGTAAAATATATTCTTTAGCTTTCATCCTCATATTTCACGTATTTTATGATTCCACACCTTAACTTTAATTGTTTGTACTTTGTTATGAATTTTTTATTTTTTTTTAAAAAAGTGTCTTATATTTTGGGTAGTATGGAGGGTCGAGTATTTTGATTTAACATAGTTCATGAATAGTTTTGACATTTGACCCTTTTACTTTTTATATTTGCTTATATTTGAACTATTATCTTCGTGAAACAAGTTCTATAGTGATTAAAATGCATAAATTATTTCTTATCCTATGTTTTTCTCTTTATACTAAAAATGAGATATACATGATAAATTTTGAAGGGATATTTTCTTGTATAGTCAAGATCAAAGTGTTTATAACTTTGATAACCCTAGAAATAAATTTACAAAAAATAGCATTAGAAAAGTATGGCCATATTAAATTTATGAACTTTTTATATCCCTGCTGATTTTTTATATATGATTAAAAAACTACGATTCAAGGTTTATCCTTTATAACTAGTCTATATCATGTGTCTAAATATTATATAAATAAAAAAATAATTATATATTAATTATATAATGATTATACAATAAATATTAAATAATGATACATTAGCTATTGATATAGACATTATATAATGAGAAAATATAATCATACAATGATTTAAGCATCTATTCAATCTTTTGAATTTAATTTCCAAGTAGTGAAAAAGATATAGTCATACCTCAATGTTAGTCATGGGCTTAACCAATTTCTGATGATGACAATTTTTTCTAGTAGCACCGTTCGAAATAATAGAATGACTTTTGAATGACCTCTTTTCACTTGACACGAAATTTAAGAAAATAAAGAAAAATTTTAAATTTTGTAGTCTTAAATTAAAGTTATGTCAAACTCAAATATACTAAAATGAATTTTAATCATGTGGTCTTAAACATCAAAATTAAAGTGTTAACCAAAAAAGGAAAAGAACATTCTCTGAAACTGACTAAAAAAAAAGTATGTCACTCTTTTTGAAACAGATGAGTATTTGTTTACAAAAATATCCTTCACAAATATAGTGAAAAGGATGTGGAAAAGGTTTGGAAGGACAATTGCGCCTGTAACAATACTAATACATGCATTAAAATCATTGCATTACTACCATGGATTTCTATGCATTAGTTATACACACAATAGGGTTTGTTTGACAGGGTGTATAAAAATAATGCATAATATGTTGTATCAATAATGCTAGTATTAGTAATATTTGTATTAGTTATGCTGAAAGTTTTCGTATGCGGTATTTGATTTGGTATATTAAAATAACATGCATTACATAACTTTTTAAAAAAGAAATATTTGCTTACAAAAATATCCTCCCTTACCTCGCTAATGCATGTATTAGAACTAATTTCATTACACTAATATCATAAGGGGTCGTTTGATAGAGTGTATACGAATAATGCTGAATAAAATGTATTGGTAATACTTGCATTACTAATGCAAGTATTAGTAATACTGGTATTAGTTATGCATACATTATTTTTTACACAATATTTGGTTTGATAGATTAAAAATAATATATATATACATAATTTTTATAAAAAAGATGTCTGTTTACCAAAATACCCTTTTTCCATTAAAAGCTTCACAGATCTCTCGTGACATTTAAGAAAAATGACAACATCCGTCTACAATCCACTTCCTATAGAGGAACTGCCAACTCCAATTCTTCATCTTCATCCTCCAAAGCTCCCGATCTTCTCCGAAAAAGATCCTCAATTGTAAGCACAATTTCCATAACTTCATCAACAATTGACATCGCAAAAAAAAGGCTAATGAGCATCTCGACAAATGAAGAAGGCAATGCCAAAAGATGAAGATGACCCGTACTTAGATTTGTGTTTATGTGTCATTTCAATCTTCTCTAGATTTCATCAATGGTCATTGTCACCGAGTCTACTTCTTAACATTTTGATAGAAAAAGCAACCATTGTTTGATTAAATGGAAAGAAGAAGAAGAGGTGGAGAAGATTACTTTGCTTTTCCATAGCAAAGTGAGAGAAAGAAAGAGAGACAAAATGATTTGAGGGGTAATTTTATAATTTATCAAGTTAATGCATGTGTTGAGGCCTTTGTATTGCTAATACATGAAAATGGGTGATTTTAATAATACACACCTCAAATACGCAATAGAGTGTATAATTAATGCTTGATGAAAAAGTGTACCAAACAAAGTATTAATAATACATAAAATAAATACGTGCATTATTTTTGCTAATACATTATACCAAACGACCCCTAAATTTTCATGTATTAGTTATATACACCCTAATATCACCTTTGATTTTTTTAAAAAAGCTTAATATCAAATTAGTTACACATAAACTGAAAAATGATACCAAACAAGTTGCTAATACACACAAAGTTAATACACATATTATTTTTCCTAATACACTCTATCAAACGATCCCTTAATATCAAATAAAGTATATACATAAATTTTAAAAATATATCAAATAAGATACTAATAATGCGCAAAGCTAATGCATACACAGTACTAAACGACCCCTAAAGGCCTATTTGACCATGAATTTTTTTCACTTTTCTCCAAAAATTTATTTCACTTTAGTGAAAAAAGTAAAATTTGTGGTGTTTGACCAAAAAATTTATTTCACTAAAGCAAATTTTTTTTTTGAAAAAATGAAAATAAGTTTTACTTATTTTTACTTTTTTCACTCCTAGTTCTCTTATAAAAAATCAAAAAGAACTTTAATTTTTTTTATGGGCTAATATAATTTAAATTCTAATTTTAAAAAAATTAATTTTCATGGACAAACGCCTACTAAATATGTAAGACATCTTGTAAGATTAGTCAAACATCTTTAAAGACTCTACTCTAGCTTCTGTTTTTCATGTTTGTTTCTTATGTTTGTAGGTTATTATTACAGTAGCTTTGGTTTCTTCTGTGTTCTCCTGTACAGAATAAAGCTACTTTCTCTCTCTTGAACTTCATTTTCTCAAAAATTCTCGAGATTGGCGTCAAAGATAAAGACCAGGAAAGGGGACCTCTGATCTTTCTTTTCATTACTTAATTCTGTATTGGGCTTTTCATTTTATTTTTTTTCACTTAAAAAAAAACAAACAAAAAAAAACCACTCTGTGAAAGAGATATATAACAGAGAGAGCAAGAATCCAAGAAACGGCTATTAGAGATAGTGGAGGAGAAGGGGTTTCCTATTTATTTGAAAAAAAGAAGAAGCAATCTTGATGAGTGAGAGAGGTGGCTCTCTTAGAGTGGAGAGAGCCATTTCTATTTTTTCTGCTTCACCAATTGTTTTGTGTTCTTGTTGATAAAGGAGTTTTTGTACTTCTTTGTTTTTGTGTTTGGAGTTTGTGATTGTGTAGTAACAAAGAGATGGATAATAGCAAGTATGTGAGGTATACACCAGAACAAGTGGAGGCTTTGGAGAGGGTTTATGCTGAATGTCCAAAGCCTACTTCTTTGAAGAGGCATCAGCTCATTAGGGAGTGTTCCATTCTTTCAAATATTGACCCTAAACAGATCAAAGTCTGGTTTCAGAACAGAAGGTATAATCATCATCCCATTCTATAAGTAACAAGTGTTGTATGCATCTATTTGAAGCTGTTTTCAAGAATCTGTTTTTAATGATTTTTGGTAGAGAGATTGCTAAGAAGTTTGGAAATTTCCCTTTTCACAATGGGTTAGTGTTTTCTTGAAGAAAAAAGTGTTCTTTTTCAAATATGTCTAGATGTGAGTTAGACCTTTCCCTTTTCAAGCTTTTTCCCCCTTTTGAAATTGGGGTCAGATGTCATAAAAGGGCCTTTGAATGAGTTCTGTCTGTTTGTTAATCTTTTCTCTGAATCACAAGGGAAACTTTTTCCATTCTATATTACTTGGTTAAAAGGCCTTGCTTTTTTACTTTGTCGTCAATTTTAGTACGTCTAGGGCTGAATAATTTTGTGCATTTTGTTTTGACCATCTGCATCTTTTATTTATTTGTATTTATGGAGTGCTAAGTAATTTAGTGCATTTGGTTTATTTGTCACCATCTGCTTCTGTGACTTCAAATGTTTACTAATTTAATGAGAATAAAGATGTGGACATGTACTTTGATACCTTCCTGAAAATGGTGTTCCTTTTTTTTTTTTGACTGACCTTCCATATATATGCTTCTACTTTTACTGACATTAACACTAACTAATTTGATGAAAGAAACTTTGATTTTTTCCTCCTGATCAAGCTGCTCTTTTTTGGTCCTAGTGCCTTTTTTTTGGGGTAACTCTTGTGGAATCATTTGCTTTTTCAAAGCTGATGTCAGTCAATGACCACCTTCTACGTGGTGACCATTTATACTGTACTCACACATATTTAGGCTTTGATAGCCATGGTCTATTTTGTTCCCAGTATTTAGATTACCAAATTTCTGGAATCAGTTTAGGTGTAAAAGGAAGGAAAGACTGGATTTTGAACTTACTTTTTCGGTTATCCCTCCAGGAATAGACACTACCTTAATCAGTTCCTAAAGGTAACAGTTCGTAATTCTTAGTGTTAGTGAAGTTGACGTTAAAATTCACTTCCAAGGAATTCCAGTTCTGCTTCTCTTGTTTATTTCAAGTGAAATGAAAAATAATAAATTGCAAGCTTTTGCCTGAAATATATGTGTCTGTTTATTATAGTACAAACATGTTAAGCAATTTCTTCTCCCAACTTACAAAAGGTAAATATGCATATCCTATTTAATTTTGTAGCTATGAAGCTAGGGGGATCCTTCTCCTTTTGGTTTCATTTCTCTTTGGTACGAGTTTGAAACAACATGCACAATTTCTTCTTTTATTTTTGTTTTACTAGGTAAAGACAGTAAATTTTTTTCTGATTTGATTGGCTTATTTTGCTAACACTTTTGAGTGCAGCGTTCTTTTCAGAATTGACTTGCTGTCTTCAATATCTGAGAAATTGATTTTAGGACTGGTTGAGATGACCCATGATGCGAAAGATGCTTTAATGTGATTGACCATTTGTATTAAATATGATATCATTATGCGATAATGTAGATATGAGAATATCTCAATAATTAGATAGCGTAGATAAGGAAGGAATCTAATACGGATATTACACAATATTATGGGGATTTGGGGATATTCCCATATCTACGCTGTTTAATTATTGAGATATTCTCATATCTCATTATCTCATAATGATATCATATTTAACACTCCCCCTCAAGCTGGAGCGTATAAGTCATATGCTCTTAGCTTGCCACAAATATAGTCAATTCTGGATCTTCGAAGTGATTTTGTGAAAATATCCGCCAGTTGATCTTTCGAGTTGACAAAACTTGTGGAGATATATCCAGAATCAATCTTCTCTCGAATGAAGTGACAATCTATCTCAATGTGCTTCGTCCTTTCATGAAACACAACATTAGAAGCGATATGTAGTGCAGCCTGGTTATCACAAATCAATTTCATTGGTTCAACTCCTCCCATCTTCAATTCTTGTAGAAGTTGTCTCAACCATATAAGCTCACACGTAGCCAGTGCCATAGCTCGATGCTCCGCCTCTGCGCTTGATCTAGCCACGACATCTTGCTTTTTACTTTTCCAGGATATTAGATTACCTCCCATTAGAACACAATAACCTGAAGTGGACCGCCTATCAAAAGGAGTCCCAGAGGCCAATCTGCATCAGAATACCCAACAATGTGGGTGTGTCCCTTGGCTTCATACAATAAACCTTGTCCTTGAGAGCTTTTGATATATCGCAGAATGCGAATTACTGCATTCCAGTGACTATCACAAGGTGATTGCAGAAATTGGCTAACTACACTAACAACAAATGAGATGTCTGGTCGTGTGATTGTAAGGTAGTTGAGTTTGCTAACAAGTCTTCCATATCTGCTAGGTTCTTTTAGAGGCTCCCCCTGTCCTGGAATAAGCTTAGTATTTGGATCCATGGGAGTGTCCACATGTTTGCAATCCAACATATTAGCGTCTTTCAAAATGTCTAAGGCATATTTTCTTTGTGTAATAGCAATACCATTGCCAGACTGTGCCACTTCAATGCCGCATAAAGCAAATACATCTGTAGATGTCCTAGGAGAATAAGTGGTTCTGGAAGTGCCCTGGGCTGCTTGAGTAGGGTCTTTGTTTTTTTATTACCATATCTTTCTAATCTGTCTTCTCTAAGAGAGTGGTAGATATATGTATGCGCGTATGATTTGCTAAATTCAAAGTCATATTAGAACTTTACTTTTCAGTATTTCTTTTGGCAAAATGTCGATGATCTATTCACCACTCTCATATTGTCAATACTATGTTTAAGGCATGCTTCATTTGGAGCACATGCATAGCTCAGTAGGGTAAATAGCGTAAATCACTAATTCCTTTATCTTCTGTAGATGTCGCGAGAAACAGAGGAAGGAGGCATCTCATCTCCAGACTGTTAATAGGAAGCTGACTGCTATGAACAAACTGTTGATGGAAGAGAATGACCGACTGCAGAAGCAGGTTTCGCATCTTGTGTATGATAATGGATATATGCGACAACAGCTGCATACTGTGAGTTCTCTACATGCTTTACTTACCTTAGCATTTGGTGGAGATTGCAGTGCTTTTTCTTTGCTAAAAGAGAAAATTGGTATTCACAGGGATTGATTAAAAATTTAAAACTAAACAAATTTTATCTCTAGGGGTTTCAGTGAACCATATGTCAAATTCTTACGTTTAAATCTGCTATCTTTTGTTGAAACTGTAATTTACAAAGTTGACCTGCTAAAACTGGTCAAGCTGCATTCACTTCCGTCCCTTTATCCTTTCATAAATCATTTCCTACAGCCCATTGCTCGTGCCATATATTGCATGCTGCTTTTTTGTATAATGAAACTCAAGATGCATTGTAGCAGGTTAACAGTACGACCACAGATACCTGCTGTGAGACTGTGGTCGTGAGTGGTCAGCAGCAGCAACAAAACCCAATGCCTCAGCATCTGCAGAGGGATGCTAACAGCCCAGCTGGGTAATCAAACTTTATCCTTTCATTCATCTATTATCATTGTTTATTGTTCAACAGCTAATTTATTTCCTTTTTTTCATGTCTTTTTTTTGAAGTCTTCTAGCGATAGCAGAAGAGACCCTGGCGGAGTTCCTTAGTAAAGCTACTGGAACTGCTGTCGACTGGGTGCAGATGATTGGGATGAAGGTAAGTCTTCTCTTTGATTGCCTCTCTCTAGCCTTTGTATCATTGATTCATTTCAAATGTGTTAATTCCCCTCCCCCTTTCTGTTTCTGATTTAGCCTGGTCCGGAATCTATTGGCATCGTTGCTGTTTCGCGCAACTGTGATGGTGTTGCAGCACGAGCCTGCGGCCTTGTGAGTCTAGAACCCATGAAGGTACTTCCTGTTACTCCCTTTCTGATCGATATTAGTCTTCACAGATAATTGCTGTCTTCCTTAGTGTGTCTTGTTTTAGCCTTGTCTTTGAGTTGTGAAAGTGTTGTTTCAGGTTGCTGAGATCCTTAAAGATCGTCCTTCTTGGTATCGCGATTGCCGTTGCCTTGATATACTGAGTGTAATACCTACAGGAAAAGGAGGGACTATAGAGCTCATATACCTGCAGGTTTGTCTTGTTTCCATGCTTAACATATGGTTACTTGAGGCAAGTTGAATCTGAGACTTAAGTAAATTCAGCACTCAAGCATTGGTTGTTGCTATGTTACTTCACTAGACTTATGCACCAACTACATTGGCATCGGCTCGTGACTTTTGGACATTGAGATACACGACAAGTTTAGAAGATGGAAGTCTTGTGGTATGTATTAGGCATAATCCAAAAACTTGTGTTAGAACTTTCTCAGTCCCAGTACTTGTCTCCGTACAAGCAACGTATGCAACCAGTATTTGCTTGTTTCATGTTTCTGGGCTTTAATTTGCAGATATGTGAAAGATCTTTGACGTCTACTACTGGGCCTCCAACTACTAGTTCTGTTAGGGCAAAAATGCTACCAAGTGGTTACCTCATACGGCCTTGTGAGGGTGGGGGCTCAATCATCCACATTGTCGACCACATTGATCTCGATGTAAGAAAATGTAACTGGTCAATTGTTGAGCTTTGTTTTTACAAGCATTCCTTCGTTTGAGCAAACATTTTTGTTGACAGGCTTGCAGTGTTCCCGAAGTTCTTAGGCCACTTTATGAATCGTCCAAGATTCTTGCTCAGAAAATGACAATGGCGGTAAGAAATTTCTTATTTTTCTGTCTCGACAACTGGCTATTTTAAGAAGTCAACTTACCATAAGATATCCGTGCAGGCCTTCCGATACGTAAGGCAGATAGCGCAAGAAACCAGCGGAGAAATACCATATGCTGAAGGTCGGCAACCTGCTGTTTTGAGGGCATTTAGTCAGAGATTATGCAGGTGAAAACTCTGATGGTTGTTGGTAACAAATGTGTTACACTGTGCTAACAATCTGAATCAAGCTTTTGGCTTTGATTTTCTTATATTAGTTTTTGCGTTCAAACTTTTGCAACTAGCTTGTTACCAGAATTTTTTCGTTCTCAAATTTACTGCAGGGGATTCAATAATGCCGTTAGTGGATTTATTGATGATGGTTGGACAATTATGGGTAGTGATGGTGTGGAGGATGTAACAATTGCTGTAAACTCGTCACCAAGTAAATTCCTTGATGCACAGTACAACACCTTGTCAATTCTCCCTACTTTTGGAGGAGTCCTGTGTGCAAGAGCTTCCATGCTTCTTCAGGTATGTTAAGTTCAAGTACTTATAGGACATATTGTTGTAATAGTATCACATAATTCTAATTGTTGGATGTGGTGTTGATCTCTTTTGCACTTTCCTTTTGTAGAATGTTTGCCCTGCTTTGCTTGTCCGTTTCCTTAGGGAGCACCGTTCGGAGTGGGCTGACTATGGAGTTGATGCTTACTCTTCTGCATCTCTTAAAGCCAATCCCTATGTTGTCCCTTGTGCCAGACCCGGTGTCTTCCCCAGTAGCCAGGTCATTCTACCTCTTGCTCAGACTGTGGAACACGAGGAGGTAAGTAGGTCATATGTTGTATTTTGTGAGTGTAACTGTTGCAAAAGTTGTCTATGGTCTCTGACTGATTATATAACTGGTCTAATCTGGATTTTGTGTACCTAGTTTCTTGAGGTTGTTCGGCTAGAGGGTCATGCTTTCTCTCCGGAGGACATAGCTTTATCACGGGATATGTATTTGTTACAGGTTGATAGCTTTTCCCTACTTGAGATTCACTTTGTTCTTTCTGAAGGTTTTGGGTTCTAATTCTCTTGCTAACAATGCAGCTATGTAGTGGAGTTGAAGAGAATGCCACTGGTGCTTGCGCTCAGCTTGTGTTTGCACATATTGATGAATCTTTTGGTGATGATGCTCCATTGCTTCCATCTGGTTTCTCTGTCATTCCACTGGAGCCTAAATCAGTTAAGTGATGCCTATTATGTATTCTACAACTTCAACGTGGAATGAATTTTGGCCGTAGGAGAAACTTGCAAATGCAGAAACTTCAAGCTTGTAGTCACAAGCTTTTTCTGTCTTATCCTCATAGTTTACTACTGTCACTATTTATGATGCAGGATTCTCCCATTGCAGCTCGGACTTTGGATTTAGCTTCAACTCTTGAAGCTAGAACTGGTGGGACACGACCAGCTGGTGAAGTTGAAGGAAGCAATTACAACCATCGTTCAGTCTTGACAATTGCATTCCAGTTCGCTTTTGAGGATCACTATCGAGAAAATGTAGCTGCTATGGCTCGCCAATATGTGCGAAACATTGTAGGCTCTGTTCAGAGAGTTGCTATGGCTATTGCACCATCTCGAATCTGCTCTCAGTTGACACCTAAATGCTTCCCTGGCTCACCCGAAGCTGTCACTTTGGCGAGATGGATTTGCAAGAGCTATAAGTATGGGTTCTAAAGGCCCTTGCAGTGCTGTATGTTGTAGTTAATTGAGTTTGGCATAACCAAATTGCTATTCCTGCCTTACGCAGATGAATGTTCTCGTGTGTGTAGCATAGGTTAAATGAAAGAATAACGATAAAGATCCAAAATTGAGGCCACTCTGATTCATTCACACTTTTGAATTAGAAAATATCAAAGGGCTTTTATGGTTTAACTGATTCGATGTGTTCTCAGGGTGCATACTGGTGGAGAATTGCTACAGGTGGATTCTCAAGCTGCTGGTGATGCTGTTCTGAAACAACTATGGCACCATACTGATTCGATAATGTGCTGCTCTGTCAAAATGAATGTCAGTAACATCATCTCCTGTTGTTCTGACATTATGCTCTTCTGATAGGGAAGGTTTCTCCACGATTCCCTTTCTAGAGAAATGTGATCACTAAATGATTTATTTACTTAATACAGGATTCTGCAGTTTTTTCATTTGCAAATCAAGCAGGACTTGACATGCTTGAAACCACTCTAATAGCCCTTCAGGATATAATGCTTGATAAGATCCTAGATGAAGCTGGTCGAAAGATTCTCCTTTCAGAGTTCCCAAAGATTATGCAGCAGGTTTGACTACCATCTGACAATGTCAATGTACTATGATTCTACATTTACTAAGTTAGATTATCATGAGGAGATTTATAAACACTTGCAAATTGGTTATTCAATACTTAAATGAGTTTTAATCATATGGTGCAACACGTTCCTAATCCTCATGTTTCACAAGACTAGATTTAGAGATTAATAGCAAACAATTTGTTGATTTTTGATATTCTTGTGCTTGTAGGGCTTTGCCTATTTACCAGCTGGGTCGTGTGTATCGAGCATGGGGAGGCCGGTGTCGTATGAGCAAGCTGTTACATGGAAGGTCCTTAATGATGACAACTCCAATCACTGCCTAGCTTTCATGTTTATAAACTGGTCTTTTGTTTAAAAACGTATGATCTGTGTAAGATTGGCATTATCTATCAACTCGTTTTAAAGTTATTTTGTACTAAACAATCTGTTTTTGAGATGAAGCTTATGCGACTATTGTAACTACCTAAGGTTATGCTCCAGTGTCGGAGCCAGAACTTATATAAAACAATTTTGGACCTTGTTTACCGCTACTTTTAAAGTTTCCCTAATGTTAAAGGGGATTCAAAAACTTATGTATATACACAAAATTTGTTTGTCCTAGTTGCTTAGTATAATTTATGAACCTCCTTATTCAACTTAGATCCATGTCTATATTCCATGACATGATATGCGTGTTGTCTACCTATTTGGTTTTCTTGGATGCATTGGAAAGTTGGTTGGGATGTCAACCATGAATGATCATGTTGGGGAATGGAATATTTTGCCTGAATATGGGGTCCAGCTGTTAGCCTAATATGGTTAGACTTCTTGCTGGTTGTTAAGTTTTTGTTGTTTTTCATTATCACCATCATCAAGTTCCTTTAGTAAAAGATGCTTCCACCAAATGTCAAACTAAAGTAGGAAAAGTGTTGATTTTTTCAGTACCCTCCAAAGTGTCACATAACCAATTTTTTGTGTTTGATGTGATTTTCTTAGCAGACTAGGAAGAGAATTGTGAAATATCTACAGGATGCTATTATCTTCTTTTTTTGAAAAATTATTGCAAGTTGAAATTTTATAAAATAACCTCTATTAAAATAGAAAATAGTGTAGCTCCATCAATATAAATAAAGCAGGAGGTTAGCAGCAAAAGATAACCTTCTTTGTCTTTGGACTTCTTTCTTTGGAACTTAACACAATAATACGCCTCTATAAGAATACTAATAAAAACATTCTCCTATTATTTGTCCAAACACAACTTGCTAAATTGATATCAATCCATTCAGACAAAATGTATTTTTGAAACAAATAACAAAATGTTATAAAATAAAGACAAAATATCAATATTAAACTTAAAGAAAAGAGGCAATTTTAGAGAATTTTAGTAGTACTTTGTTTACTACTTGAAACTATATCTCAAAATGTACAAAAGGGTGACTATTTATAAACCAGCAAACTTGCTCCCTAAGCATGTTAAGCTTGACTCAAGTTGACAATTTGCCCAACTAACTTTAGTGTTCAAATCTAATTTGAACAAGTAACTTTAGTATTCAAAACCAATTTGAATAAGTAACTCTTATCTCTCATTAATTACATTCGCACATATATATATGTCACATGACATACATATTACATAACACAAAATGTATTTTTGAAACAAACAAATTTAGAAGTATGGCCAAGAAAGCCTAAACTTTTGGGTAATAAGTGTAATTTTGCAAACCAAGAGGATAGACTTGCAAACAAAGAAAATCACGTTTATAGAAAATGGTAATCGTCCAAAGTAATTAGAATTGAGAAAATGGAGAAAGGGAAATCCATCAAATCAGCATCGGAAGAGATTTCAAAAGAATTCAAAACTCTAATAAATTCTGAGGATTTGGATTCTTTGAAGCAATTACAAAACCTCATGTACTTTTCTTGCTTTAAATACAATAAATAATTGGCTTATTATGATAATTTACGATACCAAATGACTTGGGTCTGGTACTTAGATTTCTGTTAATATTTGGTGTCTGGTACTTCGATTATTATATTATTTTATTGTATTTAATGTACTATTATTACCTGCTTAAGATTAAGTTTTGCGTATACTCTATAGACAAAAGTGGGATAATACTGGGTATGCTGTAAATGAGTTGGGTAGTTCAGAAAGTGTTCAATTTTCTAGCTGTAGTTCCATCAAAACTGTACAGCTTGGGAAGGAACCCCAAATTTTGGCTTTCTTGTTCCTTGATTTTAAATTGTGGGGTTTCTTTATTTTTGCTGAATAAAACCAGTTTGAATGGTTAAGATAAGAGGTGTTAAGTTTAAGTAGGAAATGAGACTATGAGAGGATATGTTAACTTGGTTATGTGATTGATTGATGGGTTTGTGCTTCCTCTTTAACTTTTGGGAAACCAGCCTTTGAATGCATAAATACAACAACAGCAACATACCCAGTGTAATCCAACAAGTGGTTCTGGGATGGGGGAGGGTAGTGTGTACGTAGAACTTTCCCCTACTAGGTAGAGAGAATGTTTTCGATAGACTCTCGGCTCTTTGAAGGCATAAATTATCTGTAAATATTAGTTTCATAACTTAGTTCATTTTACGATTTCATAATTACTTTGGCACTCTATGGGCAAATGTCAGTGGATGCGGTAGCATTTCCAAAAACCAAAGTTTCCTTTGTTGCAAACAGGGGCGGAGCCAGAATTTTCACTTAGGGGTGTCACAATATAAAGAAGTACATTCACGAAGAAGTCGAGAGGTGTCAATTACATATATACATAGAAAATTATTTTTGCCTAGCTACCTAGTGTAATTTTCCAACGAAGGGGTGTCGGTCGACACCCCTGAACTGCATGTGGCTCCGCCACTGGTTGCAAAAAATGACTATCTTTCATAGTTGTTGAGTCTAGTTGTAAAGTAATTGTTTTATATGTATCCAATTAGACCCGGGCATGCCCAAGTCTCTCTCCTTCTATGATTACGCAAGCTGTTAGGATTGGGGAGTTGTATAGTGATACCAATCTTCAAATGCACTTCAGACTGTTTATTGTGTTCCCATACAACAAGATTCTTCCATGCCTTTTTTGAATCTTTATATCTGAACAAGGTTATAGATCAACTAGTCTGTATTATTTTTGTCCAAAGCTCTTCATTTGTCAAGAGTTCAGATTGTAAAAGTGACTTTTGAGAATTGTTGGCTAACAATTACGAAGTCTCAAAAGAAACATCCAGTATTAGATGTGAGACTGCTTTGGGTTTTATATATCAAAGTATCAAACTTGTACCTTCTCTGAATATGTAAAATTTCTCGTGCTCTACCCATAACGACAATATTTACCCCTTAGATAGAAAGAAAGTTCTGTACTGCAATATTGTAATCTAGCAACCTGGTGATTAAGCATGAAAAAATATATGGGAGCCAAAGATCCCCTCCTTTGTCTTTAGTATTCTCATTTGATTGGAGAAATTTTCCTCAAGAAGCCTTTAGTCACTTATCAAAGGACAGCCCGGTGCACTAAAGCTTCCGCTATGCGCGGGGTCCGGGGAAGGGCCGAGCCACAAGGGTTTATTGTGCGCAGCCTTACCTTGCATTTCGGCAAGAGACTGTTTCCACGGCTTGAACCCGTGACCTCCTGGTCACATGGTGGCAACTTTACCAGTTACTCCAAGGCCCCCCTTCAAAAAAAGGACAAAAAGACCTTTCTTGTTTGAGACAATGCTTATTAGCATAACGTTCACATAGGGAACTGCTATTAAGGTTGCACTACTATTAAAGTTTCTGCTAGGAAGCCCGTAAAACACTTCATGTCTTGTTTGAGGCTCTGACTTCTTCTTGAGTCTTGTGGAGTCACACACATGCTGCATTCAGAACTTGTTAAAAGCTTGTTTAAAGTCATGATTTTGTATCTGAGCAATAAAGTAAATATGTTCTCATAGTGCTTTTCTACTGGTTGTGATTAGAATGTGGTCATGGATATCAGCCTGTCCCTGAACACTTTGAAGTTGCCACCTCCGTTAAACTTAACTTTCTGCCACCTTTGTAATATCTATTTTTCACAATCCTAGGAAGAGCTTTTTTACCTTGTAATTCATAGGTTCGTTCGGTCCTTTTTGTTCATTGTCTTACTGTCATTCTTGGTGCCTTTTTCATGATTACCTTATGTATTGTATACTCAAAATGCAGATTGGGACGGTTGCAGGACAGCAATGCAGTTCTTTCCCACTTCAATGAATATTCAGAACATTGTTTCGCAGAGGTCTCAGCAGATTTCTCTAGAAATACACGTCTCTTAAAATCTATGAAGTCAGACCTTGATTACATATTTCAGAAGTTGAGGTATGATCTTTCTTTTCTTCCCTCATGTTATCTCTTCTTTCTGAATTCAATATCAGTTTTCAATAATTTCCGAAAAAAGTAATGGGTATATGATTGCACCTAATAAATCATCTGTACTAATTTGCTAGAGATAAACTACTAAGTTCATTATTTGAACTTTTCACTAGAATCTGCTCAACCTTTTTATCCGGGAATTCTGTCGAACACAAAAGTAAATGTTGCTTCCTTCAGATTTTCTTCCAAACGATGCATTTTTCTGTCAAAGCCATCATCTTCATTTCTTGTTTCATGTGATGCTTTGTGCTACCAATTCTGCAGTTTCATCCTACCTCATAGTCCTCCGGTGAGCATTTTGGATGATATTGTAATGTTACTTAGAGATAGCCGTACATTCTTAGACTACTGGCTCTACTCCCAAAATCGAGGACTTCTTTGTTTAGTGGTTACTCAATTGTTTCCTATTAATGTTTGTTTTCCCTTTTCAGGAGCATGAAGGCAAAAATCATATCAACGTACCCAGATGCTCTTCCAGATAATACAACTATTCAGGCACTTGATCAAAGGCCTGATCTTGAAATTCCACAATAAGTAAGTTTGGTAATATTGGGGAGATGATAATTCTTCTATTTCTTCCATTGTAGATATGGAAAAGTTGGTTTAGGGTGCATAGAGCTTAACTGTTTTAATCTGATAGTTCTGCAGCTGTATATTTCAAGACGTGTTATGATATGTTGCGGCCTCTCCTGAACTGTAGTTCTAATTCGAATTGTACTTTGCACAAGGCACTGATCTGTTTATCGTAAGGATTCTGAGTGTCCTATTTAAACTTTGATTGATGACATGAAAGAAACAGATATTTCGTTCTCGGAATGAAAATGTATGCCTTGTTACTATGAAATGACAATTTTCTCATGCTTGTGGCATTTTTCATCTGCTGTACTCTTTTGCCAATGGGGTTGAAGGAACATAGAGGGAAAACTAGTTGGCTATGTTAAATCCAGTGCTGATAGAGCTTAGAATTGTGTTGGCTCAAAAGAGCATAGGACAAGATTATCAGATTAAAGTTCCTAGCTTTCTATTTGATTAGTCAAAATTTTAAGTAAATTTTATGTCAAACATTGTATTTAAAGTAACAATACTTATACAATACCAATAGTACACTATCCAAACAACTGAACTAGAAATCTCATAGCACAACTTGAATCATAAAGAGAGTATATTTCCTATTTTTCCGAACAACTGAACTAGAAATCTCATAGCACAGCTTGAATCAAAAAAAGAGTATTTTTCCTATTTTTCGGATGCTCCTTCATATTCCACCAGAAGAACTCATCTGACTTGCCGTCTTCTCAGCAATTTGAAAAGACTTGGCAAGAACATCAACAGGAACCTCTGGATTCGATCCAAAATATACAATTGAAACATGAGTGAGTTCGGAGTTTTGGCTGCTAAAAGCCGAAGCAGCATGAGCGTCTCCTCTTGCATTTCGCTGGAAATGTACCAGACGTTGTGGGAAGTCGAAAACATCGCCCACTTGGAGGAACTTTGTGATGAGACGGTTCTCCGGGTTGGTGGTAACAAATCCCACTTCCAGACGACCCTTGAGGACTAGCACCATCTCCCATGCGGAGGGATGAATGTGAGGAGAGCTCAATCCAAAGGGAGCAAAATTCTCACAAGTCATTGAAATGCCAAGTGTTGAGTCCTGGTATGATAGATTTAGTCCAAATGTTACCAGATCCGTTTGATAGTTTTGCCTGCTATGTGCAACCCACTGAAAAAGAAGTCCTCTTCTTGACTGCTTCCACGAGGTTAGGGTCCTCACAAACCTTCCCATTCACATGTACTGCCAAGTCTTAATTAATCATCTCATCATGGTATAACAGGGAATGTAAATTTAAAAGTATTTTCAAATATAGATGGACAAAAAATGAGCTTGTGGAGTCTGCTACACAAGAACCCTTTAACACAAAAAAACCGAGGCCATTTCAACTTAGTTTTCTAATTTTGTGCTTCATAAATAATGGATTGTTACAGAGTTGTAGAAAAAAAGATGTCACAACAACAACATATTCAGTGTAACACATACTTTACCCCTACCTTGAGAGGTAGAGAGGTTGTTTCCAATAGGCCTTCGGTTGCAATAAAAAGATGTCACTGAAGACTGGGATTTATAGTGATGCGGCAAAGAGAAGTTAACCCAACTTTGTGTCTTCTTGTGAATCCTAAATATACTAATCCAACAGAATGAATCTAATGATTCTCATTTCACAGTCAAGTGTGAGAATTAGTAATCACATATATGTTAGATTCTTTTGTCAGATTGCATATGGATTGTACCCTCTCCACCGAACCTTTGTTTATTTCTTTCTTATTACTTAAATTTTTTTGGGCTTTGTTTACTTTCATTTTATTAAAAGTAATATATTTGGCTGTCCGGTAGTTCTTTGTGAGTAGGTATACAATCATATACTTTTTATGGATAACGTTTTGACACCTTCCCCCTTAAACCTCCGACTTGATAGATGAAATATCGATTGATGATACTTGAGACTGGATACATCTTTCGTTACTTAGTAAGGGTTCAGAACGACGTTGACAAGTGGTGGTTGAATATGTTCTCTCATTTCGCGGCATAATTTCCTCTGTTGAGCGTATATACCAGCTTAGCAGATCGAACTTAATTATTCCTTTAGTTCCAATCTGGTATTCTTTGCTATAGTTTTCCAATGGAAAATGTAGGGTAGAAGGAGTAGCAACTAAATAAGAAGATCCCACAACTACACTCAAATCATTATTAAAACTTTCATAATTTTTTCAATCCTCCTTCATATTCCATCAGAAAAATGCCTTTGTATCTGTCTTCCCGTGTTTACATCAATTCGAAAAGCCTTAGCAAGTATATCACCAGGAATCTTTGGATTTGATCCGAAACTAGCATCCGCAACCCGAATAAGCCCAGGGGCTTCACTATTAAGAGCCGTAATGGTAACAGCATTAGCTTCTCCCACATTCCTCTGGAAATGTACAAGACCTTGTGGAACAACAAACAAATCACCCACTTCAAGCATTTTCGTGAAGAGACGGTTTTCCGGGTCGGAAGTAACAAACCCGATTTCCACACGACCCTCAAGGACTAGCACGATCTCCGAGGCACGAGGATGAGTGTGAAGAGGGCTGAATCCGTTTGGTGCAAAATCAGCACGGCCTATCACAATGCCAAGAGTGTTGGCTCCGGGAATGGTAGCTGGAGTCACAAGGAATCCGATGGCGTTTGATGTGTTGCCTGCTATGTCCAAGCCACTGAAGAAGAAATCCTCTGCTTGTACAAGCTTTGGGTCCTTGCAAACCTTCCCATTCAGGTGACCTGTCAAGTTTTTTTTAGACAACAAAAGACACATGATTAATACTCCATTCAGTTCATTATATATTGGATCTTCTTCGGGTGAAAGGTTACATCTTGATGGTGTCTATATAACTCTTTTAAGCATGCTCAGTTCTTCACAAGTAGCTATTTTATTTGAAAAGAACCAAAAATTGATTAGTAAATGCTTATTTCCACATAGTAATATACCTGAGCTTGTGGAGTCAGTTACACAAAAATCTTGAAGTGGACTGGGGTCAGCTGCTAAACAAATCCCAAACAAGAGACCCAACACAAAGAACCTAGAAGCCATTTCAATTTTTGTTTCGTGGGGCTTCAAAGAAAGTGGACTGCTTGTGGAGAAAGCATTTCCTATGGAGTTTCAAGGCTTCACTAAAGACTGATTTATAGTGATAATTGATGCCAATATACGATTCCAAGAGAATTGAATTAGTCTAATGATTCTTATTGTACATGTTCACAGTAATAATAAATGTAAATATGCTAACAGAACAAGTGTTAACTGATTCTAGTAACTCTTCACAGCCAAATTTTACAATAATTGTCTGTACATATGTAAAATCTTTAATTTTGTCAGATTGCTAATGGATTGTAACCTCCTCTGCCGAACCTTTAGTTTTTTTTAATTTATTCTTCCTTTCTACTTTTAGTTTACAGTATTGTTTTTATTCGTTATGGCTGGCTGGAGGGACTATCTGTATGAGGTAGTGGTAAGATCTACATACGTTCTACCCTCCTTAGACCCCACGTTGTGGGATTTCACTGGGTATGTTGTTGTTGTTGGCTGGCCGGAGGGGAACGGAGGGAAAACATTGAGATGAAGATAATATTGACGTTTCTGTTTTTAATTATCGAGTTTTCTAGAACAATCTCTCCTTCGAACAAAGGACCACATAATCACCCGTCGTCAAAATTCATGAGCTTATTTAAAGATTCATTGCTCTTATCATCTGAGTTTACTTATACCTACCTAAGCCCATAGGCTTCTCGATGAATAAAAAAGTACATGTATTGTATTTATACCAATTCAATTAATACATTATGATTAAGTCATAATTTAAGGCGATAATATGTATTAATAAACGACTTATAATTTAATGATATAAAGTGTATGTAAGGTGTGTGGTATATTTATTGGATTGATGTAAATACTGAGTACGAATAAGTTTACACCATTTTTAAACTATGACAAAACTAGTAAACAAGCTAGCTTGTACACGGGCAATGATATAAAGTGTATGTAAGGCGTGTGGTATATTTATTGGATTGATGTAAATACTGAGTAGGAATAAGTTTACAGTACACCAATGTGTTCGACGAGGCCAATCACTTTGTTGGGCTTGTTCTTACTCATGTACAATAAAATCAGGCATAAAATAGCTTTAGTGGACCAATTACTTTTCTAATTTTGCACATTTGTATGTGTAAAGAGATTAATGCTTGTCTCCTTCATTTTGTTCTTAGTGAATGTTGTTAGGATATACTATAAACCATGCGTTTTGATATAGTATTATTTATTGGACGATTGTTTATTTATTTATTTATTTATTCAATTCAATAAATTGTTACATTAAATAGATCATTGTCATATATGTGTCCTCAACTTATATAGTAGATGATTTGGTGTATAGAGTTTAAGCTTATACACAGAAGATCAAATCATCGGTTCTTATAAGTTAAAGTTATAGTTCACAATCGTAGATGGAAATTTGGACAAACCATCAGAATGATTGTAGCACGAGATTAAATGTAATTTATCTTGATTACGAGAATGGTATAGTTCTAACTTCTCGTGCTAGTGCATTTTGTATGTATTGAACAGGACCGAGTAGAGATAGTTGTTTTAGACTGACTGATAAAACATATTCTCTAAACTGTTAAATATACTTATATTCTTAATCTTGATATAACTATTATGATCTGTATATATTATTTATCGTTTTGATTTATTAAAAGGTGAGATCCTGAGATGGGTCAATATGCCTGGTAGATTGGATGATAATAATATATATTGGTGAAATAATAAGTTAGTTGATGGAATCCATGTCTCGGTATAGAGATTGATGATACGCCTTTTATGAGAAGCTTATAAGTTTTCATGTGTAAACCCGGCCGGTGGATTTATGAATCCGACATATGAAATAAGTTAAGCATTGCTCTAAAGGAAATTAATCAGTATATTAAATTCGTCAGTAATTTAATTTATTGGTTAGTATCTGTAATCTTAACATGGGGAATTACATAAGTGTTTAATGGGGAATTTTGAAATAAAAAATAGAGGAGTGCAATTACGAATTTTTAGTGGAATGATTTGTAATTTATTATGGTAAGAATAATTCAAATGAGTCTTTTGAATTATTTCCATAATAGGGAGCCTCAGTAATTAATTCCGCGGTCTCTACAGTGCCCATATTAAACTAGAACTCGGAATCCTAATTTCTAGGGGAAAAGGAGAACTGACCACCTTTCCTTATTCAAGTAAAAATAGGTGTGTGGTTTTCTCTCCTTTTTGGACTGGGATAGTATCTCTATAAATAGGGATTCCCCTAGCCTAGAAATAAGACAGAGGTAGTATTCTATTCAGTACTTGCCCACCCAAGTATTGAGAGAGTTCGGATGTGAATTTAGGATCACTGTAGAAGACCGCAGATTCGAAGACGGACTTACTTCAGGATATCTGCTCACGCTTCAAGAGGTAATTCTTGGTTAATTTTAAGCATGCTTTGTGTGAACTACGTGTTTATGTTTGTTGTCTATAATTCATGTAAGCAGTAAGATTCTGGAATGCTTCCGCTGCGTACTAGTTTCCAACAATTGGCATCACGAGCCATGCTTGCATCTTTATAGATAACTTTGAACATATTTGTATATGTGTGTTCGATGTATACACGAAACAACCATCTCTAAACCTAACTTTATTTTTTTGCCGAAATCAATTTTGTTCAATAACGGAAACCATGGTATTGAACTATCATACTGCCTATGGGAATGAGTCGTAACTCATTGAATTGTTTCTTTTTGCTGCAACATGTATAATTTTTATTAATCAAAAGTAAAAAGTTTTTTTTGATAAAATTACATTGTAATGCAAGAGAGGATTATGGGCTCAGGTGCATGTATATTGATAATGGCAAAATATAAGATGTTGGGTGGTGTTTTTTTTTTCTTTCTTACTCTTTATCACGTGAAGAGTGTTGTCCACAGTTCTCAATAAGTCAATATTGTGATTGGAAATATTAAGAAAGAATACTAAAATTGTTGTTTTCTGTAAAAGGAGAATTAACTCTATGGTAGAGAATTTCTTGTTTCACGTGAAGATGAGGCAGTGGGAATTTTCCACTTGTCATTAAAGTTTTGTGGTATTAAGGGCTAATTGCAAGATTTTGTTCATTATATGTTTTTTTCATACGGATATAATTTTATATGTATGAGATGGTTTATTTAATGAACTGAAAATCTTGGTGATAATTTTCTGAAAATTTTTAGCATAAAATTCGAGAATTGGAATCTTCTTGGGCAAAAATTAATTCTAAATTTTTTTTGCATTAGTTGGGCAAGAATTCTTGTACAGAATGGTATTAACGGCTAATTGCAAGATTTTGTTCATTATATTTTTTTTCATACGGATATAATTTTATATGTATGAGATGGTTTATTTAATGAACTGAAAATCTTTGTGATAATTTTCTGAAATTTTTTAGCATAAAATTCGAAGAAAAAAAATAATAATTCAATTGGTGATAAGGGTTCATTCCTACTATTACCACGATTAAATAATAATGAAGTATTAAGTTTATGTGCTGGCTTAGACCTTCCTCCCTATCGGATGAATTTAATACAAGTCATTACGTATTTAATTGCTAGTTTGATAATCTGTATTAACTCTCCTAAACTGAGTAATATATGATTGGATCAATGTAACTAGAGTTTGATTTTCACTTGACTTAAACTAACAGTAGACTCTCCATCTGAGTTAGGTCTGTAAAGTTCATGGAGTGAATGATCAATCATTATATATGTGTATTGCATGAGTAGTTCTCCAATCCCATCGATTGGCTATTTGAGATGCATGAATATATATGTATATGATGAGTTTGAATTTAACTATTCAATGTTTATATGATTGTTTTGATGATCTATTGTAACGTTTTTCAATCTCAGATTCTATATGTCTCCTTATACCTCCCTTAGCACTATTTTGGGTCAAAATAAACTTGAGTGTCATAACTTTGTTGAGAAAGGTTCTACTTCTAAACCGAAAGGTGGAAAGAAGAAGAAAAAAACTCACAGTGCTAAGAAAGCTGTAGCTCTAACTGGCGGAGTGAAAAAGCCTAACGGCAAGTGTTTTCATTGCAAGATGTTAGGCCATTGGAAGACACATTGCCCAGTTTTCCTAGACAAGCAGAAAAACAAGCTAGCTTCACTTTCACTTGTCGTTGAAACGTGTTTAGCGGCTGTTTCTACCACATCATGGTGTGTAGATTCAGGAGCCACTGATCACATCTGCACTACTTTGCAGGGGTTTCAAGAAACGCGCAAGTTGAATAGAGGTGAAGTTAGTATTTTTCAAGCTGATGGTTCAGCAGCTCCAGCTTTAGCATTAGGAAATATTAGCATTTCGTTTGGTAATGGTAGAGTTTTAATTTTAAAAGACGTATTATATGCACCTGCTGTTAGAAGAAATTTGATTTCAGTTTCTAGAGCTTTGAGATATGGTTATGATGTTAATTTTTCTGATAACGGTTGTGTTATTAGCTATAATAAACATTTTATCTCTGTTGGTACATTGATTGATGGTCTTTTTATTATTAATGTCTCTCCTGAACTGCAACAAACTATTGAACTGAATAATGTTAACCTTTCAAGTAAAAGAAAACGTTCTTCTGAATTTAATGAGACTTATTTATGGCATTTGCGTCTATGTCATATAAATCTAGACAGGATTTCGAGGTTGGTTCGGGATGGACCTTTAGGTTCATTAAAAGTGGAAGCACTACCAACATGTGAATCCTGTTTAGAAGGAAAAATGACTAAGAGACCTTTTCCCTCAAAAGGAAATAGAGCAAATGATAAATTAGAGCTAATTCATTCTGATTTGTGTGACCCAATGAACGTTCAAGCGAGAGGTGGTTATGAGTATTTCGTGACTTTCATTGATGATTACTCAAAATATGGATATGTTTATTTGTTGCGCCGTAAGTCTGAGTGCTTTGAGAAATTCAAAGAGTTTAAGACAGAAACGGAGAAACGACATGAGAAATATATCAAGTCACTACGATCTGATCGTGGTGGCGAATACCTCTCCAATGAGTTCATTAGTTACTTATCAGAACAAGGAATTACGTCTCAGATGTCTGCACCTAGAATTCCTCAACAGAATGGTGTAGCAGAAAGAAGAAACAGGACTCTTTTAGAAATGGTTAGATCTATGATGAGTTACTCGGATTTGCCTTCTTCGTTTTGGGGTTATGCACTAGAAACTGCAAACTATATTCTGAACTTAGTTCCTTCTAAGTCGGTACCTGTGACACCCATAGAACTATGGACTGGGCATAAACCTAGTTTGAAACATGTTCGGATTTGGGGATGTCCAGTACATGTGCTGAAAGGGAAGGCAGAAAAGTTGGAATCAAGATCAGAAGTATGTGTTTTTATTGGGTACCCTAAAGGAACGAAAGGTGGTTTGTTTTACAATCCTAAAGAAAAGAAAGTCGTTGTAAGTACCAACGCCAGGTTTCTAGAAAAGGATTTTATGACAAGCCATGTTCCTAGAAGTAAACTAGTTTTACGGGAATTAAGCAAAGAGGTAACAAATCAATTTACTGACAATAATGAAAACCAAATCCGATCTCCAGATGTCAGAGTTAACATACCATTGCATTTTAGTAGTGGGAGAGATGTTAATAGACATACAATTCCACAAGTATAAGTTTCTGAAAATCCATTGCATCAAAGTTGTGGGAGTAGCACTGAGCAAATTGCACTAGAGGAAGAAGTCATTGATGTCCTAACACCGCAAGGTGATGAGGATAACATAGAGACTCAAAATCCAGCAAATGATGTGGTTCATCCACAAGATCATAATAGTGCAGTTGCCCCTATACCTACCCCTACAACTGAAGTGCCTCGTTGTAGTGGGAGAGAGATAAGAAAACCATCTCGGTATGCACTCTTGGGAGAGTCTTTTGATAGAATCCCTGAAGAGTTGAATACCAAGCCCATGAATTACGACGAAGCACTACAAGATAAAGATGCAGACAAATGGATTATTGCTATGAAATCAGAAATGGAGTCCATGTACTCTAATAAAGTCTGGGATCTTGTAGAACCACCTGTAGATGGAATCAAACCCATTGGATGCAAATGGATCTATAAGAAAAAGAGAGGAGTCGACGGAAAAGTGCAAACTTATAAAGCTAGGCTTGTTGCCAAGGGGTTTACTCAGAAAGAAGAGATCGATTATGAGGAAACCTTTTCGCCAGTAGCCATGCTTAAGTCTATTAGAATTCTCTTATCCATTGCTGCTCATTATGATTATGAGATTTGGCAAATGGATGTCAAGACAGCTTTCCTTAATGGAAGTCTTGATGAGAGCATTTTTATGCGACAGCCAGATGGTTTCATTGAAAAAGGGAAAGAACACATGTTGTGCAAGCTTAAGAGATCTATTTATGGATTAAAGCAAGCTTCTAGGGCGTGGAATACTTGTTTTGACAATGCGGTCAAGACTTTTGGTTTTGAGCAATGTCTTGATGAGTCTTGTGTGTACAAAAAGTGGAATGGGGACAAAGTGGTATTTTTAGTATTGTATGTAGATGATATCTTGCTCATAGGAAATAATGTGGGCTTGTTGAATTCAGTTAAGGAATGGTTGTCCAGTAATTTTGATATGAAAGATTTGGGAGAAGCTGCTCACATCCTTGGGATCAAGGTTCTACGTGATCGCAAGAAAAGGATGTTAGGCTTATCGCAAGCTCTTTATATTGATACAATTCTTACCAGGTTCAGCATGCATGATTCCAAGAAAGGATTTCTTCCTTTTAGACATGGAATTTCTCTTTCTAAGGATCAATGTCCTAAGACAGATGAGGAGATAGAAAATATGAAGGCGGTTCCTTATGCATCAGCTGTAGGAAGCCTCATGTATGCGATGTTGTGCACTAGACCTGATATCTGTTTTGCCGTAGGCATGGTTAGCAGATTTCAATCTAACCCTGGGAGAGAACACTGGACAGCAGTTAAGCATATAATCAAGTACCTGAAAAGGACTAGGGATTACATGCTAGTTTACCATTCGAATGAGTTGGTGCCTATAGGGTACACAGACTCAGATTTCCAGTCTGACAAGGACTCTAGAAAGTCGACCTCTGGAAATGTGTTTACTTTGGGAGGTGCAGCCGTTGTTTGGAGGAGCATCAAGCAAACTTGTGTTGCTGATTCCACCATGGAAGCCGAGTATGTAGCAGCCTCTGAGGCAGCTAAGGAGGCAGTATGGCTTAGAAACTTTCTCAAAGACTTGGCAGTTGTTCCTGCGATAGAAACACCACTTACAATTTATTGTGACAACAGTGGTGCGGTTGCAAATTCGAAGGAACCACGAAGCCATAAAAAGGCAAAACACATTGAGCGTAAATATCATTTAATTCGAGATATAGTGCAGAGAGGAGATGTGGTGGTTGCGAAGATTGCATCAGAAAACAACCTGGCAGACCCTTTCACAAAAGCTTTATCACAAAAGCCTTTTGATAGGCATGTAGAGGGATTGGGTGTTAGAGTTGTGGGTGCATGGTTATGAGTCTAAGTGGGAGATTGTTAGGATATACTATAAACCATGCGTTTTGATATAGTATTATTTATTGGACGATTGTTTATTTATTTATTTATTTATTCAATTCAATAAATTGTTACATTAAATAGATCATTGTCATATATGTGTCCTCAACTTATATAGTAGATGATTTGGTGTATAGAGTTTAAGCTTATACACAGAAGATCAAATCATCGGTTCTTATAAGTTAAAGTTATAGTTCACAATCGTAGATGGAAATTTGGACAAACCATCAGAATGATTGTAGCACGAGATTAAATGTAATTTATCTTGATTACGAGAATGGTATAGTTCTAACTTCTCGTGCTAGTGCATTTTGTATGTATTGAACAGGACCGAGTAGAGATAGTTGTTTTAGACTGACTGATAAAACATATTCTCTAAACTGTTAAATATACTTATATTCTTAATCTTGATATAACTATTATGATCTGTATATATTATTTATCGTTTTGATTTATTAAAAGGTGAGATCCTGAGATGGGTCAATATGCCTGGTAGATTGGATGATAATAATATATATTGGTGAAATAATAAGTTAGTTGATGGAATCCATGTCTCGGTATAGAGATTGATGATACGCCTTTTATGAGAAGCTTGTAAGTTTTCATGTGTAAACCCGGCCGGTGGATTTATGAATCCGACATATGAAATAAGTTAAGCATTGCTCTAAAGGAAATTAATCAGTATATTAAATTCGTCAGTAATTTAATTTATTGGTTAGTATCTGTAATCTTAACATGGGGAATTACATAAGTGTTTAATGGGGAATTTTGAAATAAAAAATAGAGGAGTGCAATTACGAATTTTTAGTGGAATGATTTGTAATTTATTATGGTAAGAATAATTCAAATGAGTCTTTTGAATTATTTCCATAATAGGGAGCCTCAGTAATTAATTCCGTGGTCCCTACAGTGCCCATATTAAACTAGAACTCGGAATCCTAATTTCTAGGGGAAAAGGAGAACTGACCACCTTTCCTTATTCAAGTAAAAATAGGTGTGTGGTTTTCTCTCCTTTTTGGACTGGGATAGTATCTCTATAAATAGGGATTCCCCTAGCCTAGAAATAAGACAGAGGTAGTATTCTATTCAGTACTTGCCCACCCAAGTATTGAGAGAGTTCGGATGTGAATTTAGGATCACTGTAGAAGACCGCAGATTCGAAGACGGACTTACTTCAGGATATCTGCTCACGCTTCAAGAGGTAATTCTTGGTTAATTTTAAGCATGCTTTGTGTGAACTATGTGTTTATATTTGTTGTCTATAATTCATGTAAGCAGTAAGATTCTGGAATGTTTCCGCTGCGTACTAGTTTCCAACAAATGTTGCATTAATACTCTCTTTTACTTCTAAGTAATTGTGTACAGAACCTGGCCAGTAGTCCTTAAAAACAAAGTGTTCATCATCAACATGTACGTTCCAAATACACATGAATAAAATGCAACAATTTATTTGCTTTTGGTTAATCAAGAGAACAATATTTTTGTAACTTTTGAACATTTATGTATAGAGCTTGAATCCAGTCTGTGATGAAATCTAATCCTTCCAATCAGTCCTAGGTAGTGTTTGGCCATTGATTTTGGATCAAATTTTATCTTCAAATATTAGTATGACGATTAAATTTAATCAAATTTTCTTCAAATATTTTCAAGTTCCCAAGCCAGTTTAGGGACTTCCACTCACAAATCTTCAAATTCTTTTACAAATGAAATCAGAAATACATGTCCAAACACAATTTTAAAACTTAAATTTTCAAATTTCAACTTCAAAATCTACGACCAAACGGGAGTTCAATTATCTTCTCTTTTATTAGTAAAAATATTTTTTGGGCCTAATACACCCATACAGGGTGCTAGCTAAGTGAACCGGCCAGTTAATAATTAATCTAACCGTACGCCCTAATATTGTCTATATTAACATCACTATGGGTGTTGGAAGACACACTCTAAATGGTCTAGAGAACGACTAGGATTAGTGAAATTCCCTGCATACTTAGAAGATAATAATTAGGTTGTGGAATTAGGATATGAGAATTTCGACGATCAATAATTCGAATCGTGATTACTACGGACGATCCGCTTCCACAGTGAAAAAATTCGTGAGTCTAGGAATTAGTATTTACTACACTTCCCATTCACTTGGTCACTCTCATTTGTAAACTTTCGTGAACCAACCACTAGGATAACCTTTCTAGCTAAAATGAGATACAAATACTGAATAAATATTTTAATGTTCTTTCTAAGCAAGAATGTAAAACAAACCTGACAAATTGCAAAAGGAGTTTGAAGAACCACTAAATTGATTCTGGGTAGAGCTTTCCATTTAAAGCTATAGTTTGATAGTCCTCTTTATGCTCACTCAATAGGGTCAGTTTGGTCAAGTTAACAATTAAAAAAAATTATTGTCATGACAAATAGTGTCAAGAATGGGTATGATATGATAAATATACATTTGTTTACCAAAGAAACACGGACATATGTAAAAAAATAATAATTAAATACGGTGTCTAAAGGTATTTAGATATGTTAGTTATGAACTATAATTTGTTCATTTGTTTAGATTGTACAAGAGTTGAGAAAGTTTTAATAGTTTTGACATATGGTGCGACTTTTATGTTTATGAGGGAAAAAAAAATACAAAATAAGAAATTCAAATTGCATGTCTAACAAAGTTTCAATCTTAAATCTACATAACTAAAAATCATTGATGACACAAATCATGATTTGAAATTATATTTTTTGTTATAAAGTTTCAAATTGCAAATCAAGCTCCAAGAAAAGATTTATAAAGATTCAAACTCCAATATTTATTTTTAGAGTTTGGATTATCACAAATTATATCCAGCTTATTTTTCAACTTTGAATTTAAGATCGATGTCATGGACTTTTAAGTTATAAAAATTGAATCATAGGGTATTGTTCTGGAGTTTTAAAAAGTTGCAAAAGATGATGCAGTTAGTCTTTTTGCTTCTAAAAATGAGGTATTTTTATCTAAATATCTTTTTTCATATGAAAAAGTGGCTAAATATCAATTAATTTTGAAAATACCGCTTATTTTAAAGTCGTAAAGTGTATATTTGTGAATTTTTCTCGCATAAACTAATAATAAAATGTCATTACAAAACAAACTGCAATTAGCCTCCTAATGTCTTTAAATTGTCTGTAGTTATCTAAAGATTTTATATAATATTCGCTAATCCGTTACTATATAGGATTAGTGATGAAATTTTATTATTTAGTTATAGAATTTATCCGTCGCTAATTCCTATAGTTTTAGTAGTGTGTATATATTCATGTATTATTAATTTGTCATTAACTTTACATACAATAGTGGAGTCGTAAAGTTATTTCTGTTCACCATAATATTTTAACGTAAAATTTACAGAATGACAAAGCATGATGTGATGAACGATGTATTATAACTCAGTGCCAAAAATTCGATCTTCCTATTATTTGTACTTTTTAAACCCAACTAAGTTAATTTACAATGGCAAAGAATAATTTCGCTATTATTATTGTAAAAAAGATCAATTATTTTGATGTGAGGAAACACAATTTCATGACTTTAGCCATGTGTGAAATTAGCCCAAATTCATAAAAATCAAAACCAAAACTAATTGTGTTTCCACACGGGAACTTTCAATAAGATAAAATTTTAAAGCAATTTTCAGTTTTATTTGAGTGTTGTTATTGAAACTATTATCATCAATCATTACGTAATATGATCTTGGAATATAATCGGACTATATATCTGAAATGCTTTCAAAATATACTTGCAATTAAACTTATTATCATATTAAATTGAGATATTTATAATTTTAATAAAATTTGAAGTATATTAAATACTATATATCATTCAAGTACAATATAAATTGCAATAAATTTAATAATCATTGCAACAATATGATGAGGAATAATATCACCCAGTTATCATTAATTTATTTGTTAAATTCTAAAACTCTGGATCAATTTAATACTTCATCCTTCCTTTACTTAAATTAAAGTATAAAACTAAATTATTCAATCTACTTATGAGAATATTTTTTTTAATTGCATACTATGTTCCCTCCGTCTCATATTAGTTGGTCATCTTTCTAAAAATATATGTTTCAAATTATTTGATCACTTACTAAACCAAGAAAAAATTAATTAAAATTTTCTCATTTTCCCCCTATAATTAATATACTCTTCGGAAGTCCTAATAATATCTATTCATATGTCCTATTAATATTTTTCATAACTTATCTTTATGTCCATTATTATAGACAACGGGTATAGTAGTAAAATTGATCATTCAATTTATGATTTCTTAAGTACCGTGCAAAATGAAAAGTATTCAACTAATATGGGATGGAGGAAGTAACTAACTAGCCTTAATTGAACTTTGAAGGTTTATACAATTGATAAACTGCTTTATTTTAATATTTCGAATTCAATTTGATAAATTAGTCATAATCCAGAATGTATTTTAATTTATTAACTAATCAACTGGATAAATCAGCATTTAATTCTTTTTTCCTTTTTAACAGTTTAAGATAACTTTGAGCAATAACAACGTATAAAACAGATAATCAGTAAACTTTAACCGCTCATAGTTTTGCCAGTTGTTTCAAAACTAAATTGTGTGTAACAAGATTATGATAATATAAAATTATTAATTATATTTACAAAAATATCCCTCCTCTGTGGGTATAAATATATCTCCATTTTCTGTTTCTTCCAGTCATTTTATAGTGTGTTCTAGTAAGTGAGTTACTAGTATTAAGTGTATCTTTATATCAATATTAGCTCAGATAAGAAAAAACACAATCATGGTTGCTTATGTTAATGCAATTGCATGTCGCAGTTGTGGCGAATTGTTTCCTCATGTTGTGCCGTTACTTTATCATTTTGAACAGGTTCATTGCAGAAACATATATACTCTGGCAATACAACGTAATGGTAAGACCATATATGAATCTATTGGCGTGACTTTTTTGTGTAATCATTTGGTATTCGTTATTGGTAAAGTTGTTGTCATGTGACCAAGAGGTCACTGATTCAAGTCGTGGAAATAGCCCCTTGTAGAAATGTAACGTGAGGTTGCATACAATAGATCCTTACGGTCCGATCCTTCTCCGAATCCCGCATATAGCAGGAGCTTTAGTGCACTGAGCTGCCCTTTTTTTTTTAGATATTCGTTATTTACTTGCTTGACTAATTTAAATTTGTGCCGAGTAAGGCATCTTTTGTTATATAGGACCGGTGGTGATTCATTCTGGTTTGATCGGCAAATCACTGCTTATATGAGGAACAAGAGCTTTTAGTTTATTTGAAAACTTTCTTATAAGGGAAAGCACTCCCAATTAGAGTGATTTTTCATTCTCTTTTAGGGCGGCGATTCACTCTAGTCCTATCGCAAATCACCTTTCTTATAGGAGGAAAAAAACTTTGAATTCTTAATTTATTTTAAAATTTCCTAATAAGGAAAGACGTTCTAATTAGATAATTTCTCCATTCTCAAGGTTCGAATACAAGAGCTCTAATTTAGTGTGAAGGGATTACATACATCCCACCAGATCCCAATTTGAATATATATATTTGGCGCCATTAACCCCATTAATTTAAATTTATGTGGCAGAAAAACCATTAAAAGAAAAAACGCTTTCAACCAAAGGGTTTTTTGCGTTCCCAGAGTTCTAATACAAGACCTCTAGTTAAGGGCGGAGAGATCCCATTGATCCCATCGTGTTCCTTGGCGGTATGTGATAGAAAAATTCACATATATATAAAGCAAATGCACCTTACAAGTTTATTTTCTACTTCAACATTGTATCACTTAATTTGCAGGCCCCTCGGTGTCAAGAACGACACATTTCAAGTTGGATTTCAAACAAGGGCACTCTCGAATTCCTTTAAGAAGAAATGATCATACTATTTTCCGTTCAATGTTTGAAGACATGAGGGGTCAAGTGAACAAGGATATGGAGAGAAACCCCGTTGATTTTACAATACCTTTGATCAAGAAGCTAGACAAGCCCATCACTTTTGACAATGTTGAAGAAGTTGAAGATCAAAACTTGGACTTGAACTTGAAGCTTTAGAATATAGTCCTATAACTTAAACTTGCCTGACTAATTTAGATTTATGCTGGGCAGGACATCTTTTGTTATATAGGATCGGCGGCGATTTATTCTGATTTGATCGATTGATTATTGCTTAAATGAGGAACAAGAACTTTCAATTTTTAGTTATTTGAAAACTTTCTTATAAGGGAAATCGCTCCCAATCGGAGTGATTTCTCATTCTCTTTTAGGACGATGATTCACTCTAATTCGACGCAAATCACCTTTCTTATAGGAGGAAAAGAAACTTTGAATTCTTAATTTATTTTAGAATTTCCTATTAATAAAAAATGTTTTCTATTAGATGATTTCTTCATTCTTATGATTCGAACATGAGAGCTCTAATTTAGCGTGGAGAGATTACATACATCCCACCAGACCCTATTTGAATATATATATATGGTACCATTAACCCCATTAATTTAAATTTATGTGATATAAAATTCATTAAAAGGAAAAACGCTTTCAATCAGAGGGTTTTTTGCATTTCCATATATATATATATATATATATATATATAGTACCATTAACCCTATTAATTTAAATTTATGCGATATAAAATTCATTAAAAGGAAAAACGCTTTCAATCAGAGGATTTTTTGCATTTCCAGAGTTTCAACACAAGACTTCTAGTTAAGGGTGGAGAGATCTCGTTGATCCCACCACTTTCCTTGGTGGTATGTGATAGAAAATTCACATATATATAAAGCAAATGCATATTACAAATTTATTTTCTATTTCAATATTATATTACTTAATTTGCAGGTCCCTCGGTGTCAAGAACGACACATTTCAAGTTGGATTCTAAACAAGAGAACTCTCAAATTCCTTTAAGAAGAAATGGTCATGCTATTTTCCGTTCTATGTTTGAAGACAATATGGGTCAAGTGAACAAGGATATGGAGAGGGATCCTGTTGATTTTACGTTGCCTTTGATCAAGAAACTAGACAAGCCCATTACTGTTGACAATGTTGAAGAAGTTGAAGATCAAAACTTGAACTTGAACGTGAAGCTTTCGAATATGGTCCTACAAGTTATGTTGGTCTTTTCCTTTTGTTTGTGTTTTAGATGTTTCTTCCTGTAATAAAGAAGAGTTACTATATCCTTTCGTGTTAAATTAGTTATTCAAAACTTTGCTATAATTATATCGCTATTATTTTACAAGATTGTGTACAATAGACACTTGTGATCGGGTCTTTTCACAAACCTTGCGCATACCGAGAGCATTAGTGCACCTGACTGCCCTTTTACTGTTTTACAAGAATAAGAATTTTCAGACTCGGCATACACGTGCAATACATGTGCAGTGAAATACAATTATTTTTGATCGTCTTTATAGGTTCGGGTGAATATATGATGTTAGGATCATCCACATTCGCATAACAGAAGAATCAACAATATTCTTTCATGTAAATTTAGTTATTCAATACTTAGCTTAAATAGTATCCGATAATGTGTATTTTCAAACTAGACATACATATGCAATGCACATGCTGTGGAACTAGTATATCATTATATTGTTCATAGCTAACTAAATTTTTTTATGATATATCGCTAATCCGTTGCTAACTAGAATTAGCAATGAAAATATGTTATTTAGCTATTGAAATTATCCGTCGCTAATTCCTACATTTTTTTGCAGTAATATCCACGTGTTTTCATTAACTTTACATACAATAGTAAAGTTGTAAATTATTTTTGTTCACCATATCTTTTAAACGTGAAATTTACAGAATGACAATATGAGTGACGTATCATAACTCAGTGCCAAAACAAATTTGGTCTTCTACTCTCTGAACCCGTTTAATTAATTTACTATGACAAAGAATAATTTTGTAGTTGTTCTACTAAAAAAACTTAATTATTTAATGGGATGAAACACAATTTCACGACTTTAGCATTAAAATGTGCAAAATTTAGAAGTCAGGTATGAACTTAGCTTAAATTCTTAAAAAATCAAACCCAAACTAATTGTGTTTTTCACAACAGGACTTTCATTAAGATATTAAAATAAAATTTCAGATTTTATTTGAGTGTAGTTATTGATATAATTATCATCACTTATCACGTAATACTCTCTCTAGTCCATATTAACTTAATTTTATGAGGCAATGCTTACCTATTAAGAAAAAAAAGCATGACATAAAGTGAATATCACTTTTCTCTTTTGCCCTTTAAGAGTCAAATTAAAATCATAAATACAAGCAATTAAGTCTCTTGAACTCATTAACTAGAAAATATAAATAAAGAACACAAATGGAAGAAATTTTCAACTACTATCTTGAAAATTGAATAATTAATTTATTATGAGCATTAAAAAATGACAAACAAATTAAGTTACTATGAATTAGAGGGAGTATGATCTTAGAATATAATCCGGACTATATATTTAATGAAACATATACTTACAATTAAAATTATTATACTATTAAATTAAGTTATTTATAATTTCAATAAAATTAGAAGTATATTAAATATCCTATGTCATTTAAGTTCAATATAAATTGCAATAAATTTAATAACGCACTCTAATCATTGCAACAATATGATGAGGAATGATATCACTAAGTTAGCATTAATTTTTCTGTTTAACTCTAAAACTCTAGACCAATTTAATACTTTATCCTTCCCCTTCACTTAAATTAAAGTATTAAACTGAATTAATCAATTTACTTATGAGAATATTTTTTTAATTATACTCCCTCTAGTCCATATTAACTTAATTTGTGAGCCATTTTTTAATATTCATAATAACTTAATTGTTCAATCTTCAAGATAGTTGTTTGAAATTTCTTTCATTTTTGTCCTTCATTTATATTTTCTAGTTGATGAGTTCATTAATTGCTCATATTTAGTATTTTAATTTGAATCTCAAAGGGACATTAGGGCAAAAGTGAAAAGTGGTGTTCAATTTATGTTAGATTTTTTTTTTTCTTAATAGGTGTGCATTTTCTCACAAATTAAGTTAATATGGACTAGAGGGAATATCTATAACTAGCCTTAATTGAACTTTAAAGGTTTATACAATTGATAAACTTAATTAAATGGATATAAATCAGTATTTAATTCTATTTTCCTCTTTAGAGTTTTACAAGATAGCTTTAACCAATAAAAAAATATAAGACAACTAATAAGTAAACTTTAACAGTTCATAATTTTGCCAATTGTCTCAAAACCTTCACTATAATAATTACTAATGCCCATAAAATAGAATAACGCCAAATTTTACATTTATTGCATTGTGTGAATTGTGTGTAAATAGATTATGATAATCTAAATTTATTAATTAATTTTACAAAATTGTCCCTCCTCTGCGGGTATAAATACATCTCTATTTTCTATTTCATCCACAATCATTTTATAGTGAGTTCTAGTAAGTGAATTAGTATTAAGTGTATTATTATATCAAAATTAACTCAGTTAAGAAAAAAACACAATCATGGCTGCTTATGCTAATGGAATTGCATGTCGATGCTGTGGTCGAATATTTCCTCATGTTGTGGCTTTACTTAATCATTTTGAACAGGTTCATTGCAGAGACGTTTATACTCCAAAAATACAGCGAAATGGTAAGACCATATATGAATCTATTGGTGTAACTTTTTTGTGTAATCATTTGGTATTCTTGCTGGTAAAGTTGTTGTCATGTGATCAAGAGGTAACGGGTTCAAGTCGTGGAAACAGCCCCTTGCAAAAATGTAAGGTGAGACTGCGTACAATAGACCCTTGTGGTCCGACCCTTCCCCAGTTCCTGCACATAGCGAGAATTTTAGTACACCGGACTGTCCTTTTTTTATTTGGTATTTATTATTTACTTGCCAAACTAATTTAGATTTATGCCGAGTAGGGCATCTTTTGTTATATAGGACCGGCGACGATTCATTTTGATTCGATCGGCAAATCATTGCTTATATGAGGAACAAGAATTTTGAATTCTTAGTTTATTTGAAAACTTTCTTATAAGGGAAAGCACTTCCAATCAGAGGGATTTTTCATTCTCTTTTAGAGCAGTGATTCACTCTAGTTCGCTCGCAAATCACCTTTGTTATAGGAGCAAAAGAAACTTTGAATTCTTAATTTATTTTAAAACTTCCTAATAAGGAAAAACGTTTTCGATTAGATGATTTCTTCATTCTCATGGTTCGAACACGAGAGCTCTAATTTAGTGTAGAGGGATTACATACATCCCATCAAACCCTATATATATATAGGGTACCATTAACCCCATTAATTTAAATTTATGTGGCATAAAATTCATTAATAGGAAAAACGCTTTCAACCAAAGGATTTTTTGCGTTCCCAGAGTTCCAACACAAGACTTCTAGTTAAGGGTGGAGAGATCTCGTTGATCCCACCACTTTCCTTGGTGGTATGTGATAGAAAATTCACATATATATAAAACAAATGCATCTTACAAATTTATTTTCTACTTTGCAGGTCCCTCGGTGTCAAGAACGACACATTTCAAGTTGTATTCTAAACATGGGAACTCTCAAATTCCTTTAAGAAGAAATGATCATGCTATCTTCGGTTCTATGTTTAAAGACACAAGGGGTCAAGTGAACAAGGATATGGAGAGGGACCCTATTGATTTTACATTGCCTTTGATCAAGAAGCTAGATAAGCCCATCACTATTGACAATGTTGAAGAAGTTGAAGATCAAAACTTGGACTTGAACTTGAAGCTTTAGAATATGGTCCTACAAATTATGTTGGTCTTTTCCTTTTGTTTGTGTTTTCGATGTTTCTTCTTGTAATATCCCCTCACAACCACCACCCCCTCCCTCCCCCCCCCCCTCCCCCATTTCCTTTTATTTTCTTTTTAATGTTAGAGTTGATATCTTCAATGTTGGTTTTCATTAATTTTAAAACTTTAAAAAATAAAATTGTTTTTTATTACTCGTCTCTTTATCAATGATGTTGCTGATCAGAGGGTTTTTCCATTCTCAAGGCTCAAACACGAGATCTTTAATATAGGGTTGAGGGGTTAAATCCCCCCCTCCAGATCTCATTTTTAATATATTTAGCATTATTACCCAATTAACTTAAATTTGTAGTGTCCTATAGTGTATATTGAAGAGGGAAGCTCTCATGAACAAAGGATTTCTCTATTCTCAAGACTCAAACATGAAATCTTTAACAAGAATAAAGGTCTTTTGGCACGCGATTTTCGTGCAATCTAATTCGATAAATTTTATAAATCCTCCATCCAAAGAAAAGAACATACTTAGCCATTCAAAGTGTCGAGGTGGATCATTTAATTATGAAATTTCGAGGCATGTAATGAGCTTATACTAATAAAGTTTATGAAGCATGCATAATGATTAGTCCATTTCTTAATGTGACTTGTGATAAGCAGTGTGAACATTCAACCATTCTTAAAAAGTGAATATCTAAGGCATGATAAAAATTGAATAAAAATATATTTATGTGTGGTTGGATAAATACCACAAATCACCTTTATTTTTAAACTTATATAAACTTAGGTACACTTGGATGAAATAAAAGGAGGATTCATCTGTAATATTTCTTACTCCATCTACTTTTTTGTTTTTGTTACCTGATAGTTCTCATTTTATAACAAAAACATAATTATTAATTTTTCACCTTTATCTTTACTTGATAAATATGAAGAAAGGTTAATATGATAATAATAAAAAAAATTTGTATTAAAGCTGAAATAAAATAAAAATTAAATTAAATCAAATTATTTTTTGTTCTCAAAGGACATAAAAGAAAAACATGACAAATATTTCTTCAATCTCAAATAATTCTTTAAAATAATTGTTTTTATACGGTGTGTAACAGATAAATAAAGTATTTCCCCGTTTCAATTTATGTGATATTATTTGATCGGATACGGAGTTTAAGAAATAAGAGAAGTCTTTATTATGTTTACTAAATTATCCCTATTAAAGTCACTTTAATGGCTATTTTTTAGTTAACTTTTCTTGTTAAGTGAAATTCAATAAGAATAAAATGAGGATGATACCTATAAATAATTGTCAAATAACGAAAGATGATATTCTTCTTGGAACTAAATAAAAAGTAAAATCTCACACATAAATTGAAATGGAGGAGTAATAAAATTGACTAGGGAGAGTATAGTAATTAAAGGAGCACACATGGTGTTCTGTGCATGATCTAATTATGGGATTGGAACCACTCCACTTAATTACCGCTTTTAACCTCTTTCCGTTTTGTTGATAAGGAGCATCTTTGAAATAAATGTGAACTCCAAAAAATGGAGTTTTTATGCTAAAGTTTAAATTAAATAGCATTGGTGATTATTATTAGTAAAAAAATAAGTCAAATCCGAGTCTGCCACAGAGTTGTACTGTTATTACTTATAGTAAAAAATCTGCAGGTGCAGCTCAGCGTCACTGCACATTTTCTGGAAAAAGTATAATATAGACAATACCATACGCTACCAGTAACCGTCTCTGCTTTTGTTGCAGTGAGTCTATTTGCATTCCTTCCACACACACACACACACACGCACTCTTTTCTCTCCCTTTATACCAACAAATCCAACTCAGGTTTGAATTAGAACTCCACTTTTGGTTACATTTTCCATCTATGTGTGTGTTTTTTTCCTCTAAGTTTAGTCGATCGAAAACAAACTCTCTACCTCTACGAGTTAGTGGTAAGGTCGGGTACACTCTACCGTCTTTATACCTCACTTGTGGAATTTCAGTGGGTGTAGGAGTGTTCATGTTGTTTTTGTGGGTTATTGTGAATTTTTTTCTAGAAACTTCTAGAATATGGTTCTGTATTTTTTCGAGAAAATGTTCTACAAGGTTTTTGATAGTTGTTTTTTTCTCTCATACAGTTTTTGTTTGGCTGCATACTTCAGTATTCACACTACACAGTTTACAGTACTCGTTCTCCTTCTCTCTCTGGGCAACTTGTTTTTCTTCATGTATGTATGCAATATGTTGGTTCATAGTGTTTGGATCATTGCTTTTTGATCATAACTTGTTTACATTGTGTATGGCTGTTTTTTTCCCTTTTTTTTTTTTTGATAACCTTCGTGTCTGGACCAGCTTTCGCGTGCCTCGACTAAATCTACGGCATATATTATGTATGGCTGTATCGTTCTACAACTTCAAATGACGGGAAAAAAGTACTCTATGGTTTTATGTTTCGGAATAAATGAAATGGTGCTTTTTCGGTTGCATTGCTATCTCTTTTTCCTTTTGTTGGATTGCAACTTTGGAAATTGGAAGTATTATTTTTTTGTTTGTCTTTTCCTCTCTGGTGGCATTGTGTATGTATTCGCGGTTTCTATTGTTTCAATTTTTGTTTCTACTGAGATTTTATTGATCATCTGTGTATTTGGTTGAATTGTTAAAATATTTTTTCGGTAAGTGTGTAGAAATTAGTACGATTTATATTTTGATTTTGAAATGAAAATAGTCTGCAAGGCTTTTATCGTATTCTCTTTGATCGTAAACTTTGCTGTTGACACTATACTGTAGGCTTCCCTGCCAAGCTTATTGGAGTTGGCTATATTAAATAACTTAATGTTCTTAGCAGTATTCGGTTTCAACAAATTCTTCCAATACACATATCTTCAAACATGTGGGAATACATCGGGTATGTTGTTGTACAAACATCTCCAAGCTAACTGAAAAAACTCATAGGAAACAGTAACATGTTGTCAAGCCTTATTCCCAAATAGCTGGTATTGTCAATATGGATCTTTTGCTTTTGTTGTTCTCTATTCTCTGACAAGTTTGCGTGGATTTAAAGAGATTTTAAGTCAAATAACTTCATTCCATGTGAGTTTAGGTTTATCTAGTCTTTGAACACTTTCAATCATCCTGTTTTCACATCTATGGAATGGTACTCTTTAGAGGTCTACCTAGGATATGTCCAAATCACTTTGTCTCAAGCAATCTTTTTTTTTTTTGATAAGGTAAGTGTATTTCATTCATAAACAAGGCCGAGTTGGCCATATACAATGGAAAAAACAAAAAGTCAAGAATCTACAAAATCTGATTCTCTACAAAGTCTACCCATTCTTCTATTTGTCTCAAGCAATCTTCTATCGTTATATCCTCTATATGTGCTACATGTACTTATTATTGTTTGATGTTAAGCATTTCTGTCTAGTCTACCTTGTGTGACCAAACATTCATCTTAATATCTGCTTTTTGTGATACTCATCTTGTGGATATGTTGGACTTTAGAGGCATAAAATTTACTCTCATGTGGCATTGCTGGCCTGTTGAACTTGTCTTTCATTTGGTGGGCATCCTCCTTTGCATAGCATTCTCGTAGTTCTCCATTTCAACCATCTTATTTTTAATTCTATCTGTTACATCTATCATACTATTCTTCTAAGTTGCACAGACTCTTCACTTTCAGTGTTGCACCTGTGTTGAGTCGACGTAGGTGTGGGTGTGGGATTCGTATCGGCTATGGTCAACCAATCTTGGGTACTTTGACCAAAATTGAAGGAGAAATTCGGGGTAGTACAATGATTTTTGTAGTCAAAACAAAAGATAAGGTGAAATGGAAGAACATGGAATACCTTGTATATATGTAAATTTCTATGTTGTTTCTTTTCCGTATATCTCCTTTTGGAATTCTCCTCTTGATCAATGTTTTCTCCTCGGAGTACCTTGTAAGTTTTCCACATAACATCTCATAATTTAGACATATAACTCCATTTTTAGATACTTGAATTATTTTTAGTTGAATCCACACATTCGTATCGTACCTGTATTCATACTCCGAATCTTAAAATTTAGACCATGAAGGATCCGACCTCTAGATCCCACTGTATCAGACACCAACACCTGAGTTCGAGCAACTTAGTTATTATTTTGGAATATAGAGTCTAGATATCTAATTGTCCACATTTAAACCAGTGTTATCAAAAGCGCAAAAAAGCTCTAAGGTCCTTTGGGGCTTTAAGCGCTAAGTGTAAATAAAGTGTGGGCTTTTATGAAAGAAAAAAAAAATACAAGTATATATGTTTAGTCTAAGACTATTACTTATAAGCATGAATACTTAATATATGGACAAAGAAATTTATTTTTTTAAAAAACAAAATAAGATATTAGTTGTTTAGTGTCGCGTCTTCGAAAAAGCTCATTTGCAAGGTAAAGTTTGTCTCAAAACCTTGATAATGACACTGAAGCACACAAAAGGGCGCACAGTAAGCGAGGCGTAGCGACCAACATGTTTTTAGTCTAGCTTCAGGGCTTAAGCGTGCTTTAAGCGCACCTCTGACAATACTGATTTAAACACTGTAATCCCATGGAAATTACATTGTAGGAACTTGCATATATTTGCATAATTCATGTGTGTCCTTTTTGTTTATATATTTATTTTGAAAAACAGCCGAGACTTGTAGCCATTCTACAATTATGTAAATTTAGTAATCCTTTTTTTAAGACGAGTAAAGTACTAAGTTTGGTAGCAGAGAATTACAATGATCTGAACCTTTCACCAAGAGAAACGGAGGAAATGGTTCCATCTATACAAGATTCTAGTCCTGCAGTGAGTCTATAAAATTAATCATGCTATACTAATCATCTTTAACATCTTGTAGGTTGCACCCAAAAGCCATAAGCATGAGCATTTAATTTTCTGTACAGATTCTAGTTTCTCTTCGAAACATCTTGCAATTCTCTCTTTCCGTGTAGATCACTAATCCTCTTATGGTATGTTTTCTAGAATGAGATATTCCATTTATTGCGATGATCCATCTTAGTTTCGAAGAAAAACAAAGTTCTATATACTGTGCTAAGATACTCTATGAGTTTGGTCATATGTTGAATTATTGAATCCCTACTTCAAACTGAAAATGATACTTGAAAGGGAACAAAGAACGTTTTTTCTTTGAGTGGCTTGTTCTTTTGGCCGAGGGTCAATTGAAAACAGCCTCTCTACCTCTGAGTAGGGATAAGGTCTGTGTACACTCTACCCTCCCCCGACCCCACTTTGTGCGACTTACACTGGGTTGTTGTTCGCTTGTTCTTTTGGAGTCTACCTTTGTTTGCTTTCTTTGTTTTTCTTCTTCTAAAGCGACTCCTCCATGTGTGGGTTTTGACTTTCTACTAACTCTCTATGCATTTTGGGCCTTTTGCATAATTATTATGTTTTTACTAATTGTTGTAATGTGTGCATCTACTTTCTTTTAGATGGTTGTTAGTTGTCAATGCTAAGCATATGTCTTCTCATTCCAGATCTTTGAAAGATTAACATCACATTGTGATCAGTATCAAATGTTCCGCCTTCAAGAAGCAGAGGAAGAAGATAGTCCTGAATTTAGTTGGGGTGCCAGGAAGGGAAAGGGTGCCCTTAACAAGCACGTCCAATTTTACAAGTCATTCACTTATGATGGGGTTGAATTCAACTTATATGATTGTGTTTACATGTGCCGTCGTGGTGAACCGGAGCAAGACATTGGCAAGATCGTCAGGATGTGGGAAACAGAAACACGGAAAAGGATAGTCAAGGTGGTATGGTTTTTCCGTCCCACCGAGGTAACTCATTGGTTGGATAATATCAAGGTGCTTGGCAATGAGTTGCTCTTGGCTTCAGGAGAAGGCGTTGGGCTTTCAAATATTAATCCGGTGGTAATTGTTTCGCTCATCTTTTTTTAAATATAATCCTAGTCTGTCTGTCTTTAGATGTTATGGCATGACCTCTTTGAGATTTTATTGCAGGAAGCCATCACCGGTAAATGCAATGTTGTCTGCATATCAACTGATAGGAGGAACCCTCAGCCAAAAGACAAAGATTTGGAAACAGCTGAGTTTCTCTTTTATCGCACCTTTGATGTCAGAACTCGTGAGATATCTGAGGAATTTCCAAATTCAATAGCGCAAATTGAAGGCAATGACTCTAATTCTGTTGCTTGATTTTCATTCTGTCCTACAACATTATGCATTTATGGTTGGATTAGACAGCTTTTTAAATGCTTGAATGGTTGGCGCTTCTTAGATTTCTATGTCATACATTTGGTTTATTTCTTTAGAGAACTGCTTTAACATATGAATACTATCTCCAGAATTTTGTTTCTCAAACTTCTGTGTAATTTATTCGAAGACAATTTATTTAATTCTCTGGGAACCTCGGTTTTATAGTTGCTTAAGATTATGTTATACACTCAATGTGAGTGTTTGCTGTGACTTGTGAGTTGTCAGCATAGGGAAGATGCTGGTGTTAGCCGAAGTTGACATGTGCTCTTTTTGTTGTATCAAACTTCGCCAGATAAGTGCAGCATATGATGTAAATTTGCTTTTTGCTTAGCCTACTTGTAGGCATGAAGGCTTATATTGAAAAACTAGTCTCTGAGCTCTTGATATGTTTGTGGTAAAATCTATTTCTTCAGTTTTTACATTCTTCCTCTGAGGCATTTAAATACTGAAAATCAATAATTTGAGACATTACCTCACTCCTGCTGCAGTGGAGCACTTCTTTAATAAGGTGATAGGTCAGAAGCAGCCTCTTCATTATGGAGGAAGAAGAAGTTTTGAAAACCCACATTCATCACTTCCATTTGGAGCAGAAACAACTAAAACAATGCTGAAAGATGGACAGCCAGGAAGAAACACTCGTAAGTACTTGCAGACATGTTAGGTAAATTCTTAGTTGTAATGCCAGCAACCCGTGTTTATTTTCAAAATGGCTTTTGCAGAGTCGATGCTGCCACCTGTGACTCTGGTCAAGCAAACTAAATCCTCCACAAAAGATGTTGCTATTGCAAGAACGGACCAGTGCAATACCATTTCAAAGTGTCAGGTGACAGAAGTGGTAGCAAAAGGTGATTACTTGGAAAGATAATGTGTTCTAATTCTTGTCAATTCATATTTGCGCTTAACTGTTAATCTGGTCATTCCCAGAACTGACTAAATTCACAAGTAGTTTAGGTGGACAAGGCAGACAGGGCAATATTTCTGAGACGGACAAAACTGTTGACAGAACTGAAGTAAAACAGTCATATTATACCTCGTCTACCAGCTTATCTGATTCTCATGCTTTGAAGAAGAGAAAACTTCAAGACTTATTAGGTTTCTTTCTTTCCTGTAACTTTCTCTTAAGAGTCGTTGAACTAATCATTATGGATGTTGTCTGATCGGGATCTGATCCTTGCAGGTACTACACCATTTGACAAACATAAGGTCATGAAATCCACGAGTCAGGTCATTGAAGTAACACCAAGGGTGAAGGAGGTAACCCCCCCCCCCCCCCCCCCCTCTCTCTTTTTCCCCTTTTTTTTTCCCCGAGTATTAGGGTCCTGTGAAAAACATTTTTCCTCCTTTCATTTTGTAAACAATGCTAAAAAATTTGAATATTGAGGTTCCCCTCTATAATTTGAAATCTCTGATTGCTCATACCTGGCGTAATGTTTCTCTTTTAGTTCCCGATTTTTGATGTACTTCATCCTTCTTTAATGAGAATGGACATTGGTTTTTTTTTGTGTGTGTACAGAACTTGCAACTTTATTATTTTTTCTTTTTGTATCCGTTGCTGACCCCCTCTGTTGTATAACTAAACCTCAGGTCGATACCTGATACCAATGATTGGATACAGTAAGGGACCTCTTCATCTGTTTGAATTTGGATACCTTTCTGATATGCTATCTTTTTACTTGCAGGGTGCTAGTACATGGTTCAAGGAACAGGTTAGTCTCCTATCTCCATTGTTATATTTATTCCAAAGTGTTTTCTTTTGGTTTGATAAAAGAAGTTAAATTGGTTGTGAAAGTGATGTAAGCTTCAACTGTTTAGGCAAACGTAGAACAAATGCATGATATGCTTTAGAGTTTAGCCTCAAAGCAGTTATTTACTCTATATTTTGTGATTTACGTATGTTATTTTGTTCCGCCCAGCCATGGAATGAAAGACTCCTATTAGCTGAAGAGGGAGGCACACTTGTGTTACTTGAGAATCTTGATCCTTCATATGCATCAGCAGAAGTGGAGGTACATAGATCAGATTTTTAGTCTATTTCAGTTTAACAGGTGCTTTATTTTGTTGATTTGAGTAATGAAACGATGAAATATAATTGTGTCTTTAGGTATCACTCTTGCATGTGTATATTTCCATTTGTATTTCGGGGATTATTGTTTCTAAAGCTCTTGTAAGTCGAAATGTATTCGGTGTAACACATGTTTTCCGTTTTCTTTCTCTTTTCTTCATTTTCTTATGAAAATAAAAGTTTTAGCTGAATCACATTTCTTTTATTTTGCACAAACTTCTCTTTTAAATTATTGTTGTACCTCGTGAAAAATTCATGAGCAAACTTTTGAATAACCTTACTTCAACTTAGGTTAACCAAGATTATTGCATCTATTTTCAGATTTGTTTTGAAAATTTATTTCACTTTAACACATGTTGATGCTCATCTTAAAGCCACTACATGTTGATTCTCATCTTAAAGCCACTATCTCTAGTGAGTCTATTAGTGGTGAGGGTAGTCTCATCCACCTAAAAACAACAGTGCACTGCGATTCTGTCAGAAGAGGAAAGGGTGAAAAACGAAAAAAAGAACTAACATGATGGATCTTTTCAGATATTTTAGTCAAGTTGATATCTATTAGAGAACTAACATGATGGATCTTTTCAGATATTTTATTCAAGTTGATATCTATTAGAGCGCATCAGACTTTTGAAGCCTGTCTGGACTGGAGAAGTTACGTTCTCCTTTAAAAAATTATTTTGGAGAGTTTATGAGTTTGGTCAAGCTTCTGGGAAGAAAATGAAAAAGATTCTCAGTAGAAGCAGTTTTTTTGTTGCAGGAATCTGCAACTTCCTTGAAGAAAAAACAAAAGGAGAAACTAACTTTTTGCATGAAATTTTCTCTCACACTTCTTTCTTGCTTGTCTCCAAGAAAAAATGAAAATATGAATTAAATTCAAGTTGCTTGTCTCCAGATCATTTATTCTTGATTAACCATCAACCATTAGCCTCTTCATTGATCTTCTTTATTGTTATTAATCTTCATCCGTTGGAGCTAGCCTCTTCATCCATTCTTATGAGATGAGCTTTTCTCTCTATATATATTCTTATGTCCTTTTATTTGGTAGAGATAGATATCTCAAGCCAAATTCTTGAAATATCTTCTTGAATTTTTCTTTGTTGTTTCTGCTTCGAATATTATACTAGAAGAGCTTGTCTCATGTATCGTCATTTATTTTTCTGAGTTTCTCATTAAATGCGTTCTAGGATATTGTTTGGCATGCCTTAGGGCAAAAAGTTAGAGCTAAAATGGTGCAACATAACACCTTCTCCAATCCCCTAAATGGTAAGTCATCGTGTATCTTCTTCTTAAATCCTGTAGTAAGATTTATTAACATTTTCCTCAGTGAACTCGTTTTTTTTCCTGAATGAACACTAGCAGGAAAAGCATTTGTTATCTTCAAATCAAGTGAGGCTGCAGAGGCTGCCATTTTTGAGTTGAAAAGGAGATGCCTTGTGTTAGGTGATGGAAGGTACTAAATACTTGGCAAATCTTGTCTCACCCTTAGCCTGTCTTGTTGATAAGATGTTTTTATGCACTGTTCCTACACACACCTAGCTAGTTAGCATTTGTTTCGTGACAAACCATGCTTTGTGCAATGATCTTCAAAGTCCTTCATGACATGAGTTAGCTGGTAGTGTTTTAAAAGGCGCGGGCGCGAGAGAACACGTTTTGTGTAACCTGGGGTGAGACGTAAGCCTCGAGACATGAGGAGTAAGCCCCATGGATATTTAACTTTTGTATTTGATAAATTAATATACTAAGCATATAAATCACAAAAAAGTAAAATTATATTAAATGATATATACTGAAGGATGCATTACACCTATGGCATGGTTGTGATCTACTTGGAGTTGTAAAATGATAGTTCGTAAGGATTCAAAAAATAAAATGGCAATAGTATAAAGTTATTGTTTCAAGACCTAAAACCAGGAAAAAAATAACAAATATACCTATTATAACACAAATAGAACATTTTTTAGAATAAACCCTCCTGGATAGTAGCTAAATTAGAGTGATATCAAAATGAATTTCAAAATCAATAACTAACTTGAAAAGAATAAAAAGAGAGTAAAAAGGAATTGAAGCATAAAAAAGGAAGTTGCATGCATTTGATGACAGTTTTTGCTTTGTACTTTGCACTTTGCAGATAAAGAGCCAAAGAATAATTGGTTGCTCAGTTAACGATAAAGATAAACAATTATGAAATTAGGGATTACAATTAAGAAGAGACTATGACTTTTGCACTTTTGCTTTTTAGTTTGAGAATTTACAATTAGCCAATTTTTGAGTATTGTAAGTAATTAAGCAATATCGGTTTCAAGTTTGGGAAGTTCTATGAACTTACGCCCCAAATGAACGCCCAGAAGATTGAGACATACACTTAAGCGAACGCTTGGGAGGTTGGAACTTATGCGGTTATGCCCCACGATAGTTGCCCTCTGCCAATCCGTCTCTGTGTGATTTAGAGCTCCTAGCTCCATGGCTCTCCCCATGAATTGCCTAGAAAACGTTTTTGAAAGCACTGATTATGATTGGTGTAATATTAGCTTTTCTCTCTTTGAGAATTGTCGAGAAGCCTAGAGGTCAATTGTGATAATTAATTCTGTCAGCTTTATCTATGTAATTCCGGCTGATGGATCATCATGGTAGAAGTCATATATGTTATTTATACTCAACCATCTCATGGCACTGAATCTTTTCATGTAGAGAGATGTTTAGGGAGAATAGCTTCTCAAAGGTAATAGAATTAGTCATAGGCTTTGGTACCATGAAACAAGCTTTGGTTGAGTTCTCGTGATGCGCCAGGAATCTCTTCTATTTTACTTTATTTCCCTCCAATAACCCTCCCACTAACCTAGGATATGACCCTAGATAGGAAGGTGTGGAGGTCGAAGATTAGGGTAGAAGGTTAATGGGTAGCAGAGTGTTGTTACATTTCATGTGGGAGAGGCAAGGGGCTAGCCTCCCCTCCATTTCTCCTTATTCATAATCATATTTAGGAACGACATATTTTCTTTGTTCTTCAGTGTTTATTACTATCTGTTGCTCTGTTTGCTTTGTGTCTTGTTTTTTGCTGTCTTATTTTCTTATAATCGTGCTTCCAGTTCTTCTTTTCTTTTGAGCCGAGGGTCTATCGTAAACAACCTCTCTACCCCATAAAGGTAGGGGGTAAGGTTTGCGTACATCCTACCCTCCCTAGACGCCACTTGTGGGATTGCACTGGTTATGTTGTTGTAATCCTCTCAAATCTGAGCGCTGTAGAGGGAGAAAGAAAAATGATGTAAATCTCATTCATGATAGTGGCTTGTGCTTCTTACTGGAAAGGGAAATGATATAAATCTCAGTCATGATAGTGTCTTGTGCTTCTTATCGGAAAGAGAAATGATGTAAATCTCAGTCATGATAGTGGCTTGTGCTTCTTAAACGGTGACTTCTGTTCGACATTATCTTGGATGAATTTTTTTAATTACTACTATTTTATTGGAAAAAAGCTGAATGAAATATGAAAAATAATTAAGGAGAGGAAGGTAATGCATCGTTGTTTATGTCTTGTTAAGGTCAGTTGTTGCTCGGAGGGGAACTATACAGGTGCCAGTGAGTAGTAGAGAATTTCCTGGCCATCTGTCCATTGGAAAAATCAAATTTCTAAAGCTAGGAGAAGAAATGGTACGTATCTCACTGCACAAATAACCTCCTCCTCTCCCTTTACTTGCTATGTGAAGATCCAATTTTCATATTCCATTTTCTCTCTTGTAAAGAGAAAAGCAGTATCAACATCACACTACTCCCAGAGTAACACAATCGAACATGAGATGGCCGTTGAATGGCGCGTACTACAGGAAAAATCAAGCCTGTGGTGGAATGGTTTACATAAGGTGATTATTAAGTGTTTATTCCCCGTCATTCTGTTTTTAATCCTCTCCAGATTGTTGCTGCTTTTTACCAGTCCTTTCTAAGTCTATATGCTTTTCTTTGTTGCAAGCAACAAGCAGCAGAAATCGAACATCTTAGTAGCAAGTTGAAGAATCATATTCAGAGCTCTGTATAGGTTCTAGCCGTAAGTTTAATCCACTTATTTAGTCATGTCTAGCTTTGCCCTGATTATTCTTTTTCTTGTCCTTGTATTGTTGTCAAGTTCCACCTAAGAGGATTGATATTATTTCTTTTACACAGGTACTCGTTTTGTTGGTTTTCTTGTGTCCAAGAGGCATACAGAGGTGTGGACCCTTTCTGGATATGGGGATGCACCTAGAGCACAGAGTAGTGTACAGAGATTTTGTTTTTGTCTGATGATAGAATGCAACTTTTTGTGCAGCACAGTAATGCATCACTAGTAGTTCAATGTATTGGTGTGAATTACAAATATGTAGGCTCACCCTTTTGAGGATCACCCCTGATTCAAGGTCATCATTGAATACGTTAAAATTTATCAAACTTTGTTTGGGTGGAACAAAAGTGTCATTGCTTTGCAAACTTTTGAGGGACTATTTTATGTTCATTGTAATGTTACAGGGAACGCTGCTAAACCAATCCTTGAACTTTCGAGGTATTGTTTTGATCATTTTCTCCTGGGTCGTTTGGTTGCTTGTTAAGGACATTATTCATGCATTAAATTAGCATAGTTGATACCATATTTGTTTAGTGTTTTAGTTGTTTGGTCCAAAATAGAGACGATCAAGTATGGTGTTTGGTTATCATTTTACAGTCTTACATAAATAAAAGACATAATACATAAATGTACCATTTAACTTGGCTTCAACTGATATCTATTTTCTCTAGCTTTGGATATGTACAAGTAGACACTTAAATTTATATAAAGTTGAATAAATAGACACATGCATCTATGTGACATAATACTAATCAGTTCGATTATATCTAATGCTAATTGTCATGTAGGATGCCATGTAGGACACGCTTGGGTTAACTTTAAATTACAAATTAAACATTGTATTAATTTTATACATGAATAGCTTATTTTTAAACAATTTCCAACCATGATAATATTACTTATTCAGAATATGTACCTCCGATCTCCGAACCATCTGCTAAACGACACCAGTGAATAACCTTTATCCCCTACCACGTGTTGTCAGCTTTTAAATGAATAGAATAAAAAAATAAGTTTGAAAACGTGAAACTGGATGGGTTTTGGCATTCGCCTCTGCATCATAACAACCAGTGTAGTGTTTTTTCTTTTCTCTTTCCAATCCAACGTTAATCATATAATAGTTCTCCACTTTTTCAATTTGTTTATTTGATTTAACATTGAACTTAATTTTTTTTAAATTTATAGTTTTAAATTAGAGATATGTATGATTTATTAAAATACTTTTAAATTTTATAGTTTTAATCATATTATGCGAAATATTAAAATTAAAAAGTTGTCAAATTAAGAAAAAAACAGTTTGTTTTTTTTAAAAAAAACAGACTAAAAAAAAAAATTAAAACAAACAAATAAAAATAGAGTGCATACTATCTAATTACTTGAAGTGAATGACATCTATATTCGTCAATGCACAAAATAAATTTAAACGCATATGCCTTTCATAATTTTCCTCCCTTCGTCTATCTTTACTTGTGTGCTATACTAAATATAGCTATTCAAAAATACTTATCCAATTTGAAAAATCAATGAATAATTTATCCTTTTGTGTCCACTTTATCCTTACTATTAAATACTATTCATTATCCAATACATTTCTCAAAACATTATATTTATTATATTCAAATGGTAATATAGTATTATTTATTGTTTCTTAAGGTTTATGTCAAGTTAATAGTGAACAAATAAAGATGAACGGAGGAAATACTAACAATATCCTAGCGAGTGATGAATTAATTATTATAGAGTCAATACTCCTTAGATGTGTGCACCCTCAATTTCCTATTCTTGTAATATAATAAATCAGCTTGTGTGCATGAACCATGAGTAAACTCTTGAGGGTCAAATTATTTTCAATTGAATTTATGTACTTACATGTCCAACAATACTTGTCCAGTTTATAAAATCAATGAATAATTTACCTATTTTTAACATCACTCATTGTATTTTTCAAAGCAAAAAATTTATTATATTCAAAGGATGATATAGAAAAATCATCCCTCTATTTATTATTTCTTAAGGTATGTGCCAAGCAGGGGCGGACCTACGTGGGTGCCAGGGGTTCACCTGAACCCCCTCGATAAAAAATTACACTGTATATATAGGATAAATTTTCTATATTTCTGTACATATATTAACTTTGTTCAATACTAGGCTGCACTACTTGGGCAGCTAGCTAACCCTATCGTTGCAGGTTCTCGATTCCTACTAGGCTTACTTATTGATCTTTTTAAATTTTATCCTTTGCTGGTTACGTACAGGTACAGCTACTACTTTTTAAAAAAACGCTTTAATTATATTTTTTTTTGGAACCCTTAGTGAAAATCCTGGATCTGTTACTGGGATCAAGTTAAAAGTGGATAAGTAAACTTTTCAATCGAATCCCTCAAAAGCAGAAATTTTGAAAATTTTCTTTTCATTCTATTTTCTAAAAATTCTAATATCACTATCCACCTCAACCTCACTTATTAGTTGTTGTCATGAATTTGGCAATGTCTCAGTTGGTGGCTTGAAAATCGATGTTACTCATTGGAGATCATCATTTTACACGAAAATCTTTCCCAAAATTCATGCCATTCTTGTTGTCTTTCTATAAAAAATTTCACAAAAAAAATTGGTGTTTCTTTGCCAGATTTCTGCCACTGTTACCTCCACAACTTCTTCAATTTTTACTCTTTATGTAGAGTGTACGTCATATCTATGGAAATTGTGTATGACCATATTTAAGAATAAATATTTTTATATACACGTTTGCAGTATGACATACGTACACACATTGAATGGGAGAGAAACTGCTCCCATTACCATAGTAATATGTTTTGAAAGAAAAATTCTACCACATTTGGAAAGTTGAACAAATAGACACATGCTTCTACGTAGTATAATACTAATCTGTTTGACTATATCTCACGCTAATTGCCATTTAGGACGCGCTTGGTCAACTTTAAATTACAAATTGAACATCGTATTAATTTTGTACATAAATAACTTATTATTAAACAACTACCAAACATGATAGTATTACTTATTCAGAATTTAATACCTCCATTATTCACCTCCGAACCATCTACTAAACGACACTAATGAATAACCTTTATCCCCTACCACGTGTGATCAGCTTTTAAATGAAAAGGGAAAAAAAAAAAAAGAATAAGTTGAAAACGTGAAATTAGATGGATTTTGATATTCTCCCCCGCATCATAACAACCAATTTAGTGTTTTTTCTTTTTCGAATTCAACGTTAATCATACACTACTACTTTTTCAATTTGTTTATTTGATTTGACATTGAACTTCTTTTTTTTTTAAAAAAAGATTTTATAGTTTTAAATTAAAGATATGTATGATGTATTAAAATAGTTTTTAATTTTATAATTTAAGAATATATTAAAATTAAAGAGTTGTCAAATTAAGAAATAGACTATTTTTAAAAAAAAATATACTAAAAATAAAAATAGAACAAATAAATAAAAATAGTGTGCATACTATCTAATTACTTGAAGTGGATGACACCTATATTCGTAAATGCACAAAATAAATATACACGCATATACCCTTTCATAATTTTTTATTAACAATATCCTAGCGCAAAGTGATGAATTAATTATTATAGATTCAATACTCCTTAGATGTGTACACTCTCATTTTCCTATTCTTTGTAATATAATAAATCAGCTTGTGTTCATGAATCATGAGTAAACTCTTGTAGGTCAACATATTTTCAATTTAATTAATTATGTACTTTTAGAAAACTTTAAACTCCCACTATCCTTTCTCATTTTTTTTTTTTTTTTTTTTACATTTATAATAACTTTGATCAAAGTCTTTCTTATATTCGAATTTGCAAATGTGGACTAAAAGCTAGCTTGAGACCGAAAGAATAAAAATCAAAATCAAATCAAACCAAATCAAAAAAGTATTAATTTTTTTTATTTGATTCAATTTTACCATTTTCATGAACATTCCTAACTTTAACCACCATACTGTGGCATGATTGCTGCTCCTTCCATCTCTATTTATTTGTCTATTTTGACTTGATATAAAATTTAAAAAAAGTAAAGAGAACTTTTGATTTTTGATTTCGTATTAAAAATTGAATTTTAAAAAATATCAGGAAAAAAAAAGAGACATTTTTTTTTAAACAACATAAAAAAAAATAATAAAACAAACAGATTGAAAGAAAGAAGTATTAATATAACCTCCATAGTTGTCTAATTTGTCATCTTTCCTTTTTCTTCAAGTTTGGCGTAAGACCCTAACGACCATTCCACCAACTATAGGATTTGGTTTTTTCTATTACACTTTCTTTTTATTTTTTTATGTACATATTTAAATGAATGACACTTGTCAATAATAATTTATGAAAAGTCTAAATTAGATTCATTTAACAAGCATTTTGAAAGCACTCTTTAATTTTTATATGTAATATCAATCTCCCTACAAATATTGATATTTATTATCATTAAATTCATTTAGTAAGTTTTACATCCATAAAATCAGTGAATTTCCCAAAAAAATAAATAAATCCAAACGAGATATTCATCCCTCAAAAAAAAAAAAAACAAACGAGATATTCATATGCTTGATAAATATTTGAAAACATTTCTTTTGACAAGAAAAGTTTATGTTCTGTAATTCATTTTCTTTTACTTATTTTTAATTATTTTTAAAAATCATAATAGATAAATTCAATATTTATATATATAGAAAGCAAAAATTTTCCACTGAATTTTTTCCTGCATTAAAGTATATCTATAGAAAGTTCTATATGAAATTCAGAATTAGATTTTTGTTTTATTTAGTGAAAATTATATTCATATAGAATTAGATTTTTGTTTTATCTTGTGAAAATCATATTTAATTTGATGTTTTTTAATTAAGTTATAGGATGAATAGAATGAAATCGGATAGAGTATTAAAAATTCCATTAAAAAAATAAAATCAATATGATTATAGGAATGCCCTTAAAGTGTTTTTTTTTTTTTGATATAAATTTAGAGGATATAATTAATTATACATTAATTTGTGCCAAATTTGGCCTTGACTTGATTGTATACATACAATAATTAAATAGTGCTTTTTAAAATTTTATGTTTTTAACTATGGTTGGAGATGCTGGTTAAATAAATATAATTTAGACCTTTAAAAATTATAAATGGCAAGTGTCAAACTCATCTTAATATGTACATGAGGAAACGGAGGGGAGCCAAATCCCCAAATATAGTATTCTCTTCGTTTTAATTTATATGACATATAATTTGATCAGACACGAAATTTAAGAAATAAAAATAGACTTTGTTATGTTTATTAAATTACCCTTATTGATGTCATTTAATGCGTATTTTTTAATTGTCTTTTCTCGTAAGTGGGTTCCATTGGGGACGAAGGGAGTACATTATTTTTACTTTTTAAATGTGGAATGACTCACTATGAACTTGTTTAGAAAATGCTCTGGCAATGCCATTGCTCTTCCCATTATCTAAATTCCACAATTTTGTAAAAATCATTGAATCTTCCTTTAAACAACCACCCCTTTTCCTCACCATTATAAATAGCCATGCTAATGCAAAGTAATTGTATACCCAACAAACAAAGTTCTAATAACTCAAAGCAAAAAAAAAAAAAAAAAAAACACTTAGTACAAACTTTGTGTTCATTATTTCCAAAATGGTTCATGAAAAGCGAGTCATAGATGAAGTTTCCGGTTGGCTTAGAGTTTTCGATGACGGTTCAGTAGACCGGACATGGACCGGTCCACCCGAAGTCAAATTCATGTCCGACCCAGTTCAACCTCACGATGACTTCATTGACGGCGTTGCCGTCAAAGATGTCGTCGCCGACGAAGACTCCCGCAGCCGTCTCCGCATTTACTTACCTGAACAAAACGGCGGTTCCGTCGATAAGCTTCCAGTCATTCTTCACTTCCACGGCGGCGGCTTTTGTATCAGCCAAGCTGATTGGTTCATGTACTATACTGTTTACACTCGCTTAGCGCTCGTGGCGAACTCCATTATTGTCTCCGTCTTCCTTCCCCTTGCCCCGGAGCACCGCCTCCCTGCAGCCTGTGATGCCGGTTTCGCCGCCCTCCTCTGGCTCCGTGACCTTTCCCGGAAGCAAATTCACGAGCCCTGGCTCAACGATCACGCAGATTTCAACCGTGTATTCCTCATCGGAGACAGCTCCGGCGGCAACATAGTCCACCAAGTCGCCGCCAGAGCCGGCGAAGAAAACTTATCTCCGATGAAACTCGCCGGCGCCATTCCGATCCATCCAGGCTTCGCACGGTCACAGCGAAGCAAATCGGAGCTAGAACAAGAGCAAACTCCCTTCCTAACCCTAGACATGGTGGATAAATTTCTAGCACTATCTTTACCAATAGGGAGTAATAAGGATCACCCTATAACATGTCCGATGGGCGAAGCAGCACCGGCAGTTGAGAAGCTGAAATTGCCGCCTTATTTATACTGCGTAGCGGATAAGGATCTGGTAAAAGACCCTGAAATGGAATTCTACGAAGCATTGAAAAAAGCGAAAAAGGATGTGGAATTATATATCAGCAATGGGGTGGGACACAGTTTTTACCTGAACAAAATTGCAGTTGAAATGGATGCAGTTACTGGTTCTGAAACTGAAAAGCTTTTTGAAGCCATTGCAGAGTTCATCAGCAAGCATTAATTAAAGGAGAAAGAGATTTACAAATAAGCATGGCCGTTTTTTATAAGGAGAATAATATTGCATGAATATTACGCTGGTTTCTTACGTGTGGAAGATTGTTGTGTACTGTCTATCACTCTATCTTTATCGTTTTTAATTAGTTTTTATAATAATATTTTTAATTATAAAGTATAGTATGATCATATATTTTTGTAATATATATATACGCATATATGTATTCCTCTTTTATAGGCGTGATTATTTTCCTGTATTTCAATCACGTTTGTAGTTTGTAACTTCTTTCGAATGACCTTATGGCTGATGTTATTGTCAACCGAAGAGCAAAAAGACGGAGTTGAATGGGAGTCCCATTATGGGACTATATAGATTGAAGCAATGAGACAATACTGTGTGTGGACCCCTACATATTCACTTAAAATTAGTGAACTTTCAATGGAATCTCTCTAAATTAAAATAGAAATTTTGAATATTTTCTTTTCATCCTATTTTCTAAAACTTCTGGCCGTCATTGTCCACCTTAATCTCACTTGTTTGTCGTTGTCGAATTCAGTGATATTTCAATTGGTTGCTAAAAAATCAATATTACTTCATCGGAGATCATCATCTTTGAAGGCTTATACAAAAATCTTTCCTAAAATTTATGTCATTCTTGTTGAGTTTTTGCAGGATCGGAGTATTTCTATCAGAGTTTTTCAAAAAATATTGCTGCTTCTTTGCCAGATTTCTGTCGGAGTTCTCCATGGCTTCTCCTATTTCTACTCTTTATGTACAGTGTATGTCATATACATGGAAATTGTATGTGTATGACAGTATTTAAGAATAAATGTTTGACATGCATGTATGATATACACACAATATATATTTTAGGTATTGATTCTCACATACAATATACACTTTATTGACATACAACTTTTTTGAAGTAACGGAGAAAGAAATGAATGAGTGCTCGTTATTTGGGAAAATGTACAAAACGAGTATTTCTTATTTTATTAAGAGATTTAACCATAATGTAATAGAGAATAAGCTAAATCAAATTTCAGTGATTAAGATTTAAAAGGCCACATGTCTGTATTCCAACCATGTATTGATAATTAATAGAGCAAGTTGTAATGGAGCGAAATTGCTCCCAATATTTATATAAAACATTTTGAAAGAAATATATGTACTGTCACACTTCGAAAGTTTTTGCTTTTCTGCAAACATAAATAGTTGAGATTTTTGTAAAATATGTATTAATTTACTCAAGATGTTACCTGAAATATCGATTTTACGTGCTAAAATCAAGATGTGGTAAAGTGCTAACATTTGCAAGTAGTTACTACGTAAAGATTTTACATTTTTTATTCAGCACAACGATGTCAAAGAAGTTTCCTTATAAAGAATTAGGTAATTTCACTACAATTTCAACATCGTGTTTTATGTGCTTCTTAATAGACAAGTGCCAAGTGTGTTCAAACAAGTAAAAGAAAAAAAAAAAATCAAGTTGCAAAAGCCATAAAAATGGAACCAATTTAAAATATTTTAAAAAATAATGATATGTCATCATTGATAAGACTATATACCAACTTTGATACTATAGAAAATTTTAGATGTTTTGCGTATGGTAGGACAGATGTAGTGCGTTCCCCATTTGTTGACAAATTTTCCTGCGAAAAAAAAAAATAAAATAATTTAATCAAATAATATAGTTATCTAAGTAAAAATCGGTTACTTAGATAATATGACGAATAATTAGTATTTTCAAAATCTTTTCATTTAGTGATCTCAATTTTTTATCACTAAATAAAAAATCAAAAGTATTTTCAAAAAATTCGAATTGAATTCTATTTTGAAGTGAAGATATGGCTTGATCTACTATGTATAAAAAGTAATCAGTTCTAAAAGATTCTTCAAGAGACTTTGTGATTTTCTTATGAGCATTCTCATCAAACTGTCTCTTTCTATATATTACACCTTTAAAACGAAATTCAGGTTCTATATTCATTTCAGATGCAATATCTTTAGCAAAAATCATAGCAGCTACAAATCCTTCTTCTCTACATTTCTCCAATCTCTACTACCTTCATTAGGTAGTTTATTATTCCTAGCACTAGGAGTTGTATTAAACAACTTGCAACAAAAATAAAATACTTTATCTAAATCTTTAGAATAGACTAGCCATTTTCTTTCATGTCTTTCTCCATTTGTCAATTTTTGAAAATAATGTGTATTAGAAAAATGATTAAGAGTTTATCCTTAGAAAAATCTATGTCAGTAATTTTAATTGGTCACTTTTCTACTAATAAATCTCTCAACGTTGTATCGATATTAGTCCATTGACTAGGATCATATACGTTTTTTGGAGTGCAACTATTTAACTCATTTAAAAGTTCTTGATTTTCTTGAGAATCTACATCGGAATCGAATTTCTCAACAATTTCTTCTTCTTTTTGAATTTTATTATTATCCAATTCATCAAAGTTTGTGACTTGTTCATTTAGAGAACCTTCTCCTATATTTTTCGATTTATTTATTTTATTATTTATAAATTTTTTATCAAGAGCTCCTTTTTGAGATGCTATTAGATTTTCGATTTCTCTTTTTCTTTTGAGTTTTGAATGACTAGATTCATATTTTCTAGTTGACATATTTAAATTTTAACAAAATAATTAAAAATATCTACAATACAAATAACAAAAATAACAAATACAAGATAAAATTTAAAAATAAAACTAGAATTTGAAATGATGAAACCTGAGCAGAAATTTTGAAAAATAGATTCCAAGATATAATGTGACTACTTCTATATATTTCCTTCGGAACTTGAAATTTAAGAAAGAACAATAAATGATACCTTCTTTTTTTTTATCAATACGTAACAATTTTTCTAACTCTTTTGATAGAAATAATAGAACTTGCACTTTAATTTTGAGCAATTGAAACAATGGACTGATGGAGTTAAATGAAATTTCTAACCAAAATATATTATTATATAAAGATAAATAATAAAAAAGGTAAAATAAGAATTTGTTCTATATATAAAGAAAAAGAGAGTATTTTCAGTTAAAAAAAATGAAAGAAAGAAAGAGTGTAAAATCTTCCAAACATTTTTCAAGAAAAGAAAAGGTAAAAAGTAAAAAAGTTTAAACATCCAATCAACTTTCCATTTTCATGTCAAACAAATCTAAAAAAAAATCTTTTCTTATGAATTTATTTTACCTTTTTTATAATGAAGAAGTTAATATTTTATTAAAATAAAAAATTTATATATATAGATCATGATTAAAATATGAGGCCCCTAATTTGTTTGGGGGCGGGGGGGGGGGGGCGAGGGGGGGCTGAAGTGTTGCTTCACTAGCTTTATATAGTAGCCGCCCTGATTAACATCAAGATGTAAAAGTGCTAACATTTCCAAGTACATAGTTACTACGTAAAGATTTTACTTTTTTTTTTTTTTCAGCACAACGATAGTCAAAGAAGTTTCCTTAAAGAATTAGGTAATTTCACTACAATTTCAACATCGTGTTTTATGTGCTTCATAAAAGAGAAAGTGCCAAAGTGTGTTCAAACAAAATAAAAAAAATAAAACAAAAAGTCAAGTTGCAAAAGCATTAAAAATGGAACCAATTAAAAATATTGAAAAAAATAATGATATGTCATCATTGATAAGACTATATTACCAACTTTGATAAGTATTATAGAAAATTTTAGATGTTTTGAGTATGGTGGGACACATGTAGTGTGTTCCCCGTTGTAGTAACGTAACACATTGATCATCTTTTCCAAAAAATAAAGGTCCTCACAAGCCACAAACTATTGATAAATGTATATGGACACAAGTTAATCACTTCAAGGAGATTGACCTCAAATTTTCCTGCCACCCAAAAAAAAAAAAAATTAAAAATCGGTTGCTTCGATAATAAAATGATTATTATTTAGAGAGAAAATATAGTTTAACCAAATCATACTGTTAGGGGCGACTTAATGAATTTAATAACCATATAATTTTAATTTAGTTGTAGAAATATAACGCATGATGTGTGAACTAGATACATTATCATGCTATCAAATTCTTCCCTATACAAAACTATGATATTTAAGTAAAAAAAAAAAAAAAGGTAGAGGTATGAACCATTTTCATTGAGTTTTCTAAAATTTGAAACTTACACCAATTAATTAATAGTATAAGTATTATAATAAAATATATACTTTATTTATCATTTTATAGAGGGAGTTTTAAATCTATTTAGGGATAAATAAAAGTGAATGGAGGAGTGACTTTTAGCTTTTAGTCAAATACTTCTCAATTTCATATATCTGAGCAAGCATTACTTGATCAGTCAGGCATATCATGAATATTTCTTTTTCATAATGAATGGAACTTTCATAGGTAAAATGGATACATAGTCAAGTGGACTCTTCCACATAATACTCCCTCCGTCTCAATTTATATAATGTAGTTTAATTTAACACAGAGTTTAAGAAAGAAATGAAGACTTTTGAAACTTGTGATCTAAATTAAGTCATAAATATTTGTGTGGTTGTAAATCATTTCATTAAGGGTAAAATGAATATTTTAAAGTTAAATTGTTACTAAATATAAAAATGTGTCATTCTTTTTGGAACTGACTAAAAAGGAAAGTGTGTTATATAAATTGGGACAAAGGGAGTAATGATTAGTTTGAAAAGTGGATATTTTAAAGTTAAATTATTATTAAATATAAAAATGTGTCAATTCTTTTTGGGACTGACTAAAAAGAAAAATGTGTCATATAAATTGAGATAATTTATATGCCCCCCCCCCCCCATGTTAAAGTAGCAGACGTACATATTTACAACATTGTCCTTGTCCAAAAGAACAAATGCTATCCACCACAATAGACCCCAACTAATTCAAATTCGGGCCGTATAGAATCCATTCGAAAAAACTTATCCTACCAAAGAATTTTTTTATATCCAGGACTCAAAACCAAACCTCTGATTAAGGGGGGAAGCATCTCAGGTCACAACTTACTTAACAACATTTTAACTCTCAAAAAATCATCTGATCCCTCCTCACAGCTCAGGGTTTTAGTTCTCAGAAACTAATAAAAATTGTTCAACCATTTTTTTTAAGAGAGTTAACAGGGAAACGCTGCGCTTATAAGAGTAATCATCAAGTTTACCTAATTAAATCTATTTTATATTTCAAAAGTTGAAGGTCAGACACACATTGTATTCATTTACTATCTAGTGATACTACTGGTACTAGCTGCTGCATGTAACAATAATCATTTATTGAAGGTTGCTTGCATTCCGACGTTCACATTTTCTGATTTGCAATTCGACATTCATCACCTGTAGATTTGCATTTTTGTCATCTGTATAGTTCAAGATGGTCAAATAGAAGAGTTTCAAAAAGAATAAATAACAGAGTCTAGGCAAAACTAAGAATGTATAAAGTTCAGAAGGAGCATCAGAGAAACCTTCCAATTTAGATGGCAAAGGGAGAATATGTGAGTTATTCGACAGTAGTGAACCAACTGTAAAACAATAATTCCCTAATATACTGAATTACAACGAAAACTAAGGGATCCAAACCAAGTTACTCAAGAGTAATGTCAAAAGTTTTCGATACATAGCTTTTGTGTGAGCTTGAGACTATAGATAGATACAAGGAGACTTGTAAAAAGCTTGCAAAATTAGAGTCCCGGTGAAAAAAAATAAAGAGAAATTACATTTTGGACCATAACTGCTTGATCAAAAGCCAGGAATTTCTCCTGGCATGGGAGCTAACTCATTATTGCCGAACCTCTCCTCGTCATAGAAACATGCATGAACAATCCTACCGCCAAAAAATCGACCTTCAAGTTCTATAAGGGCTTTAGTTGCTTGTTCTGCTCTCTCAAATTGAACAAATATCCGAACAGCTTCTTCATGAGGGAAATTAGTTTCTGTTATCTCAAATATTAAGACACGGGTTACAGTACCGAATTTACTGCACTCTTCAGCCACCTCACCTTCTAAGTCATCGTCAACCTCGCCTGGACCAACCTTAAAAAAGGATAAAGGAACAAAAGATAGGTGAGATCATCAAAAGAACATGAAATCAGAACGTTAAGGATCAGTTCATGTATTAATTCCCTACAGATGGTGCAGCAGTTTCCTTCGCCAATTAACTTCTATGTGAGCCGAGGGTTTATTGGAAACAGCTTCTCTACCCCACAAGGGTAGCGGTAAGGTTTCTGTACATCTCTTACCCTGGGATTACACTGGGTATTTTGTTGTAGATGGTGCATCAGTTTCATTTATCTCATTTTCTTTTTGGGTCTATTCTATTAGGCTGATCGATTCCCCCACCTCCCTTCATTCACTCACTACATATATATCTTACCCCCTTTTTGTGGGTGGTAACAGACTAACCCAAATACAGGAAGGAGTTCAACATAGCACTATGAAGCTCTTGAAAAGTGAAACCTCATACAAGCCCCACTTTTCATTAGATGGCAGAACTATGGTTTTGAGGAATAGAGATTTCTCAAGGTCCATTCAGGCAGTTGCTAATACTACTATATTGCATTTTCATCAAGTGAGGCAACCAGGGGAAGTAATGAGAAGCATGACACTATTGAATAGAGGGAGTGATAGAGTTTCCACAGATGACTTCTCTAACTTTGTTGGGTCTCTTATTTGTTTTTCGTTGGTCGCCCAGCAGTTTCTCTACTCATACTACCTGGTAGTGTAATAGATGTTCAATCAACTACTCCTCAATCCCTAACTAGTTGGAATCAGTTATATGAATCCTCAATATTCATTCTGATATACATGAACATCATTAATTTAAGAAAGAAAAAACTATACATATTCTGTAGCCTAGAAACAAGATTTTCAACAATAATTACACCTCATTCCCAAACAAGTTGGTCGGCTATATGAATCCTCACTAACCATGTTCCCCATTTAAATTCATCTCATAGAAACAAGAATATAATACACACAAAGCAATGCAGCGGCCATTAACCCTCTTGTACGGGAAACATTCAATCCCAGAGGTTGCGTAACCTAATATGCACTCTTAGTTCCAACCCTCCACCTTATTGCCACCAACCTCCGCCCACCACGTAGCATGGCTCCATCCTATTACATCTTCCCCTCATTCCAAATAATTCTTTTAACCAAATTTGGTCGTATAATCGTATTACATTACAGTTTTGTTTAATAGCTTAATATATTTATACCTTATTAATCAAACAAAGGATAAATGTATCCACAACTCTTCAGATATAATTCACCTTAATTCTCTCATTGCAACCAAATTCACCATGACCCAGCATTACGATCCTTCCTAAATGAAGCCTATCTCTACTTCCTCCACGTTGTGATACCATCTATAATCCGAAGGTATCATATGTGTGTGTATCCTGTCCACAAACCAAACTACCGGTAAAAGGGGCAGCCCAGTGCACTAAAGCTCCCGCTATGCGCAGGGTCCGGGTAAGGGCCCCACTACAAGAGTGTATTGTATGCAGCCTTATCTTGCATTTCTGCCAGAGGTTGTTTCCAAGGCTTGAACCCGTGACCTCCTGGTCACATGTTACCAGTTACTCCAAGGCCCCCCTTCACAAACCAATCTACCGGTACAAGCTAGAAAAGTTTTAGTCAAGCTAACTCCTTGGTCCATTCACTAGAAGTGTGACTTCCCAAATGAGCTGAACAATTAATCATATTTTGAACCCTAGAGTGTAGTGGAGAAAAACTCAGAATCACAAGAGTAGAAGTTAAATCAAGGTTACCTCCTTTTTATTTTTTTGACAAGTCAAGGTCATACCTTCTTTAATGAAGGTATTGGTAATTACCAGCACAACATGAAACCTTAAAGGGGAAAAGAGGTTCTATATCTAGAAAAAGTGGATTCCCCTTGGTATAATGTGAAAGTAGTCAGCAGAAAATATAACTCAATTGAATCAAAATTCATTACGCAAGGAGAAATCATGGTGCATTGGGCCCAGTATGTACTTGAATTGCCAAAACAAAGACAAAATTCCACTTATTGAACACAACTACACAAGAATGAGGCGTTTAATTCATTTGGATATTACACTTAGCTGATGCATGAACACATTTCTGAGTAGATGTTTTAAGCAGCCAATGCCAACAGAAAATGATGGGCAGAAGTGGATAATGTTCTAATTAGCTACTATAGTATTTCACTTATCAGGCGCAATCAAAAATTATATTAGTATTCAGTAGTTTTTTCTCCCTTAGAAACCAGTAGTACTTATTGTCAGACCCCAAAATATTTTGTTAGGCACAAAGTCTATGAAAGAAAACATAAGACTAATTGGTCATTTTCCCTTTTTAAAAAAGAACCTATAGATGGCATAAAACAAGGTTAAAAAGTCCACATAGTGGCAATATATATAGGTAAATCAGCTTAACAAGTTCAGTACACTATCATAAAGATCAGCCAGTGAGCATTATAAAGAAAAAAATCTGTGAATGAATCTAAAGTATATTTAGCTACTACAACTAAATGACTTTTCAAAGTACATGAGTAGCACCCTGTCTCTCAAGACGCAACAAATGTCTGAAGAATGAACATTATTCAATAACCAATCGAACATAATACCTTTTCACATGATTAAACTACATGACTGCCTCTAGAAACACAAATTCAACAATGAAAAGTTAATAATCTTGCACCCATCATCTGATAAATAAACAATCAGAAACACTCACTACCAAATATTGGACCTTAAATGAGTTCATCTATATAACCAATCAGAAGCTTGTTTCTGATGACAAATGCAGAACAGTAACTTCTCCGCTATATTAGAAAGATATATTAAGGTGGAAGCCAAATTCTTTTTTTTTATGAGGTAAATACTTTTATTAGGTGGAATCCAAATTTAAAAGGCTATTCTCAATGGCATTACTTCACTTTTACGTGCCAAAAATAAAAGCAAATTGACGGGTGTGTTGGTTAGAAATCATGAAAAAAAAGAAAGACTGCTTCAATTTCCTCGGTAGAAACAACTTTGATTCACAACACGCCTTGGCCCCTGAAAACTACTTGCACTAAGTGTAAAACTAAGCCAAAGTCCCAACGAATGAAAGCTACTTAACTATATGAAAGAAACTATTCTAGCAAGACACCAGCATCATTTATGCAGATAAACAAGCTCATACAATAAAGATCCAAAATCAAACAGAATAAATAAATGAATAAGTTAAATAGAAAATCTTAACAATCCATACCATATTCCTAAGCAAGACGACCCTTGTTGGAGGCATATTGAAATTCACACTCTTAACCTTCTTTTCAGGTGGCTGTTGTTGTTGTTGTTGTTGTTGCTGCTGCTGTTTTGCTTCACTAGCCACTATAACCCCACCTCTTTTATCAGTCCTCTTAGCCATCAATGGAGTTGTAATTCCTTGTTCCAGCTTGCCAAGTCCTTGACCTTCCTTCCACCCCATCTTAGCCATCATCCTTTGTGCAGCTGTCATCTTCCCTTCAGCTCCCAATCCCAAACCCCCACTCTCTGACCTCCCAATACTAAACTCATTCCCTGATGGTGGTGAAGGCGACCGCGGCGGCGGTGCTCCTCCTCCTCCTCCACCACCACTCATTGCCGCTCTCCGCCGCCACGCCTCCTCACCTGAAATATTCAATTCTCTCTCTTTCTCTCTCTTCTCCTTCTCCTCTCTCTCCCTCTCCCTCTCCTTCCTCTCTCTCTCTTCCAACTCTCTCCTCACTTCCGCCTCCATTTGCTTCCTCTTCTTCTCCCTCCTATAATCTTCGTAATCATTCGGCCTAGCAGGATCATATTCCTCCAATACACTGCTCGTAACAGCCACCAACGCCGGCTGAAACGACGCCGCTGCAAAACTGGGGTTAGGGTTAGTGTTCTCGTTAGTTTTTTGAGCTGATGAAGGCTGCGGTTTGGGTTTCGGCTGAGGACGGAGAAGTGTTTGTGGTGGGGCGAAGGGTTTGCGAAGGGCTGAAGGAGCCATCTTAGCACTACTGGACCATACGTTAGCTGTGGTGGCGCTGGCTGGTTTGTCGTCGTCGCCGGAGGAGGACGGCGGTGGAAGATCGCCGTATAAGCCGCCAAGCATTGTTACGGATACTGATCGGAGATTCTAAAATTTGACAGATTAAAGTGTTCGGTGGAAATTGGGGTTTAATTGGGCGGAAGTTGGAGATATGTAAAAAAGTGGCATTTCACTCTTTATTGCAATATATTACTCACTCCGTTTCAAAAAAAATAACCTAATTTAATTTGACATAAAATTTAAGAAAATAAAAAAGATTTTTGAATCTTGTGGTCCTAAATTAAAGTTATAAAAAATATACCAAAATGTTCTTTAATCTTATAGTCTTAAACATGTCATGTGAAAAGTTGAAATTAAAGTATTATAAAAAAAGAAAAAGGTCATTCTTTTTAAAATGGAATAAAAAAAAAAAAAAGGTCTTTGGTCCCAATTTTTCGCAAGTTTCCTACATTAAGTAGGCGTTTAACCATGAAAATTAAAAATTTTGAAGTTGGAGTTGAAGTTGGAGTTGGAGTTATGTTTGGCCATGAAAAAAATTAGAGTTCTTTTTAACTTTTTGTGAGAGAAAAAAAGTGAAAACAAGAAAAACTTGTTTTCACTTTTCCGGAAATTTATTTCACTTTAGTGAAATAAATCTCATGGCCAAACACCACCACTTGTCACTTTTTCACTAAAGTGAAAAAAATTTCCGGAAAAAAGTGAAATTTATCCATGGCCAAACGGGTCCTAACTATATATTATTCTCTTTGCAAATAATATATTTTTATTTTAACAATGGGGATTGAATTTTATTGTAATGGGTTTAATTTTTTAGTTTAATTTTAAATAGTATTAGTTGATTTAGATTTAATGACGTAGATTTCTAATAAAAAGCGACGTGACAAAAACAACTTTGCAAAACCACCGTTGTAAAATAATGACATAAATGAAGCTTTCTATAACGGCAGTGACATAGATGAGCCAAACTTTTAAAAATAGTGGCATAGATGAGTCAAACTTATAACGGATGACATAGATGAGTCATTTCTAATAGTTTGATGGCATATTTGTGCCTTTTTTCCTTCTCTTTATCTACCTATTATATGGTTAGGGGTGGGCGTTCGGTATTTGGTTTGGAATTTTTAAAATTCGGATTCGGTAATTAAAAGTAGATACCAAATATCATACTTTTAAACTTCGATTCGGTAATCGGTAAATTAAACTTCGATTCGGTACGGTATTTGGTAATACCATATTCCAATTTCGTCTAACTAAATTTCTAAAAATCAACCTACTTATTGTGAAGGCACCTACAAATGTATTCAAGTAAGTAAGGTTGTATCTGGTTGGAGCTTTTGACTAATGCTATTGTAAAACAGAAGTGAAAAATGAAAGGTGGACCTTTTAACCTTTGGGTTTTAGGCTGACAGTGGGTCAATTAAATATATTATATATATACGGGGTGAACCTTTATTTAATAAATAATTCGTTATTCGTTAAATATCAAATACCAAACAGTATTAATATTTTGTACCAATCCTAAACCCGAATACCATAATTTTGAAGATTTACTCCCAAATACAGTACCAAATACCAAATTTCTCAATTCGGTTCTATAATTCGATTTTCGGTATTTTAGGCCCAGCCCTACTACCTAAACTATCACTTTTTTATACTAACATATATTAATACACACCTTAGTGTTGAGTTGGTCAAATATTATTTCAAATTGACAACTAAGTGTATAAGTTAATTATGTGTGTTTTAATACAAAGAGAGTGATAGGTAAATGGAATAATGAATAGTTAAAAATTAAGATATGAAATTCACATAAAAGTATAATTTAGACGTGTTTTTACCCATCGATGTTTTTTTAATTAAACTACGATTAGAATATGTCAATATTATCAAATTGCATAATCAATGAAATGGAATAGTGTATATAGCAGAGTTTAATCAAACTAAAAAAGTGTAAAATATACTCCTTTTAGTTAATGGTAGTGTGAAGTCGGATAGCCTTTTGATAAGTTTGCACCCAATGAAAAAATGTACACACGACTTTGATCGAATATGGCTACCCGCTTAACATCTATTTACAATAAATTATTTAATCTATTCATTAAATCGAATTTAGTTTTACTACTATATACAATCATGAGTGAGTAGACAGCTGTCTGGTGGAGGGCATTTTTATAATTTTATATATTTTTCATTTTAATTTTTTCATTTTTATTTTTATTTAAATCTGTTATATATTTGAAAACTGAGTAAAAAGTATTATAAATTATAAGAATTAATAATTTAAATTAATTAATTATTTGAAGACACATAAAAAATATTGGCTGACTCAAAATTCTATCAGTGCAATATAAATTGGGATATATTATTTAAAAATTTTGTGAAAATTAATATGAATTACAATAATTATCAAATTAAAATATTTGAACTATGTATAAAAAATTTGTTTGACTTTTCAAATTCTATCAATGTCATATAAATTGGGATAGATGGAGTAAAATATATTATTTAAAAATTACGTAGAAAGTTGTATAATCATAATAATTAACTACTTAAAATATCTAAAACTATATAAAAAATTTGATCAACTTTCTCAAATATCCCATCAGTGCCACATAAATTGGGATAAAAAGAGTAACATATAGTAGCTGAAAATTATGTAAAAATACTATAATAGCTTAAAATATTTAAAAATTATATAAAAAAATTTGATTGACTTTCCAAATTTCATTTGTGACACATAAATTGAGGGGAAAATTACACAAAACTACAACTTAACTTATGTATATTACTTAAAATACCAAATCTCCAAACTAATTACAAAATATCTCATATCTCACTTTCCCTCTCCTTATTCCTTATACATTACTCAACCCACTCCATCCTCCCACTTTTTACGCCTAATGCTACAAAAAGAAAGCATATTTTCAAGGCAACTATCAAGCGGTTTACCATTTTTGAATTACCACAAAAAACACAAAAATCAGACCCTTTCTTCCTCTTTTCTTCACCTCTCTTCCACCGTCACCAAAATAGAAAAACCCTAGCCATAGCCGCGTCACCCTCGTCTGCCGCTAGCCTGCGGGATTCACCCATTTTTGCACTTTCCCAACCCGTGAATCCACAAAATCAGAGAAATTAGTCTCCAAATTCATACAACAACAAAAAAATGAGTTCAAATTTGTCATTTAATGGCCTAAAAAAGTCGAAATTTTGGAGAAGAGAAAGAGATTCTTGTCAGGACTTCAAAAATGTATATGTGGGCTTATGTTACTGCACATACATAGATCTAATGTATATGTGGGTTTATGTTACAGCACATACATAGATCTAATGTATATATGGGTTTCTGTTATTACATATACATAGATCTAATGTATATGTGGTTCTGCAACTGCACATATGTATACAATTTTGGTGATGTATATGCTCGAGGAAACAAGATAATATATTGTATTTGTTTATTCTGATACATATATGTAATGTCTTGATGATGAATATGATGGCGGAAACAAGATAGTGTAGTGTATTTGTTTATCTTGAGACATATATCTAATGTACATATAACAATTATGTATATGAAATATGTGGCATATACATACAAGCTAATAAATTCATAACTGTGTTAACTAATGTATTGGATTAGACTTATGTATTTGAGTAGCATAGGCAGTGCATATACATAGAAGAGAATGTTGCTTATTTGTCTGTTAATTTAGGTATTGGATTTGAACTATATTTTAAATACTTACGTATATAATTACAGGGTATGAAATATGTAGCGATTGCACTGTAGAACAACGTAGTAGTACGTGGAGGACTAGAAGGTGCACTCATGTAAGAAGTAGTACAACCACTGTGAAGATTGAAATCAACCAACGCCGGAGATGACATCATCACTTTTATCTCCATTTTAAAAAAGAAAGAGAGAATAGTGAATATTTGAGTTTTGAAAAAACAGCGGAAGAGAAGGAACGGTTATATAGGTAAAGAGGAGAAAGGAAAGCATTATCTTGTTTCTTAATATGAATTCATTTTCCTTTTATGTTGTTAAACAGTTTTATACTTATTTATATGTTAGTGATGTATATGATCGTTTAGTTATGTATATGCCGCGTAAAAATAAGGAATTTGATGTAATTTAAGCAAATATCGAGAGAAAGTGTAATTAGCTAGTAAACTACTGGTATTTATGTTATTTACACTAAATTGAGATACAAAAGTAACCTGCCAGCACAGGCCCCAATATTTCTAGTATTAATATATGTACATCATTGAATCTGTCTTACTTCGGCTACACTAGACGAGCATGTGTTTGTATGGCTAAGCTGCGAAAATTATCAAATGACATGTCGACTATATGAAATGCACTGGAACACTCTTTCAAAAAGAATATGTCAAACATCACATGGTTGTCAATATTATTGACGAAGACTGAAAGATCAATAGACTTGTGTACTTCACCAAACATGATCAGTAATTTGGCCATCAGAGAGTGGATTATGACGTAGAAAAATGATAAAATATGAGATATAGAACAAAGATCCTTTCAACGCGTGCAGCATACAGCTCCCTTTAGCAGTTTGGACTCATCTAGAGGCAGTTGTGTTAATAATAAAAGTATGATCTACTGAATCACCAGCACTAAAGGCCTTCAATAAGTGAGAAGAAAGAGAGAGCACTCTTCACCTAAGTTAAGGAAAGAATCATCTGTGGCTAAGTCGACTATTAAGCCCCAGTAATGTACATCAGGCTCCAAAACCACATATTAGTCCCAGCCGACAGCAAGAGCTGAGACTCTTGTCAATGGCAAAAGTACTGGGTTTTCTCTCCCGCAACTGCACATCGAGAATTCACAGTAGTTCCACACTTCACTTCTTGGTTTCTTCAATAGATAATCCCACTGTTCCAGCAGGGGGCTTCTCCATACTACCAGAACTAGGATTGCTAGCGCTTTTGTTCCCACCTGTTTCTGGAGGCAGTGAGGTATCACCTGATGATCCTTCAGAATCTTTTTCCACATTACTGGTGCACCCATTAGTGGGTGGAATATGTGCATTTTCTTCTTTTGACTGACTAATATCCTTCAGAGCTTCTGATTCCTCTTTGACATTGCCATTAGGTAAAGGACGCCCGACCACATCAGCAACACCAAGTGAATCCGAGGTTTGATTGGACGTTCCAATTGTTTCAGAGCTTTCTCGCCATTCAACCCATTCAGGAGGCTTAATGGCTTCACTACCTGTAGCATGATGCAAATCATCAGACAAACTAATGGGTGCAGGCTGATCAGAACTTGGTTTTGGCTCAGGTCGCTCAGATGTGGCAGTGTCTGCCAAATCATCATCTTTATCAACAGCTGCATCATCATTCGTGCTGGGCCTAATAACATCAGTGTCTTCAGTGTCAGGTGAGGGAGAAGCAACGAAGCTAGTGTACTGTTCACTAATTACTCTGTCATCCTCGAAAGCAAACCAGTTGGAATTTGTAAAAAGTGATCCACTGCAAAAACAATAATAAGTAACTTTATTGATACTAATGATACTGGGACAGAGAGAGAGCATTCTGAACACTGTCTTTACCCACCTTTCCTGATCGTCCCCCAAACGAAGTGAAGATATCACAACTTCGGCAGACTCATCATCAAAATAGACATCCTACAGGAAATCAAAAGAGCTTGTTGAAATGAGTTGCCTGAAGTGGTACAGTTGCATCGTCACAGGCAAAGAGCTTAAAGTAACATTAAAGTCTACTGAGACTAAGTGCAAAGCACTATTAGGTTCAGAGAATAGAACACTAATGAAGAAAAAATTAATATAAACACAAACATCAATTATCTGGATTAAAGAATTGAAAAGACTAAAATATATGAAGCAAAAATCATGTCACTGAAATTCAAACATAAATTTACAGTTCTGATTTAGATGCAGAGATGCAGTGTTAAGTTCCTAATGACTAGGCATTTTTTTTAAGGTAGGCCTTGTACTCTCTCTCGAGCATATGCACAAACAGCATAGAAGTATGGTAGCAGACAGCAATCACTGAAAGATTAAAATAAAACCTCGACAGTTACCTCATCATCCCGCTCAAGTGAACCACGAGCCTGCACACAGATAAAGTCTTCCTTGAGTACATGATTTGATGATAATATACTTAATGAGCATGTGCTTAAAAAACTGACATGTAAAGATTAAAGATGAAGTTCAATAGAAAAGGTTTGAAAAAAGAAAAACCAAAAGAAAAAGAAAGCAAAATCAACGCATCCCACTTTTTGGCACTGTTAAAAAAGAGAAGAAAAAGAAGATAGAAATTGTATTGAATTGGTTGCACACAATGACACAATATACCGTGTTCCATGGTTTACACTATTTAAAATAAGGTAAAATTTGAACTTAAAATGAAATAAGCCACTGAATAAGGAAGATCACCTAAATACCAATATCCCTAATCATGAAAGAATTAGGAAAGACTATTAACAGATAAAATTCATTGTACCTCACTGATTTCTGTCTTAACCTACTACATCTAGGCTGTTTTGTCCATGACCATATAACAGTTGCAAAATGCTGCCACAGATTCCAGGACTCTCTGTCTAACCCTGCTACATCTATATTGAACTGTGGATATTATACCATTTTCAGCTCAGCAGAGGCTTTTACAGTCAAAAGTTCAACCACGGATTCTGAACAGCATTCATGTGATTGAGACTTGCAGATACAAACCACAAAGCACACGCTCAAATTCAATTATGGATAACTAGATATGCCAAAAGGTATGGGCACTTATATGAATCAAAAGCACATTTACTGTGCTCATTGCTTCATCTCTAAAAATCCAAATTAGCACGCAGCTCTAAGAAAGGGCTAGTCTAAATAAAAGAAAAGATCAATTCTCCAACTACCTATAACTGTTCCAAATCTTTCGTCAATGTTACTTTCTCCAGCTATAAACACAGGATCCTAGCCGGTACCAATACATGCTAAAAGAATAGAGAGAGAGAAAGAAATGCACAACCACATTGACTTTGATTAAGGTATGAAGAGCACCTCATCAAGCTCATCATTGTTATAGATTCCATAGCGGAAGGCCTGGCTTAAATTATTTGCCAGAGCTGCGACATCATAGTCTCTATCTTGATAATCATCGTCATCACTGTCCCTCATTCGGTCATGCAGTGGTGTGGGTCTCCTGAGAGAAGTTACATGAAATTAAATTCATTACTGTTCTGGTATTAGAAGTAACAAACTACAACCATGATCAATCCAATGAAAAGATGAAAAAGACATCATTGGTATGGAAAGGGTGTGATCAGTGGTACCCACAGGTATTGGCCATTAGTAAGGATAAGACTCGCATAATAATAGCCTATATTTTCGTCATAATATATAAAATGTTGTGTCCAACTCAAAAGAAAAATGGGTATGATGTTTATAAAATTCACACAGACGAAGTGAGAAACACCCAAATCTCATGAATCTCTCTTCCATCACAGCCAGAATTTTTTTTATAAGGTAAGGAAAATATCATTATAAGAATTCAACCAGGAGAACTCAGAAATGCTTCTGTAGTACAGCATAAAAGCAGCATTTATGACACATTCAAGAACCACAATTTGCCATATAACACGATACATAGTACTCACTTTCTCCCAATTTATGTGACACTCTTCCCCAAAAAGAATGATATCTTTTTATATTTAGTAGCAATTTAATTTTACACTTGTCAAATTTACCCTTAATGAGGTGATTTATAACCACACAAATATCTATGGCTTGTTCTAGACCACAAGTTCAAAAGTTTTATCTTTCTTTCGTAAACTCCGTGCCCAGTCAAACACCATCACATAAATTGGGACGCAGAGAATAATTATCAAGAAATCTCTGTTCAACCAGGCAACATCAACAATATAGTACACACACGATCCTTGTTTTCGCTGCCTCCCACCCCTGCAGTACCAAATCAAAAACACAAACAACCAAAAGGAAAAAAGAGATACTAACTATGCAGCTAGTAATTGCCTTATTCATAGGATCTGGGTTATGCCTTTTCCACGAGATGGCTAGCAAGTGTGTGCGTGTGTGTGTGGGGTGTGTGGGGGGGGGTTGGGTATGGGTGTGGGTTGGGTTGGGTGTGTGAGAGAGAGGAAGAGAGAGAGATCTGTAACCCATGTAAACCAACAAAAGGAGAAGCCTGAATTTAGGCAGCTCAATTTCTGTTTTTGAATATTTCAAAAATCCTTGTAATGCTGTAACCAACTCTGGTAGCGCAGGTGTCCTATGAGAATTCAGACTGCCATTCCAAATAAAACAGGTTACACTAGGTTGACTACAAACCTTTTTTTTTTTGGTGTCAAGGTAGATGTAGTCAGTTAACAAGACTACTCACAATATTAATTATATGTCCAAATGGAGCAAAATGAATAATGAGAAATATAGCTGACCCAAACTAGTTTACATGGAAGAAATTATTTGTCTTATACACGGGCAAAATGATAATATCTTCATATTTTCATCGTTATCCCTTGTGCATACCTTCTTCTCCGCAGGTGGCTTATTTACTCTTGATGCACCCCACTCCCCGAAAAACTAACCAGCACAAAGTGATAGCAGAGATTTAAGGAACACTCACCCACAAGTCCACTGGAAAACATTTTCCACGGCATTCCGTTTTTGAAGGATATTTGTCTGCCAATCAATCCATTCACTATTCTCCTGCCAAAAATTACTTGCATTTAGGACAAGGAATTTACAAAAGTCAACTTTTTGATAAAAGAATTTGCAGAAGTCGAGCATAAAGAGGAACTGCAAAGGGTTCCCACTTAAAAAAAATAAAAAAATACATATTTGTGGCAATAAATGACACCCTCGCAAACTAATGCGTATAGGAAGACCATAACAAATCACTAAAGTGAGATTGCACTAAGAAACCCAATCAAATAGAAGAGAAAGACTTGACAAGTAGGTAAATTCTCTAGATAATGAAAGGCATTTTGAATTAACCTCAAGGTACCCAAGATGATTATCCCCAAAAGATTATATACATTTTGCCCTAGAGGTCGATTGAAAATCACTCCATCAGAGGACAATGTAATTTCTCGGTACGTCTACACTAAATAAGTACAGGTGATACGCTATACAAATTATAATGATGTGTTCATAGTTTAGCTCATCTTGTTTTTCGTTTTTTCATCTTTTTTTTTTATTACGTCTTTTTATATTGCTTTTGTTCTGAGCTGGGGGTCTATCGGAAACAACCTCTCTACTTCTGAGGTAGTGGTATGGACTGCGTACACTTTACCCCTCCCCAAACCTCACTTTGTGGGATTACACTAGGTATGTTGTTGTTGTTGTGTTTGTGTTCATAGTTTAGCTAATGGGTTTTAAAAGTAAATAATAGGTGAGTTGGATCATTTTGATAATTTCTGTATATTTTCTACTGGAAATTGTTTTTCCAACATGAGAAAAATGGGTTTGTACTTTCTGTTACTTAAAGGTAGAGTTTAGGCATATTTTAGTTATAAAATTTACCTTAGGTACTACAGTGCAATAAATCATTAATCCACGTACCACCCATGAAATTTAAAAGAAGAGAAGCTGTGTTAAGATATACGATTAGGTATTAGAACAACTTCGTAGGCAACCTAAGAGAATCAAGAAAAAGAATCACCTCAACATTAAATTCCCAAACATATAGCTTACAGTCAGTCAAACTTCTCCTAGCAACATAAGCAAACTACCAGGAGAATGTAGTGCCTAATGCAACAAATTTGTAAATCTACGGTCAGTCTTCTAGGAAAAGGCGCGACAATGAGGATGTGACACATAATTAGAACAGGATGTTGAAATGGAGGAACACTACACCCGTGCTATGCAATACTAGAAAGTTACCTGACAAACACAAGTTTTATAGAATGGTTGTATACATGTATCGAATGTTGGGTCTCACAAGATTGATGTCATAAAAATATGAATCCTAAGATGGATGTGCAGCCACACAAGATTGAAAAGACAAAAGATGACCACAAGGTGCAAATAGCACACAAAGGATAAAATCAGAGAAAGTTGTCTGAGATGGTTTCATTATGTCGTATGTGAACCTCCATATGTACCACAATCTAGATGCAACACTATAATGATTAAAGGAGTCAAGAGAGAAGGTAAACCTAAAATCATACACACATTAGGTCTGGTATTTGTCATAAGACTCCTTAATCTGCATAGAGACTTACATATCAATGAGCACGTGCGATTTAGCGAAGTATTCTTTTGCCTTAAAGGACATTACTTAGTATAGTAATGAAATGGGCTCGAATAGGGATTCATATAACTGATTCCAACTAGTTTGGGATTGAGTAGTAGTTCATTGAACATCTATTACATTACCAGGTAGGATGAGCAGAAAAACTTCTGGGATAACCAACGAAAAACAAATAAGAGACCCAACAAAGCTAGAGAAGCCACTTGTGAAAACTTTATCACTCCCTCTATCCCTATTCAATAATGTCATGCTTCTCATTACTTCTACTTATAGCCCCACTTGATGAAAATACAACATATTAGTATTATTAACTGCGCGAATGGACCTTGAGAAACCTCTATTTATCAACAACAACAACATACCCAGTATATTCACACAAAGTGGGGTCTGGGGATGGCAGAGTGTACACAGTCCGTACCACTACCTCAGAGGTGAGGTAGAGAGGCTGTTTTCGGTAGACCCCCGTCTCAAGACAAAAACAGTCTAAAAAAAGATAAAATATAAGAACAAGAAACAATAGGTAGTAACAAAACAAATTATAGTAACAGAAACAAGCCTACTACACAAAATACTACAATCGATCTACCCGAAACAACAAACATCCCCAAAACTCCAAGAACAAAGCACTACAAGCGTAGCACTACGACTACTAGGACAAATAACAAACAAAGCACTCCTACCTACTAGCATGAACGCACTCCTTCCTACCAACCTTCTACCCTAATTTGCGTCCTCCACACCTTGCCGAGGTATGCGATTGCGGATCCTTACCGGAGTTCTGGCTCAGCCACCTGTTGGCCCCCTTCGGGTTAAAGGCCTTAACACGTGCGTTTCGTGCGGGAGTAAAACAATTTGGTAGCTCTGTTACCACTTTGGTATAGCCCGTATCCAAATGGTAAGACATTCCATTCATAAAATCCTTGGGGTACTGTGAATGCTGTTAGTTTTTTAGAGTTATCTTCTAATTTTAAATGATAAAAGCCTGATTTGCAGTCAAATTTACTAAAGTAGTTATATCCTTGGATTTGTCTAATTTTTAGTATTTTGTTTGCAATCAGCTCAAGGAGTCACAGAAGAACTTACAAACCTAAGCATTGATAATATTACACTAAGCATTGATAATATTACAGTAACCCATTCTGAAGATATAAACGAACTAACTAACGATAATGCTTCATATCTATTATCATCTATAACTGTGTAATAAGATGGTCTTGATGTTCTAGGATTTTCATATCTTCTTTTATCATATGAGGTTCTGCTTGTGCTAGGTTGTTCATTTTTAATTGTATTTACATTTGGTTTAGCATTTGTTGTATTTATATTTAAATCTGTTATTTGGTTCATGATTTGAGTATATGTTTCACTATTTTCTTCTTCTTTTTCTGAATTTGTTTCGGAACACTTATTCAATATAACTTAGATAAATATATACAGACTCAAAATCCTGACTATCTAGACTTAATAGTCCAAGATATTAACCAAATACTTAGATTAATTAGACAAAGAGATACATATTATAATTCCGCATTTAGATAATGAACAAAGAAGAGAAAGATCAAGGGCTAACATCACTGTATTTCTTTAAGTTTTTGTTTTCTTTGGATTTTGCATTTATATTTTTTCTGAATCTTTGTTGTTAAGTGGTTTAGTCTAATTTGTTTTACCATTCTTATAGGTGTTTGTTTATGTGTCATATTTTTGTTTTCACAAGGTCTTAATGTACTTATATTCTATATAAGAAATTACATCTATTTTGTTAGGTTCATAACTATTATATAATTTTCTTAAGAACAAGAAACAATAGGTAGTAACAAAACAAATTATAGTAACAGAAACAAGCCTACTACACAAAATACTACAATCGATCTACCCGAAACAACAAACATCCCCAAAACTCCAAGAACAAAGCACTACAAGCGTAGCACTACGACTACTAGGACAAATAACAAACAAAGCACTCCTACCTACTAGCATGAACGCACTCCTTCCTACCAACCTTCTACCCTAATTTGCGTCCTCCACACCTTCCTATCTAAGGGCATGTCCTCAGTAAGCTGTAACAAAAACCTCTATTTATCAAAAAGAAAAATTCAGCTACTTGAAGCGCAAACATCCTTGTGCCTTGTGTGGCTGAATAGCACAGTAAAACATGAAAAAGGGCATCCCGGTGCACTAAAGCTCCCGCAATGCAAGGGGTACGGGGAAGGGCCAGATGACAAGGGTCTATTATAAAACAGGATGGATTCAAATTGAAAGAACTACTGGAACAAATAGAAAGAAGTGATAATACATAAAACCAGAGATCTCAAACACCTGCAGACGCGACTGTATGCCATTATTGTTGTTCCCTAGTTGAACAAGTTTGTTAGCTATTCGTGTCACATGCCCAATATTTCCAATCCTGGGTGGAGATCTTCCCTCAACAGAGGCCGTTGGCTGCATCCACATTTTAAAAAAAAACAAAGACATGAACATCAACAAGCCCAAGATTTAGGAAAGGGAGGGGAAAAAAAAGGAGGGGGGGTGTAAATTTAAGAACATTGAAATAAACTCTGATTAATACCTTGGATGGATCAGCAGCAAGCGTTGAATTCTTCTCTGCCTCGAGAATTTTCACGACAAGATTACAGTCACCAAGAAGATGTTCAACAAATTGAATATTCTTACTCTCCAGGCACGAAATTATTATAGTCTCAACATGATGATGCAAAAAGTTGTTGTATGGATACCTAGATTCAATACCAAAGTAACAGACATCAGATACATAGAAACTATACCAAGTAACAGAAATCAGAGGGTTATTGATAATATAGTAACATAGTAATTATGAGGAGCACTTACTCAAAAAACAATTCTAGGATGCGTTTAACAGCACCAAGCCGAATCAACTCCTTTTCTGCAGCTTCACTGCTAACACTCACCAAGACTGAAACAAACTCTATAATCTGAAATTTCCAGTTGACTGAAATCAAAATTTGAGGAATCGAAGTCCTATATACCACCCAGCATAATATTAAAAACACAGTGCAGATGGAGGGGAGTTTGTTTCTTCAGTGGATGTCAAATATGTAAGCAGTAACATAAAAGAAAAGCCACGAGAGAGAATAAAAATATTTATAGGATTCTGATTTGCAGCAGCAGAGGGCATTATAATTCTTTGTTTATTTTTTTGGAGGGGTAGTGGAAAGGACCTAGGGGGGAAACTAAAGCAATAAGAAAAATCACCGAAAAAGGAAGGCTTATGTTACAGTGTAGTCCTCTTATTCATAAACTCAAAAATCTTTGTATACACGTCTAGATTTTTTCCAAAAGCCTTTATTAAGTTATTTACAAAAAAGATAATACAGACAGACTCAACAAAGGACAACAAACACGAACTTGCCGCTACTTCAAATATGCAAGTTAAATATTGATCTGCAAACTGTTCTTTCCATGAAAATTGAATGCTGGAAATAAAACATGAAAGATAATATTTCAAATTTTATTGAGACCGCGTGGCCCTTAATTTGATGGCATAGCACCTATGCGGGGAATAAACTATACAAACACAAAATACTCTTTTCAAGTAATTCATGTATAACAATCTCCTCATTATTAATCTCCACATAAACAACCATTGCATTATAAGCTCTACTTACCTAGGATGTGAAGCAAAGGAGCCCTTATTTTTCCTACAAGAAGATATTCAATAACTACCTTCAGACGATGTTTCCCAAGAGGTGGATGTAAGCTCCCATATGTTGTTGGCAAGCTATTATCTTCTGATGAAATATCCAGAAGCTTCAGTAAATTACCTGCATAAACAAGCAATTATAAAAGTTCCGAAACCTAGAATTACAATAGACAAGTTCAAATCATAGCCTATCAACCTAATTCATATGGAAAACATACCAAAACCTAGATAACTGGTACAGCACAATGTATTATTTCAAGATCAGTATTTCCAAAAAAAAAAGATTACTTAACCAGCGGAAAGCAAAACAAAATACAAGAGGCAGCAGAGAAACAACTATAACATCAAACGGATCTCCAATTAATTAGGACGTAAAAGGTTACAGGTGAGGTATGCAAACCAGTGCACCACCTACTTTTTTCAATGATAAGTGTCAGCTTACTCACAATAGCATGTGGTCTACACAACTATGTCAACCCAAAGAGCAATAGCGCACATATGTACAAATATGTATTAAATATACAAGTGGCATGACTAGGAAAAGCTTGTATCCTGTCTATCAAAAGTCAATTGTATTAAGCACTGTAACAAAGCGTAAATCACTATGGTGCAAGATAAGAATGTCAAAAATCCTTTCTATTTAAGGGGTAAGGTGGGAGTTTGAGAGGGTGCACAAAAACATTTGTCTGCCAATAGATACTGTCCAAAGACAATCAGTAAATCCATACCTAAGCTTCCCAACATCCCTTCCACAGTCTCAGGATTAGCACTTACTCCAGAGCACTGCATTGACTGGCGACCGTACATGTAATATGTTCCCGAAGCTAGCCTCCTAGGGTCTAATAACGATATGCAAACAGATAACGAGTTAACCAAAACGGATTTAGGCCGTGAGTCCTCCAGAGCATGACGAAATAACCTCTCAATGAAACTGCAAAATATCATATAATCAAATATCTGTTTGTTAGATCTGAGAAAATACAGTACTATCACTGGCCTGAGGCTTCAATAGAATCCAAAGTTAATGAAGGTTCAGAATAACAGAACACCTTGGGCTGGATATTTTGGCAGCTATCCCAGGGGGAGCGTATCGAGTAATGGCACACAAAGTTTCTGCTGCATTAGCATGCACTTCAGGGCAATCCTGCAATTACAGAGAACTCCATTACAATAGTAACCTACACCAGCAAATCACAAGATTTGTAGGGCACCAAGTCACTGACTAAAAAGATGAATACTAGACCATCATTATTTGATCCACCCCATCTAACAGTTTCTATTGAGCACATTATGTTGAACATATAAATCAATGAATTATAAACCTTTTCATCAGTCCCAACAACCTTGATCCCCTAGCAAATATAATCAGGAATGCAGTAATTCTTTTTTTAAAGAATGGTAGCATAAAGCAGGAATGCAGTATTATCTTAGTTCCACAAGCCAGGCTTGATATCAAAACACATAAATCATGTAATGACATGGCAAATTAGAGTGTTATTATTAAGTTAATTCAGGAAATTGACATACTGATGAGCTAAACTTATCAACGATCCTCTCCAGCACATCTGTCTCTTCCAACCACTGCATGGAATCCGAGAAGTTGCTATACAAATGTTCATCGGTGCCAATTAGGCGAATTAACACCTAAAATCAAAAGCATTAGTACTTCCAGATTTACTCATGCCAAACAACCAAACATGCCTTAAACTATTTCAAAAACTACAAACCTCCATGATAGATGTAATCCCAATGAGATCAACCAACTTCTTGATAATATCTTGATGAGCCTACAAGAGTATAAATCATAACCATTAGCTTGACTTTTGATTGAAAGAATTAAGAGGCGGTAGAAATCAACGTTTCACCATTTTACAAGGGACAAAAAAATTTTAAAAAAAAAACGATCCAGACTATGGATACATTAAGTACATAAGCAATTTAAAGATAGACCATACCAGTTAGTCATATTATCTGAATAGTTTTTTCCAACAAATTATTCAACTTTCTCTACACAAAAACCATCTTTACCTCGACTGATATAACATCCAATCATTTTCTATGTGTGTGTGTGTATTTGGTAATGAAAATCAATCATGAGTAGCTAATAAGAAGCAGCAGACTTACTTGTACATAGTTCATAAATGGTGATGTCTTCCGCAGCAACAAGCATATGACAACCTAAAATAAGAAACTTGGGCATCAAAATCCAGTGCAGAAACAGACAATCTGATAATAACAGCTCACAGAAGAAAGAAGCCTTAAACATGAAAGTACTTCCAGAAAATATTAAATGCAGCATTGTTTGCATCCAAAATCCAGCAGGTAAAATCCTTCATTCAGTCTTATAGTTCTGTTTAACATGCAACCATCACCTCGCTTTTGGTTGCAACGGTGCAAAAAGATAGCAACTAGACAGGGTAAATTTGAATAGTAACGATTGCTATTTAACATAAAGTTTTTTGTGGAAATTAAAACACGGTACACGCCAACAGAAAAATTGTCAACCTTACGAACTTTTTTTCTGACAAGTAAACGAATCAACCTTGCAAACTCATTAACCACTCCCCTTCCAGTTAAATATATTTAGAGAAGTAAACAAAGGAATATATAGCTAAGTTCAGTATAATTCACACTAATGTAGTTAGTGGGCAATGACGAATACCTTGCTAAAGTAACCAGCCAACAGAGTACTATGAGCGTGCTCAGGTTCCAAAAATGAGAATAGCAGGTTCATTAGCTGACATCCAAAATTAGAAAGCCAATTTATATAAACAATAGTGAAGGAACTAAGCTTAGAACAAAGTCGGAATAAAGATACATGACAAAAAAAAAAATAACAGTTAATACCTCCTCATTCTCAACCAAAGTTTTAAGAATTATGTCCACCTCGCATGTAAAAATTTCACAAGCAATAAACGGAAACCTATGGCACAAGTCAAACAAGAAATTTTTTAATACAATGCACTTGGGTCAAAGAAAAAGAGAACTCATATACTCATCCAAAGAAATATTCAAGGCCTACAACATATGAAATGTAAATAACTTTCCAGCACCAGTCAGACACTCACTTAAAAGTTCGTCTCTTCTCGGCATCTTCTGGAGCCTCTTCAACTATGTAACTGACAAGTTGTTCAACTTGAGCTCTTTCTCGCAGACTGTCAGAAAGAAAAGCATAAGAAGATCAGTTCCTTCCATGGAATAAATAACTTTCTTTTTCGATAGGTTTAAATCCTACAACAAGAAAAAATTTGTGTAGAGATGGCACCAAAAGTTTCTAAATCTTACCATGTTTTTAAAAGTGAAAAGAAAGCGAAAAATTACATGATGTTTGAAGCGAAAAAACAGAAGTAAAGTGCATGCTTCTTTGAAGTCAAGCGCATAATTCATAACATCAAAAAGATAACCAACAACAACATACCTACTGTAATCCCACAATTGGGGTCTGAGGAGGGTAGAGTGTATGCAGACCTTTCCCCTACCTCGTGTAGGTAGAGAGGCTACCAAAATTACATGAATTTAGAATAATGATCGGAATGCAATTAAAATAACTAATTCAATTGTATAACGCTGATATTAATCCAACTATTCAAAGTTGATATTCAATTACCACTTTGCGTTGGGATCACATTGTTTGTCATTGTTTCAAGAGCACACTTTTATGAAACCCATGCTTCACCCGTGAAGCGATAAACCCCCCACTTTGCATCGTTCATCTCTTTTATGAAGTGATACCTTGTAATAATACTGATCTTTACAGTCTATAGTGAAAACAAAGTTAAGTTTTGTGAAAATCCAAGCACTGGCCCACCCCCCAAACAAAGTTGAATTTAAGAAGAATATCTAACTACTCTGCACTTGGCATGGTGATTTAGTGCACACTAGACTATTTATAGTCCTAAACTAATTAACAAAACAGAATTACAAAAGTTACCACTTGCTCTTACTAAATAGTAAATCCAAACTAGCCAATTTTAAACCATAAATAAAGCTTCAAATGCACGACATGCATCACTAGACTCCCTCAGATAAACCTCACCATTAGGAATACAGCAGCAAATCTAAACTTATCTTTTCACAATAAAGTTTATTTACTTTAAATGGATTTTCCATAAAACATCAATGGTTGGGAGATACATAGTAGTCTGTATATTAAAAAAAGGGCAGCCCGGTGCACTAAGCTCCCGCTATACGCAGGGTCCAGGGAAGGGCCCGACCACAAGGATCTACTGTACGCAGCCTCACCTTACATTTCTATAAGGGGCTGTTTCCAAGGCTTGAACACGTGACCTCCTAGTCACATGGTAGCAACTTTACCAGTTACTCCAAGGCTCCCCTTCTGTAGTCTATATATAACATCCCAAAATAAATAGAACTTGATGTTATTATACCAAGCATGCCAAGAACCCCTGAAGAACAACAAGTGAATAAGGTGCTTACAAATTAATAAGGCGTCCATTTAGAGCTTTACATTCTTGAATTATTTCATCCTCGTCCAAGAGCTCATCCAGCGCAAAATTTTCCTTATCCAGAATTGTGTCCACCTGAAAATAGTAAGCATATCAAATAAATCTATGCACCTTGTTTTTTTCATCAAAAATATCTATACATATTATTTATTGAGAAACATCATTAGTTGAATACTGACAGAATGCTTGGAGAATGGAATGTTGAAAGTCAAGAGAAGTAATGAACTCAAATATTAAATTGCACCCCCATCCATTAAATTTGAGAGTAGAAGAATATTTCTGAATATTACAACACAAAAGCTGCAGAATATTTTCAGATTCCATAATACATGATGAAGAATATGCAATTTAATTATTGAGGCCGGAACTAAAGATGTGCTTGAAAGATAGTTTTCATACATTCGCTTCCTACCTACTGTGTTTAGATAACATTAGCAAGATCCAACTAAGGTAAAGAACCTTGTGTTCCAGACGACAAACTAATATACATGGATCCCCAATGTTATTGCCAAAGTCGATGAAAAGTTATCTTTTTTTTCTCTCTTTCTTATCCTTGATATCAGAAACTCTCAATCCTTGTAGAATTGCCTTACGCTGTCTGCACACAGTTTTTTCTTCTATAGTTCCAATATTCTTGTCTCTTCTAACCATCTTGATGACACTGATTGCTCTGATGAAAGCATATAATACAAGCAGACCCATCAGTCCCCGTAGCTAACATGTAAAATCAAACCTCTACAACTATTTGTTACAGAAAAGTACCTGTCAAGGCAACAATCTATATTTGTCTCGTTAAGTGGCAACTGGCATGTGCACCTCTACATTAGCATCAAGAACCATCCCTTTGTGTCACATCAGTATTCAATCTCATGTCTTTATCAAGTTAGCCCACTCCATCAAGTCGACCCATTAAATAAGTTAGCAAACAATTGAGTCAAAAAATAATCGGCAGATATTTTACACTATCCGCCATCCATGCTTCAAGAAATAAGCTATATTTTATGTGTGGGCTATGCGCACGTAACAGGTTTGAACTCTGCTGGAGACAAAAGCCTAGTACTTAAGTATAGAAAAGTAGAGGGGCAGATCTATTATCCACCGAGTTTCTAACAATGTGCCACTGATCCTTGGGGATTTCACGGTTTAAAAGAAATAAGCTATATTGTTCCTAATTGTTGATGTTTCAGAGCACGATGAAATGGACTTCCATTCCCAGGATCAGATCCTCTAACTTCCATAAAAACAACCAAATTTCAAATGAAAGGTTATCTGGACATGCTTAGAAAAGGTGACTAGTATGGGCAAAAGGAACATAACCTAAGTATGTGGCGTAATACTTGAAGTGAAATAGTGAATTGGAAAGAACATATTTGTACAAAGAGATATCATTATCTTCGGTAATGTCAATCTGAAAAGCAAAATAGCTTAAAATTTGCAACATAATCTAGCACGTTGTTTAGACAAAAAAAGGAAGCTATCAAAAGTATATTCCTTGAGAATCCACAATGCTGCACTTCACTTTCTTAATGTTAGTGTTACATATAAAAGTAGCATTGCAGTTCAACATTGATGACCTGATAGACAGGAACTTCACTGGCACTATTTTCTTTGACCAGCAAGTATAGATATAGGATTCATCAAACCAAGAAATTAGATCAGATCATAAAGCCCACCAGTCCATCATAAACTTCTCCTATACCACTGTTCCATTGCCCTACGATTCAACCCAAAAAAAAATATCTAAAACCATCATCCAAGTCAATCTAACACTCGGTCTTTCTTCTTCCTTTTTTTCCCTTTGATAAGGAATGTAACACTCAAGTCTCTTTCAGTTGCATAAGCAAGACAATCAAAATGCAACAAGTAAACACCAGACCTCCAAAACATTTTCAACTAGAAATTCAGTCCAAAAATGTTCTCCCCTCTAAAAGACCAGAACAATTACATTATCAATTTTCCCCAACACAGTTCTGATTCCAAATTGAGATTGCTACAACACAACATACATAAATAACACAACAACAACCACCCCACAAAGTAGGGTCCGAGGAGAGTAAAGTATACGCAGAAGTTACCCCTACCTGGTAGAGAGGCTATTTCCAATAGACCGTCAGCTCAAGTGGAAAAAAAAAAAAAAAAACAGTTCAACCAGTATAGAGAAATAAATAACGGAAATAAAGATTGTCATGGACAAATACTATACACAACCCGACAAGTCACTAATTAGTACGGCACACGAAATTCAATAAAGACCCAAACCCATATCCAATAAACAAATACCGAATACAATTCGAATCAATACACACTTTGGAAGGATAGCAACAAAAACAATCAAATCGTACAATATGAGGGAAAGAATCAAAAGGTCTTACTGGAGAAGCAGTAGAGAGGCCAGCCATACGCCAAAACATGGCCATTTTAACACAATCAAGAACCGACCCACAACAGAATTGTCAACAACTTTGTTGGATCTACGGAAAAGAGAACAACCAAACCAATGATATTTGAACCCTAGAAAAAGGAAAGAGGTCCAAACTGAGATTTCGATTCAATGGTTATCATCATCATGCTCATAAAACAAAAAGGGGCCGAAGAATTATACTACTCGTGAGACGGTGGCAAGACGCATTTTTATTTTTACTTGGTGTGTTTTATTGGGGACCTTTCACAACAAAAACAAGCCACAAAATAAAAATTTTATTCAACTTAATTATCAAAAAAAAAAAAAGTGAAATTTAAATTAGTTGGGTATTGTATTTGGTATGGTATATGGTATATGGTATGTATTTTAATTTTTTTTGATATTCGGTATGGCATTTGATATTTATAAATGACACGCCAAAATACCGAAGTATATAGTTGCATAAATACTTACATAGATTATTAGAATATTAATAAATGTACAACTTAGTATTGATATAAAACTAAATGTTTCGACGTTGGAACTCTGGCTACTCTATTATGATTGAAATGTCTTTTTTTTATGTAATTGATTAACAAAAGAGGTTGTTTGTACTTTCTTGAAAATATATATTTCGACATGTGTAATATGTTAGTACGATGCAATTGAGATGCGTTTTTGAAAAGTGGAACTCACAATACTTTTTTTTTATTTTTTTATTTTTTTTTTGATAACCGTGGTGTCCGGGCCAGCTTTCGCGCACCTCGACTAACTATTATATGAGTATATATTGTCAAAGTTGAACGAACTACGATTATCGATTACCATACCGCAAAATACCAAAAACGAGCTTGACTAAGACGCGTCAAGCTCACCTTGGATATGGCACATCAATTCACCCATCAATAAGGCAGATAAAAACGGACTAAGAGCTAATCCAATCCTATCTTGACTGAAAAATGTTCCGAGTCACTTCCCACTGTTCTTACTCGGGTCATGGCTCCATCATACATGTTCTTCATCGCCCTAATATAAGCCACCGGTACACCTCTAGCCTCTAAGTATCTCCATAAGATTTCCCTAGGAACTTTGTCATATATATTTTTCTAGTTGGGTTAGTAAATTTTAAAAATTAATGTTAGTATCCTCCAGAGGAAGAAAATGTCAAAAAAATAATAATATTTTTTTAAAGGAAGGACAACTAGCTTGATATTTATTCAACTTAATTATCAAAAAAAAAAAAAAGTGAAATTTAAATTAGTTGGGTATTGTATTTGGTATGGTATATGGTATGTATTTTAATTTTTTTTGATATTCGGTATGGCATTTGATATTTATAAATGACACGCCGAAATACCGAAGTATATAGTTGCATAAATACTTACATAGATTATTAGAATATTAATAAATGTACAACTTAGTATTGATATAAAACTAAATGTTTCGACGTTGGAACTCTGGCTACTCTATTATGATTGAAATGTCTTTTTTTTATGTAATTGATTAACAAAAGAGGTTGTTTGTACTTTCTTGAAAATATATATTTCGACATGTGTAATATGTTAGTACGATGCAATTGAGATGCGTTTTTGAAAAGTGGAACTCACAATACTTTTTTTTTTTTTTTTGATAACCGTGGTGTCCGGACCAGCTTTCGCGCACCTCGACTAACTATTATATGAGTATATATTGTCAAAGTTGAACGAACTACGATTATCGATTACCATACCACAAAATACCAAAAACGAGCTTGACTAAGACGCGTCAAGCTCACCTTGGATATGGCGTATCAATTCACCCATCAATAAGGCAGATAAAAACGGACTAAGAGCTAATCCAATCCTATCTTGACTGAAAAATGTTCCGAGTCACTTCCCACTGTTCTTACTCGGGTCATGGCTCCATCATACATGTTCTTCATCGCCCTAATATAAGCCACCGGTACACCTCTAGCCTCTAAGTATCTCCATAAGATCTCCCTAGGAAATTTGTCATATATATTTTTCTAGTTGGGTTAGTAAATTTTAAAAATTAATGATAGTATCCTCCAGAGGAAGAAAATGTCAAAAAAATAATAATATTTTTTTAAAGGAAGGACAACTAGCTTGATATTTTTCAGGAGAAATTCTCAATGGGTCACTCAACTAATAGGCAAAGTCACACTTCTTTGTTAAAAAATTGAAATCAAGAAAATAGGTAACTTTATGAAATAATAACTATTATTTAAGTTACTATATGCGAAATCAATCTTATTTTTGAGAAATACTTCTTTTGGCTACTTTGATAAATCATATTTATTTGTATTATAAAGAAGGTAAATTGTACTAATCAAAGTTAAGATTTGATTTTAATGGATAAAAAGTGTGTATGTATTTTTCTTGGTCCAATATATGTTCATAATTTGTTTGTAGAAATTTGTTACTGTTACTAAGAATTACAACGTACTTTTTGGTGTATTTTGATCCAAAAGTGTAATCAAGAAATGTACAACAATTGGTAATACTTTAAAAAAAAAAAAAAAAAAACTGGCATGTCAATTTGTCTATAATGTCTGAACATATATTTTCGGCGATGAAAATGAATAAAAAGTAAACAAAAAGTAGTTTCTCCATCTTAAAAACAAATGGAGTTGATTGGTGCCTTACCTACCCTTGTTATCATCATCATGCTCATAAAACAAAAGGGTCCGATGAATTATACCACTTGTGAGACGGTGGCAAGACGCATTTTTTATTTTTACTTGGTGTGTTTTATTGGGGACCTTTCACAACAAAAACAAGCCACAAAATAAAATTTTTATTGAACCTATTAAGTATTATCAAAAAAAAAAAAAAAAAGTGAAATTTAAATTAGTTGGGTATTGTATTTAATATGGTATATGGCATATGGTATATATATATATATTTTTTTTTATATATTCGGCATGACATTTGGTATTTATAAATGACATACCGAAATACTGAAGTATATAGTTGCATAAATACTTATATATATTATTAGAATATTAATAAATAAACAACTTAGTATTAATATAAAACTAAATGTTTCGACGTTGAAACTTTGGCTACTCTATCTTGATTGAAATGTCCTTTTTATGTAATTGATTGATTAACAAAAGGAGTTGTTTGTACTTTCTTTAAAATATATATTTCGACATGTGTAATGTATTAGTACGATACAATTGATATGCGTTTTTGAAAAGTTGCATGAGTATATATTGTCAAAGTTAAACAAACTATGATTACCGATTGCCATACCGCAAAATACCGAAAACGAGCTTCAAAATACCGAACTATGCCGAATTAATATGGTTTGGTAATGGTATAGTAATTTTAAAAATCAAATACCAAAATTACCGTACCGAAATCTCAAATACCGTACCATACCATACCATGCATAGCCTTAGTCAATAGAACAACAAATAACATATCCACTGTGTATAGAAATCTTATACAATGTAGAAAGGTTGTTTGAGTTAGACCCCTGGCTCAAGAAACACAGTCCGATGCAGTCCCGAAACAGAGATGACGGAAGTACAAGGAACCACAAATAATAACAAAATAGCAAAAAGTAACAGAATGAAAACTACAACAAAATATAATGATAATTGAGATAGAAGAAACAACACATTCAACAGAAATCTAAGGAAAAAATAACTACAAAAATAATACTAATATACTACCATTACCCTAAAAATAGTACAGAACATACAAAAAGAACAGTAGCAACAACGAAATAAAATAGTAACTGAAACATAATAAACAACAGATAGCAGCAGATATCAAAAGCAACAGACTATAAGTATACGACTAGTGCTACGACAGACACAGTGCTACTAGATTTCCACCAAGCCTAATCACCGAAAAGTGAAATAAGACTCAACTACGCACTAACCTTCTACCTTAATTTGCAATGTCCTTCCCTCATATCTAAGGTCATTCCTAGGTAAACTAAAGTAGCACTATGTCGTGTCTAATCAACTCTCCCTAATACTTTTTCAGCCTATATCTGTCTCTTCTCGTATCCACCATGTTCAACCTCTCACACCTCCTTACTAGAGCTTCTGTGCATCCCCTCTTCACATGCCCAAGCCATCTCATCCTTGCATATCTCTACTCATCAACCACGGAGATCACTCTCACCTTATCCCAGATATCTTTATTCCTAATCTTATTACACGTGGTATGCCTACATATCCATCTCAACATCCTCATCTCCACATGCAACTTGCATCTTATGAACGTGAGAGTTATTGACTGGCCAACACTCCGTTCTATATAAACACACCCGGTCTAACTACCACTCTATAAAACTTACCTTTAGATTTTGGTGGTACATTTTTATCACACAAGATTCCGGAGGTGAATATTCATTTCATCCACCCCAGACCAATACGATGTGCAATGTAATCATTGATCTCCCCATTTCTTTGGATTAGAAATCCAAGGTACTTAAAACTTACTCTCTAGGGATGGTCTGTGAATCAAGCCTCATTTCCATGCCTAAAAAGCCAAGGTCGTGAGTAGCCAAAAGGGCCCACTTGGACACTTGAGATCTCAACAGAAAATATGATGTTTGCAACAAGCCAACTGGGCCATCACTGAACATGCACCCCAAGTAATCTGTCTTGATCCTACTCAAACTGAACCTTTAAGATTTCAGGATTTGTCTCCAAATCTCTAATCTATCATTTACTCCATTACGAGTCTCGTCAATCAATACTATGCCATTTGCAAAAACATACACCATGACACCTCACCTTGGATATGGCGCGTCAATTCACCCATCAACAAGGTAGATAAAAACGGACTAAGAGCTGATCCAATCCTATCTTGACTGAAAAATGTTCTGAGTAACTTCCCACTGTTCTTACTCGGGTCATGACTCCATCATACATGTCCTTCATCGCCTTAATATAAGCCACCGGTACACCTCTAGCCTCTAGGTAGATCCATAAGACCTCCCTAAGAACTTTGTCATATGTTTTTCTAGTTGGGTTAGTAAATTTTAAAAATTAATGTTAGTATACTCGAGAGGGAGAAAATGTCAAAAAAAAAAAAAAAAAGCATTTTTTTAATGGAAGGACAACTAGCTTGATATTTTTCAGGAGCGAAATTCTCAATTGGTCACTCAACTAATAGGCAAAGTCACACTTCTTTGTTAAAAAATTAAAATCAAGAAAATAGGTAACTTTATGAGATAATAACTATTATTTAAGTTACCATATGCGAAATCAATCTTATTTTTGAGAAATACTTCTTTTGGCTACTTTGATAAATCATATTTATTTGTATTATAAAGAAGGTAAATTGTACTAATCAAAGTTAAGATTTGATTTTAATGGATAAAAAGTGTGTATGTATTTTTCTTGGTCCAATATATGTTCATAATTTGTTTGTAGAAATTTGTTACTGTTACTAAGAATTATAACGTACTTTTTGGTGTATTTTGATCCAAAAATGTAATCAAGATATGTACAATAATTGGTAATACTTTAAAAATAAAATAAAATTGGCATGTCAATTTGTCTATAATGTCTGAACATATATTTTCGACGATGAAAATGAATAAAAAGTATAACAAAAAGTAGTTTCTCCATCTTAAAAACAAATGAAGTTGATTGGTGCCTTACCCCCTTATTTCTTTAAATTCCCGTTTAACAATATCATTTCTTATCTAGAAGTTGTTTCTAGAATCATTTTGATCAAAATTAAGAGAATAATTTTGGGTTCTCGTTCTTTATGACTTAGTTTTGGAACAGGTGAATATTTTTTGTGATTTTATTTTGCTTACAATATTGAGTTTTTATGAATACTAAGTAATTCATGATGCAACTATAAAGTTTTCTAATATAAGGATTAGAATTGTAGCTTAAAATTATATAGTTTATTGATTCATGAAATTTTACGTTCAAGTTTCAGACTCAGACATAAAATATTAGGTGATTTTTTCTTGTATGAAAAATCTTGATGGATATTTGTGTTATAACAATTACACCTTATAATGATACAAGTGTTGATAAGATGTCATCTAACATGTGACACTTTGAGTACGACGTTGACAAATTGAGCTTGTGCATTTCCATATAGCCACAAAAATCTCATAAAGACCACAATTTTTTTTCAGATAAAAGTTTCCTGCAAAACGTGAGACCTTCCAACGGATCTAATTTAAGTTTAAATGTTCAATAGAAACAATGCTTTATTGAGGTGCCAATACGGAAAAACTCAACAAGTTCAGGAGCATGCGTATGTATTTCGCCTAAAGTGAAAGTTTATTCTGAAAAAAACGTGAATAATTTTTATGACCAACCAGGTCATTATCATGGCCTCTTGTAAGGGCATCATACATGCATTATTTTTTGGCCACTCCAGCAGGAACCAGTGAGTCCCAAAAGTTATCTGAACATTTCCCTGATTCTTTTACATAATAGATTTCACCTGTGAATTGCAAATAAAACTTTTTTCACTTTGCCCTTTTTCTAATGAATATGTGAAAACAAAGAACAAAATTGACAGAATCTGGCTGTTTCTTGAAAAATGTGCAAGTTAAATTTCAAACTCTCTGAGGCCATATGAATTTAAACTAATACACTAAAATTGTACTGTATTTCTCTATTACGTAGCTGATTCAATATGAACAAAGGCGAAAAGAGAGAAGAAAAATATATCAAAATTAATAGATCAAAATTTGCTGACAACATAAATAAATATTAACCTGACAAAAAAATTAAGAGTACAGAGAAGGGTATTCCTCTTTAGCATGAGCCAAAATTGATATTGCGCAACGAGGTCAATATCATGAAAGCTTCAAAGGATGCACAACAACTCCATTTCGAACATCAGCAATACGTCCCCACCTTCCTAGGCGAGGTTCCTACAGTGAAAGCGTATCAGATCAGATGATGGTATATAGACTATCAACGATGCTTCAGGCGTGAATTCAATGCATCCCTGAGCTAGAGAATATTGGATGAGATATTATATGGCTCCAAGGGCACGTTACAAGATAAGGTACTCAGACCAGTAGCCCAAGTCTGACTCAAAAACATAGTATCTATTTACCCAGACGTGTCATAATATCCAGATACATTTACCCATATATCTAAGAAGCTTGATATCAAACTAAACGTTCTTTTGTCTACAAGGGAGAAAACCCAGTCACTTTCGACCCAGAAAGGGGTCCTATATCTATGCTGGTTTTCTGCAACCCGCTCAAAAATAGGTCTTATCATTTCGACATTCTGCTCCCCATAACCCTAAGAATACTTGTTCTAAATGGACTTTGTGCAAACAAGGGAGAGAATATCTTGTTACCATCATCAAAATCAAATTTCAAGTTTCAGGTAGACACATATCTTTGTTAGCAAACAATTTTGAACTAAGTAATTTATCCCAAATACCAATAGTCCTAAGAAGACAGTGATATCAGTCAAAAAGAATTGGCCAAGCAAAAATTTGTTGAGTGATGTATTGTATCAAGAAGTTGGATCATCAAAACAAACAAATATGGAAGAAATTAAATCTTTTTGATCTGTTCCGCGAAGTTGCAAAAAAAATTGAAACATAAAAAAGGAAAAAGAACCATTCACCTGCCCTACTCCAGCAACCAAAAACCGTCCTGTTTTTGAAAAAATCAAGGAATTTATAAATCCAACCTGCATTAAAACAATGATCATATCAGCATTATATTGTTCTTCAGAAGCAACATCAGTTTACAGGCAGTATACAAATATCCCAGAAATATTGTTTCATTAATTAAGTCCAATGAATTGAGCACGTTAAACCTTTATTCCTATGGGGAGGATATATCATTTTCCAACATCCCAAGATGAAGAGCAGACACTGCATTCTCTTGGGGTTGGAGGGGAGGGGAACTTGCAACGATTAACAGAGTTCATATTTGGTGAACCGCTTAAGAAGTTCATCGTAAGACTTCTAACTGGAAGATTTGATTTGGATTAAAGATGTCGAAGAAATCAACTTGAACATAGATAAAGTAAAACTAACTAGAAAAGGCAATCTATAAACAACATATTGGACAGCTGCTAAAATGAATTAACTTCAAAAAGCTCTATTCGATCTACATATCTAGAGGGAACTTTAGTTTAAACCAGTGCTAATGCCAATGAGTTGAAAATATTAAGGTGTTGAATAATTTATTTAAAACCCTCACCGGTTGTCTGCTTTGCTGATAGAATAAGGTCGGACTGTATTACCAATGGAGATGAAAGTAAGAGACCTTTTTTTTAAATTAAAAAAGTGGTCTCCAAACAAGCTTGTGCCTGCACCTCGACTAATCCAACCAAGACTCATAGAAAGGGATGACTCACTAATGTCGAATCAATATCCCCAGTAAAATGATAATATGCTTCTCTCGCAGGTGTGCAACAGTCACTATCTTGGCCACGGAAACAAATTTGGGAAAGTGGATGTAAAAACGAAAGTTGCATGCTTCTCCTGGTTGGTGGCCAAAGAATCATGATGCTTGACACAAGAAAATTGGCAGAGAAGGGTTTTTCAACTATGTTCTAGATGAATTTTTCTGTCGGAGGAACGCAGAAACAGTTAGCCATTTATTCCTTCATTGTCCAATAACAGATCAACATTGGCATCCCTTTTTTAAAAACCTTGGCAGCTTTTCTTAAATATGGTGGGTCTAAATGGATGTTGACAAGGAATACCAATGAACATTCTTAGATGCTGGGGAAGAAAAGCAATTCAAGGAGGCAGAACAAATGGTGGAATGGAATCCCTGCATGTATATGGTGGATTCAGCGGAAAGAGAGGGATGCAAGGTATTCTGAAGACAGAGTCAATCCCATCCAGAAGATCAAGTTAAATGGCATACATGTTTTTTCTCTTTTGGTATAAAATAGAAAATTGTATGACGCTGAATCTTTGATAGATTTCATTGAGTCCTGACTCCCTGTAAGGATAGAAAACAGACTAACTTTCGCTTTTTGCCTTGTAATACCTGTACAAATCAGCACTTTCTTGGTGCTAATTGAGCAATAGCAATAAGCCTACCTTTTCAAAATTAATCTTGTTAGTTGCACTTTATTGTTTCAGAATAAGTTTTGATGTGATTGGACTGACCAAAGCTAATCTGATAACAGATGAACTGTGGTGGTAGAGATGAACTACGTTGGTAGTGGCGGAATTTTATTTTAGTTGGCACCATAACAAATGATTATGATGGCAAAGTATGTGACCAGGGGTCACGGGTTATTTTGAACTGGGGCAGAAATGCAGGGTAAGGCTGCATATAGCGGGAACTTTAATGCACTCGGGCTTCCCTTGCACTTGCTTGGAAAGGGGAGAAGAAGAATTGAGTCGGAAGCACATTCCAATTACTCATTTCGGCATATGCCTGGAAGGACACCCAGAGATTTGAATAGTATTCTGAACAGTCTAAACTCTTTATATTTTTTCTGCATTTTTATGGCTATCAAAGCCCCGCAGAGTTATCATTTTTCTACTGACACGAAACCATAATGCTGTATGGCTTACATATGTCACTAGACCTGTATAGGGTTGGTTGCCCATCATGCCCCTCTAACACATTACTTTCCGCTTTTGTAATAATTGTAGGTGTTATGTGAGCCACAAAATCCAGTACCACATACGCACAATATCCCCTCCACTCCTGGGTATAATTAAGTCACAGACTCCTCTAGGATCATCATCATCATCATCATACCCAGTATATTCCCACCAGGTGGGGTCTGGGGAGGGTAAAGTGTACGCAGTCCATACCACTACCTCTAGGATCACCAAAATAAATCCAAAGAAGTTCCAAAGAATCAGATGGAGACACATTGATCGATTCCTTACCACTGGGAGCTCAAACAATGGCCGGATGCCTTTTGATTCACTTTCAATTGTCCACAACCGAACGGACCCATTGCCAGCTCCTGATGCTGCAAGATCACTATTTCTGCAAACTGTCAGAGCACTAACCCAAGAGAGTGCTGATGAGGAATGAATCTGAGGATTAAGGGTGCCATTTTCTGCATGATTGAACACGCTTTAGGTTTTCAATTATCTCTTAGTGAAAGAATTCCAATTGAAGCAAAATAACGATATTAAAACATACAACTAAAAGAATCCCATCACGGGAGAGAGATAACAGAAAAATCAAACATTAAAGCTTACCCATGCGGCCATTTGATAGAGCCCCATTATTCTGTTCAATTTCCACTGATTGCAATGAAGCGTGTGCATTTTTTACAATGTGGACAGGCTTCTTCCTCAATACGTTCCAGTGCTCAATACTTCCATCATCAGAACCAGATAAAAACTCATCATTATTGATGAAACAACAGCACTCAAGGGAAGTTGCTGGAGCACGAAATATCAATTGAGATTCCTCTGGAACCTGTCGGCAGAGGCAAAGTGGGAACAAAAATTATCAAGAGTCAGAACTATTTTTGAGAACTTGATGTATAAATAAAAGCAACAAGAAGGAGAGACAAAAGAGGAAGTGTAAAATTACTTCCCATCTGCTATAAGTTCATAATATTTAGTCATCTCCTACTGTGCTTTCTCTTTCACCAGAAAGAAAATGGAAGCCACTTATCATGCTTCAGGGCTTTGAAACTATGACATTAAAGGAGTCACTGCAGCATCTTAAAAATCTCAAGCTGATCCAAAACAGGGTCATAGACACTGCATGACTTGTTATTTCCAGCTTTAAGTTACTCAAGCACAGATCATTTTTTATTTAATATGATTTTTGTGAACAGTTTCGAAATAGTCAAGCTTGGGATTGGGTCCTGACCAACGACTTGGACATAGAAGCTACAACATTCTAATCATTATTCTAGGGGGGGGGGAGATCATGTTTCTTCGCATGCAGAAGTTTATATTACTTTCCACAATAGCCACCACACATTTTGCTATGCATCATGTACATTCTTCCTGTTAAACTGCACCATTTTAGCATCTTCTTGAGATAATTTTCCATATACATGTCCAGAAAAAGGAGGGAAATAAAAAAGGAATAACATAAACCACTTTGAAGACATGGATGCATTAGCGGAGTTTAGCTGAAAAAAGAAGTTAACTTGTTAACAAGGACATTTAAAAATTTGTTCTTATAAATTCAAGAAAGAACCTTGCACATTCTGTGTTACCACAAGTGGAATCTAGTAATAGAACCCTCTTAAGTTAAGTTTCACTTAAGGAACTTCAACAAAATTTGATCTATGATGATCACTCTGGTGAACCATAATACACAAAAAAGAAATTAAGTAATCATGTTTTGAACAGAGATTGCCTTAGACATGGATGCATTAGCGGAGTTTAGCTGAAAAAAGAAGTTAACTTGTTAACAAGGACATTTAAAAATTTGTTCTTATAAATTCAAGAAAGAACCTTGCACATTCTGTGTTACCACAAGTGGAATCTAGTAATAGAACCCTCTTAAGTTAAGTTTCACTTAAGGAACTTCAACAAAATTTGATCTATGATGATCACTCTGGTGAACCATAATACACAAAAAAGAAATTAAGTAATCATGTTTTGAACAGAGATCCCCAAGGCAACTTCATAGTAGCACAGGGGATCTCTCAGAAAGAATAGATCATCAACACTTACAGCAACACCTATAACCTGAACATATAATCTTCTTAAACATTTTCTAGCATCCCATTGAAAAATAAACTAGGGATCGGAGACTACTCCTCAACTGCCTAAAACTCGATTCTACCCCTTCAAAAGCACTACTATTTCTCTCTCTCTCTCTCCAAATGATCCACATCAAAGCCAGAGGAACAACATTCCATGCCCTGCTCTTTCTCCTGCTTCTTCCAACTTTACAGCAAAACAACAGTTCCTTCACAGACCTTGGCATCACCCAAGGTACATCAAACCAACTAAATATATCCACCACAGTCTCGTGGCCACGTTGCCGTGTAGTAAAAGATGATCTACATCTTTGCTTGCCTCCTTGCATAAGTAACACCAGCTGATACAGACAACCTTCCTTTTCCCTAGGTTTCCCGCTGTCAAAATCACCCCTCTGGAAGGCTAATCATGTGAAAAAGCACACCTTCCTTGGCACCTAAGGAATCCAAATCGACTTTACAGAAAAAGCCTCCTACGCCCTCACCAAAAAACTTCTCATAAAAGGGCTTAACAGAAAATACACACTTGTTCCCCAACTTCAATCTCATCGTATCGAGTCTTTCAACTCGCTCAAAATACTGACAGAGTAAAGCTAGCAACCTTTGAAATTCATTCACCTGTCAAACCCTCTTGAATCTCAAATCCCAAAACGTTTCTGCACCTTGTGTCCCCTAATTTGCTGGAGTACCTCCTCCCTTTGACAAGCTACCCTATACATGCTCGGAAACTCATTTAACCCATTTTCAACAACAAATCTCCACAACATATATTTCCCCAAAAATTAACTCTTCCTCCATCCCTTACCCTACCCAGAAAGAAATATTTTCATAAAAATCTACCCATCCCTTCAAGATATTCCTCCACACTCTATAAACTGAACATATAATCTTCTTAAAGATTTTCTAACATCCTATTGAATCTGGGAATAAGCAAGCAAGAATGTTTTGTTCACTAACCTTGCAACCTTAAAATAAAAGAGGATTCACCAACTTAAATTTGACAAAATGCATATCCTTAAAACTAGGGTTAACCCAATTAACGTGCCTTAATGCCTTTTTACATCCTCAAACTCAATAATCAAGAATATATTGTTCTTTTCAAAGGACATGAATCTAATATTACTACTATTCCTTTTTTTAATTGAAGCTATCTAACATCAAAAACCCGGTAATAGTGCTAGAGCAACCTTTAAGGAGTCCTGTTAGGAGTTTTGAAAAACTCTTAGATCCTAAAAAGTTCACAACATAAGTTACTAAGGAAGGACATGCTTGATGACAACTCGGAGTAGATTACGCCTTTCACTAGAAAAATACACCTGTCATGAGAAGGACTTCTTCATCAACAAGGAAGGTGCAGATCTTCACTAAAATTCTTCATAAGAAACAAATTTTTCATTGAATACTTAAGAAACAAGCAGAGTTTCTTTTAACAAACATATACATAACTAGGAAAAAAACCCTTCCCAAAGCAGATGAAAGTCCATCAGTTACCTTCCATAAGTGCATGGTTCGGTCACGTCCAACTGTCAACACCCTCTCTTTCCTCAAAGAATCAACGGTCAGAACTTCACTTTGATGACCAAATAAAGTATTTACATAAGCCCTATCTTCCACATTCCATATCTTGATGGATCGATCAAACGACCCTGAAAACAGTTCACAAGATCCTTGTCTGAATGTCAAACATGAAACAGGTCCCTTATGACCAGGGAATGCCTGTAAAAAGAATCATTTTCAAGTTAGAGTAGAAATGGAGAGTTAAATAAAGAATCAGTGAATTAGCCTCTTTCAGATTTGAGGAGCGCAACTAACTCCAAACAATTGAACTTGCAAGGGAAATGCTAACTAAGTCACTTGAGTGCTATTGCACTTGCAAGGAGAACTCTAACCAACACGAGTTCCAAGCTATCACCTAGCTCTACGGATTTAATTTGAGATATGAGAGAGAGAGTCAGAATCTAAATTTATACATAATAATACCTTAATATGCTGCCGTGTCCGGACGTCCCACAAATGAACGTGACGATCCAAGCCTCCACTTGCCAAATAGCGTCCATCAGAGCTGACAGCCAAAGCTAAAACATGTTTACTATGTTTCGTTGCTCGACCTTGTGGCTCCTTTGCACCATGGGACTTCAAAGCTTCATCAGTAGGCCATGCAAACTTTTCCGTTTTTCCACTGTCCACGTCCCAGCTAACAATAGTACCATCTTTAGAAGATGAAAATCCTTTTAAGTCATCCTCGGATAAAGTCACAGCAGTTACGGACTGTCGATGTTTCACTAAAAGGTGAAATCCCTCAATAGGATTTTGTACCCTGGAGAATGAATAATGGTGCAATTCAATAACCATCTAAACCAATGTCCTTTTCGATTTAACCACTTGCCAAATTTGAATAATATCTCTTATCATGGTTATATTAAAACACAACAGCTTACATAGAAATTATTTGATTCTCTAGATAGGAGATAATGAAATAGCAGCTATCAACTCAAAAGAACCTCCGCTATAGCCTATGTGCAAGCACAACACTTCTAATATTAGGAAAGAAACAAAAATGAATTATTCATCGTGCTTCTACTCAATTTGGTTGACCTCTGAAAATAATCAACCTATTCGATTCATCAGCTCGGTGATGATGGAGTCTAGGTCAGCTGTGCATGCCGCATGGGATTCAAACTTAGGATCTCTAAGGGGCCATTTAGTTTGAATTGTAGGACATACAGTCTCCACATTAAAACTAATATACGTTTATAAATGTTTGGCTGTGATTTAAGGAGATTAATCTTTATCTACAAATCAACTTTAGTAAGAAAAAATTTGTTTTGTTTAAAAAGTAAGCAAGTCTTTTAAATTATACATACTATATTAGTAAATATGTAATATATCAAACTAGACATTCAACAAGACATAATCTTTACTTTATACACGCCCTCCATTACAATCCTAACATTACAATCATCGCATTAGGTATCTCTCTGCATATAATTAGTAACATTCATCCATCTATCCATTCCACAACAGAGTAAATTCAGTTAAACTGGAATAACAATCCATAGTAATCACACACCTGGAAGCAATAGCTCTTCTAACACGACCACTCTCCTCCATCTGCTCTTGCTGCAACATATCCGCCACTCGCGAATCTCTCATTGCTTCCCTCTCCTCTCTATCATATTCATCTCCACTCTCTTTTTCTTCCTCTTTCCTCCTCTCCGACTCCCTCACACTACGCAAAAATGTCTCCGCCACCCTCTTCCTCTTCTCCGCTGCCGTCTCCTCCTCCTCCTCCTCTTCCTCGTCCCTCCCCCTATTCGTACCCCCTCCTCCATCATCGGAACCGTAAATGTCCTCGGAATCATCACTGCTCTCTATATCTTCATCATCTCCAAACCTCTTTCGCCTTTTTAAGTCGTTGTCTTCATGGAAAAATGGGTCATTTTCAACTGAGAATCTCTTCTTACCCTTTTTCTGAGTGTTTTGAGCTGAAGCTTTCTTCTTTTTTAGGTTTTTAGCCTTCATGATTCAAATTGTTGAGCTCAAAGTTGAGAACTTTTTGCAGAAATATATCACAATTTATTGCAAATTTTGGATTGGAAGTGAAATAAAAGCAAGGGCATAGCAATATAGTGACTAGGGTTTTAGGACCAGTGTACAAATGGCAGCACACAGAGTTTAGGGTTTAAGCCTTAAGGGTAATAGAAGAGACAGAAAGAGGGGAGATGTTAGAAACGGGTAAATGGGCCGTGCCGGTTTGGGCCTCCGACTAAGTTCAGAAATGGCCTTAAATTGATTGATATTTTGTCTCCTGTAAAGAGAATCTTACAAAAATAGTTTTTATAAGAGGTGGTCTTGATTTTTTGACCCTGCTTAATAAATTTTGTCTATAAGGTGGACGTTCTAACTTTTTCCATAAGTCAGACATTCATGATATTTCAAGATAATGAAACTGCTTAACTAACCAGAAGTTCTTTCTTATAACCAAAAGTTAAAACTTAGGTATGTTACCCATCAAACATTTGATCACCAAGTTGTGTCTTATGAGAAAAGTTAGAACTTATTAAACGAGGACAAAAATTCAAAGCCAAACACTTTAGGGACAAAGTCAAGACTGGACACTTTGAGGGATACTAGGCATAATTTCCCTGCCCAATTAGCTATGTGTTAAGGGCTGAAGTGCATATACCAAAATTGGATCATCACCACTAAAGTATGTGGTACAATGTACGAGACTGCTTCTCCCTTAATTAAAGATCTCGAATTCGAGCTCTGATTATGAAAAAATCCTCCACCATTATAGGCCTATTCTATTAATCGATCATAGAACAATTCTTTTGCCTCTACAGTGTGGCGCCCGCTATGGGAACTTTGTGGTGCTTTGATATTTTTAATTTTTTTTTTTTAAAAAAAAGAAATTAGGGGAAGGGGAAGTGGGAAGCCAATTGCAATATGGAAAATCGAACCCTTACGAATAAGGTGAGAGTTTAAGTAACCAACCAACTGAGCTGCTAAAATTCTCGTGTGATACTTCAATATTGTTTAGCCAATTGATTTCTCAACATTGAAATAATAAAATGAGTTATCACAATTTTCATCTCCTCAGCATGTTGAAATCGACGCAAAAATTGTGGAAAAACAATTGAAAGACTTCCAAATTCTAGAACGATGATATGGAGAAGCAAAAGTTAGCTCAGGCACAGCAGATGCATAAAATACTCAAATAGTGACCCATGGTTTAGGAACAAATGTTTGACAACTATTTCGACATATGAATTTTAAGTGACAAGATAGTTCGTCAAATTTGCTGCAGTTATACAAACTTGTGTCCAGGTGTATTAACTTCGTATATCCAGCATCAATCAATCAATCATCGCAATATGAGATGTTCATTTATCCAATGGTTTTTGAATGCATATTAAATTTTGACAATCTCACTGGTAATCTATTGAACTCCATCTTACTAGACGACGATCCCCAAACCTCCTACAAAAATAATAAAAAATTAGAGATCTTCATATAATAGCCAAACAAAATTACCATATATTTTTTTTAGCTGGTATACATATATTATACATGATCATGCACATATTATACATGAATTATACATATATTACATATCTTGCGGTTATTTTAATTTAATCAGTTGCGTGGAAGACTATTTAGTTTATTTCTTCAAAAAAGTAAGTTGCTTCTTGGAAATTGCTGTAATAGTGACACTCGCTGCAAATTGCAATACTGTATTTCCACTGTGGCGTTGTAAACCCTTTTGTCGTGAAGAAGGGGGCAACTTCGACTAGTAAAAGAGTTCTAATTAATTAAAATATGGGGAGGTACAACTAAACAATGACAATAATGGAGATTGAACTTAATGATACGCAACCATATTACATAATGATAATGACATTACAGATGACGATTTCCTTAAAAAAGGACAATTCTTATATATGAACAAAGTCTTGTAATAAAGAAGTAACATTGGCATTTACTCAGCAGTTTCTTTTAAAAAATCAAACTTGGTGGTACTTTTGTTCTATATAAGGCGAGTATTTAGTGAACAATCATATAGTACTTCAAGTGAGGAAACTAAGGATGATGATGCAAGATGTTTGGAATCAGTTTGGTCCAGCCATTGCAACAATCATGTTTGCCTGGACCATGTACCAGAACTATTTCCCTCACGAACTTCGTGGTCATATTCAGAGGTATACTGATAAACTCGTGAGCTATTTCTATCCTTATGTACATATTATATTTCATGAATATGAAACTGATGGCTGGTTCAAGCGTAGTAAAGCTTATGTAGCCATCGAAAGGTACCTAAGTGAGAACTCCTCTACAAAAGCTAAGCGTCTAAAAGCCAACGTAGTCAACGATGGCCAAAAAATTGTCCTAACGATGGATGATCACGAGGAGGTAGCTGATGATTATGAAGGGGAGAAGGTTTGGTGGATGTCTAGCGAAAAAGTAGCCATCAGACCGACAATTAATTTTTACCCGAGGGAGGATGAGAAGAGGTATTTCAAGCTCAAGTTTCACAGAAAGAACCGTAAACTTATCACCGGTTTATACTTGAATCATGTGTTAGAGAAAGGGAAGGAGATTTCTGTAGAACAAAGGCAGAGAAAATTGTACACAAACAATAAGGGAGATGGTGGGCATGATGGTTCTACGAGGAGAATGTGGAGCCAAGTAGCATTTGAACATCCATCAACATTTAAGACTTTAGCCATGGAGCCAAACAAGAAACAAGAGATTATGGATGATCTCGAAACATTTTCTACATCAAAAGAATACTATGCCAAGATTGGCAGAGCATGGAAGCGCGGTTATCTTCTTTACGGCCCTCCAGGAACCGGTAAGTCTAGCATGATTGCTGCTATGGCTAACTTTTTGAAATATGATGTCTATGATCTTGAATTGACAGCTGTTAAGGACAACACGGAGCTAAGAAAGTTATTGATAGAAACTACTGGTAAGTCCATCATTGTGATTGAAGACATCGACTGCTCCCTCGATCTTACAGGCCAAAGGAAGGGTGAGGAGAAGAAAGAGAAGGAAGAAGAAGTCGAGAAAGATGTCATCAAGGAAGAGTTGAAAAAGAGAGAGGAGAAAAAGCCAAGTGAGGTAACTTTGTCTGGACTTTTGAACTTCATTGATGGGTTATGGTCAGCTATTGGTGGCGAAAGGCTTATTGTTTTCACAACCAACTTTGTGGAAAAACTTGATCCTGCTTTAATTCGAAGGGGGAGGATGGACAAACACATTGAACTATCATACTGTTGCTTTGAATCGTTCAAAGTGCTTGCAAATAATTATCTAGACGTTGTGTCTCATGATCACTTTCCTGAGATTCAACGTTTATTGGGGGAAACTAATATAACTCCTGCTGATGTTGCTGAGAATTTGATGCCCAAGTCTTCTAAGGAGAATGCAGCTACTTGCTTGGAGAGGTTAGTTAAAGCTATTATTGAAACTGCAAAAGTGGAAGCAAAACCGAAGGACGAGGAAGAAAAGGCTGAGAAGGAGAAGGAAGCGAAAAAGAAAGAAGCAGCAGCTGCTGAAGAAGCTAAGAGGCCTGATGATGTGAACGAAAATGGGAATCGACCGGAGACTAATAGTGTCAAGGAAAAGCCAGAGGGTAATGGTGTCAAGGAAAATGCTGATGTTAGTAAAGGATGAGTAAAGATTGATCATGGAAATATTTGATAATTAGGAGTTGCACATAAAATTAGGATTCAGTTATTTTGAATTTTTTGTTGTTGAACATTGTTGACTTTGTTATGCAGGAGATATAATGATGTAAGAAGTGGTTGTTGCAAAATACATGTATTGTAGTACATTTGTGTAACAAAAATTTTACTAAATGAGTGCATATCTCCCTAGATTTTAGCTATAACAATGTTTGCATGTATGTTGATTACATCTGAATCTAATTTGGGCTTCCATGATCAATAACTAGGCAATGCTTGTATCCTGACATGCTGCTCCAGGATGTAGGTGGGTCCTGGTTCAAAATCTTCTTCAAGACCTATTTAGGAGCTGCACTTTTGTTTCTTGTCTTTGTATTTTGTTTCAGTTACTGATCATCCACTTGGTAAGGAGCAAAAGGATACGATAAATATTTGAAAAATCTACACATTTCAAAAAAAAAATTGTGAAATTCTTTCATGCTGAAGCGTCTATGCTTGCTCAGTATTAATGGTTCTTTCAGAAATAATTTATTCAGCTGGGGGTGAAACTGCTTCGGTAAAGCTTCTTTGTGGGTTACTGAAGCATAGAAAGAAACTGATACCTATGTTTTGGTAAAGCTTCTTTGTGGGTTCTGACTTGTATAGGACCTTCTCCTCCGTCTTCTACATTTTTCCATTTAGTTTACTCCCATTGTCGCCTATTATTAGTCTTCCTCTCAATCCGATATTTGTTGCTTTATACCTGCTATATCCTTGCAGACCCAGGAAAATCTAAGTTAAGTGTAGAGAAGAAATATAGAGTACTATTAAAGAGTAAAAAGATTGCTTGACTTGGTCAAAAAGAAAAATTAGAATTTATTTCAAATTTCTCAGGAGGTCATGTTTATAAGAAAATGTGTGGGATTCAATTATTCAAAAAGAAATAATCAAAATTTCCACGTCAGTGTTCCATTTAATATCCAACCAGCCCACTTAACCATATTCCAACTTAACAGTCATTTAACATCCTTACCCGACCCATCTTAAAAAAAAACCCGACCCGTCCTCATAAGTAAATGGTAAAGATAGATTCACCCTTCATTTCACTTGAACTCTCCAAAAAAAAATCAAAAAAATCGATGCAGACTAGGGATTCTGAGGTTAAAGAAAGCCCTTAGGGAAAAAATCAACCCGTGTACTAAGAGCTTTCTTTTCCCTCAGAATCCCTAGTCTGCGTCGATTTTTTTTTTTTTTGGAGAGTTCAAGTGAAATGAATGATAGATCTATCTTTACCATTTACTTATGAAGACGGGTCGGTTTTTTTTTAAGATGGGTTGGGTACGGATATTAAATGACTGTTAAGTTGGAATATGGTTAAGTGGGATGGTTGGTTATTAAATGGGACACTGACGTGGACTAACCATATGCCAATTTTTTTTCACGTGGTGTGCTTGGCGGCACTCCATTAATGTGAGGGGTATTTTTGAGCCAAAAAACAAATGGAAGGGTATTTTTGCTCCATTTCGGATAGTTCAGGGGTAATTTTGGCCCTTTTTGGCACTCAGTTAAAATGAGGGGCATTTTTGAGCCAAAAAATAAACGGAGGGGTATTTTTGAGCCAAAAAACAAACGGAGGGTATTTTGCTCTATTTCGAATAGTTTAGGGGTAGTTTTGGCCCTTTTCCGAAAAATAAATCAAGGTTCTTCTAGTTCTTCTCACTTGCCTGAAGTTAGATTTAATACGGATGATTTTACGCATGTTAATGAAACTGATTTTGCTCATCCCTCTATCATAGAGATTAATAGCAATACCCCTATTCCCCATGAAACTCTCGAAAGATTTTATAATGATTTTGAAGATGAATTAGATGAAGAAGTAGAATTACATGTGGATGATGGTTTAGATGATACACCAACGAGTCCCACTCCCGCCGCCGCTAGTGTCGAAGCTCCAACTCAGGATAATCCTCAGGCTGGAGCTAGTCGTCCCCCTATTTGTCCGGTTAGGGGTAAGACCAAAACACAACGTGCTTTAAAATCAGTTTTGTGGAAATTTTGTTATTTGAATGATGAAAAAACTGTTACTACGTGTGGTATTTGTAAACAACAGTGGAAATATGTATCTGGCGGGTCTGGAGGTTCTACTGGGGGGTTAAAAACCCATTTGATTAAGAAACATCCGAGAGAATGGAATGCATTTATGGCTTTTCGTCAAACTGCCGATTCTGACACTAGACCCTCTGTTGCCGGGTTAAACATGTTTCAAACTGAACAAAACCCTTCAAACTCGACTGGTCCTGTTACACAATGACCCTATAATAGGGATCGTGATCGTGAAAATTTTGTAAAAATGATTGCTGTCTGTGGTTTGCCTTTTAATTTTGGAGAAAATGAGGGTTTTATAACATATATTCGGGATACATATAATCCCAGTTTTGAAGATTTTTCAAGAAGTATGGTAAAAAGAGATATTTTTGAATTTCAAGAAAAACATATGCAATTTCTTCGTAGCTATTTTTACATGATGGATTGTAGGGCTACTATTACCACTGATATGAGTCGTAGTCCTAATGGTAACGATTATTTAACTGTTACTGCACATTGGGTTGATTATAATTGGAATTTGCAAAAAAGAATTATTGCTTATAAAATTTGTGAACATAAAAAGACCGGTGTTTATATTGCTTCTACTGTAGGTCAAATTTTAGAATTTTATTGTCTTTCTGATAAAGTGATTAGCATTACTTTAGATAATGCTTCTGCTAATTTAAATGTTATTTCTCATCTACAAACTAGAATTTGTCCAATTAGTGAATATGCTTTTCATGTTAAATGTGCTGCACATATATTAAATTTAGTTGTGAAGGATGATATTCAATTATTTGATAATACTTGTGATAAAGTTGAAAATGCTTTGTTTTGGATTTTTCATATGCATAATAGTAGTAGAATTAGACATTATAAAGAATTTTGTCGATCGTGTCAACTTCCGTATAAAAAATTTCCAAAACAAGTTAAAACTAGATGGAATTCTTTTTATGAAATGATTGAAGATGCTTATAAATATAGACAACCTATTGCTATGATGTTTAATTCTCATAACGCTTATCCTAGTCATCAACTCAATGAAAATGATTGGGATCAAATAGAAGCACTTAAAGGTTTTTTGAAATCATTTTTTGATGCTACAAAAGTTTTTTCTGGATCGTATTATCCCACTATTTCTGAAATTTTAATACATATATGGTTTATTTCATCCCTTTATGCAGAGTATAAACATAATGAATTTTTTAAGAATGTTATTGTAGCTATGGTTGAAAAATTTTAAAAATATTTTTTTTCTATCCCTCAAATTTATTTAATTGCAATTCTTTTTAACCCGGAATATAAAAAACATGGTGCAAAAGCTTTGGTTAGAGGAATTTATCATAATTTAAATATTCAACCGCATGAAAGTCCCGATTTGATAACTTGTCAAAACAGCATTCACACTTGTGCTAAGGAATTGTATGACAAATATTGCACATTCGATAATGTTGAAGTTCCTCAAACTTCTATGTCTCGACTAGATGCCCATGGTAGAGCACAATCATCACTTGATCTTCATTCTTCTCATAAATGTGAATTTGTTAAATATCCTGACCAGGGTTATGATACTATTACAAATCAAGAAGGCGTACCACAACTATTGAATTGGTGGAGGGCTCGTGATCATCAATATCCAAAACTTAGCAAGATGGTGAAGGACGTGCTAGCTATTCAAGGATCATTCGTAGCTTCGGAGCAAGCTTTCAGTGCGGCAAGATTTCAAATCGGCGATCGTAGATATTCATTAGCAGAAGACAGTTTGGAGGTATCAGTGACTTTTAGAGATTGGATCAACGCCGAACGAAGAAATAAAGGAGTTCCAAAGTTAACTAAATTACAAGAAGATTACTTAGATGCAGTCATTGAATGTAATAGTGATGATGACATTGAAATTGAAGATCGTCAACAAGTTTTACCAAAACCGGAGGTTATTGCTCAAAATTTACAAGAGTTAGAACAAAACTTTATAGGATTATACAACTATTAGCTTACATTCGAGGCTTAGTTGAAACAGAACCCTTCCTAGAAGGTGACTGCGTAAATTAGACGCTCTCTACTAATAGTTGTAAATTGTAATACAAATTTGAAATTTTGAATAAATTGTATTGATTTTTAATTTTATCATACTTTTACTTAATGCATTTCCTTTTTGTTTAGTTTGCGTGTTTAAATTAGCAACTTATAAACTTAAAAACTTATATAACTCATAAATTGAAAAACTTAGAAAAAAAAACTTTAACAAAGTTATATGCTTTTATATAAACTTTAAAATTCAAATATATAAACTTCAAAATTCAAATATATAAACTTCAAAAAATATAAACTTAAAAACTTATAAATTGAAAAACTTAGAAAAAAAACATATTTAAACTTAATTCAAAATATTTAAAAACTAAATTTAAACTTAAAATACATAATTCAAAATATAACTTTTATTCTTTAACTAAAATGTAAAAAATAATTTATTTATTCAAAATATAAAAAATTATTTTTTAAAAAAATTAATATTAAAATCGCCCGTACCGGTTATCCCATTCCGGTCCATTCCGGTAGTATACCGGTTACTAACGGAACGGAATGGAACCGTGGGTTCATACCGGTTATTCCGAACCGGTACAACCCGGTACCGGTTCATACCGGTACCGGTCCATTCCGGTCCGGCCATTCCATTCCGGCAGAATGCCCAGTCTTATGTGGGACCATTCAAATTTTTTGATGCAGCACTTAGGCTCATATCTGTATAACAAGAGTTATAACAACTATATATATTTAGTTAATCACAAGATCTCGATCATTATTTATCTTTTACTCATTACGAATCTCAGATGTATTAGTTTGATAAACAGGTAGCTCCCCCAGTGAACGGGAACTGGAGAAATTAGCTCAAGAAGTGGAGAAGTATACTCTTGCCAGCCATCTTTTTTGGGGTCTATGGGGAATAATATCGGTACTTCTCCTGACCTTATCTGTTCTGTCATGATAAGAGTAGTTATGAGCGGTGTACAGAAAAGAACGGCCAATACCAAGTCTGACTGTAGAAAATTTAATATTAGATGTCTGTCAACAATTAAGAGATAATTGAACCTATCAGATTAATAGATTACATGGTTTGCCGCAGTTTGTGCCCAAGCTGTGACAGATTTGGCTCTTTTCTACCTTTTTGACTTAGACAACAATGTTGATATTGAACTGCATAGTTTTTTCTTAACATCCAATTCTAAAGTTCATTTCCTCCTCTTTTTCAGCATCATGTCAATAAGATAGACTTTGATTACTTGGGGTATGCTAGGCAGAGGTTCCAGCCATATTGGTCAAAGAAATCTGAGCTATTGGGATCATCAGGTTCCAAGTGAGGTATCTTCAATTATTTTGTACAATTTCTTTTCTTTAAATAAGTCTTTATTTAAGGTTTTGAATTTGGGGTTTCTTAAACTGAGCACTTTGGTCTTGCAGGTTAACATGAAACCAAGGACTTCTTTGATCCATTTGTTGATTTAGAGAGAGTAGTAGTTGTTATCCCTTGGAGTTTTGCTTGAAGAAAGACTTTTAATCCTTCGAAAATCTTGAGCGTTGATAGAATTTTTCTGGTGATGAAGTTTATCAGCGTGTATTAGCATTTCTGTCAAATTTTGCTTGGATTTCTTGTGTGAATCTTTACAGGGGTGCTGATTTTTTGGTTTTTTTTTTATTAATTTTATTTTTCTGAAATAATGCATATGCAAGTCTATTAGTTTATTTGCAAGATTATATAGTAAGATAAATAAAGATCTAATGGTTATTTCTTGGATGAAATTAGTTACAGAGAGTAACTGACATTGTGCCCCCTTCTTAACAAAGTAGCTCGATAAATACCCCCCCTCCCCTCCCCCCTCCCCAACCACACACACACACAAAAAAAATCCTCCTCCGTGCCATCATCGAACGTCCTATAACCAAGTCAATTCACGAGGTTTTTAAAATCCATCTTTAGAAGATGAAAATCCTTTTAAGTCATCCTCGGATAAGGTCACAGCAGTTACGGACTGTCGATTTTTCACTAAAAGGTGAAATTCCTCAATAGGCTTTTGTACCCTGGAGAATGAATAATGGTGCAATTCAATAACCATCTAAACCAATGTCCTTTTCAATTTAACCACTAGCAAAACTTGAATAATATCTCTTATCATGGTTATACTGGAACACACCAGCTTACATAGAAATTATTTGATTCTCTAGGTAGGAGATAATGAAGTAGCAGCTATCAACTCAAAAGAACCTCAGCGATAGCCCATGTGCAAGCACAACACTTCTAATATTAGGACAGAAACAAAAAAAAAATTACTCATGGTGCTTCTACTCGATTTGGTTGACCTCTGAAAATAATCAACCTATTCGATTCATTAGCTCGGTGATGATGGAGTCTAGGTCACCTGTGCATGGGATTCGAATTTAGGATCTCTAAGGGGCCATTTAGTTTGAATTGTAGGACATACAGTCTCCACATTAAAATTAGTACAAGTTTATAAATGTTTGGTTGTGATTTAAGGAGATTATCTTTATCTACAAATCAACGTTAGTAAGAAAAAAATTATTTTGTTTAAAAAGTAAACAAATCTTTTAAATTATACATACTATACTAGTAATATGTAATATATCAAACTAGACATTCAACAAGACATAATCTTTACTTTATACACGCCCTGCATTACAATCCTAGCATTACAATCATCGCATTACGTATCTCTCTGCATATAATTAGTAAAATTCATCCATCTATCCATTCCACAACATAGTAAATTTAGTTAAACTGGAATAACAATCCATAGTAATCACACACCTGGTAGCAATAGCTCTTCTAACACGACCACTCTCCTCCATCTGCTCTTGCTGCAACATATCCGCCACTCGCGAATCTCTCATTGCTTCCCTCTCCTCTCTATCATATTCATCTCCACTCTCTTTTTCTTCCTCTTTCCTCCTCTCCGACTCCCTCACACTACGCAAAAATTTCTCCGCCACCCTCTTCCTCTTCTCCGCTGCCGTCTCCTCTTCCTCTTCTTCCTCCTCTCTCCCCCTATTCCTATCCACTCCTTCTTCATCGGAACCGTAAATGTCCTCCGAATCATCACCTGCTCTCTATATCTTCATCGTCTCCAAACCTCTTTCGCCTTTTCAAGTCATTGTCTTCATGGAAAAATGGGTCATTTTAGCCTTCATGACTCAATTGTTGAGCTCAAAGTTGACAACTTTTTGCAGGAATATATCACAATTTGTTGCAAATTTTGGATTGGAAGTGAAATAAAAGCAAGGGGATAGCAATATAGTGACTAGGGTTTTAGGACCAGTGTACAAATGGCAGCACACAGAGTTTAGGGTTTAAGCCTCAAGGGTAATAGAAGAGACAGAAAGAGGGGAGATGTTAGAAACGGGTAAATGGGCCGTGCCGGTTTGGGCCTCCCGCTGAGGTAAAATGGGCGCTCACTAATATCCAATTAGCAGCGTATATCTTTACATAGCCCGTTGAATTTATTGTTTATTACTTCTGGCCAATAAATATAGATTACACACCGGGTATGTTGTTCTATATTTTAGTTAGATCGTGATATCAAAAAGTGCACTAACATTTTATTTTTCTTTTCTTTTATTTTCACACACGTATAACAATGAAGATGAAAATTTATTCAAGACTCAAGAGTAAAGTTACAAGATGAATATATGAGGAATCAACACACTTTTGTCTTTTTTAATTTATTAAATTAATATTTATGTATTGTAATTACACTTTCATGTTGAAAATATTTTTTTTCCATGGAAAACATTTCCTCCCTAAGCTGCTTCTAGGAAATTGCTGTAATAGCTGCAGTACTGGATTTTGACTCTGGCGTTGTAGGCCCTTGTCATGAAGAAGGGCCAATAATAGTAAAATAGTTTTAAATTAAAATATGGGAAGGGGGCGGCCCGTGTATATATTAAAAAAATATCTAAACAATGTGATAGTCCCTTATATAAGTACTTAAACAATGGCAATAATGGAGATTGAACTTTATGGTACCAACCATATTACGTAATGATAATGACATACAGATGACGACTTCCTCTGAAAAAAAAAAAAAGGAAGACAATATTGATATGCATTCTTATATAACTGTGCATCGAACAAGTATTCTAATGAAGAAGTAACGTTGGCATCTACTCAGCAATTTCTTTGAAAAAAATAAACTTAGTGACCAAGGTTTTTGGTCTATATAAGGTGATTATTTAGTGAACAATCACATATAGTTCTAATTTATATCCCAAGTACGTGAAGGAAGAATGATGATGCAAGATGTTTGGAATCAGTTAGGTCCAGCCATTGCAACAATCATGTTTGCCTGGACTATGTACCAGAACTACTTCCCTCATGAACTTCGTGGTCATATTCAGAGGTACACCGATAAACTTGTGAGCTATTTTTACCCTTATGTGCATATTATATTTCATGAATATGAAACTGATGGCTGGTTCGAGCGTAGTAAAGCTTATATAGCCATCGAAAGGTATCTAAGCAAGAACTCCTCCACACAAGCTAAGCGTCTAAAAGCCAACGTAGTCAAAGATGGCCAATCTCTCGTCCTAACGATGGATGATCATGAGGAGGTAACCGATGATTATAAAGGGGAGAAGGTTTGGTGGATGTCTAGCGAAAAAGTAGCCAACAGACCGACAATTAGTTGGTACCCGCGGGAGGACGAGAAGAGGTATTTCAAGCTCAAGTTTCACAGAAAGAACCGCGAACTTATCACCGATTTCTGTAAGAGAAAGGCAGAGAAAATTGTACACGAACAATAAGGGAGACGGTGGGTATGATGGTTACGGGAGGAGAATGTGGAGTCAAGTAGTGTTTGAACATCCATCAACATTTAAGACTTTAGCCATGGAGCCAAACAAGAAACAAGAGATTATGGATGATCTCGAAACATTTTCTAAGTCAAAAGAATACTATGCCAAGATTGGCAAGGCGTGGAAGCGCGGTTATCTTCTTTATGGTCCTCCAGGAACCGGTAAGTCTAGCATGATTGCTGCTATGGCTAACTTTTTGAAATATGATATCTATGATCTTGAATTGACAGCCGTTAAGGACAACACGGAGCTAAGAAAGTTATTGATAGACACTACTAGTAAGGCTATCATTGTGATTGAAGACATCGACTGCTCCCTAGATCTTACAGGCCAAAGGAAGAAGGAGGAGAAGAAAGAGAAGGAAGAAAAAGTCGAGAAAGATGTCATCAAGGAGGAGTTGAAAAAAAGGGAGGAGAAAAAGCAAAGTGAGGTAACTTTATCTGGGCTTTTGAACTTCATTGATGGGTTGTGGTCCGCTATTGGTGGCGAAAGGCTTATTGTTTTCACTACCAACTTTGTGGAAAAGCTTGATCCTGCTTTAATTCGAAGGGGAAGGATGGACAAACACATTGAGCTATCATACTGTTGCTTTGAGTCATTCAAAGTGCTTGCAAATAATTATCTAGACATTGTGTCTCATGATCACTTTCCTGAGATTCGATGTTTATTAGGGGAAACTAATATAACTCCTGCTGATGTTGCTGAGAATTTGATGCCCAAGTCTTCTAAGGAAAATGCAGATACTTGCTTGGAGAGGTTAATTAAAGCTATTGAAACTGCAAAGGTGGAAGCAAAACTGAAGGCCGAGGAAGAAAAGGCTGAGAAGGAGAAACAAGAGAAAGAGAAAGAAGAGAAAGAGAAAGAAGCAGCAGCTCCTGACGAAGCTAAGAGGCCTGATGATGTGAACGAAAATGGGAATCGATCGGAGACTAATGGTGTCAAGTTAAGGCCAGAGAGTAATGGTGTCAAGGAAAATGCTGATGTTAGTAAAGGATGAGTAAAGGTTGATCTGGGAATATTTGATACTTAGGAGTTGCGTATAATTGTTTTTGTTACTAGTTTTACTTTCATTACGTCCTTTTCTAGATTGTTTTTTCTTTAGCCGGGTAGGAAACAACCTCTTTACCTCACCTCTGAGGTAGTGGTATGGTTTGCGTACACTCTACCCTCCCCAAACTCCACTACGTGGGACTACACTGGGTATGTTGTTGTTGTTGTTGTAGGAGTTGCGTATAAAACTAGGATTCAGTTATTTTCAATAATTTTGTTGTTGAACATTGTTGACTTTGTAATGCATGAAATATAATGATGTAAGAAGTGGTTGTTGCAAAATACATACAGTTGTAGTACTTTTTTTTTTTTTTGATAAACATAGTGTCCGGGCCAGCTTGCGTGCACCTCGACTAATTCCACGGGATACCTGCCACCTCCCACCAGCAACAGATACCAGGTAACTCTATTGACCAAGGCTAAAACAGATGGAAGAAATCACCTAGTGTTTGTCTCTATTGAGAATTGAACCTGAGACTTCATGGTGGTCAACCCAAGTGCTAGTTGTAGTACATTTGTGTAACAAAAATTTTACATAAGAGCAGATCTTTGTTTAAATTCTTCATAAGAAACAAATTTTTCATTGAATACTTGAGCAACAACCAGAATTTCTTTGACTAAACAAATACATAGCTAGAAAAAAAATAAACTTGCTGAAAAGCAGATGAAAGGCCATGAATTACCTTCCATAAGTGCATGGTTCGGTCCCATCCAACTGTCAACACCCTTTCTTTCCTCAAAGAATCAAGTCAGAACTTCACTTTGATGACCAAATAAGTATTTACATAAGCTCTATCTTCCACATTCAATATATTGATGGATCGATCAAACGACCCTGAAAACAATTCAGAAGATCCTTGTCTGATGAAACAGGTCCCTTATGACATGGGAATATAATGCCGGTAAAAAGAATCATTTTCAAGCTAGAGCAGCAATGAACAATCAAAGAAATAATCAGTGAATTAGCCTCTTTCAGATTGGGAGAGCAACTAGCTCCAAACAATTGAACTTGCGAGGGAAATGCTAACTCAGTCACTTGAGTTGCTATTGCACTTGCAAGGAGAACTCTGATCAACACGAGTTCCAAGCTATCACCTAGCTCCACGGATTTACTTTGCGATATGAGAGAGAGAGAGAGTCAGAATATAAAGTTGGTCATAATACCTTAATATGCTGCTGTGTTCGGACGTCCCACAAATGAACGTGAAGAGCAAGCCTCCACTTGCCAAATAGTGTCCATCAGAGCTGACCGTCTGCTAAAACATGCTTAGTATTTTTTCGTTGCTCAACCTTATGGCTCCTTTGCACCATGTGGCTTCAAAGCTTCATCAGTAGGCTATGCATACTTTTCTGTCTTTCCACTGTCCACGTCCCAGCTAACAATAGTACCATCTTTAGAAGATGAAAAATCCTTTTTAAGTCATTCTCAGATAAAAGTCACAGCAATTGGGGACTATGTCGATGTTTCACTAAAAGTTGAAATCCCTTGGTAAGTTGGTAGGGCCATCCAGGAGAATGAATAATGGCACGACTCAATAACCATCTAAACCAATGTCCTTTTCGATTTAACCACTTGCCAAATTTGAATAACGCCTCTTATCATGGTTATACTAGAACACAACAGCTTGCATAACAATTAATTTGATTCACTAGATAGGAGATAATGAAGTAGCAGCTATCAACTCAAAAGAACCTCAGCTATAGCCTATGTGCAAGCACAACACTTGTAATATTAGGACCCGATCCAGCAATTATATGAATTAGTAAAATTCATCCAGCTATATATGCCACAACAGAGTAAATTCAGGTAAAATTATCTAAAAATCTCTCAGTCCTCATTCTAAGACAACAATCGGACAAATAGAAGACCAATCCATAATAATCATACACCTGGGAGCAATAGCTTTTCAAGTCTCTTCTTACCCCTGTGAGTGTTTTGAGCTGAAGCTTTCTTCTTTTTCAGGTTCTTGGCCTTCATCATTCAATTGTAAGCTCAAAGTTGACAACTTTATGCAGAGATATATCACAATCAGTTGCACAATAAAACCAAGGGACAACAATATGTTGCTAGAAAAAACGGGTAAATGGGCCGTGCCGGTTTGAGCCTCCCACTGAGATATTTGCTGAGAGTGTTGAAATTTTATCCTTGCTTAATACAGTATTCTTTTCCAAAATAACCTTGACTTGAAAAAATCTGGTGGAAAGAGTTTACGCTGTCAATCAGGTATCAATTCATTCGGTTCATTATTTTAAAATATCTTAAACGTGCTTACGGACAAAAGTTAAAATTTATGCTTGTTGGCAACGTATCTAATTTTAACTTTTAGTCAATGAACTGGTTTAATATCTTAAAATATTCTGAATGTGTTTTTTTATATTAGAATTACTCAAGTGAAAATTATTTGTAAAAAACTTATTAAAGTGGGGTAAAAAAATCAAAATAATTTTATACAAGTAATTTTCATAAGACTTTTTTCAAGAGGACAAAATATTAACAACCACCCATCTTAACCAAATTGACATACATTAACCATATTTTAAGAAGTTAGCACAAAATAGTCATCTCACCCATTTTAGGATAGCACCAACTTGACAAATGTCAAAAAGTTTATTTAGGCTAGCAGTTTCAAAATAACTACTCCCACAATTTAATTTTACTCGTCACAAATTGTGATAAAATACTTATTAAAAATAATAATTAATAATATGATTATTTTATTATGATATTTCTATTAAATAATATTTATATTGTATTTTGAAATTAATTTGAAGAAAAAATAATTAATATTAAGGATAAAATAGGAAAAAAAGATTATTTTCTCTTGATATGCCAAAAATAACAAGTAAAAGTAGAAATATAATTAGAAAATTGATGACAAATAAAAGCGAACGAAGGGAGTATAAACAAAAAAACAGATTGAAAATGTGAAAAGATGCCACGTGAGGCAATCAATAAGATCCAGCACACGAGCACATTCCCCATCACCTCTCTTCAACATAACTTGGAACAATTGACAGGCATTCCATTCAACAGAAAGCTCATCATCAATGAATAAGGAGGAGGACGTAATTCCGGAAGAAGCGAAGGTGAAATTAAAGAAATTGGCATCAGAATGGGACGACATAGTGGATCCGAATGCCTTGAACGTGTTCAGATTAAAGGGAGCGATGACGAACGAGGTGTATCAAATCAAATGGCCCAGTAGGAACCCGGAACAACAACGATCTAGGAAGGTGTTGGTGAGGATCTATGGGAAAGGTGTGGATGTGTTCTTTGATCGGCAGAATGAAATTAGGATTTTTGAGTTCATGTCTAAGCAAGGTCAAGGTCCTCGCTTGCTTGGTCGATTTCAGAATGGGCGTATTGAGGAATTCATTCGTGCTCGGGTCTGTATTACATTTTTTTGGAACTGAAGTTTGGATTTTTACTATTTTCGTTATCTGCATGGATATGTATAAATGTATTTTAGTTGAAGGTCTGGTTAGATTTTCGATACTTTAACATGGATTATTTTAGGACAGATAAGAATTTCGAAACAGATGAACAATCTTTTTTTTTTTTTTTGATAACCCTGGTGTCCGGCCGGCTTATGTGCACCTCGACTAATTCCACCGAATACATTGACAAAAGCATCTGGCCTCCTTTTGTCGAAACCTAATTATTATAAAGCCAAGCAGATTTAGGTTCTTCAGGGCTCATGATTGTCATATTGCAGTTTCTTTGTAAGTGCTCTTGGGATCTTCAAAGTTTGCCTGATTCCTCTAGGATGTGTAATTCACCTAGGATTATCTCGTGCTTCATTTATACTATTCTAGACCTACCTGTGATCTAATTTATTATCTGTGATGCACTTGTATTTACTGGTACATTCATTAAATGTAATACAATCTCCATGATTGGTATTTCAGACGTTATCAGCTCCTGATCTGCGTGATCCAGAGATATCTTCCTTGATAGCTGCCAAAATGAGAGAATTTCATCAGCTTGATATGCCTGGTCCTAGGACTGTCATCCTCTGGGATAGACTGCAGTATGGTCTTATTCTTACTGCATATATGATGAATAAAACCTGCTAAATTATGTTTATCTTATACTAAAATGTGTAAACAACCTTTTGTTCTCGTAATGCTCTAGAAATTGGCTTAATGTGGCCAAAGGTCTGGCTTCTGCTGAAGAAGCTAAGGACTTTCAGTTAGACCTTCTACGAGACGAGATTCTATTGTTGGAAAAGAATCTTGCTGGCAATAATCTAAGCACAGGATGCTGCCACAATGACTTGCAGTATGGGAACATAATGATGGATGAAGAGACAAGATCAATAACCTTTATTGTAAGTTCTAAGTTTCTAATTCATAGATCTGTTCAGATGAAAAGATAGAGGACGAATACAATTTACTAAATGAGTGCATATCTCCCTAGATTTTAGCTATAACAATGTTTGCATGTATGTTGATTACATCTGAATCTAATTTGGGCTTCCATGATCAATAACTAGGCAATGCTTGTATCCTGACATGTTGCTGCAGGATGTAGGTGGGTCCTGGTTCAAAATCTTCTTCAAGCTCTTACCTATTTAGGAGCTGCACTTTTGTTTCTTGTCTTTGTATTTTGTTTCAGTTATTGATCATCCACTTGGTAAGGAGCAAAAGGATACGATAAATATTTGAAAAATCTACACATTTCAAAAAAAAAATTGTGAAATTCTTTCATGCTGAAGCTTCTATGCTTGCTCGGTATTAATGGTTCTTTCAGAAATAATTTATTCAGCTGGGGGTGAAACTGCTTCGGTAAAGCTTCTTTGTGGGTTACTGAAGCATAGAAAGAAACTAATACCTATGTTTTGGTAAAGCTTCTTTGTGGGTTCTGACTTGTATAGGACCTTCTCCTCCGTCTTCTACATTTTTCCATTTAGTTTACTCCCATTGTCGCCTATTATTAGTCTTCCTCTCAGTCCGATATTTGTTGCTTTATACCTGCTATATCCTTGCAGACCCAGGAAAATCTAATTTAAGTGTAGAGAAGAAATAGAGTACTATTAAAGAGTAAAAAGATTGCTTGACTTGGTCAAAAAGAAAAATTAGAATTTATTTCAAATTTCTCAGGAGGTCATGTTTATAAGAAAATGTGTGGGATTCAATTATTCAGAAAGAATTAATCAAAATTTCCTTTTTATTTCACTTCAGATATTTCCTAAATATGGAAGGCCTTGTTTTTAACAACTTACGTATTATTAGTTTAAAAAAGAATAGAAGGCTTGTCTTTTCAATGATAAAGTTCTGTTTCCTGCCTGGTTGGCCATTGTCTAATTTCTGCAAATAATTTTTGCTGTTCACACAGTGTTATTATTTGGACTTAATTTCTGATATTTTCTTAAATCTTTTCCTATTAACAGGACTATGAATATGCTGGTTACAACCATGTTGCATTTGATATTGCAAATCATTTTTGTGAAATGGTTGCTGACTACCATACAGAAACACCTCATATTATGGACTTCAGAAAGTATCCCGGTAAGTCACTAGTAAATCATCTTAAGCAAATCCGTTATGTTGATCTGGTTCCCTGAAATGCCACGAGCAAGTACTTTCTGGATATTTACTTTAAATCTAATTAAACCCCTTACAATATGTGGCAGGACTGGAGGAGCGCAAAAGATTTTTGTCTGCATATCTGTATAGTTCAGGTGATGAAAACTTGTATGTTCTATCATTTATCATATGTGGGACCATTCAAATTTTTTGATGCAGCACTTAGTCTCATATCTGTGTACCAAGAGTTGTAACAACTATATATATTTAGTTAATCACAAGATCTCGATCATTATTTATCTTTTACTCATTACGAATCTCAGATGTATTAGTCTGATAAACAGGTAGCTCCCCCAGTGAACGGGAACTGGAGAAATTAGCTCAAGAAGTGGAGAAGTATACTCTTGCCAGCCATCTTTTTTGGGGTCTATGGGGAATAATATCGGTACTTCTCCTGACCTTATCTGTTCTGTCATGATAAGAGTAGTTATGAGCGTTGTACAGAAAAGTACGGCCAATACCAAGTCTGACTGTAGAAAATTTAATATTAGATGTCTGTCAACAATTAAGAGATAATTGAATCTATCAGATTAATAGATTACATGGTTTGCCGCAGTTTGTGCCCAAGCTGCAACAGATTTGGCTCTTTTCTACCTTTTTGACTTAGGCAACAATGTTGATATTGAACTGCATACGTTTTTCTTAACATCCAATTCTAAAGTTCATTTCCTCCTCTTTTTCAGCATCATGTCAATAAGATAGACTTTGATTACTTGGGGTATGCTAGGCAGAGGTTCCAGCCATATTGGTCAAAGAAATCTGAGCTATTGGGATCATCAGGTTCCAAGTGAGGTATCTTCAATTATTTTGTACAATTTCTTTTCTTTAAATAAGTCTTTATTTAAGGTTTTGAATTTGGGGTTTCTTAAACTGAGCACTTTGGTCTTGCAGGTTAACATGAAACCAAGGACTTCTTTGATCCATTTGTTGATTTAGAGAGAGTAGTAGTTGTTATCCCTTGGAGTTTTGCTTGAAGAAAGACTTTTAATCCTTCGAAAATCTTGAGCGTTGATGGAATTTTTCTGGTGATGAAGTTTATCAGCTAAGTCTAGGATTAGATCATCAAAGTGTATTAGCATTTCTGTCAAATTTTGCTTGGTTTTCTTGTGTGAATCTCTACAGGGGTGCTGGTTTTTTTTGTTTTTTTTAAAATTAATTTTATTTTTCTGAAATAATGCATATGCAAGTTTATTTGTTTATTTGCAAGATTATATAGTAAGATAAATAAAGATCTAATGGTTATTTCTTGGATGAAATTAGTTAGAGAGAGTAACTGACATTGTGCCCCCTTCTTAACAAAGTAGCTCGATAAATACCCCCCCCCCCCCACCACCAAATACACACACAACCATCTCAATTCACGAGGTTTTTAAAATCCACTGATGAGATACATGCGGAATACATGCAATACACGAAGGATCATCATTTATGATAATTTTTATCTCAGGGGAAAGCAAGAATTTAGTGCACGTAAAAGTTATAACAACTTATTCCCAAAAAAAAATTATAATAACTTTGGTTAATTCAAACATTATAATCCCCTTTTATCTTTTTTGAAAATATTATATTTCACATCAACACTTTGTTATTGAAATTAACGATATGGATCCTTCAAACTCGAGTTTGACAATATAATCAAATTTTTCAAAATACAAATATTGAAAATTTTGATTATGAAACTTCTACATATGCTTCTTGTGTGTTTGTTGGAGTTTAATACTAACTTGTAATTAAAACATTTTATTAAGCTCCAATCCCAACTTTCAAGCAAGTTGAGTAAGCGAAATGAATCCAGATCATATTACCCTATTTAATCTCATTTTAGATCCATATTAAATAATAACACAATAACAATAGTAATAATAAAGTATTACAAGTTTTCTATTGACATATAAATCTCAAATAAAACTAATAGACTTTTGGAAAAGATAAGACCTAAAACAATGTACCAACGAAAATAAGATATAATCCCGAATCCCAGCTAAAGCAAAGTATCACCTATATAAAATCTTCTTCTTTTATGGGCTTTATTTTGCGCCAAATATATGTTGACTCCTGACGTAAAATTGGATATAATGAAAGAAAAACATATATCTACATAGCCAATAGTCGTACAATAACAATGATATACCAAAAAACTTCTTGATATGACGTACTCCCTCCATTTAAAAAAGAATGACCTACTTTTCTTTTTAGTCTATTTAAAAAAGAATGACCCTTTCCTTTTTTGGCAACACTTTAATTCCAACTTTCCACATGGCATGTTTAAAACCACAAGATTAAAGAGCATTTTGGTACATTTAACACAACTTTAATTTATGACCACATGATTCAAAAGTCTTTTTTATTTTCTTAAACTTCGTGCCAAGTCAAACTAGGTCATTCTTTTTGAAACGGAGGAAGTAATTACTTTTTTCTAACCAAGTGTCTAAGTCCTAAAACATACTTTTTCGTGAAGTACTACTCCCTCTAGTCTAAAATAATTAAATTGTTGAGATATGACAGAAGTACTTAAGAACCTCATTAAATGAAAGGATAAATATGAAAAAAAAGTTCCAACAATTTTGTTGGACTTTGAAAAATTTACTTATTTTGGACATTAAAAAATATCTCAACAATTCAATTATTTTAGACTAGATGGAGTAATATTTATGTGTTGAATGTCTTTCTTCAAACCAAAAACAATAATTACGTCTCAATTTCAAATAAGATGAAGCCGGTTATACTAGTCCACACGGGAAGGAGAATAATATAATCAAATCATGGCTCTGGTCGTACCAAAATTGGACCTTTCTAGAACGAAACTATAACAGAAGAAAAAGAACACGAGGCATTTTCTAACAACATAAGAACTTATTTCAGGAAATTGGGATTTGACAAAGGTGATTTAACTATAAACTTACTTTTTTTTTTCCTACTTGTATAAAAGAAAAGCAAACTGCAGTTGTTTGCAGGCCTATTCAAAAGCAAAAGCTTGTATAACATGAGCAAGTTGCAACTAACATGAAATACCTGCCCTCCTTATGCTAATATTCAAAAGAATTAAGCTGGTGAAGACTAGCCATCCTCCTCAGACAAAAGAATGAGAGATCCCCAAATTTACACTTTCCTCTGGATCTCTTGACACAATGTTGCAAATGCTGTTCTCCACTCGGGACTTGCCGATCCACTGCACAAGATCTTGTGCATTATTCTCAGTTCTTCCGCATCTGCTTTACTTAGAAGCCTCCTAAGTACTAGCTGTAACTCGGTGTCAGATGAACGATAGTTAGCATGCTGCACCTCCTCTGCAGCCACCATGATTCCCGAAGACTGACCTCTTTCCACCGCAGCAGGTCTTGCCACGAGAGACTGTAGCTGCTCCAAAATGTCAAAAGTCTCCGCAGAACCTGAAGGCTCTTTGACATGTACAAAACCGTCCTCGAGTTTTAGTTTGTTGTTCCAGTACTCCAGACATTGGCGGTTCGCATCAAGAGCTTCAATGGACTGTATACACCAAAGTTAGCACAATGAAGGAATAATTCACTTGGAAGCAAGTTTATAAGCAAAAGTTCAAATTGATATACGTTACCATCATTTTAGATTCTAGGTTTCAAACAAGAAGTGCACGTAAAGAATCTAAAACCAAAAGTGGATAACAATAAGGTGATTCCGCTAATAAACCAATTACAAGATCAATCACAAGATAGTAATCTCTTGTCTTTTAGTGGGATCCGTTTTGTCGGAAATGTTGTGCTAATCCTGCTCATTTCTACCATGCAAATTCTTTATTTGTCTAATCCAAAATCGCATGTCAGATTATTCGTTGATCGAACTAAAGCCAGTTAATCACAAACTTGAAAGATTGAGCAAAATCATGCACATAGCAACATAATATAGGTATACCTGAACTATCTGTGGGGAGAGTAACCCAAACATTCCAAGACCATTGATGCCTTCTGTGTCAGGTTGCAATGGTGGCAGATCTTGCTTTCCTAGATTTATTTTCATTGTTAGTTCTTCAAAGACTCTCGGCGAGACCATTTCCCAGCATTTCTCCGCTGATGAACACGCAAAATTCGTATCTGGACAGTCTTCTAAGCTAACCTGAAATCAGAAACTCCAAGTAGACAATAATTAGCATCCAGCAAATTGACAGAAACTAGAATTTACAACATTATTTACTCCTGTGTTAAATCCTTAAAATCATAGAATGCTCAGAAACTTTCTCTGAAGTGTGCTACCAGCCTTTCTACAACTTTCTGTTTCTTGCAATCAAATTCCATATTGGCAAACTAAGTTTAGGAAGCCAAGTGCTTGATGCTTAGCTAAGACAAACAAAGTAAATGTACTTCCACTACAAAGGGAATAATGATAAATTTTCCTTACAACTATCACTATGCAAAAATAATTAGAAATAACACATTTCCTTCCAAGTACAACTATGCTAATAGAATAAAATAACAGTAATCCTCATTATCCAATTTTTTCTCAACTTATATATTTCATCAGGCAGACTTATGAATAACATCTTACCTTGAATAGAGGTCCAAGGAGCCCACCATCCAGGATCTCGCATATATAGCTACAAGTTATCTCGGGATTGTGCACACTGAAGAACTTAACACGGCTTCTAAATCCTGTTAAAAAAGCATCAAAGTTGAAATATATAATGAGATCATCGAAATTTTAATAAAATGTTACATCAAATGCAAACTTCTTCTTAGTATGAAAGTTTTATTTAACAAACCTTTGGGGAATATTGCCTGCTTATTGCACCAAAGCTTTCCCGAGGCAATTGACCCAAAACTTAGAGGGTCAACATGATACAAAAACTTTTGTTTAGATATCTTGGTGCTCAGCGAATCCTTTTCAGACTCAAGTATTCCATTTTGTCGAACACTAGGAGAACACACCGAAAGATCAACACCAAATAACTTCTTGCCACTACCGTGGTTCGAAGAATACGAGGTGGTTGCATCATCAGAGCATGAGCGGCAGTGCTTCTTTGAATTATGGTTTAGCTCTCTCAACAAACCTGAGAAGCCATCATTTTTCATCGAGGGGTCTATTTCCAATTCATCCCTCTCTGAATCCAACTTCGCCAAGTTAGGCTGTCTCCTATTTAGAGAACAGAGAGCAGAATCCTTGGAAGCCCATTGCTCAATAGCATCCATTCTCCCCTCCAATGCTTGCACCAGTGTGTTCAATTCATCCTTGTCGTATCGGACAAGAATACTTTTGTCCCCTGGTTCACAGGAACACATGCTATTAGCATGTTTAAGACATGAAAACTGTTCCGGGGAACACTTGCAAACAACCGCAGAAAGGTGCAAATCATAGTAGCAGGAAAAGCATTCCTGCTCATCTTTCAAAGCAAAATCTTTATCCATCTTTTGCAGTTGCATAAGAGGTTCCAGTCGCTCCATTCTTTCCTCCTCTATTTCAATTCTTCTCTGCAAGTACGAAAAAAAAAACCGATTACTAACAAAAGATGTGCTTCTTTTACACTTCAAAGTATGTGAATCTTTGTAATATTGCATCTGCATACTTCATCGCGCATAGTGGTAGCTTTAGTGTACCGGGCTGCCCTTTTATACTTCCTTAAGAACTTAATTCTATGATAAGAAAGCAATATGTAACAGACACCTTGCTGACTGGTCAGTTCTTATTCCTAGAGGATGGCACTCTTAAAGTTGAGGGCACTTAGTCATATCCTAACATGTGTTGTTAATTGAAGGGATGTGTCCACAATTGCCAAAAAATTCACTGAAGAGATTGAAGTAAAAAAAAAAAACAACGAAAACAGTTGCCACTCTGTTCTACCTCTCCTTTCTTATCCTAAGTTACTGTTGGTAAGTCATAAAAGAGGAGGTGATTTCTATACTTCAACCTGAATCAAATTTCATATTGATACAGAACTCAAGTACAAGTACACATGTACCTGACAATGGGAAGTGTCAATTTTTTTGATCAAAGGACAACTGAAAATTTCAAATGAAAATTGCAAGTACATCTAAGGGAGCTTTTGCCATACATCTAAGGGAGTTTATGCCGTACATACTTGGACCGGCAGGGCAGAACCTTGTAACACATAAATGACACTATCCCTTAAGTGTGAAGATACCTAATCTATTGTGGCCAAACCACAATGACAGATGAATTAAAATCGACAACCATATGTTTTGAAATACACATTCAGAAATTTACCTTAATAGCTTTGGTTAGGATCCCATTCTTCCCACAAAAACTTCTCCATCTCAAGTCTATACTGTTAAGATTCTTAACAGCTGAGAGTGCCTGGATAGCTTCACTAGCTGCTCCTATAAGCAACTTATCATGCGAGAGAGAGGTTTTACGACACTGCTTACTGTAGAGCTCTACAGCAGTTAGACCATGCTCTAACCAATCAACAGGGCCTAGATTAACAGCCTCTGCGCAGTTGAACCCACAATTAAATCCAGAATGATAGGCTCTTGGGAATGTGAGCACAAACTCCCCTGCGTTCTGAACGGCACGGTACACTGGTACACCCTCTAACTTCAAAACTGAAGGAGACAACTGAGTCACCTGAAAGAAAGAATAATGAGTTTGACAGGAGCATGAGCCCAAATTATACCACTCAAACAATGAAGAAATGTGCCCATGCACTGGAAATAGATTAGAGTACTGAAGGGAAGCTGAATTAACACGAGAGAAGAATCTTGATGGCAATTGGTATAATTTACAGTTAAAAATTGTCAAATAGAACGTCGGATATTTCATATGTGACGAGCCAAACATACCGTTACAATATTCACATCTGTAAGTTGATGAACAGACTCGGCAATTAGGTGAAGTTTATTACAACAACAACAACAACATACCCAGTTTATTCCCACAAAGTGGGGTCTGGGGAGGGTAAAGTGTACGCAGTCCATACCACTACCTCAGATGAAGTAGAGAGGCTGTTTCCGATAGACCCCCGGCTCAGGACAAATAACAGATGTATTCCCTTCGGAACAAAAGAACAAATCAGAGAAAGACTGGAGACAAGGATACACAGACAGAGAGAAGACTGGATCTTCAAAAGAAGCACAATCAGTTGCAAGAGAATCAGCTGAGTTGCTTCATTTACAGGGCTCAATGATTCATTGAAGAGAGAGGTGTCTTAGACAGAAAAAGAGAGAAGCAAAATTAGGTGAAGTTTATTGAAAAGGAAAAAAGGACTTGTAAGTTGAAAACAGTAACTCGTAACTAGATGAGGTTGGTGAACAGAAAAAGGGGCTTGCACAGCTCATCATTGCCCGACTTAGTAGATTAGAACCTATAGAGCACTATATGTAGATGTGATTATTTTTCAAATACAATTAGGACGACTAGTGCTTGATCAAGATTTAATTTGTATACTTACTAGTTCATGAAGCAAATCAGGTTGTTCCTCAAACAGATCTGGTAAATGCTTTCTCATTGCGTCCTCCAGGGCTGAAGCATGACTCCCTGGCACTCCATACCAAATCTTCGGCTCACCCCAATGCATATAATTCAGAGAATAAAGATGGTGGTCCTCAACATGCTTTTAGAAATCAGATAAAAGGAAATAAGTATATAGCGAATATAAAGCAAATAACTTGATCTAATAATAATGAAGGAAACAAAGAAAAGAAAAGAAAAGAAAGAGAAAGTAGGGGGAAAAAAGAAAGATGGACCTATGACAAAAGAGTTCCCTCAAAGAACTGCCGTTAGTAATAGTATATACTTGGAGAAAAAAGATCAATACTATTCAGGTTTACATGTATAAGATGCAACAAAGGAAGAACTCATAAATGTACCCACTTTGCTATCTTTGATGAGTTCAGTTGCTCAACTATATATTAAGATTAAGTAGAATGCTTAAATGAAAAAGTTCTCATGACATACCCAACAAAATGATGAGAAGCACATTCCAATATACAGCCATGGGACCAGAACTCCTGAGATATTGCACTCCTCAAAGCACAACACAGAACATGGTAGGCGCGGTAAGTTGTTTAAGTTCCAACCAGAAGTTGCATACTGATCTGAAGTACTAGCTTTTGGAGATGGAGATTCTAGAGGGAATCCACTGCCGAATACTCCAGTTTCAAGATCAGCTCCATAATACACCTATTCATCAGATGAAGGCAAAAAAATCAGTCTTATCCAACTAGTGAGCATGTAATAGACATCTAAAAATCCAAAGTAAATATCAAACTAGATTCCCTTACCTCAACTTCATCTGTTGGCTTCTCAATGATGCGCCAATACTCCCCTTCAATTTCTTCGATGGAGGGTCTCCAAACCTCATTATCATTAGTCCCAAAATATAACTCTTTAAACTCTTTGGCAAATGTCTGAAATTCCTCAAATGTGAATTCAAACCCTGACTGAAACCCAAACTTGTCATCGCTACTGTCTGAATGAGTATTTGATTCAGAACCTAGAGATCTGGGTTGTCTCCTTGTTGATCCCATCTTTGAGTGCGATCGTCTTTTCCTTTTCCTGGTTTTTTTCTTTTTCATGGGCTCCCTATTCTGAAGTAAATCAACTTGCTGGATTCGAGTTGAAAACTTAGCATGTTCCCACACATTCTTCTCTCTAAGTGGACACAGTGGACTCCAAGATGCAGGTGGTACAATCCTGCATATGCCATATCGTTGTGCGATGTGGCGGATACTTGCAATATAACCAAGTGGATCTTTGAACTCCTATAATTTAACCACAGGATGAGCTTAACCACAGGCTTTAAGAACAAAAGGGAATATAATAAATCTTGAACGTGACGATTACCTCATCATTTGGATAGTACACAGGAGCTTCCTGTAATGTGGGCCCACATGCTTCACCAGGACTCCATCTTGCTGATACCTGTTCCAGAACAAGAAAGAACTACTTATGTAAAGAGAGATAGAGAGAGATCATATGAGTGCCAGGATAAGGTGAAATAGATTATTGAAAAATTCCTCCACCTCCCACCCCCGCCCCGAGGGGAAATGCATTAGACAACAAAGGGATCATGCCTGATAAAATAGAGGTTAGAAATTAAACTAAAAAGATAATGATTTTAATTACCCAAGTGGATTATCAACATCGACCAGATGTCAAGAAATGGAAAAACATGCGTGAATATGCTTCCTACGACATCAAATGTGGAGAATGGGCACATTTTTAGATAAAGTATATGACTAATCATATTTCTGCAAGCTACGGGATGATGAACAATTGAACACCAAATTAAAAAAGGACTTATAGATATGTCGTTTTTACCTTCCGACTACGAGGGCTTCCTGAAGTCTCAATGTTGTTTTCACCTTTTGGAGCCTGTCTAGGAGGACGTCCCTGCAAGAGAAAGCAAAAGAATTAAATTTGAATCAGATAAATGAATTCAGTCTTGAAATGATCTTCAGAATCAAATGTGGTTTCTACTTGAGAAATTTTCTATTAGTCAAAAAGCATTAAAAAATAAATTGTTCAAAATTTGTTTAGCTATGCCTTGAAGCATGTAATGTCTTGCCAGTATGGAATACAGCATAAAACTGCGCAGTATGGTATACAAGTGTACATTTTATCAGTCAGACACCCAGCCTAAAATATTCGTAAGATAACGGTAATTGGGTCTATATCCTTGGATCACACAACCCTTTTCAAAGATTTTCCCTAATTTCACTTCAGTAACATTTACTACTTCATGATTACTTGATGATCTGCACCAGTAACTAAGTACGGACCAGTTCATAAGTTAAATCTAGTTCCACAAAAGGCCCGGTCTATCTTCTGAAGGGAATAATTACATGGTTTATGTTTCATGCATCTTCTTTTCCTAATCATAAGTTCCACTCTAGTTGAGGGATCAAAAGAACAAGAAAACATGATTATTTATCAGCATTGTCTTCACTCAGGACGATCTTCTAATCAGACAAGAAGAAACATAGAAATCATGAAAAGTATCTAACTCTTTCAAATATAAGGATCTGTTGGAATGAACCACGGGCAGTTTGCATAATAGGAAATTGTTACGTTTCTCTTTTCTCGCTAAAAGAAAATTCAGCAGAGTAATGAACATCAAAATTTGAATCTTGCTTGAAAGTCTTAATGAAATATAGTAGCTAGGAACTACTACAAGCAACAGATAACCAGCTATGTATTTGAGCATTGGAAGATGTGACCAAACACTTGAAAATTTTAGGAGAAATGCAGTTTGTTAACGAAATGGATATTGGGCCTAACTCAACCCCAAAAGCTAACTCAAGAGGCGAGAATTGCCTAAGACATATAAGGAGACCACCCATTGCTTTTTCATCCGATGTGAGACTCTTCAACACACACACACCCCACCTGCACGGGACTCTTCAACACACACACACCCCACCCGCACGGGACTCTTCAACACACACACACACCATCCGCACACTTCAACACCCCCATTAGTTTAAGAGGGAATCCTGACAAAGCATTTACACCCATCTTGCATACCAAAATGTTTATTTACCTTATATGCCCAGTTTAATTAGTCCTCGAGATATCCAATTCTTTTTTTTTTCCTTTTGTGTTTCTTTACAAATCACTCAACCACAGAAGTACAGATCTAAACTACTCATATAAGGTAAAGGCCACCTAACATATCCGAGAACAAGATAGATACAGGAAAGAAATCAACACTTCAAAATCAATCAAAATACATAAACAAGTTACAAATCAAAAGCCAAGCTTCAAACCTTCATGCTCCTTTTTTCAGATGCACCCTTGAGCACAAATACCCCTAATTTTATGCCTGAAGGATGGTATATAACCTTCACCTTGTCAAATATCTTAGAATTGATCGATGCTTATTGAACTGGTGCAGTGGTGCTCTCTTCGGTTATAAAGGCCTCGCTGTGAAGATGACAAACGCACAGTTTCTGGATTGCAGAAATCTGTATTGATGATACAGATAAATTTTCAACTGCCAACGCAGGAAAACGACAAGGTAAGAAAGAATGAAAGGCAAATTGATATAAATGACATTTGACGAGAATCTTCCAAGGATTACCGCTGACTTAATTAGACTGGTGGTGGAACAGAAAACAACTCTATTCAATGCATGAATCACTATTTACATTTCCCTTAGTAATTCAAGATCCTGAAAATTTCTCAAAATGCAATATGGTTTCTCGAGAATACGCATGGCCGTGCAGGGTAGGTGCATTGGTCGTGCGCCTAAGTTGCTCGGACTCCTAAAAAGTGTTGCCGCACCCGTGTCAGACCCTTAAAGAATACACTAATGTTGGAGGATCCAACAGGCACCCATCGACATTTTTGAAGAGTCTGAGCAACATAGCCGTGCGCCATGCGGGCCTGCCCTGTGCGTTCCCTTTATATCAATGTGTTAACCAAGCATTTTCAAAATTTAAGGGTGATCTTCTTCAATGTACCTAGCACCCAATTAAACTAGAGTTTTGCACTAATTTACAACAACAACATAGCCAGTGTAAACCCACAAGTGAGGTATGAGGAGGGTAGAGTGTATATAGACCTTACTGCTACCCCGTAGAGATAGAGAGGTTGGATTCACACACCTCGTTCCAAAAACTGGAAGGAATGAGGTCAGATTTGCCGAATATATTCCAAGCAGGTTTATAAACTAATTTAATCTCAGAAGAGGAGACAATTTTGATACACTAAAAAAGCAGTATACTTTCATCAAATACTCACTCCGTTCACTTTTACTTGTCCACTTTGTACTTTCCACGCCCCTTAAGAAACATCATTAACATGAGTATTTTACCACAATATCCAATTAAAATTGATGTATACTCCTAGGTCTAGGGAAATGATTTTGGGAATAAGTTTCTAATGTTAAGGGTAAAACATGAAAAAAAATGTTTTTCTCTTGATATGCTAAAGTGACAAGTAAAAGTGAAAATGCATTTTTAGTATAGTGGACAAGTAAAAGTGAACGGAGGGAGTACATTTATATCCAACAGAGAATATAAATGGGAACACTAGAAAAACAGTCTACTTTCACCAAATACGTTTATATCCAACAGAGGATATAAATGCGATTCTTGAGCTCTACTGTGCAGCGATCCAATGGAAACACAGACTAATAGAATGGAATTTCTAAGCCTTCTCTATCTCCTAGATGCATTTATAAATGAATTCTGATTTCTCCAAATCAATCATAGAAATCTAGCGCTATCTTTTTACAGTTTAGCTACTATAATTAGTGATTACAGCTCCTGCGCCGAATAAGATTAATGAATTAATTCTGACTTAGCTAATCGCGATCTCTCAATGCCCTCGAGTTCCTAGGGAAGGAACTTAGGATAGAGAGGCAAAACTGTTGCATTAAAACGTTTAATCCTAAGTTCACCTAATCAGGACTATTGAGGCTAGAATCCATAAACGCAAGTAAATTCTTCAGAGGACACAAAATTAATCAAAATACAATTTTTTGCAAAAGAAGCAAACATTATACAAATGGATCCATGCTCATGATATCTAGAGTTGTTCAAAGGATAAATATTCTCCCCAACTCCGCCACCACCACGGCACCACCGGACCTCTTCCCCCCCCCCCCCAAGTAACCACATGTAATGAAGGGTGGCTAATTGAACATACTTTGTCGAAAATTAGACTATGTATATAGAAAATTATTCGAAGTATATTATATTAAATCTTGAACACGCTTAACGAAATTTCTGGCTTCGCCACTGTCCCTCCCCTACCCAAAAAAAACAAAAAAACTTCTCTGTGTAAAAAGCTATATTAAATCACAAATATTACAATGCAATAACAAAATGGAGATAATTAGACAATGACAGATTAAATACAAAAGATTAAAGCTTTATACCTCCAAGATCATGGAGAAATTCATCTAACTCAAACTGTAATCACTGAGTTAATACCATTCAACCCTAAATTTACCACCCCTGCAAAGACAAACGGTTACAGTCAAAATCCATTATAACAGAATTCTTGAATATATGCATGAAATATTCAAACTGCAAAAAAACTCAAAACTATACAGAGATAATATAATATTAACATATTATAAACAGAAAATCCAAAAGGATTTTTTTTTAATATAAAAAAAAAAAAACAGAGAAACAATTGTATACCAAATTCAACCTTTTCTGTAATCAATGATTCACGTAAGCAAATTCTTGTACTGACAGAATCAGAACAAACTATTAACACCTCAAATTTCACCAAACTAAATTCCAAAAAATAAAAAGAATAAAAAAAGATGTGATCTTTTTTACTTGATTCTAATAAGGAGATAAAATCAATAGGTAAATATCAAATCTTGGAAAAGTGGTAAATTTAAAGAAGAGTTACAAAATTACCCAAAAAAGAATATGAATAAGAAAGACCCTACAAATTCAATAAAAATAAAAAAAGATTTAGACTTTTTCATGAATGTGAATAAAAACAAAAAATCCCCAAAAAAAACAACCAAATTTACTATTATTTTTTTATATAAATAAATATATATATGTTCATGGGTTTCAAGGTTTTTTCACTAACCATACTACGTGATGTACATTACATAACAAGAAAGCTCCAGACTGAAGAAAAGAATAACAAAAACAAAAATAAAAAAATTACCTCAAAAACAACAGCTCCTTAATTCTTTTGATGGAGTTAATATTTGAGTATTGATCCTTTTTCATTTTTAACTATAAAACCAAGATTTTTTATATTAATAAATGTCTATCCTAATGCATTTAGGAACAGAATATGAGAAATAATAAAAATATTCCTCATTTTGTTAGCAAAAGGCATTATATTGTTACTTAAATGAAAAATATTATAATATAGTATATATAAACAATATTATCAGTTCAAGAACAGTACGTGAAATTATTCTATTTTAACTGGTAAACGATATTAAAAAGAAAAAGATTGTATGTACTTTTTTATTAGTTAAATAAAGTAATGTACATAAAGAAAAGGAAGAAGAAAATGGATTTTCAAAAATAATATTTTTATTAAAAAATATTATATTAGAATGAGAAAAATACAAAAACAAACGAGGAAGTTGGATCTTGAGAGAGAGAGAGAGAGAGAAAGACTATTGATAAATTGTGCGTTGAGAAGTGAATGGCTAAATTTTTGCTAAAAAAACTCTATTGCAATTTCTTTTTCATTAATTTTCAAGAGTGATTTTCTATTTTTGGTTAAGCTTCTCAATGATTAAAAAGTGCTTATTATTTTTCAGATTTTTTTTTTTGGGGAGAATAAAGATATTCGGACTAAGTTATTGATGAAAATAAGTGTTATGTTGTTTTTCAGCTTTTGAGCATAAGCTGAAAAAATTTACTTTTCTAAGAAAATATAAGAGATTTTAATTTTTTACGATAAAATTAACCTTATAAAAAAGTGTATTTACCGACAATAAGAATAATAATGTACTTAGTGTAATATCATAAGTAGGATCTGAAGAGAGTAAAATATCTGCTGATCTTACCTCTATCTCCCCTACCTCGGGAAGGTAGAGAAGTTGTTTCCAAAAAACCCTTAGCTTAAGGATAACAAATCAAATCAAACATGTCAATCAATATGGAGACAATATTATATTTATCAACTCTTAAATAAGTGTTTTTGATTAATAGTCCAAGCTATTTTTATTTTTAAAAAAAACTGAAAATAAATATTGTTAGACAAACGATCTTTTTGTTGCAAAGACCAACGAAATTTGTCACCGTGACAAATTTCTTTGAATAGATTTCATTACCTTTTGAGTCAAGCTTGAAAAGTTGTCAAAATGATTATTATGAACTATTTTGATAGTCAAATCTCTCATATAAGTTTTTTTTCATAAGAAAACTAAAATATGTAATTTTGTATAGTTTTAAAAGTTGGAGCATCTTTTTTACTAATAAAATATATGCATATATACAAGTAACAACTTAATTAGAAGTTCTAAATTTAAACCATTGAATATAAAAACATCATAATATGTAGTATTTTCGTTTCTAATGAATTTTACACGATATAAATTTAAACTAATCGATACTCTAAAGTGAGAAAATAAGACCCTACTGAAGCGAGAGCCACGATAGTGAAGGGTAAAATGGGCATACACGTACAAAATGGTGATGCATGAAATAGAATAGTACAATATGACGTTTGGTACAAGTGATAAGGGATAACTAATATTAAGATTAATTTTAGAATTAGCTTATCTCATGTTTGATTGAAATAAATTGCATGCAATAACTCATTTCAAAATTAGTTATTTCGAGATTGTAATGTTATCTCATCTTGAAGATGGATAACTAATTACCGAATAGCTAATTTTAGAATAACTTTATCTCCTAACCAAACGACCCTATAAGTTTAGAATTGGAAGTGAACCCACGTACGCACGCGGGTTTGTGACAAGAATTAACCAATCGGTCAGTACCAGTGGGGCCCTATGAAAGTACTATTCCCAGTGGGCCCACTTTTTGGAACTTGGTTCTGATGACGTGGCACCTTATGTTCCTTTTTTATTCTTATATTTGAGGAGATTTGTCTTCTCACGCTGTCACGCACCTGAAAAACGCAAGTAGTACATGTATTTTATGAAAAAGATAATTTGTTGACCCTGCCAACAAACTATGTCTTTATAAAATTTTATGAAGAAAAATATGTTGTGTTGATTCAGGGGCTAATATATTTTATTTTTCATACATTTTTATCGAAAATAATTTTTCTATTTTATTAAAACAATGAAAAGTTCCTAATATTTGCATGTGAAAACACTTTTATTTCTCACAAATTCAATCAAAATATATGTTGAAATAGCCGTTGAATATTTTTCGGTGAAAATTTTCAATTAGAAAATAGTGATTTTTACTTATTACATTTTTTGCCTCGTTTGTTTTAAGTCTTTTTTTTTTCTTTTGAATTATGTATTTCTTCTTGCTATTTGTACCCTTTTTTGATGTATGGGACTAGGGGTTCTTGTTGAGTTTGCCATGAAGCCATGAACATTATAAATATTTGAAAAAAAGTAATTTTTAAAAATAGGCGTTATGTTTAGTCATAAATATAAATTGAAGTTGTTTTTAAATTTTTATGTGTGTTTTGGAGTGAAAGAAGTTAAAATAGCTTTTTGATGTTATTCAAATTTTGGACGTTGATAAATTTTATGTGCTAACATGATTTCTAGAATTTAATTTTGAAAAAAAAAGTAAAAAATATTCACGGCCAAGTGCCCACTTAGTGATTGGACAGATGTAGTGAACAAAGCTTGTACTTTTTTTATCCTTGTTTGTTTTTCTTTTCTCTTCTAGAACCAAATTTAATTGGTAAATTTAAGTACAATGCTGTCTGTCAAAAAGATATAAAGTGAGTACTATGGTGCTAATATGACATCACAGAAACTTGCCGGTATTTAATTAGCACTATCATATGTTGGGTCAATTTTACTCCTTTGATAGTTCGTTAAAATATGCAGATAAAATTAGTTATATATATATATATATATATATATATATATATATGATTTAATTATTATGGGTTAGTTATTTCATTTTTTATGCTACATGAAATAATATTTTTTTTTTTGTAACCTGGGAAATTTACCTAAATATACCATATTTAGAAAATATTTATCATTTATAATTATAGTTATATAATTTTAATGCATGCATAATTAACTTTTAATACATAGTATAGATTTTTTTATCAAAACGAGCGTAATACATAAAACACTTATAATATATTTATATTGCATGCATAATTCACTTTTAGTACATAGTGTAATACATATATATTGCATGCATAATTCGTTTTTAATATATAGTGCATTTTTTTTAGCAAAACAAGTATAATACACTTCTAATACATTTATATTGTATACTTAATTCACTTTTAATACATAGTTCAATTGCTATAGATAGTAAATATTTTCTAAATATAGTATATCTAGGTAATAAATAAAAATTATATTTAAAAGTAATAAATATTTTATAAAAAGTACTCAAATAGGTAATTTTTCCTAACTTGGGGGGGGGGGGGAGGGGGGGGGGGAGGGGGGGGATACTTGTGTTAATTATGTGGGTGTCTAAATTACAAATCAAATATCGTACTAGTGTGTTGAATTAATACTTAGCAAAATGATTCTACAAAAAATGATATTACTTATACAAAATTTAATATATAATAACTTGACTCCTAATCGGCTACCAAACGATCCCTAAATATTTAAGGTTTGAAAAACAATACTCCCTCCATATGTTGAATGGAACGGTGACCTACTTATGCAATATGTTTCTATAAATTTTTTCTTTCTTTGAATAATGGTTTTCCTCTTTTAGAGTTAAAAAAAATACAAAAATATGTAACTCTTATTTATTGATTATAAGTTGTTCATATATTTGCATAAACACACAAATAAAATGTCGACTTCATGTAATTAAGCATTTCTTTCATATCCCCAAATTGGATGCTTTATAGGTAATTCTCAAATAATGGACTTTTACGTGACCTTGTTAACCATAATTCTATATCTGAATAACCACCGTGTTATTTATGGATAATTATAATTATTATTTTTTTGAATTAATCTTTGGAAATCTTGATTGACGAGACTCTTGTATCCCCATTTAGTACAACATGAAAAGTTTTTTATGAAAATGAAACAAGCTGACTTAGTGACTTGACTATATTTCATTTCCTAGCTCATTCTTAATGAAATTCATCAGAATTGACTCGTCGATAATATTTTCGATAGTTTTTTGTTGTATCGACGAGTCAAATTTTGGTAAAGTATTTTAGAAAACTTAGTAATTTTCAAGTAAGGTTTTTAATCGTTGAATAATTAAATATGATGTTTTATACTCATGGAGAGTCATTTAATATTGTAATTTTCTCTTGATTGTATTTCATTTTAACATGATTGTCACACTTGTACTTTCCCATTGAAATTTTACATTTCTTTTTTTGAGAAGCGCATATTTAAGATATCGTACATTAAATAACTCCACCTCATAGAATACAGATCCAATCCTTTTTCAATATGACATTAGCATAATGTCAACATGACGTCAGCGTAACGTTAACATGACGTCAGCGTAACGTCGACATGATGTTAGTGTTGTTGTCAACTTTTTCTCTTTTTTTTTTTCTCCTTTTCTAATTTTAATTTTTTTCTCTGTTTTTTAATTTTATTTCGTAATCTAACTATACACTCTTGGGCTCATTTATTTTTGTTCTTTTTTCTGTATCAATTTAAAAACAAAAAGATAATTTGGTATAATATATTTATTTTTTTAATTCTTGTTTTTTCTATATCAATTATCAAAAAATAACTGATTCTAGCACGTGGTATACTAAATCAATACTGGTTAAAGTATATTGTCATAGTATACTGTTGGTTCATTCATTCAGAAAATACTACTCACTTCTTTATGGTATCCATATGCTCTATATCATATACTAAAAGGGTATCATACAATATTGATCCTTTATTCCTTAAAGAAAAACATTCATTCAGTCCTTTATATATCATATTTTGATAGGGTATCATAGATGAGAGTTCATTCTGTCAAAAATACTACTCAAACCTTACTGATGCCCCCCCCCCCCTCTCCTTCCAACATATATATATATATCATATACTAATAGGATATCACAAAGCATTGGTTCATTCATTCAAAAGAAAACACTCCTCAATCCTCTATGGTACTCGTATGGTATATATATATATATATATATATATTAACATGATATCACAGATGATAAATCCATTCCTTAAAAAAAACACTATTCAAACATCTATGATGGTCACATGATGTGTGTGTGTGTATATATATATATATATAATTCCTCTATGACATCAATCTAGATATATCATATTCTGACAGGACGGGTATCATAGAAGAATAATTCATACCTTTAAAAAAAGCACAACTCAATCCTGTATGATATCCAAATGATATATATGATAGAGTATCATATATAACTGAACCATATGATATATCATATACTAACAAGATATCATAAAGAATTGATTCATTCCTTCGAGAAAGAGCGCAGACGCATATGATACCACATAGTATATATTATACACTAACATGGTATCACATAAATTAGCTCATTCTCTACAAAATCTGACTTTCTAGTCCTTTATGATACCCTCATGATATATCATCAATTGACAGGGTATCATAAAAAGACTGATTCTTTCCTTAAGTTTTTTTTTCTAGTCCTTTATAATACTTACATAATATATATATCATATATTGACAGAATATCATGAAGGAGAGATTCCTTCCATCAAAAGAAAAAAAAAATTATACAAAAACTACAACAAATAGAATTTAAGCTTAATTTTAATCTAAAATAAATTTTAGTCTTATCTTAAAAAAAACAAAATGGACAACAGGAAGAAATAAATGAAAATAAGATAAGTTTTGAGTTAGGGGAAGTAAGAGATTGTCTACTTTGAACAAAGCTGCAAAAGAGGGCAAGGATTGCCACTTCAATGGTAATTAGTTTGTGTCCCATGGGCAGATCAGGTAAATAGCTCATTTATGAGCAAAACTAGGTAAATAATTTACCTTTTATAGGCAGTTAGTTCAAACCTCGTATCACTCCAGACATTTTTGCGTCTCGTAAAACTTCATTTGAAGAAAGAACAAGACAACAAATTATTATGACGAATCCTATCAAAAGTTCTTCTCCTATGAGTTTTCCTTTTATTGAAAACACATTATTTTCAGATGATGTGATAGTGTAAGAACAATTTCTTTATACTACAAATATATATATATATACATGGGAGGGGGAGGGGGAGGGGGAGGTAAATTAATGTGATCAAAGCCAAATACGAAAATTTCATTAAAATCATCATTACATTAAGAGGCAAAGCGAAACACAATTAGGTACAACACTCGAAAACCATAGAAGATTAAATGAAATGACAATTAGGAGTTTCATGATTAAGGAATAATGGCACAGTTACTGCCAGATTTTTGGACGTTTTTTAACTTAATTATATTAATGGCAGTTGTGATAATCATAAGGAGCAAACCAATGAAAGAAGCAATAATAGCTCCTTCACCCTGGCTACAAAATGTTTCAAATTTGTCACAAATTTTATTCCATCTTGCATGAGAGTTCCCATCTTTACCAAGTTGTCCCATAAAAGCTGCTGAGCTTGCTCCACCAGAGACTAGTGCCACATTTATCTACCATACAAGAGATTAACTAATCCATCATTTGAACAATTAAAAATATATACAAATGATTAATTAATTACCATGTCTAGGATTCCAATCACATAAAATCGTAGTCCCTTGTAATCGTATTTTCTTCCAATAAAACAAGATGCTAACATGATGAGGTTATGGAGACTGCATAGTCCGTTTGCTATAACAAAGAACCTGCATCCACAAATTAATTGATCAAGGGTATATTTGAGACAAAAGATAACGTCGGAGACTTCTGAATCGCTACAGGTATATATAAGACAAATCACAAATGGTTAGAGCATTTCTAGCACTTTTCCGTACTTTATATGATTAGAAACTTAGATATGTAGCTCTCCTCCCTGCACGCAATGGTGTGGCCTAGTAGCCAATGAAGTGGATTGAAGACTATAAGAGCTCTGGTTTAAATTCCAGCGAAGGCAAAAACACTAGGTGATTTCTTCTCATTCGTTCAAACTTTGGTGGACAGAGTTACCATGTACATGTGTTGGTGGGAGGTAGCAGATATCTTGTGGAATTAGATGAGGTACACAAAGTGGCCAGAACATCGCGATTAATTAAAAAAAATAAAATAGCAGAAAGGGCTTACACAAAAGCTGGAGTATGCTGGAACTTGGCATTGAGTGTGGCCTGAATAGGAGTGGTACCAATAGTGGCAACAACAAAAGTTTTCCTTTGCTTGTTAAGTGCCATAACCAATGTTGCTGAAATTGTTGCACCAAATGCCAATAACCTCAACAATGGCATCACCCAATTGCAGTAATCCTTAGGCTTAGCAATGTCGTTATTTTCCCCTACTACTGGTTTTTGTCCATTTCCTTCTTGAGCCATTTTGTATGTTTGTTTTGATCCTATCTTATTGACAGCTGATTCCTTATATATAAAGAGCAATTAGCTTTTCTTTTATTATTTTACCTTTTCTTTGTCATCAAATTAGGTTAATCGGTTGGTGGGAAAAAATGGAAGGCTTTTGTATGAAGTATGCAACAAGTGTAGACATGATGTTTGAGTAGGTATATGTAAGGTGATTATGAAAGGAAAATTGAGATCAAAATCAAGTTAGACTTTACCCTTGTGAGAAATATTTTACATAATACTTTTGTTCAACAAAATATATCTACTTAAAACTTTCTCAAAACAGTAAACTTTGATTATTCAACAATTAATTAGGCCTTGAGTGGAGGAATAAAAAAGCTATACTACTATCTTTTCTTTGAGTAACATAAATAAGTTTCTAACCTCAGGAAGCAACCACAGGGCAAAGTAGTTGGACCCAAAGAAGACAGATTTGAGACTACTTCGAGGGGTAAACAAGAGCATATCATATTCACATTAATCAGAGACGAATCCGGGATAAGTTTTGCAGGTTCAACCGAAACCATTATACATAGAAAAAAGGGGGGAAATGCATATAATATAATAAAAGACACTCATTCAGAGCCCACAAACTCTAGATCCTGAATTGGCGTCTTAAAGCAAGGCGTTAAGACATTTCATGGTAGATGGTCATATACATTAACATATGGCATATAAGGTACATAATAACACTCTTTACTTATGATTTTGGCCATATTCAAGCCACAAATCTAATGCGTAGTTATCAATTACAGACTCCAAAATAATCACCACACTTACTGTAGCCTCAATCACCCACAATCATATTCAAAATGTTACAAAAAAATAGGGGTATGGCTGTAGTATTAACACTAAACACTACCATATTTATATGTAGCGGCTGTCTTTATACTCATCTTTCCAATTGATGCGAGCAAAACTCTCAAGTCGTCCACGAACATCAAATTTAACTGACAAGCTATGACGTTGTCGTTACACCGACAACTACATTGCTCACCTAGAAATGTAGAATGGTATCGTTAATGATAAGGTGGATAACTTGAGAAAGAAGAAGCCAAGAAAAATAAATAGACAAGAGGTCAAACATGACAGAACTTACCAACTTGCCACTCTCATCGACAGACATTGGGTTTTGGACGACAACAGTTTGATTTTGTGTACGAGCCTTGGCCTAAAGCAGATGCGAACACATTTCAGAAATCAATTTTGGTCAAATTATAAAATTGTAAGGAAGAAAGGAACATATGGCAGGACTTATGAACTCACAGTTGAAGAGGATCCTGAAGCAGGTATAGCAGTGCCATTAGGAGGGATCAAAGGTGCATGAGCTCTTCCATCTCCTGCCTGCAAAATGATGATACATATAAACACATGAAAACTGAAATTCCTACTCACAATCAGGTAAGCATGCAAATAGCCTAGGCAATCAATTAGTAACTAAAAAGACCTGATTTTGGCCAAAGCTCAACAAGCACGGGAGGAATCAATGACTAGCATGTTTACAGTTTCCACATCACTTTTGGCAGCTTTGCTTGCTTACTCACCCACCTACCCCCCACCCACCTTCAAAACTTTTGCAGCTAAAAATTCAAAATAGGTTTGCATTTAAGTGGCTGGTGATGCTGTCACACAAACTCAAGATCATAAATCTCTATGCGAGAATAACATTCAAACTTCCCTTCCAACATATGCTTCTCCATTAAACTTCCACAAGGATTAAACCACTCTGACACTTTAATTTACGAGGTCTCAATAAATCTTACAATTTACATCGAAGGCTTAACATTGTGATTTTAATTGATTGCAGCACCCTAAAGCAACAAAGTGAAAAACTTATCTACACATAGTGTTTACACCAACCAATGAATGCAAGACACATCTTTCATACACACATTTTATCACTTATTTACAGTTATGTGATACACTTTAAATTGTGATTAAACTACGTCAATATGGTAGTTGGTTATTCTCTGATCCTAACAAGGTAGGTTAATACTATACTACTCATTAAATACAGATATTTTAGGGAATATTGCAAGATATGACACATCGAATCTGGTCAATGCTTTTCCAAGCTCATGGAAAGCTCGTCCAAATCAACCAGATCTTTATAATGAATTTTCTACTTTAAATATCATTGAAATGGCAACACATTAAAAGGCAATATAACATTAAATAAGTTCAAGCAAGTTAGAACAAGAGGACTAACTAAACAGGGGGAAGCTAAATAAACACCCTTTGTTTAGCAGGAAGCAGATTATTATAGACAAATTAACAGCATAAAATATTGAAACATACTGCATTGCATAGAATCTATGTTGCTCGGACTCTTCAAAAATGTCAATGGGTGCGAGTCGGATTCTCCAAAAGTAGTGTATTTTTGGAGAATCCGACACGGGTGCGGCATCAAAACTGAAGAGTCCACGCAACTTAGCATAGAATTCTCATTACCAAAAGCCTAATCTTAAAATTCGTTCTTTTTTGTTTTTTAACTTCTTTAATTTTTAGTAACTGTGCAGGTGCAGGTGCAGGTGCATCCGCATACAAAGATACAGTAAACTATATGGACGAAACATCAGCTAGAATTTTCACCAAAGATCAAAAAGAAAAATGAATCATCATACTCACATTAACATTGGTAATATAATGGCATACTGCACATTTAACCGATGGAGCTCCACATGGGTACATCAGCATCATACGGCAGTTCCCGCAGTAGACATGAGCAAACTGGTTAGGACCTGAAGATCGACAGCACAATTATATGTCATCTGGGGAGTTCTTCGAAACAAAAATGGGACAAGAAAAACACGGTAGCGAGAAACCTAAGTTCTATCTAAGGTACAAAACCTTCAAACAAAAACAACGCATCTAGTTCTTCACCTTATAAAATTCTACTGAAAGATAGAACATGCAAACTTTTTAGGTATAATCCCCTTAAAATTCAATTCAATGTGTCAGAGATAACTATCTCATCTTACTCACCTTTATTTACAGCTTAGCTCTAGTAAAAAGGCACCTGATTTTGCACATAACATTAGTGCCCAATTGGCATTGCCACACTACAGTTCTTACTTCTTAGAATGGTCAGCCTACAAATGTTGTTGCCTTCAGGACCGCCATCCAACTTCAAATCACGTAGCTTTTGACCAAGGGAAAATGGAAAATATATATATATATATATATATATATATATATATATATATATATATTTTCCCAGCACTATAAAAAAGATAGAAGACCCAGGGGAAAAGAAAACTTTGAGTTTGGACAGGAAAGAGCACAATTCACTATACAACCACCCTGATTGCTCATGTACAGATTCCAGTAATATTTTCTTAAAACCACAAAAGACACATACAAACAGACTTAGTGTCATATAAGAACGTGTGCTTGGAAAAAAATGCATACACCAAGTTCACTCCACCAACTACTACTCATAAACTAAGTTCTCTTCGCTGATTATAAGTGTGCTGTAAAACGAAGCAGATATGACCAATAAGTAAAGCTGACGAGAAGATATAACAGCAGATCAGATATATCTTTTGTGTACTGGCTACTAGTTTACAAAGAGCACCAGTAATATTCTGTTTCATTATTTCGAGAAACTACCAAACTTAAGGCATATCAATTGTAGTTACACCTATCTATCAGGCAAAACTTCTGATTAAATTGAGTCTCGATAGGAAAAAACATTACACAAACATAGAATAATGAAGTTTTATGGTGACCCCATAATCATATGCCACTAAGTCTGACAAAGACATAAGTTTATACAGCCCCCTTCCCCCAGGCAAAAGTTCGAAGGGCTCTAAAGTTGCAAATTTAAGCTGGGACCACACTCTAAACTCAAGACATAGTTCGACTAGAAATACAACCATACCTAAATGTTCACTTATGTAATACATAGTTACATCATCAAAATAATGTAACTCTTTCCATCAAAAAATTTTCATGTTATACAAGCATAAAAATGCCGATATCTCAATTTGAGATCTCAAAACTTCTAATAGAGATGTAGGAAAAAGATATCATATGATAAATGGGAACAGCCGAAGCTCAAGATTAAGTGGATAGTATCAAAAGCAAGATTTCATATTACGCTGAAGGAGACATTGCGTTCCAGCAAAGAGTCGCTAGATTTTCACAAACAGACCAACATTAATCTCAGAAATCAAGAAAGGCAAGTAAGGAAAGGGAAGTTATAAACTGTACCTGGGACAAGGTTCACCGTCTGACAGCAGGAGCATCTCACACTGGTCGCCCCACGTGGATGCATAAGTAATGTACGACAGCCTCCACATATCAGTTGAGCCATTTCAATTCCTGAGAAAGGTCACAATTTAAGCAACACCTTCAAGTAACAGAACACAACGACAACTACGCCTTAATCCATATCAAGGCAAAACACCAATATATCTATACACCAAGCATCCCAAAACCTAGCCCCCTTTATGGCTTTATCTTACCATGTCACCATTAAGCATTACTATTAGATATACTTAAAAAATTTAAATACACTAATTTTCTTTCATAACAACAATCTTCTAGCAACAACACTTATCATCAACACAGGAGGTGGCCCTAATCCAAACAATTGCCACACAAATTTGAAAAGAATGTTCTTGTAACAACATCAGAACAGATAAAAGGACAGATACCAGGAGGTGGGACAGGGGTGAGTGCATTGCACACTGCACAACAGACATTAGAAGCTCCTCTCGGGTAAAGAAGAACCGTCCTGCACCCACTGCACGTCAACTGATTCTGCATATCTGCACAACAAAAAAAAATAACATTAACCAAATAGCCATGCCAAGTTCACAGACTAAATCAAGAACTGACCTTTGAGTTACAATTCTCAAGATTGTAATAAATCTAAAAAAAGTGGATGTGTTGAGACAAAAAGTGTTCACCTTTCAATCTTTTTGAATTTCTCCCAATCAGTGAGGTAAATATATTCTTCCTGCTTGACAAAATGAAAGGTCCTTTCAGAACAATAAATAATTTTCTTCAAACTAGGCCTAAGAATATATCAAGCAAGGTCCTTTCAGTAATTATTCATCCAATGGTTGAATCTACAATCTTTTTTTTCTCAGGATTCACATATAATATGAACAAGAAAAATTCTTATCTAGAGTTTATAACACATATCATACAGAAATTGCTAAATCAAACACCATAAAACAATCAATTACACCCAACAACACAAACATTTGTAAACAATTTACAAATTCAAGAATCAATCAAGATAACACAAGAGAAACTACCATAATTACCCAACCAAATGAAAAGAAAAAAAGAAGAAGCAATTTTTTTACCAGTCAATGAAGAACAAATCTGAAAGATAGGGTACCCCTCTTAGAAAATATATATATATACAGTAAAGGGTTGGAATTGAAATGGAAATCTGAGCGAAAATTCCGAAAGAAATTGGCCAATTCAAGATTGACAAAGATTGTTTTTTTTTGGATATGTTTGCTACATCTTCTTTCCTTTGTTTTTCTCTATTTTATTGTTTTCTTAATTAATATAATTCTTCTAATAATCTTCTCCCTTAAATTTTGGGAATAAATGTTTTTTGTTTTTTTTTTACCTTTCTTGAAATAAAATAGTATATACGTATTAAATTTATTTGAAAATAAAAATAAGAAAATGCTTTTGAAAAGGAATAGACAAGAGTATTCTTGGAAAATTTTGAAACTTATTTATCTTTTTTTAATTTAGTCCACACGCGTTAAGTTTTCTTTTCTAATGGTTTTTTCCCTTTGTCGACGTAAAGATGATTTCTACATAAAAATTAAAATAATAATTAAAAAAAAAAGAGATAGAACCGACTTAGGAGATTTTGTCAACAAAAATAAAAATATATATAAAATACATAAATGTATCTTTTAACTTGACTTCAATAGATATTTATGTCCTCAAAATAGACACTTAAACTTGTATAAAGTTGAATAAATATATAGACAAGTGTCCTATCTGACAATACATGACAATCTCACATGATTGTCACGTAGAGGTCATGTAGAATGTGTATTTATATGTTTAATTTTATATAAATATAAGTGCGTATTAATGCATACTCAAAATTGAAGGATATAAACATCAATTAAAATCGAATTAAAAGGCACATTTATATATTTCACCAAATAAAAATGACAAAGCATGTCATGGGTCTTGTTTAAAAATATATATTGTCAAGCGAATTTTAAACATTCAAAAAGTTATAAAAGAGAGAACTGTAATTTGATTTGGTCATAATTACCAAAAAAAAAATAAATTGATTTGGTCCATACGATGCAATTGTACCTATGATGATGTATTTGTCCAGGTCTATATCAATTGTAGCATTTGATACTCCAATCCATTTGCTAGATTTATGGTTCGAGAGTTTTTCATTTTTTTTCTTTAAAAAAAATCATTCGATGTTTATATTGATTTTACGACACTATTTAAATTTGTGTTGTATAAAACATTTAAAAAGTAAGTGTTCCTTAATAAAATAAAAATTATTTCTAATCCTTGATAGTTGATTCGAAAATTGACTTATCATCTAGATATCTATACAATATTTACCAATCGATCCAGGTCAAAGTTAGACCACTAATGGACTGTCATATTGATCTCCAATTTCTGGAAGGACTGAGATGCCCTTAATGTGATGGGCTAGGACTTTTAAGGGAAAAAGGTTGTCCAGCACACTCTTATTCATTTAGATTATGACATGTTTAATATTAGGAGAAAATTTGATTGAGATTTTTTTAATCTTCATGTTCAAAGTTTAGAGTGAATTGTTTAGATGCAATTTCAATTGATATTATTTCTTTGAAGTTTTTGTCCTTTGAACAATCTTCTATTTTTGAATTGCTCTTTTTTTTTTAATTTTCATCTGGTGTTCGGTATCTGTATTGGAGCTCCGACTAATTCGGATCTTGCACTGCAGGGCCCATTATGGGGGTGACACTTCCAACAGGATTTTCTCCATATCCAAGGCTCGAACCCTAGATCTTTGGTTAAGAATGGAGCAGTCCCATTACTGTACTACAACCCATGTTGGTCTTTTAATTGCTCCTTCACTACTTGAATTGCTAACATAATTTGTGTGGACCCCACCTTATGCGTAAAGGCAATCCCATATAGAAAGGAGAATTATGAGACCAATAAACTTCGAAAGAAATTATGTTTATATATGTATATGCATTTTGAGAAATCATCATATATTTCATTAGACATCCTAAGACACAAAAACAAGTTGGGGCACTAGTTAAAATCGCTGCTTAGCACGTTTTTCCGAGTTGATGGACTTGATTCGAGTCTCAATTTCTTCATTTCTTGATTTATTTTAAGTTTTAGCTGACAATATGGGTGCTCGTGGTTCGACTTAGATCATTTTTTTTCTAAAGAAAACCAAATCGGTTGATTTTTCAAATGTTGAAATCAAATCAAATCAATTAAGTTGGTTTTTCATTGATACAATTTTCATCAATTTTTATTTTTTATCGATTTTTATAATACATATGATAATATACTTCCATACACATATTAGATTGATTATATTCAAGCATAACACTATCAAATCAATTATTTTTTAAGAAAATATGGAATTATATATGTACTCAAGTTATATATATATATATATATAACTTCTTATAAATTTGTATGCATGATTCAAGAATTTAGCCATTTACAAGAAACTTAATAAAACCTCTTATAATGTTTAACACTATCAAATCAATTACGTATTCTTTAAGAAAATAAGGAATTATATATGTGCTCAAGTTGTATACATAACTTCTTATAAAATTGTATACATGATTTAAAAATTTAGCCATTTACAAGAAACTTAATAAAACTTCTTACAATATTTTTCTTTTAAAAAAAATCAAAGAGTTACAACATATCTTGATGATAATTGAATTAACTATTCATAAGTAATTAAAGGACCAGAATAAGTTATATTGAACATAAAATAGATTCTTGAAGTTATCAAAATAAGGATTACAAATCAAAATTAGAAAGTAATGGTAAAAACAGGACATTTGATTTTGGATAAAATATAAAACCAATACAGCAACTACACAAATTAGTTTCTAATCCAAATGCCAAAATAGAAGGAAAAAAAGAAAATCTTGAAATCGCAGGACTTTACCAGGACCCATTACCTTCATTACCTTCCAAAGGGAACATTTTGGATTTTGTTAATTGTTCCTCTTTGCGGGAAGCTTCGCAGAAAAGATCAAATCTTTGAATTTCATCAATCTTGTAAGTACCCTTTTCAGCTATTTTTGTTGTTACACTAAGTTTTAATTGAAAACTGGGGATTATGGTTCTTGGGTAATTGAAATCTTTGCTGGAAAAATGGAGAAATCTAATGGGTTTTTCATTAGAAAAAGTCCAAGAATTCGTGGGGTTTTCAATATTGTGTGTACCCTTGTCTTAATCTGTATGTTCTACAACCGTGAAGATATTGTGAGCAATACAGTTTTAAAGAATTCATCTTTAGTTGATAATCAGTGGTATACAAGGAGTAAATTTGATGGGTATTCTTCAAGAACACGAGTGGTTCGTCGAGGGATGTTAGAAGTAAATGGGTCGGATGCTAATGATTTGGCTGTTAAAAAGCCTGATTTATGTGCAGGATTGTTTGATCATGTGGGGTTTAAGAGTAGTTGTGATTTCTTGAAAGTTCACCCCGATTGTTCGTCTGGAGGGTTCTTTGATTACTTAAAGTTTTATTACTGTAGTTGCAATGGAAGTGCGTGGGGGTTTGTGGTATTTGGTGTTTGGCTTGCTGCATTGTTTTATTTATTGGGGAACACTGCGGCTGATTTCTTTTGTGGTTCCTTGGAGAAACTGGCTAGTTTGTTGAAGCTATCTCCTACAGTTGCTGGAGTTATTTTGCTCCCGCTTGGTAATGGTGCTCCGGATGTATTCGCGAGTATTGCTGCGTTTGTAGGAAGTGGTGCTGGTGATGTTGGGCTTAATAGTGTTCTAGGTGGGGCTGTATTTGTTACTTGCATTGTTGTGGGTGCTGTTTCTCTTTGTGTAGCTGATCAGGATGTTCAGGTTGACCGGAAATGCTTTATTAGGGATATTGTGTTTTTCATTGTGACTCTGATGTCACTGTTACTGATCTTGATTGTTGGTGAGGTTAGTGTCGTAGCAACTATTGCATTTGTATTGATCTATGTTGTTTATGCCTTTGTTGTTGCTGCCAATGAGATTTTGAGGAAGCATGCACGAAGATTAAGATTGGATGTTGTTACCCCTTTGCTTCCTGTAAGAGGAAGTGTATTTTCCGAAGGGACTCAGGAGGATGACTCGGTTTATAGCTCTTTGCTTGACGTTGAGACAGAAGACAGTAGCATACAGTCACATGGTTCCTTGCCCCAGTGGATGTGGGCATCCAATGTGGCTATATATTCTAATCAGTCATTGAAGGTCCATGATGGGGAAAGGCCTTTGTGGGGTTGGACTGAAGAGGGTGTAGAAGTCAACAGCCCGTCATTTTCCTGCTCTCAGCTCTGTTCACTTTTAGAGTTGCCATTGACTGTGCCAAGACGATTAACCATTCCCTTAGTTGAGGAGGAAACTTGGTCAAAACCATATGCTGTAGGCAGTGCTGCTTTAGCTCCTGTTCTTCTTGCAGCTTTATGGAATACCCAAGACAATTTGGGTTACCTAGGCAGAACAGTTGCCATAGTTCTTGGCATTTCTGTTGGTTGCACATTGGGCATTCTTGCATACAAGTATACTAGAGCTGACTGTCCACCGCAGAGGTTTTTGCTTCCATGGGTTTTAGGGGGCTTTATTATGAGTATCGTTTGGTTTTATATGATTGCAAATGAACTGGTGGCACTGCTGGTTGGATTAGGTGTTGTAATGGGGGTTAATCCCTCGATTCTTGGGCTCACTGTTTTGGCTTGGGGCAATTCAATGGGTGATCTGGTCTCAAATGTTGCTTTGGCGATGAATGGTGGAGATGGTGTGCAGATTGCCTTATCTGGATGCTATGCAGGTCCCATGTTCAACACACTTATTGGGTTAGGAATCTCATTATTCCTCGGTGCCTGGTCAGAGAAACCTTCTTCTTTCATACTTCCACGGGACAAAAGTTTGTTTTATACCATATGTTTCCTCATGTTTGGTCTTCTATGGGCCCTCTTTGTTCTTCCCAAGAATGACATGCGCCCTAACAAGATGCTTGGTGTAGGCCTTATCATCATCTATTTGGTATTTCTGTCTGTTAGGCTGAGTAGTGCGATGGGAATTGTTTCACTGTTTGGGCTTAGTGACTAGTTATTGCATGTTCAGAAAGGTTAGCAATGAAATCATCTGGACTTGAGATTCAGATTGTCCCACTTGACTTGATTAGTGAGCTTGATTTGTATCTTCAACATGGGACAAAGTTCCATTATAAGGGAGCTTGTTGTGCCCATCAATGATGTATTCTGCTGTACAAATACTCATAAAGTAGGTGCTCTTCGACTCCTTTCTCGAGCCTTCTTCTCTCTGGTGTTGCATGATCCTCATACTGTTTGTGTTTCTATTAAAAAAATCTTTTTATAGAATAAAAAAATCTATTGGTGCAATTAAATCTGAAAATAATTTGTTGATGGTATATGTTTCGGTTAATGAGCAGCTAGATGCACAGTTACCCAAGTTGCACTATGAACAAGATGATCACCATTTCGTGTGGAGACATTATGGTGCTGTTGGACTAGAAAATGATTTTATTTTGGGAGAATTGGTACTGGTTTTGTTTCCTGTAGAACAAATGTGACTGTTTGAATTTAGTGTTTACTAAGCTTTGGGTTTGCTTTAGGGAGAATTGGTGTTTGATTTCTTTTATTGGAAAATAATATCACTAAAACTCAAAACATTTTAGAACATTTTATATGAGTGATGGATTGACTAAATATATATTTTTTGATGCTACACGTATTTTCAAAGAAATAGTTTTTGTGATAAAATTAAATTCAGTTGAAGATATAGAAAAAACGTGGCTAAAGTGAAACTGAGTCCAAGAAAATAGTGACTAAATTATCACATTGTCTGGGTCAACTGAATACACTTTTCAGAACTACAAAATAACAATGGATTAAGGCTTGTTTGGTTTTAGGGAAACATGTTTTGTTAAAAAAACAAAATGGTTTGGTTTCTAACCAAAATTACGTGGTGCCATCCTGGTTTTTGGTGTCCTGCGGTGCATATTTTGGTACAGCGGTGTAGTCAATGAAGCTGGTGCAGTAGGTGGGTATCAGTGGCATCCTTTAGCTGTACGAGGCCCTCTTCTTCTTGTCATATCAAGGGAGCATGGTTCTATTTCAGGCTCATGCTGAAGACGAGGTGTCCACTGAGGGACTGCACGATGTATTACTTGAGGGAAGTGAAAGGTTTGGTTCCAAGTTCTTTGGTTTCCCATTAGTGCTATTCTTGCTTGCAAGTACAATACGCGCTGTCTTGAGTGCTGTCAGTGAAATGTTTCAGTTGTAATTTCTTGAGGAATTTCATGGCTGTCTCTGCTCTCCAGTGGTTTCATGCTCTGACGCATCTGCTGCATAGCATGGTCAGTTCTTCCTGATTATACAATCACAGTGAAGAGTTATACCACTTTGAATCATGCAATACGTCTATGTTCTGTGCTATTAATTAATTGATTATCCTAAGTGGAGTATTACAATATGTTGAAGTAGATGGAACTTTCTGGTCGTCTCTTTTTTCGTCTCAGTTATGATTTTGTCTTTATTGATCAGAATTGTTCTGCTAACTGGTCAAGCCACCGCAATTTGTCAGCATTATGATCTTTCTTTTGATAAGTTAAGATCAGTTGCTTGATATTACAGCAAGTTAATTTCAACACTACTTACATCTACGTGGGAGGCTCAAAGATACACCCGATTGCTTCATTGCACCTATATACACCGACTGCTTTATTACACCAAAAAGATACATGAAAGTAAGGGCGTTTTGATACATCCAAGATCATTCTAACCACATGAAATTATCTCCTATTCCTTTCAGTCTATGTAGCCTAAAAAAGGCACAAGGGTATGATTTTCAATAGTGCCCTGTTCAACCACCACATGAAAAGGAGACATTTGGATACATCCTATATTCTTCTCACTTCTATAAAAGATATTCTATTCCTTACATTCCATTTGTCCAGAAAAGGCATAGGTATGATATGCTATTCTGCCCTAGTTGCCTTGCCTACCCTCCATGTGCTCTCACAAGTAGCAGTTGTAATTTTTTCCCCATTACTTCATATAACTGTTGTTAGTGTCTGTAGTTGCGTTCTCTTACATTATAATTATGTTTTTTTTTTTCATATGCACATTTCTTCATTAAAGCTCACGATCTAATTGTGCTTTGCACTCAATTTCCAGCAGATTTTGGCTACCTTCTTATGCTTTTTGCCTTTGATAACACCAGAACATGTCTTGGAGCATACATGCATTATTTTCGTAGCATCTCTCATCTGTTTTATGTAGCCTTCACATGTTATGTTTTTTTAGTTTATTCGATAAACCACCAAGATTGATGAAGAAAAGAGTGCCATTTTAGATACGATGCATGAAGACTGTTCCAAGTCCATGTAGAAGTAATTGGTCTCCATTTAGGGACAATAGATACAATTATGAAAGGAAAAGTTCCTGCATGATTCTGAGATTTTTAACTTTGTTTGGTAGTATGCTTACTCGGATAAAATATGATCTGAGAAAAGAAAAAAAACTAGATTCATGCCTGAAAGACTGAAACTAGGACCAAAACTTTGCATCCAAGTAAATCATAGTACATTGTGATTTATGTTATTGCCTTTCGACTGCAAATGCTTTGTCTTTTGATAAAGGAAACAACTCTCTCTCTCTCTCTCTCTGTTGGCGATGTTGGAGAAATGATTCTAATATCTCAAAACGAAGTATTTACATGGTTGTTTAGGTTCATTTCTTAATATCTTGTTAATGAGTATTTAATATGTTAATCATTTTAACATATTCCTAACATCGGGTTTTGAACAAATTGAGTTGTCTATGGAATGACCTTGAATAGCCATTACTAAGTACTAACAGATCCTTTATTCTTCGTAATTAGCCATCAATTCTTATCCATTAGTCTTGTTATGATCCGTTGGGTCCTCTTAACTCATTCCGATGAGATGGTTTTTATCTATATAAAACCTTTTGGAAAGGTATAGAAAGTCTTTTGTTGTTTGTGCCCTTGTATAAATCCTTGTATTTTCTGCATTTCGCTCTTAGTGTACCAACCGAAATTAAGTGAACGCATACAACCTATCGTGACTATATCCATCAAGATTGTATGTCTTCATACAATCATTACAACAAATTAATACAAGTGATACAAACTGGTAGCAATTGATGTAGCAGAACGAATGAATGCAAGTAAAATTAAATTAAATGAATAGAAGTGAAACTAGAGCGAACGAATACAATCTCCTATATTTTTTTTTGCTATTTCTATCCTTATGTACACTCAAACTATATTTATCGATAATCATTTTTTTTGACACCTCGAACACTTGCTAGGAACTATAACTACATATCATTAGTAAGGCCAAAACTGCAATCATTTATGAAAATTCCACTTTATAGAATTCCCATAGAAATAAAATACTGTAACTTATTAATGGAATCTTTTTTGCCAGAATTATCACATTTTGGGCAAATATTCAATTTTTAAATTGGCAAATATTCAATTTTTAAATCTATGTAAAATAATGTGCCTTTAATTAAAATTTTCTGAGTCCGAAAATAGGTAAGACACAAAATGAAAAAAAAAAAAAAAAAAAGAAAGCAAGCAAGAAAGACTCCCTTTCCCTCCAAGTTCTTTTCTATCCTTTTTATAAAATATACCATGCTTAAAATGCAAAATTCTCTACGAGCCTCATGTGACTGAGAAATGCTAACAATTTTTTAAATATCAAATATTTAACCATTAAAAAGAATAAAAAAGAATAATAAAGCACAGGAACATGTATTTGAGGCAATTAATTCTCCATTTAATTCTAAAATAATACAGTATGATTTTGCAGGTCAACAGTTGTTATTGGCACGTCGATTGAACTCGTAAATAAAAGGCAATTTTGTTTTCAAAGTCTTTGAAATTAAACTTCATTTGTACTTAAAGTTTTTAATTGTATGATAGATTTTTTCACTTGCATGCGATTTGTTGGTCGAGCTCGTTGCACAAAACTTGTTTAATGCAATTTACATCTTCCGTGTAGTTTGTTGGGTATTGCACGAGAGCGAGATTTATCCAAAATGCATCCGAAGAATAACGCGCCATGGGTTCCTTGTTAAAAGAAAAGAAAAGAATAAGAACCTTTTATGAGATATATAAATAAGTTTGTCAGTGAAAAAAAAACAAACTTATTATTTCTTCTTTTAAGTTGTTGCTGAAATCAAAATTCATTGTACCTTCAGGCTTCAATCATTTCTTGTTTCAGTATTTAGTTTTTTTAAAAAAGAAAATAAGTTCAGAAGGGAACATCAGAAATTAAACAAACAGAAGAAGAGCGAGACGCTTGAAAAGTGCGGTGGAATGACATGTATTTTCTCGTTAAAGGTCTCAAATTCAAGCTTTAAAAATGAAAGGAAATTCTGGTAGCAAATGCTTTAACACATTTAATACGCTTTTTAGAGGCGAATCTAATTAGTCGGATCAATAAATTTTGCATACGAATACTTAAAATGAAACAAGAGCTTATAAAATACCACCAGAAAAACACTACGGAGGAAAAAAAAAAAAATACTATGATAGAAAATTTAAGCTAATTATACGGTTGTTAGACCTACCTATGCTTTTCAAGTTTCTTTAATTTTTATTTTGGAGACTTCTCAAGTGTACTTTTCTAAGTAAGTGAAAAATATGTATGGGAATTTTCCATGCACACGTGTATATATATATATACACACATTATATATACGTGAGTTTTTATCAAAGTCATTTCTGTGTATATGTTAATTGAATATTCAAGGCCAATAAAAAGATTCTTTTGATGGCCTGAAAAGATTAATTTAATATTTAGAGATAGAACAGATGAAATTAAAATATTTTATGTACTCTTTTCATTCTTAATTTATGTGACAGAATTTGAAATTCAGAAAAGAAATAAAGAATTTTGAATCTTATGGTCTAAAATAAATTATAAATATTTTAAAATAAATTATAAATATTTATATGGCTATAAATCTATCTCACTACGGGTAAAATTGATATTTTAAATTAATTATTATTATTAAAATAGAAAGATGTCATTCCCTTTTAGACGGCCTAATAAGTAAAAGTGTTACATAAATTGAGACGAAGAGAGTATAATTTATGTTTACTATACATTTTTTGGTTATTATTTTGGATGACGACTATACATCTTAAAAATCCTTATATTTTGTTCCTTTTTCCTTTCCCTCATTTTCTCCTCTCTTCCCTACCTTCCAAACATGGTACAAAGGTATTGGAAGTTTGAATAAAAGGCCTCTCATTTGCAGTTTCTGAAAACAAAACAAGCCAAGAAAACAAGAGAAGCTGCTCATGGCTTCTTCAATAGCTATGAATATTCTTTTTTCATTCATAGTCCTATTTTCAGCTTCATGTGTTGCTATTTCATATACAATTCAAGATCAATTCTATCAGTGTATTACTCTCCATTCGGACCGATCGATCCCTTTCTCCACAGCTTTTTTCACTCCTACTTCCAATGCTACTTCATTCAACTCTGTCCTTAACTCCACTGCCCAAAATCTAAGGTGTTTGGCACCGTCTCAACAAAAACCTCTACTGATTTTCACTGCTTTGATTGAATCCCATGTCCAAGCAGCAGTCATTTGCGCGAAAGAGCTAAAGATTCAGCTCAGAGTTAGGAGTGGAGGCCATGATTATGAAGGGATATCTTATTCATCAGAAATGAAAAGATCAGTTCCCTTTATCTTGCTTGACTTGGCTAAACTTCGTGCTATCAAAGTGGACATTGTGGACAACAGTGCTTGGGTTCAAGCTGGTGCGACGATTGGTGAAGTATACTATAGAATTTCAGAGAAAAGCAAGACACATGGTTATCCTGCTGGCCTATGCACCAGCGTAGGAATTGGTGGTCTTATCACTGGAGGGGCATATGGTCCTATGATGAGGAAATATGGTCTTGGAGCTGACAATGTTGTCGATGCTCGGATCGTTGATGCCAGTGGCAGAGTTCTTGATAGGGACTTAATGGGAGAAGATTTGTTTTGGGCAATCAGAGGGGGTGGAGGAGGCAGTTTTGGCATAATCTTGGCTTGGAAACTTAGACTTGTTCCTGTTCCATCAACTGTAACAGTTTTCACAGTTCCAAAGACACTGGAAACTGGTGCAACAAAAGTCCTAAACAAATGGCAACATGTTGCACACAAGATTGATGAAGATCTCTTCATCAGAGTCCTCATAACTCCAGCCAATTCAACAAAGGGGAAGAAAACAGTGCAAACAGCTTACCAAGCATTGTTTCTTGGCAAAACTGATAGGCTTCTTGATGTGATGAATCATAGCTTCCCTGAATTGGGATTGACACGAAAGGATTGTGTCGAAATGAGCTGGATTCAGTCAGTCATTTACATTAATGGTTATCCAAGTAACATTAAACCTGAGTTCCTACTTCAAGGGAAGTCATTACTCCCTCCAATATACTTCAAGGCCAAATCGGATTTTCTGGATTGTGTCGAAATGAGCTGGATTCAGTCAGTCATTTACATTAATGGTTATCCAAGTAACATTAAACCTGAGTTCCTACTTCAAGGGAAGTCATTACTCCCTCCAATATACTTCAAGGCCAAATCGGATTTTCTCCTAGTGCCAGTTCCAGAAACTGGACTTGAAGGGATGTGGAAGAAGTTTTTCCAAGAAGATTCACCTGTGATGATATGGAATCCCTATGGAGGAATGATGGGGAGATATCAGAATCTTCAATTCCATTCCCACACAGAAAAGGGGTCATCTGCAAGATACAGTACTTAACAGCTTGGACAGATGCAGACAAAAAATCTGCTGATAAACATATCAACTGGATCAGAGGGTTTTATGAGTACATGGGCACTTTTGCATCCAAGTTCCCCAGAGAAGCATATGTGAATTATAGAGATCTTGATTTGGGTATGAACAAAAATGCCAGCTCAAATTTCTTGGAAGCTGGTGTTTGGGGGAAAAAGTATTTCAAGAACAATTATGACAGGCTTGTGCATGTGAAGTCTAAGGTTGATCCTGATAACTTCTTCTGGCATGAACAAAGTCTTCCAATCCTTCCCTTCAAAGTTGGTCAAGATGGAAAAAGCTTGATTCACTAAAATACTGCTTTTGGTTTGATGGTATATTTTAATGTAAAGGTTACCAGGAAAAAGTAAAAATAAGTTTAGTTTTGCTTTTTATTTGGTTTCATGACCTATACTGTATTGTAGCAGAAGTCTGTATTGATATGAGAAAGTTTGAACATGGGAAAATATATTTTAATAGGTCTTAACTTGACCATGATTTTCAATATATATGTGTTGTTGGTTGATTTAAATCTGAAATGAATTTGCAGAAAAACAACAACAACAAACTCAGTATAGTCCCATAAGTGGAGTCTGGGGAGGGTGGGGTGTACGCAGATGACCTTACCTCTACCTTTGTGGGGTAGAAAGTTGTTTCCAATGAATTTGAGGAACTACAAACAAAAAATAGGATCCAATTCATTCTTACAGCATAAATGTTGATGGTTGGTGCTATAGAAAAAATAGTTGAGAAATACAAATTTGTATCATGGTACCATAATATATTTTTAGTTCTAAAGTGAATTTATACAAGGATCACATATAAAAGTTGTCCACAAATATGCATGCTCTTCATCAAATTCTTCGAAGAGAGGCCAACCTCTTCTCAAGTTCCTCAACATCTGCTGCAGTATCAGAACTGCATAGGAAGAATTGTTAGGAAGGACACAGTAGCAAACTTAGCTTTAATCAAACTGAAAAGAACACAGTAGCAAACTTAGCTTTAGAAGAACTAGGAAGGATCTTCTTACGAGTCATTTCATATTAATTTCATGTCTAAAAGAATATATAAGAGTACTATTTTCTGATTGTTCCAACCACGCCAAATCGACTGTGGAGGAATTCTAGATGGCTCAGTACATGCATCAATAAAATACCAAAGTTGGTCAAAAGCAATGTAAAACAACCGTCATGATCAGAAACGTAAGGGGAGTATAACCAGAGAACAGAAAGGAAGTGTTGCAGAAATATCATGGATTAACTAACACACAACCACAGACAAAGAAAATAGAGGAGAAAAACAACACAAGGATTTAACGAGAGAGAGTTTTCCACTATGAAAGAATAGAAGAAGTGTACAATGCTTTAGAATTGCCAACTACATCCCCTATATATATCCCAATTAGTAGTCCCAAACATATAAGGAAAAGGTTCTCCTAATCCTACAAGGACTATATTTTGCTTTCCCAAATCTATTAGGACAAAGGGTCTCCTAAACCAATAGGAATTATGAGTTTCCTAAAATAGACAAGGAAAAAATTCAAGCCATAATTAACCGGAAGTATGGTTGAGAATTGACGCTGACAGTTTGATATGGAAATGCAGAAGAAACGTTGCTTGACACTTGTAGACACACAAAATCCAACTCAAGTACATACGAAAATCCATGCACAATGCATGATGTAAAACATTTCCATATACGTAGGGGGTGGGGTGGTGGTGGTGGTGGGGGCAACGTTTCGACTTTCTTCGATGCAATTCGGCCTTTTTGAAGCTGAGGTCGCAACAGATCATACGCTCAACCTATCCTTGATCCAAATCCTACCTGCGATGCAATGTCCACACCAATCTCGTCCAGCACCGAAAATGAAAACCCAAATTAGAATAGACGACCAGAAAAATACAATTAGGAAACAGACTAACTGCGTGATGAATAATGAATAATTGAACCTGGTGTGTAAGCTCCTCAGTTTCTTCTTCAGCTTCATCTTTATCCAAAGTCTCATCAATGGATTCAGACATCATCTCAGTGTGGAATAATTCAGATATTTTCATCAGTATGTTTAGGCTGAACCTCAAATGTTTTTCTTAGTTTCCTTCAAGACATTGCATTTGTCCATAATCACCGAGAACTCATAGCAGAAGTTTTGACCAAAATAAACCACTTTTTAAATTAATTTACCAAAGTAATATGTTTCTTGAAAACTTTACAAAACTAGTATAAACGTTGTTGGCAGTAACGTATTAGGTTTTAAAAAAATTAACAGGCCACAAGGAACAGTAGACGACGCTAAAATAGGAATCGTTACTGACAGTAACGTTTTTGGCTTAAAACGTTACCAACAGTAACGAGACTGCCCAGAGTTGCAGAGTCTCGTTACCATTGGTAACTTTTGAAGCCAAAAAGTTACTGTCAGTAACGATTCCTATTGTAACGCCGTTTTGGTCCTTTAATTTTGTAACACCTCGGGTGCTACGAGTACATGAAAACATACAATAGTTGAGGTATAAGGCTAAATGAAGGAAAGGTGAAGAAACTTGTGTTGAAACGAGCATAAGAAGAAGGAAAGACTTGAGACTCAGAGGTGAGTCATGGCAGAACTCACGTGGCGTGAGTCCCACCCACATGGCGTGGGTGGCTGCCGTGACCAACTCCAGAGACTTGGAAAAAGTCTTTGATTTCCACGGCAGGAGTCACGTGCCGTGACTCCCACTCACGTGGCGTGAGTGGTGCCGTGGAACAACTTCAGAGACATGGAAAAATTGTCGTCTGATTTCCACGACACAGCCTACGTGGCGTGATTGGTGTCGTATCGTGAAATTTTGTCGGCTCTATTGACTTATTTTTGACTAAATGAAATATTTGAGTGTGGGACCCATTAAAGGTGTTGGGCTGGATCTATATCCTGTATTTGAGGCCCAAATATCATGTAAGAAGACATGGGCCTCAATAAATAAAAGAAAGACCCATTTAACATGGATCAAATATGTGGCCAAGGATAATTTGCCTTGAGGGCCTATATAAAGGCATGAAAATCAGATTTTTATGCATTAGAACTCTCATCTTTTTCTAGATATTTCTCAAGATATTCTTATCTCATAAACCCTAAGGCAACAACTCTTGTTTGGGACAAGATCATCTCTTAGCAATTATTGGTAAGTGTTTCCTCTTGTGCCTTAATATATGATGTACATGAAAGGTGGTGTAGGTCATGATGGTTATGTTCTAAAGTGTTGAGAAGTCCACTTTGTTTGTGGTAAGGTAGAATAAGTGATATAGTAGTAGGAGGGAAGGTGGAATGATATATCCTATGATGAGGATGTGGGTGATTTCATTAACGTATTGTAAACTTATGCTAGGTTTGGTTACTAATGTAAGTTCCTTATGTATGTATGTATGTATATTGTAGAGTAGCATTTTACGGAAAGGTGGAATTATTGTAGTCACATATTGAAAGGCTAAGGTATGTAAGGTTTCTCTTTCCTATGACCTTTGGTCACACCTATTGTTCATATTTTGCCCGAACTTACCATCCCTCCGAAATGTCGTAAAGTGTCTCATTCCAAGTAAATGCTTAGCAATTGTTGTTTGTATGCCTCTTATTCATTGCCTATGATTTTCAAGTGTCAATAATGTCGCAACCACCAATGTATCACTCTTCATAACGAAAGAATTGAAGTAATGCATATAAGTGTTTATTGAGTACGGGTGGTAGCTCGAGGGGGCGTAAAGCCCAGCATAGAGACGATCCCGATTGATTATTGGACACAGGGGATATCCCAAAGACGAACCTGCTTTATTGTATATGGGTGGTAGCTCGAGGGGGCGTAAAGCCCAGCATAGAGACGATCCCAGATTATATTATAAGCCACTGATCAGTTGGGACCCGGGTACGATATGAGTTATTGATGATAATGAACGTAAAAGTAAAGTAATGAATGTAATGTACATGGTTTCACACATACAGAATAGTGGTATATCCCTATTGTTTATTCACTTGTATCTGATTCTATTTGAGTTCTTATATGTCATACAGTTGCTTATCGCCTTACATACTCAGTACATTCTTTCGTACTGACCCTTTGTGGGACCTACCTTACTTGCTGCAGGAACAGGAGGCAGTAGTCCCTCACAGTAGGATTCAGACTCTCTGCGTACAGTTGGTGAGCTCCAGGCTGATTCGGGGCATTTCGGGTCATATGTACATGTTGATTTTGATTTATGTACATGTTTGTGTAAAGCGGGGACTTGTCCCGATTATAGACTTGGTTTGGTTTCTGCTAGAGGCTTTGCAGACGTTGTACAGTAAATGAAGGGATGTCTTCTCATTTTGACTTTGCGGCCCTACCGGCCGAGTTTCTTATATATATAAATGTCTTTCCATGTTTTGGTTTTACGATGTCGTGTCCACATGCATATATGTTGTGTCCCATACGAATGTATAAATTGGTTCTCTCGGGCCTCAACGGCTTCGGGTGCCATGTCCGCCCCGTTGGAACTCGAGGCGTGACAAAAGTGGTATCAGAGCGGGTCGTCCTAGGGTGTCTACAAAGCCGTGTCTGAGTAGAGTCTTTCTTATGAATGTGCTGTGCACCACATTGATAAGTAGGAGGCTACAGGACATTTAGGAGTTGTTTCTTTTCTTCACTTCTTAGATCGTGCAATATCATTATCATTCTTGGTTGTCGGGAAAATATCATATCTCACCATTGTTTCCTTTCATGATAGTGCAAATGCCGATCACAAGAAGAGGGAGAGGCAAAAGTAAGAGGTTAGACAAACTTGCCGGGGAAGGCACTAGTAGACCACCTCCTCGTCAGGGTGAAGCTGGAAGTGAATCTGTATCGCGGGCTTCCTCTACTTTTCCAGCTCCGGAAGGGCCAAGAGGTAGAGAAGTACCCGCAGAACCGCCTCTTAATGCCACTGACCAGGATTTGAGAAATGCAGTGCAGATGTTGACACAGCTAGTTGCTGCACAAAGTCAAGGACGAGCTGGTCCAACAACAGGTGAGGATGGTGCGGCTAGGGCAGCTAGTCTTCGAACACAGGATTTTCTGAAACTAGATCCTCCCACATTTACTAGATCGGATTTGAATGAGGACCCACAAGATTTTATAGATCAAATCTAAAGGGCATTGGATGTCATGCATGTATCTGGTGTGGAAACGGTTAAACTTGCGGCTTATAGGTTGAAGGGAGAATCGATATTATGGTATGAAGACTGGAAAAGATCGAGGGGCATTGGTGCACTTCCAGTTGGCTGGAAGAATTTAAAGCAGCATTCCTTGATCATTACCTCCTCCCATATGAGGTCTGGGAGGCACGTGCTGACCAGTTTCTGAATTTACGTCAAGGGAACATGAGTGTTCGAGAATATAGTCTTCAGTTTAATTCCATGGTTCGATATGCTCCGAATGTGGTGGCCACAATGACAGATAGAGTCCATCGAATGTCTTTCAAGTTCGAACTTCTTTTGAAGGATGATTTATGCAATCTAGCTAAGAAAGGCTATAGTTGCTTTCTCTTACATTACAATTATGTTTTAAATTTTTTCTTCATATGCATGTTTCTTCATTAAAGCTCCTGATTTATTTGTGCTTCGCATTCAATCTCCAGCAGATTTTGGATCCTTTATATGCTTTTCGCCTTTGATAACAACAGTACATGTCTTGGAACATGCATGCATTGTCTGTGTAGCATCTCTCATCTGTTTTATGTAGCCTTCACATGTTATGTTGTTTTGGTTTATTCGATAAACCACCAAGATAGATGAAGAAAAGAGAGTGGCATTTTAGATACGATGGGTGAAGACTGTTCCAAGTCCATGTAGAAGTAATTTGGTCTCCATTTAGTGATAATAGATGCAATTATAAAAGGAAAATTTCCTGCATGTTTCTGAGCTTTTTTAACTTTGTTTGGTAATATGCTTACTTGGATAAAATTAATATGATCTGAGAAAAGAAAAAAAACTAGATTCATGTCTGGAAGACTGAATCTAGGACTAAAATTTTGCATCCAAGTAAATCATAGAACATTGTGATCTATGTAATTGCCTTAAGACTGCAAATGCTTTGTCTTTTGATAAAGGAAACAGCTATCCATCTCTGTGTAGGTGACTGACTGGACAAGTGGTATCTGTTTTTTTTTTTCATCTCGAGTCTAGCAGGTAAAATCTTCTGCACTTTCTCAATCTTCTGCGAAATAATGTATGTGTGAGATGGTCCGTTCTAATAGTGACAAGCTATATTCATAGGTAAGGCTGCGTACAATAGATCATTGTGGTCCATCCTTCCCGGGATCCTGCGCATAGGAGGAGCTTTAGTCCACCCGGCTGCCGTTTCTTGTCCTCATAATTTGATACCTTAGTTATTAGTTCTATGTCCGCTAGGTTATTCGTCGGTGGCCAACTTGTTCTTGTATAATAGTAAAAGGGTGGTCCAATGCACTAAAGCGTCTCCTATGTGCAGGGTTTGGGAAAAGGCATAGCGGGTAGGGTTTGAGAAAGGACCGAACTATAAGAATTTACTGTACACACAATCTTATCCTGCATTTCTACAATGAATTATCCTCTAACTAAATTCGTTAACTAACTTTTTTAAGGGACGTACAATAACTCAAAATTTTATTTATTTTGGATTAGAGAGTATCACATAATTCCTCAAGTATCAATTTATATTAGCCGCCTGGAAGTCACATTCTACTAATGCAAGTTGCACATTTATAAAATCCCCACAAAAAAAACTTATCAATGGAATCTTTTGGCCAGAATTGCACATTTTTTAGCAAAAATTCAATTTTTAACACGATTAATGTCGACCATTTGACTTTCATTAAAGCCCTTCCCTAGCCATAACCTCCTCTTTCCTCAGCCAAAAAAAAAAACTCTTATTATTATTTTTGACATAGAAGGAGGAATGTTATCTTCTATGTGGAGCGTCTTATCCTTCTATAGAATTTTTCGATTCAAATTAATCGAAGTTCAAAATAGAAATCATATCTAGGATGGGAAGCTCCCTCGCACACACAAAAAGAGAGACAGAGCCTCCCTTTCCCTCCAATTGTTTTTTCTTCTCCTTAATTATATTTTATACTAAAAGTGGGAAGAATTTAGGCAAAAGTTAGATTACTATTTTGTCCCTACACTAAATAAAAATAATACTCCCTCCGTTTAAAAAAGAATGACCTAGTTTGACTTGACACAGAGTTTAAGAAAATAAAGAAGACTTTTGAATCATGTGGTCATAAATTAAAGTTGTGTCAAATGTATCAAAATGCCCTTTAATCTTGTGGTCTTAAACATACCACGTGGAAAGTTGAAATTAAAGTATTGCCAAAAAAGAAAAGGGTTATTCTTTTTTACACAGACTAAAAAGGAAAGTAGGTCATTCTTTTTGAAACGGAGGGAGTATTAATCATCTAATTAATTAAATATTAAACACAAAATCATATATATAATAAAGAGAAATCAGCCATTCATATGATCATAAACGTAAAACCTCCTCAGATGATTAGCTTTTGATAAAACCTTTAAGTTTTTTGGGAAAAATAACTATAAAGTAAAAGTCTAAGTTACTTTTGTTTTCTTTATCAAATAAATGTAATTAATATTGGCCTTAGTGCCCTTTCATATCTCCCCATTAATCAATATTGTATTATTATGTTACGACCCAATTTCATAGGTCATGATGACACCTACTATAACCCACCAGTAGGTAAGCCAACCCATAATCCGAAACGGCTAGTAACAGACTACCAAAAGAAATAAATAAATATAATAATAAAGCTAATATAAACCCAAGACCTGGTGGAGCCAAGAGCTTCTAATACATCAGGAGTACAAGTGAAATACAGGAAAAATGTATGTATACAAGCCGTCTCTGACACAACATAGAGAACAGTCTAACAATAAGAAGGAGAGTAGGAATACTCCAAAACGTCGGGAGCTCACCCCATATCTCCGATCCATAACTGCTCCGCACGACATACACACATCAACGGCGATAACTCACACTATGACTTGCAGGCTGCAAAAGTGTAGTATGAGTACCAAACACGTGGTACTCAGTAGGCAATGGCCGACTGAGTTCTAGAAATAATGTAAGCATAAATAACATGAAGGCATGAAAGTGACTACAGGCAACTATCCACGAAACTAGGCATAACCATGCTAATGGGCCAATAGGGATAACTATCCTATCCTGACATCATTCAGGAACTAAAGTGCAATACCGTATATCACTGGCCAATATACAAATGAAGAGTGAAAGAAAGATATATATAATAGTAGTACAAGACCAAAGGATACATATACAATGTAAATAGATAAGGAAAGAGAGGGATATACGGTGATACCATACATATAAGTAGACATATAGGGCTAACTCAAATGTAACTACCTGAGGGAGTCAACCTAACATCTCAAGGTCCATAGCCAAGTAAAGGATCCATCACTAGCCTCATCAAGTCTATACCCAAAGGGTGACAAATCCTGGGCTAACCAACCATAATATAATCTACCGAAAGGATAAAGGAATCATAAACGTACCTCTAATCTCAGGTACCATTCCACAACCAACCTGCCACAAACTAACCATAATAAACAATAATAAAGTAACTGGCTAGTTCGGGCAAACAAGCACCTAATCGGGCCCCCATAAGCCCGAAAGGTTCACAGAAACACTCAGCAAACAACAACCATAACTCGTACCTATATAGCCCCCCATAAGACCGATAGATACAGGCGCCAAACAACTATACTGGTGATAGGCAATGCATATGAATGGATGAATGCAACGTAAACCGAAATGCTATAACCATGTCGGGGGCACCGGACTCGAACCAGTTCCACAATCTCAAAGCATACCGGGGACACAAGACTCAAACTAGTTCCACAATCTCAAACCATACCATACCAAGTGTATATACCTCCTCCAGCTCACCTAGCTCGCAAAGGTAGGATCTACGGCGACCAAGCTTCTCCGACTCGACGGCTCTCCGACGAAGGGGCCCCTAGGAGATTCGGGAAAATTCATATACACTGCCTGGTCCCGATCCAGGACTTTCAATAACCATCATAATCCATCTACTCCGTCCAGTACCGGAGAGAGACATATATAAATACAATCAGTGCACGGACTCAAACCGTGACTAAAAGGATATAAATCCGTAAATTCATTGCCCGAGATCATGCTCGGGACTAAATCATCATAATCATGTACAAAGGGTCGAAATATCCCTCGATCGAAGTAAATAGTAGTGGTAAGATGAGTGGATAAATAATGGACCGGAATCATCCTCGGTCGGAGTTCTAAAACATCATTTTCAGTTCCAAAAGCTCATAATCCAGTAAATAAGGTGGTACGATTTCTGTTATAAAATAACCCTTTTAAAAGTGAAAAGTGGAAATAAATTCCCTTTTTGAAAATAGTAATAAAATCAAGGTTTTGGTTAGAATCGTACCACTAAATGAGCATGAATGCACCAAATAGTATGCATGCCATCACCAGTATCCAGACAACATAACCATAAGCGCCTAAGCGTCTATAAATGATAATCTTTCCCTTACTAAGGGCAGAATACTCACCAAAGTCCAACTAGCCTCATAATCACGGTCTCGGGCCCAATAGTATATAACCAATATAGCAAGGTCTCATAACCCGGGCAACCACAATAATCAAGAGCATAAAGCCACCACAAGGATCTAATCGGGGAAAAACCTCCCGAATCGCTAAGTCAAATGGTAAGTCACATACCAAAGGATCCTTAATCTTCAGTTGTGTTTAACATGCTTATATTCAAGGGCGATAGGGCTCTATGGACATAACAAGTATTTATACTAGGGTTCGGGTCACATCTCTACCCCAAATTCCATAAAATAGGCTAAGTCATGCTATATTAGCCATAATCATACCCTATATTCCCTACCTAGCATGTAGTCTATACTATACACAATCTCATAGAGAAAAGTAGACTGAAGCCTACCTCGATGCCGAACCGCAATTCTTAAAGTGTCCACAAATAGCTCAACCTTTGCTCCACGATCCCGAATCAACGTCACACTATTAAAATAGTAACCTACACGTCATTAAGAGTAAAACGATACCCATATTGCAATATAAACCTCCGGGCCCAAAATTGGGTCAATAATGGGCCCATGGGGCCCGCTAATGGAATCCCAAAATTGAATCCATCACGAGGTCCCTCAAACGATAAGGAATATGTGCTCAAAAGTTGAACATAAATGGAGCGTAAATCGGGGCTCAAATCAGTCCCCAAAGATTAGGATTTCAAAGACCTAATTTCTAAGAATTTACAATGAAATGGGACGGAAATCAATGGGTAAAATTATGGATAATTACCAAGGAGTGATGAGCTAACTTAGCTAAGGTGAATCCCCACTCTTTCTCACTCCATATGCTCTCAACAATAGGGAAATGGGTCTAAAACCCAAACGGACTATCCGATAACCGAACCGACAGTTCCGGCAAGTCATAAATGACATGTCGCCGCTACGGGGAGGTTCAAAATGCCGGAAAGCACGAAAATCTAGGAAATGACCTGGTGGGTCATTACATATTAGCCATTCATTATATTTGCATTTTACGGATTCTCCAAGTTTATGGATTATTTTAATTGGATTTGGGAAGAATTAAAATTGTTGATGAACATTAATACACTTAAAAATTCATATACAATACATATTCAGAGAATTAGTTACAATAGTCTAAAAGTCATCACTATTACTTAAATCTTTAACCTTCCATTACTTATGATGAAAAGTTCAAAAGTCACTATCATAATTATTCAAACCTTTTATAGTGTTAATAATGCTTAAAAAAGAATTCTAAAAAGTCACTAAATTAAAAATCTTAATATAAATATCTCTCATGTTTCTTTTTTCCTTCCATTGGTTCCTGAATTTGTATATCAGTTTTCATTTTTTTTATTGAAGATTTTTGTTTGTGCTTTTGGGTTAGTATAATATAATTTTTTTACAATATGATATTCATAACCTCTTTTATCAGTACGTCCTCATCATCCTTGGGTTGAACTTTCTGCTGCTTCTTTGTTTTTTTATGTACTGATTCAAAGGATTCAGTCCTTACAATGGAACCTCATGTTGCATCTCGGTGATAATAAACAATAGAAGACTCAATTTGATGCTATCAACATTGCTGCTACAACAAATCCTCAAAGCCGTAGTCGTTAGTTATACTAATATTTTTCATACACGATGTTGTATTTTCCTTTTGATGTTCTGCAATAATTACTATATAGTCATCTCTCCTTTTTGCTTTGTTATTATTATTCTAATACTCATGTATTTGAGTCAAAGCAAAATTCATACGCAATTCTGACCGCATTTGGGTTAATCATGATGGGATTCAAAATGTATGTATCAATGTAGTTTTTATTTTTCATGCATAATAGTTAATTTTACAAGATAAATATTTTTATTAAATGCATGTATTTATATATGTTCGAGTATGTCTTTAAATTCTAACATCAACTTATGTGTCATTTAAAATAATTTATCATTTGCAATACAAAATCTATACATTAAGGGTCGTTTGGTAGAGTGTATTGAAAAAAATAATGCATGCATTAGCTTTGTGTATTACTAATACATTATTTGGTACACTTTTTCATCTTATGTATTACTTATACTTGCATTAGTTATACACTCTATTTGATATTAAGGAATGTATAACTAATGCATTGAAATATATGGTATTAGTAATGCAATGGCTCTAATGCATGCATTAGTATGGTTAAAGTCACAATTGTCTATCAAAATCTTTTCCACATCCTTTTTACCATATTTATGGAGGGTATATTTTTTTTAAAAATATTTTTTTTAGAAATCATGCAATTAATGTTATTTTTAATACATCAAACCAAATACTGCATAAGAAAAATGCAAGCATAACTAACACAAATATTACTAATGCAAACATTACTAATACACCATATTTTACACTATTCTTATACACCCTACCAAACGACCCCTAAATACATTGGGATAAACGTGCAACTCACGTTTCCGGTACTAGTTTTATAAAATGTACCATGCTTACACTGTTGATGTGATAGTCTTGGCAATGAAATTTTTTTTACGAGCTAGCCTCATGTATGTGACTAAGACATGCTAACTATTTTTAAAAATTTAATTTTTTCAAAATAATAATAAAGCACAGGAACATGTTATTCGAGGGAATTATCTTGCATTTGAATCTAAAAGGAATAATATGATTTTGCAGGGTCAAGTTGTAGCACGTCGATTATAACATGTACGCAATTACCTTTCAAAATCTTTGGAAAAAAAATCTTTGAAACTTGATTAATTAGTATTTAAATGCTTTAAATATGAAGTCTTGAAAAATCTGATGAGAGGATATGCCTTCTTCTTAAATTAATTAAAAGTCTCGAATTCAAGTTCTAAATATGAAGAATCTTTCTTCATACTCTGAGTGCACTCTTTTGAGGCGAATATGATTAATCTTATCAATAAATTTTGTATACAAATACTTAAAATAAAGAAAAACACTAAGAAGGAAAAAAAAACATTAAGGAAAAGTTGAAGTTGACATGGTTGTTAGACCTACCATTGACTTAATTATTTCATCAATGACTTGGTTTTTCAAGTTTCTTTAATTTTTATTTTGGAGACTTCTCAAGTGTGCTTTTCTAAAAGTAAGTAAAAAATTAAAAATAGTTCTATCCCATTTTTGGAGAAAAGAATAAAAATTAAAAATAGTTCCATCTTATTTTTGGAGAAAAGAATTCCATCTCATAGAAGACCAAAAATGAAATAAAAAAATACCATGTGAAACAAAAACAAACATGGTGATACCAAAAGACAAAGTTGAGATTTCAATTTTGATTGACATCATTTACAACTAAACCACTTTCATTTGATAAAGGTGATAGTGTTGCTTTCTTCAGTCCATTGTTTTGTTCTTTTCTTTTGTTTGGGTTTATAACTTTGGATATTTCCTGCATTTTTTTTCATCCCACCCCACCAGGAAGAGTAATAGTGTTGCCACTTACTCCAGCATGACTCGAATCTTGGAGATGCTCAACCACTAGATCAAACCTTGCTTGTCGACTATTATATAATACTTAGATTTTCAAGAACCATATTAAGTGGATCCATGTTAGAGGAAATGCTTACTTAGCAATTCTTTAAGGCAAGACTTACAAATTTGTCTTTCAACCCAATTGAAAGGCAAGTAAACTACCATTTTTTTCCCAAGTGGATTACTTGATAAACTTTCAAGTCCCTTATAATAGAAGTCCTCTCATGCATTCTAAAGTTTGGGGAAAAAACAAAGCATAATTATATGATGTTGACTCTTCTTTTTGAAGTCTTTAAGTTTTAGACTCCCAAGAACCCCACTACCTATTTCCCCAAATCTCCAATTTTTTCTTTGTTAAAAAGAGATTGTTCATTAAGTCACCTACCTAAAACTTGCTTAGTATGGGAAGGAGAGAAAGGAAGGGAATGGAAAAGAGAATATTTTGAAGTTTCCCCTTCTTTTATTTGATATATTGCAATATGGAAAAAGCAAAAGTAAGAAAATAAAAAAAGAAAAAGAATTGGTTAATAGGGGAGAATTAACAACACTTTTGGTCCCTCAATCGGTTATTGGTATATTTAACCTTCAATTTATTGAAATGTGCTCTCTTTGCTTGTGAATATTCACAAATTTAGCATACTTATTAACTTTTCCACCACTTAATCACCCATATGTTATGCTAAACTTGTAGTGTTACTGCATGTTTAACGTAATACAGTTCAAAAAAAGTTCAAATATGACATATTTCCTCGATAAAAGGACCAAATCCCACATGTTAATTAAATGAAAGTTTAAATATATTGAGTCATATATCACAAATACCAAATTCAAAATTTACCAATAATTGAGAGACGAAAAATGCTATAATCCCTAAGAAAAAGAATAGGAAATTGTTTCCCTATAGCCCACCAATTCTTATTCAGAACAATAATATCTTTTATTTTTTCTCCCATTCTCTTCCAACCCAAACAAAAGAAATACAGTACTTATTACTTTCCTATGCCCCACTTTCTCCACCATTTCCCCTCTCATTTTTCTATTCTCTTTCCATACCTTCCAAACATGGCATAAAGGTCCTGAAAATTTGAATATAAGGCCTCTCATTTACACTTGCTGAAAACAAAGCAAGCAAGAAAACAAGAGAGCCTCATGGCTTCTTCAATCTCTATGAATATTCTTTTTTCATTCATAGTCCTATTTTCAGCTTCATGTGTTGTTTCATATACAATTCAAGATCAATTCTATCACTGTATTACTCTCCATTCAGACCGTTCGATCCCTTTCTCCACAGCTTTCTTCACTCCTACTTCCAATGCTACTTCATTCAACTCTGTCCTTAACTCCACTGCCCAAAATCTAAGGTGTTTCGCACCTTCTCGACAAAAACCTCTGCTTATTTTCACTGCTTTGATTGAATCCCATGTCCAAGCAGCAGTCATTTGTGCGAAAGAGCTAAAGATTCAGCTCAGAGTTAGGAGTGGAGGCCATGATTATGAAGGCATATCTTATACATCAGAAATGAAAAGATCAGTTCCCTTTATTTTGCTTGACTTAGCAAAACTTCGCGATATCAAAGTGGACATTGAGGACAATAGTGCTTGGGTTCAAGCTGGTGCGACGATTGGTGAAGCATACTATAGGATTTCAGAGAAAAGCAAGACACATGGTTATCCTGCTGGCCTATGCACCAGCTTAGGAATTGGTGGTCATATCACTGGAGGAGCTTATGGTCCTATGATGAGGAAATATGGTCTTGGAGCTGACAATGTTGTCGATGCTCGGATTGTTGATGCAAGTGGCAGAGTTCTTAATAGGGCCTTAATGGGAGAAGACTTATTTTGGGCAATCAGAGGGGGTGGAGGAGGCAGTTTTGGCATAATCTTGGCTTGGAAACTTAGACTTGTTCCTGTTCCATCAACTGTAACAGTTTTCACAGTTCCAAAGACACTGGAAACTGGTGCAACAAAAGTCCTAAACAAATGGCAACATGTTGCACACAAGATTGATGAAGATCTCTTCATCAGAATCCTCATAACTCCAGCCAATTCAACAAAGGGGGAGAAAACAGTGCAAACAGCTTACCAAGCATTGTTTCTTGGAAAAACTGATAGGCTCCTTGATGTGATGAATCATAGCTTCCCTGAATTGGGATTGACGCAAGAGGATTGTGTCGAAATGAGCTGGATTCAGTCAGTCAATTACATTGCTGGTTATCCAAGTAACATTAAACCTGAATTCCTACTTGAAGGGAAGTCATTATTCCCTCCAGTATACTTCAAGGCTAAATCGGATTTTCTCCGAGTGCCAGTTCCAGTAACTGGACTTGAAGGGATGTGGAAAAAGTTTTTACAAGAAGATTCACCAATGATGATATGGAATCCCTATGGAGGAATGATGGGGAAGATATCAGAATCTTCAATTCCATTCCCACACAGAAAAGGGGTCATCTGCAAGATACAGTACTTAACAGCTTGGACAGATGGAGACAAGAAAACAGCAGATAAACATATCAACTGGATCAGAGAGCTTTATGAGTACATGGGCACTTTTGCATCCAAGTTCCCTAGAGAAGCTTATGTGAATTATAGAGATCTTGATTTGGGTATGAACAAAAATGCTAACTCAAATTTCTTGGAAGCTAGTGTTTGGGGGAAAAAATATTTCAAGAAGAATTATGACAGGCTTGTGCTTGTGAAGTCTAAGGTTGATCCTGATAACTTCTTTTGGCATGAACAAAGTCTCCCAATCCTTCCCTTCAAAGTTGGTCAAGATGGGAAAAGTTTGATTCACTGAAGCACTGCTTTTGGTTTGATGGTATATTGTAATATTTCAGGATATCAAGAAAAACTAAAAATAAGTTATGTTTTGCTTTTCATTTGGTTTCATGAGCTGCAATGTATTGTAGCAGAAGTTTGTATTTAACATGAGAAATCATATTTTAATAGGTCTTAGTTGACCGTGATTTTCATTATATACGTGTTGTTGGTTGGTTTAAATGTGAAATGAATCAACCAGTATAGTCCCACAATGAGTTACGGGGAGGGTGAGAGTACGCAAATGACCTTACTCTACCTTTGTGGGGTAGAAGAATTGTTTCAAATGAATTTGAGGAACTACATACAAAAAACTAATGAAGGAGGATCATAAAACCCAAAGAGGATCCACTTGATTCTTACGGCATAAATGTTGATGTTTGGTGCTATAGAAAAAATAGTTGAGAAATACAAATTTATATCATCGTACATACTATATTTTTAATTCTAAAGCAAATTTATACAAGGATCACATATAAAAGCTGTCCACAAATATGCATGTTCTTCATCAAATTCTTCGAAGAGAGGCCAGCCTTTTCTCAAGTTCCTCAACATCTGCAGCAGTGTCAGAACTGCATTCAGATAGGAAGAATTGTTAGGCAAAACTAATCAAAGTTCAACTCGTGATGTCACATAATCAAACGGAAAGAACATAGTAACAAACTTCATTTTCCTAGACGAACTAGCAAGGATCTTCTTATAACCAGAGAACAGAAAGGAAGTATCAAAGAAGATATGCTATGCCTATCGTTGAGAATCGACTCTGACAGGATATGGAAATACAGAAGAAACGTTGCTCTACACATGTAGACACAGAAATCCAACTTAAGTACATAAGAAAATCCATGTGTATGATGCGTGATATAAAACAGTTCCACATATCTGGGGGGCCAACATTTTAGACTTTCTTTGATGCAATCCGACCTTTTGGAGCTGAGGATAACTGCCAAAAAAAATCAATAATGAATAAACCAGCTTGCAAACTAAAGATGAGGAAAGCAACCTGATTATACGCTCAACTATCCTTAATCCAAAACCTATCTGCGATGCAATGTCCACACCAATCTTGTCCAGCACCTAAAAATGAAAACCCAAATAAGAATAGACGACCAGAAAAATACAATTAGGAAACAGAGTAGCTGCATGATGAATAATGAATAATTGAACCTGGTTTGTAAGCTCCTCAGTTTCTTCTTCAGCTTCATCTTTATCCAAAGTCTCATCAATGGACTCTGACATCATCTCAATCTGGAACAATTCAGATATTTTCATCAGTATGTTAGGCTGAACCTCAAATGTTTTTCTTAGTTTCCTTCAAGACATTGCATTTGTCCAAAATCGCGAGAATTCATAGCATGAAGTAAGTGTCAATAATGTGATGCATCACTTAGAAGGGGTTAATGTGCTTACTGTCATAGCTTTAGTTGCACCTTTCATTTCAGTAGACATAGAGGTGCTAGCATATAGTGCCTACAGAAGAGAAAGGAAGCCCTGTGTAGGATTCACTAACATTTTTAATTGCTTTGTTCATAAACAACAATAATCTGGAAAAAAAAAGATTCACCTGTGTATGAGTTGCTACACCCCTAATCTGAGCATGACTACCTTGCAAATTTACAATTTGTTGCCGCAGGCGCACAAGTTGACGAGCTAGAATTTTTGTGGCCGCCTGACAAGTCAAAGTGTGAGCAAGATTTAATTGGGGGAAAAGAAATGGGCTAATGTGCAGATTACAGTGGATGAATAAGTTCTCTCACTCATCCCTTTTTAGAACAATGCATTTCCTTCCACAGCGGTTGAGCATGCTACATTAAAAGAACTACCTTTGATCACATAGTATAATGTTCATTTACCACCAAAGCTGCAACTGATCTGAGTTCTTAACAAATAACTAAGCATGAAAATTTATTTAGTCACAAACTCGAGTTTTATCGAGCTCAAATTGAGTTAGAACAATGCATTTCGTTCCACAGTGGTTGAGCACGCTACATTAAAAGAATTACCTTTGATCACATAGTATGATGTTCATTAACCACCAAAGCTGCAACTGATCTAGTTCTTAACATAAGTAAGCCTCAAAGTTTATTTAGTCATGATTCAAACTCGAGTTTTATCGAGCTCAAAATGAGTTAATCTTTTTTTTTATTGGTATTGAGTTAAAATTTAAAAAATAGGACTCTAATAAATTTTGAGCTTGGATATGAAAAAGGAGATGTTCGGGTAGAAAGCTAGCTAATGTGGCTCACACCTTGATACAAGCATTTTATGTATATACATAAATGCAATACGTACACGTATACAAATTCTGTGGAATATTTGCTGGTGTGAGAATGAACATTTAGAATTGAAATTAGTTGGGCCCTATAGTTAGTTAAAACTTTTGTTGAGCTCGAACTCTAGCTCAAGCTCTAATTCCATTCGAACATTTGACATGTAATGCAATACGTATACAAATTCTGTGGATTATATGCTGGTGTGAGAATGGACATTTTAGTTGGGTTCTATAGTTAGTTAAACTTTTGTTGAGCTCAAGCTCTAATTCCATTCGAACATTTGACAAGTATATTCTAATCAAGCTACCTAGTTACCAAGGCAAATCAATTTCATAAAGGCAAATCAATATCTTTCAAGTTGGAACATCTTTTGAAGGATGATTTATGCAATCTGAGAAAGGCTCAAGTGACTATGTACTATGTCTTTCAAATTTGGATGCTATTCAATAATTTTCTGTTTAGGAGTTACTGCATCATGGAAAACTATCTGGGAATACAAATTAACGCTAATCTAATTAGTGTTTTGGTTATCTTAAATTGTTCAAAAATAATGTGATAAAGTAGAACTTATTTATTAGTGGTTCCTGAAATAAATAAATTTAATGAACAAGTGAAGTATCATAAAATAGTAATTTTTTTCCTGTTTTGGCTGTTTTCTTGATCTCTGCAACTAACTTCTTCTCCTACAAGATGGTGAAAAAACAAGAAGTAGATAAGTTAACAAATAAGTAGATAACGACACATAAGAAAAAGATTGAGTATTGTAAAGAATGAATATGAACCTTTTCCTGATAACTTACCTCCATTTGTAAAGATCGATGCAATCTCCCGTTCAATGCCTAAGTTATACATAAGCAAAGAGATGAACTAATGAAAAGAACAAAACACCAAGTAAGGAACGAGGAAGAGAATGCAAATGAACACAAAGTGAAATGTTCTAAAACTGCATACTGATTACCATCCTATTCCAATGCAAAAGATAACATGGAATATAACATTTGTCTTCTCGTTTACCAAAATAAGCTGATAATGATTTAAATACAGTAAAAAAATAAGAATGACATCCGACTATGACACATTCACGACAAGAGTATTTTTTTTCCAAACATTGTTTAATGTTTTTTGCATCCTCCAACTCCTTGCAATTGAAAGCAAATGACAATGAAGTGCAATATACAAGAATAGCATAACAATGATCATAACCCAAATCTTTATCAACAGTCCAAAATATAAAACCTGGAGTATGTAATTTGTTTCCTCATTTAGCAAGATAGCAGACCCTAATAGTTCTAGTCAAAAGTAAGAATGACACCCACAATGAGAAAGACATCTTCAACACAGTTTCTTTTTTTCAACAGTATTATTGTTTTGGCTTCCCCACCTCCTTGCTTATTTCTGGATGGAGAAGTAACGAAAAAGAGACGATAAAACCTACAAGTAGTTGAGTTGAGACAGCTGGTCCCTTGCATAGGAAATAAGTACATCTAGCTTTATCCAATATAGTACTTCTCCCAACTCAACCAATACAACAACAACAACAACATACCCACCCAATGTGGTCCAACAAGTGGGGTAGTGTGTATGCAATCTTACCCCTACCTTGTGAAGGTAGATCGAGAGACTGCTTCCAATGGACCCTCGGCCTAAGTAAACGCCTGCAAAGCAGGTTAGATTGTTAGTGTAAATTACATCAAGCTTGCCTATCATTTGAAATGCACCTGAAGTCCTGAACTACCTCCTTTAGTCCCCAAAACTAATTAGATAATTTTTCCTTATATATAAATCACATCCATCCACCTACTTTTAACTTATCCTTTAGTACATGATGTTGGTTGTCTAATTACTAATGAACCTTCTAAACCAGTTTATCTCACTCACCTCTTTCACCAAAAAATGGAACCTTTTCAACAATCACTCATTTCTTATTGCAAAGTGGAAACTACAAAGAACAGAGGCACAACCACCTTAATCTAATAAGGTTTGCATTAGTTTAAATACCTAATAATCCAATGAGACATTGCTTGAATTTATTCTCTATCTTTGATATGCTAAAGTACTTCCAGCTATCAAAGACATAGTGTGATTCTTTTTTTCTCTTTGATGGAACATTTATTTCTAGACCTCCTATAACAAATTAAGCATTATCTCTTGCTCAACAAATAGGAGAAATAGACTGTTCTAATGTAAAGACCAGAACATCCACTATTAGTATAATTTATAGTGGAGTTTTTATCAAAGTCACTTCTGTGTCTATATTTTAACTAGTTACAGGGCACGTGCGTTGCACGTGTGCCCCATGAATTTTTTTAAAGATCAGTCAGAACACAAGTTCTATGAAAGCATGCATGTAATGATTAATAAAATGCTATAGTTACAAATAAATCTTTAAATGGCAAACTTCCAATATAGTTTCAAAATGGCGAACCTGAGACCCAAAAAAAAAAAAATACAAACTTACGACAATCAGAAATTCATAGAAAATTTCTAATAAGAGAGAAAACATAAAGAAGAAATGAAAGAGAAGGGAAAAATGCAACATTCACTTCCTTCTTAAGACTTTATGCATAAATATAAATAAAAAAAGAAATACAAAATCAGTACATAACTTTTCGAGTTCTTGTAAACACCTTTTTCCTTAACCCATCAAAATTTAAGAGACTTCTTCATTGAGTCAAACTAAAGCATGAATCGAATATTACAATAATAATATAAGTGTTGCACGTGTATTTCAAGTGATTTAGTTCAAGATTTTGCATAATCACATAAGATTATTAAAACATGTTATCACAACTTAAGTAAAGTAAAATTTCATGAATGTGTTACTTTGTTTAACAACTTGATAGTTGAGCTCAAAATAAACCAATACAAAATCAGATTAACAAAACAAAAATAATTCAATGCACAGTTGATCAAAACCTGATAGGTATACTACTTCTACACGAATGACATTCCTTTCTCTTCCCTTTACTTGAATTTTTTCTGCTTGTTGCAAAATGGGAAGACTAATCACCAGAAGACATCTAAATTCATACAATGATTACGAATGAGACTCGTTTTGAATTAAAATAAAAATCACAAGAAAATAAATCCTACATTCTTATTGATAGGAACAAATAATTTAGAGAATATGGCAGTTTTGGATACTATGGTGCAAAGCCTTTGAACATTCTTATATACTATCAGAAGAGCATACATCACTTCAATTAAACAATTAATATTATTTATTGGCGCAATCCTTAACCTTCTACATTCATCCGTTGCTTGACAATTTAGATTAGAGGATTTAAAAAAGTTATTAATGCTTTGATAAAATTGTGTCATTTGGGAGTTGCTTTGGAAAACAAACGGGCAATTTCATTTTTTGTTTAATATGGGGAGTTATAGGCTTTAAATATAGTAAATCGATGGAAGGAATGAAAAGAGAAAAGCAAGTAAAAAAGTTAATCAAACTTATGGACTCCACAAACGTAAGAAGTTATTACATGAAATAATTAGTATTAATATCATGTAGTATAAATATTATTATTAATATTTAATATTTAATTAATTAGATAAGTAACTTTTAATTTAGGGGTAAAATGGTAATCCAACTTTTGCCTAAAATTCTTCCCACTTTTAGTATAATAACTAGTTTTTGGGAACGTGCAATACACGTTTATTTTAAAATACTTGACACAAATTTTATATTTCAATTGATAAGTTTTAAATTGAATATATATTAATGAACTTTCTCTATGCTATGAATTAAAAATCAAAACATAAAAAAAAGAAGTGACAAATGGCTAATTTGAGCTCAAATAAAAAACTTATGACAATAAAAAATATATAAAAAATTAAATTTGAAAAAGTCTAATTGAGAGAAAACAAAAAAATTAAACAGAGATTAAAAACTACAACATCTCATTCTTCTTAAACTTAAATCATAAAAATATATATGGGGAGAAAAAACAGAATCAATACATAATCTATTCTTTGTTTCTTGTTTTCATCATTTATTAAGAAATATTTTTGAAGTGCTAAATTACTCTATTCATGATATCCATAATATTCAAACTATTATCTTTATAAGTATACTCTGCATGAAAGGGAAAGAGGAATGAAAAGAAGACAAAACATATTTGTCTCAATGACTAACTCAATGTAGTAGATGCTAAACTTATCATTTGCTTAAAAAAAGTGTTGAAATAATATGGAAAAAATACTAAATATATAAGTGCACTATAGATTATTTTTAATGAATAAGTGACCAGGTTATCAAAGACTAATTAATCTGTTACCTAATCAATCCCGATATTAACTATGATACATAATTGAAGAGAGAAAGAAATACTATCAAATTAGTATTTAGGTGACTCATGTTTATATTTGTGCGTATGGATATATTAATTGTAAATTTTTTAAGCTGGAGAAATTATAAAATTATGCAACAAAATAGTTGCTAGAAACCTATATGTATTGTAGCTTAAATAAATTAAGGATAAACTTGACCCCTTTGAAGATATTTTTAGGCTAGCTTTTTGACATAATTACTATATATTTTATCTTGTTGGGGTCCGAATGAGTATTATATTTTAAATATGGCTGCTTTACTCTTTTACGTATTTTTTTTTAAAAAAAAAAAACATATACACGACCTTTGCTAACCAAAAGAATAAGAAAACGAATAAATATTTTATCCAAACTCAGAAATATGTCGAAAGACCGGGAACAATTTCATTTCATAGCTAAGAAAACAAAAAATAAATTGATATTAACATTTAGCATGATGGGCTTTAGTAAACTAAGATAAAAAGCAAGCATAAATACTTGAGTTGAAACTCTAAGAGTATAATATTGTTTTCATTCATATGAAGAATTCTTTGAAACTGATACAACAATAGCAAAAAAGTATGCTAGTAAGAATGTGAGATATTGCTCTCCGCGCAGTAGCGATATTTCTTATATTATTGGGTTTTTCCCTTCATATATTCTTAGAGCAATCTCATTACTTGTAAGAGAAAATATTCTTGAAGATGATTTTAATAAGAAAGAAGAAGAAAAAGTAAGTTTGAGTAGCCATCAATCATATATATTCTCATTATATAGAGTTTAAAATGACTTTTCATATAACGTACCATCAATAATAAATAAGTGGCTACAAATTATTCAATTACAAGAATATACATTTTTTTCATGTACGTTCATATACATTGTATATGATGAGAAGAACTTCAGTAGCTTCATAAATAGACTAAAATATAAATTTAATTTTTCACAAAATTATTTCAATCCTAAATGTTTGAAATTCTGAAACTTCTTTTTTAATGCATACAATGAAGACTGACGTTTCAAATGAATTGGGTATTAGCGAATTACTTTTGCAACTCTTAGATTATCCTGAAAGCATAATAATTTGTTAATAAGTGGTTGATTACTTTCTATTATAATTGTTTCATTTATCATTTATTGATAGGTAATTTACTAATTGATACACAAATTTGTACTCATCTAATGTTGAGATGAGGGGGTAAAAAGGTCGTTCAACATTTCATGGATATTTTGGTAAATTAACTTTTCTAACTTTTTGGTTTCCACTTTTAGAATAGTATATATATATATATATATATATATATATATATATATCATGTAGTATAAATATGATTATTAATATTTAATATTTAATATTTAATTAATTAGATAAGTAACATTTTAATTTAGTATAAGGGTAAAATAGTAATCCAACTTTTGCCTAAAATTCTTCTCACTTTTAATATAATATGATGATATGATTGAATATTCAAGGACAATAAAAAGATTCTTTTGATGGAATGAAAAGATTAACTTAATATTTAGAGATTGAAAGATCATTATGCATATACCTCGATCAGTTTCTAAGAAAATAGTATTCCTGACACACACAAATGCGTGGAGAGATAATTATATGATATGATGTTACTCTTTAACTCCTATATAACTAATGATAATTAGAAATAATTCAGCCTTTAACTTATGAAGATCCAAAATACTTGTTAGTTGTCAGTACTCTCATGTTTTACTTTTTAAGAATTAAATTATATGAATTTTGATCAATATTTTAAGATGTATTTTTTCATCAAAATCTGAAAATATAAATCCGAAAAATGAAAGTATACTTGATAAACAAGCCAAAATACGCAAAAGTATCACGTTAACTAAAATGATAAACAAGCCAAAATACGCAAAAGTATCACGTTAACTAAAAACTACGATTGGGAAATGATAAATGAAGTTCTTGGGGATAAAAGTGATTGACGAGACCAAAAACATATGGAACAGGCCTTCTTTAACTAATTCATCTGTATAAATTTGAATTTGATTAATAGTTAGTAGTTTCATATGCCCTTTTCATGTAAATTTTAGAAATTATTGTAAAATCTAATTAGCAGTTGTTGTTCATTAGTTTCAGGATTATTAGAAAAGAAAAAAGCAGCTACAACCTATGAAATAGCCAACTCTTTTCATTTCGTTATTATAGAGAATGTTTTTATACTAAAAAGAATGAGAGACCAATTTGGGATGGAAAAGTATTGCTATAATTTAATGTATATATATATATATATATATATATATATATATATATGATGAAGTGTTACCGATTTATCACAACTTGCCACTTTCACACGCATGCTTCCTATTCCATTTCATTTTCTTATCTTTATTTATTCTTTATTACTTCATATTGATTCTTTTTTGCTTTAATTAATTATGGTCTTCTTTTTTTTTACTTTTATTTTTTGTAAAATAAATCTCTTGATATGAATTTTACTTGCGTATTACATATCAATGAGTATTAAATTTTAAAACATCACATAAATATTAATAAAAGTATATTTGAATTAGTAAATTATAAATTAAAAAAAGAAGATTTAAGTTTTTTAAAACAATGAATTTTAATATTTAAACGTTATTTTAATTTTTCTCCAACATTCGTATTAAGTGAAAATGATTGGATTGAAACTGTAGTTCTTGATTCGTTTTCAATTATACATCCTCAACAACACAGAAAGATAATGAAATATGAATATATTGAGGTAACAATATTAGGTAGTTTATACGAGTTCACATTTTAATATAATGTTTTCTTTCTCAAAATTTTAGAGAATAAGACCTCTTATTCCTATAAAAATAAAATAAACTGCTTAGGAATCTTTAATTTCAAAATATCCATAAAAACAATATTGCTAAACAAATGTACATATTCGATCGATTTGTAAATATAAATCAAAAAGATAAATAATCCAAATCGAATAAGACCATTCGACTCGTTTATCCGATTCGAACAATTGGCATCCGGAACTTTCAAAATTTAGATCCGCCTCTGACTCTGTGCATAACTAATCCATGGTATTAACAATGCAAATGACTTTAATGCACAACATTAGCATGGGTAAAGACACAATAGCCTCTTAAAACCTTTTCCATATCATTTCCATTATATTTGTGGGGGGTATTTTTGTAAATATTTTTTTCTAGAAATATGCAATGCAAGTTATTTTTAACACACCAAATCAAACGTTGTATAAAAAATAATCTCAGCATAACTAATGTAAGTATAACTAATCCTAGCATTACTCATGCAAGTATTACTAATACATCATAGTTTACACTATTCTTATACACCCTATCAAACGACCTCTTAGTCATTAACTATAGTCATTACTCCCTCCGTCCCATATTAGTTGGTCATCTTACTAAAAATAGTTGTCCAATATTAGTCGGTCACCTTACTAAATCAAGAAAGCATTAATTAAATTGTTTCCATACTACCCTTGTAATTAATTCTTTTTCAAAGTGTTCACACTGTTTGTAAAATTCCCAAGAAGTTTTTTAATGGGTGAATTAGTAAAATTGTCTTCTTATTTATGATTTCTTAACATGCATGTAAAAAGAAAAATGACCAACTAATATGGGACGGAGGGAGTACATTTTTCAAAATATTAAATTTATTATATTCGAAGGGTGATATAGTAAAAATACTCATATTATTTATTATTTTTAAATATATATATCAAATCAATAATGGACAAATATCGTTTAACCATGGAAGTAAGAGTAATTAGGCTAAAATGAATTGGCGTTTGACAGGTCAATCCCACTAGTAGATTTCAATAATTTAACTTTTGTTACATATTTGGCAAAGAAGCTGACCTTTAACAGAATATTATTCAAATCATAAAAATAATCTGTTTGGCAAAGTTTGCAAAGATTTGCTTATGTTAAAGATTTGTAATTGATTAATCAATTTTACAACATCAATTTTTCTTGGCCAAGAATCCAAAAGTCTACCTGGGAAAAAAGATTTACTTTTTTCACCTTTTGAAAAACACTTTTGCTACTACTCAAAACTCTTAATTTTTAGTTAATTTTAAACTAAAAATTTAGCCAAACACCTAAAATAAACATTTTCTAAAAAAAGAAAAGAAAAAAAAAAAGCAATTTTGATTTTCCCAAAATTTGGCCTAGCAGGTTAAAGCCTAAGAAAGAAAAAATGCAAGATTTAGCAATTCTTTAAGGCAAGACTTCTGACAAATTTTTCTTTCAACACAATTGTAAGGCAAGTAAAATGATCATTTTTTTTCCAAGTCCTGTTTCACAATCGCTCACAAACCGCATAAAAGATGTAGACCACACTAGGCAAGTCACATGCGACGAGCTCATGACTAAGCGGTAGACGAAGATAGGATTCAATCCCAGGTCCCATACATTGGAGACCCACCTCCCAACTACTCAACCATGTTCTTGCGGACGTGATTCATTTTTTTTCCAAGTCATGTTTCATAAACTTCAAAAATCTAAGCACATTAGCAGATGCTGACTCTCCTTTTTGCAGTCTTAAAGTTTTAGACTCCAATGACCCCCACCACATGTTTCCACAAACTCTTCAAGTTTTCCTTTGTTGAAAAGAGATTGTTCATAAAGCCACCTACCTAAAAGGCTAAAACTTGCTTAGTTTGGTAAGGAGATAAAGGGGGGAGGGGGGATAAAATATTTTTGAAGTTTTCCTTTCTTTTATTTAGTACTCCTAATATATTGCAAAATGGCAAAGAAATGTAAGCAATCAAACTTTTAAAAAAAAAAAAAAAAAAAAAAAGAAGAAGAAGAAGAGAAATTGTTTCTCTTTTTCCCTCAGCTTCTTTTTTCCAAAACAAGAATATCTTATTTTCCCTCCCCATTTTCTTTCAATCCAAACATAAGGAAATATATTTTTGGGCAAGCTATATTTGGCCAGTCGACAAATTATAATTACATTCGCTATCTAACTAGTATAAATTATTCACTAATAATGTACTTCATCGGTCTCAATTTATGTGATAATGTTTAACTGGATATGAAATTTAGAAAAGAAATAAAGACTTTTGAATCTTGTAGTCTAAAAAAAATAGTAATAAATATTTATATGATTATAAATCTATCTCTCAGATTAAAAAGAAGAAAAAGTTGACATAAATTAGGAAAGAGTGAGTATAATACATGTTTATTATACGTCTGTTGATTATTAGTTTGTGTGGTGACAATACATTGTAAAAATCCATATATTGTTTTCTTTTTTCCTTTCCCCACTTGTCCCTCTCCTCATTTTCTCCTATCTTCCCTACCTTCCAAACATGGGACAAAGGAATTGAAAATTTGAATATAAAGCCTCTCATTTGCACTTACTGAAAACAGAACAAGCAAGAAAACAAGAGAGGTTCATGGCTTCTTCAATATCTATGAATATTCTTTTTTCATTCATAGTCCTATTTTCAGCTTCATGTGTTGTTTCATATACAATTCAAGATCAATTCTATCAGTGTATTACTCTCCATTCGGACCGTTCGATCCCTTTCTCAACAGCTTTCTTCACTCCTACTTCCAATGCTACTTCATTCAACTCTGTCCTCAACTCCACTGCCCTAAATCTAAGGTGTTTGGCCCCTTCTCGACAAAAACCTCTGCTCATTTTCACCGCTTTGATTGAATCCGATGTCCAAGCAGCAGTCATGTGCGCGGAAGAGCTAAAGATTCAGCTCAGAGTGAGGAGTGGAGGCCATGATTATGAAGGCATATCTTATACATCAGAATTGGGAAGATCAGTGCCCTTTATCTTGCTTGACTTAGCTAAACTTCGCGCTATCAAAGTGGACATTGAGGACAACAGTGCTTGGGTTCAAGCTGGCGCGACGATTGGTGAAGTGTACTATAGGATTTTCGAGAAAAGCAACATACATGGCTATCCTGCTGGTCTCTGCACCAGCTTAGGAATTGGTGGTCATATCACTGGAGGAGCTTATGGTCCTATGATGAGGAAATATGGTCTTGGAGCTGACAATGTTGTCGATGCTCGGATTGTTGATGCCAGCGGCAGAGTTCTTGATAGGGACTTAATGGGAGAAGACTTGTTTTGGGCAATCAGAGGGGGTGGAGGAGGCAGTTTTGGCATAATCTTGGCTTGGAAACTTAGACTTGTTCCTGTTCCATCAACTGTGACAGTTTTCACAGTTCCAAAGACACTGGAAACTGGTGCAACACAAGTCCTAAACAAATGGCAACATGTTGCACACAAGATTGATGAAGATCTCTTCATCAGAGTCCTCATAACTCCAGCCAATTCAACAAAGGGGGAGAAAACAGTGCAAACAGCTTACCAAGCCTTGTTTCTTGGAAAAACTGATAGGCTTCTTGATGTGATGAATCATAGCTTCCCTGAATTAGGATTGACACGAAAGAATTGTGTCGAAATGAGCTGGATTCAATCAGTCCTTTATATTGCTGGATATCCAAGTAACTTCAAGCCTGAGTTCCTACTTCAAGGGAAGTCATTATTCCCTGGAGTATACTTCAAGGCTAAATCGGATTTTCTCCGTGTACCAGTTCCAGAAACTGGACTTCAAGGGATGTGGAAGAAGTTTTTACAAGATGATTCACCTATAATGATATGGAATCCCTATGGAGGAATGATGGGGAAGATATCAGAATGTTCAATTCCATTCCCACACAGAAAAGGGGTCATCTGCATGATACAGTACTTAACACCTTGGACAGACGGAGACATGAAAACAGCAGATAAACATATCAGCTGGATCAGAGAGTTTTATGAGTACATGGGCACTTTTGCATCCAAGTTCCCCAGAGAAGCTTATGTGAATTATAGAGATCTTGATTTGGGTATGAACAAAAATGCCAAGTCGACTTTCTTGGAAGCTAGTGTTTGGGGGAAAAAGTATTTCAAGAACAATTATGACAGGCTTGTACTTGTGAAGTCTAAGGTTGACCCTGATAACTTCTTCTGGCATGAACAAAGTCTCCCAATCCTTCCCTTCAAAATTGGTCAAGATGGGAAAAGTTTGATTCACTGAAGAAGAACTGCTTTTGGTTTGATGGTACATTGTAATATATCAGGAAAAAGCATCAATAAGTTAACTTTGCTTTTCATTTGGTTTCATGACCGGCAATGTATTGTGGAAGAAGTTTGTATTGATATGGGAAAGGTTGACCGTGATATTTTCATTACATATGTGTTGGTTGATTTAAATGTGAAATGAATTTAAGGAACAATAACAACAACAAACCTAATATATAGTCAAATGGAATTTGGGGAGAGTGAGGTGTATGCAGAAAGACCTTACCTCTACCTTGGTGGGGTAGAAGAATTGTTCCCAATGAATTTGAGGAACTACAAACAAAAAACCTACATGAAGAACGATCATTAAACCCAAAAAGGACCCAATTCATTCTTGCAGCATAAATGTTGATGTTTGGTGCTATAGAAAAAATAGTAGAGAAATACAAATTTGTGTCATGGTACATACTATATTTTTAATTCTAAAGCGAATTTATACAATGATCACATGTTGTCCACAATATGCACGTTCTTCATCAAATTCTTCGAAGAGAGGCCAGCCTTTTCTCAAGTTCCTCAACATCTGCAGCAGTGTCAGAACTGCATTCACACATAGGAAGAATTGTTAGGTAAACTAATAGTTCAAAGTTCAACTCGTGATGCCACATAATCAAACAGAAAGAACATAGTAGCAAACTTCATGTTCCTAGAAGAACTAGGAAGGATCTTCTCCTAGGAGTCATTTCATATTAATTTCATGTCTAAAAGAATATATACAAGAGTACTATTTTCTAATTGTTCTGATCATGCCAAAACGAATGTGGAGGAATTCTAGATTGGCTCAGTACATGCATCAATAAAATATCATAGTCCAGCATTTGGTCAAAAGCAGTGATCAGGAAATGTAAGGGGAGTATAACCAGAGAACAGAAAGGAGGTATCCTTGAGAATTGACTCCGCCAGCTTGATATAGAAACGCAGAAGAAACATTGCTCGACACACATGTAGTAGACTATCCAACTTAAGTACATAAGAAAATCCATACCTAGGGGGGGCAACATTTTCAACTTTCTTCGATGCAATCCGACCTTTGGGAGCTGAAGATAACTGCCAAAATAAAAACCAATACTGAATAAACCAGCTTGCAATCTAAAGATGAGGCAAGCAACCCGATCATACACTCAACTATCCTTAATCGAAAAACCTACCTGCGACGCAATGTCAACGCCAATCTCGTCCAGAACCTAAAAATGAAAACCCAAATTAGAATAGATGACCAGACAAATACAATTAGGACACAGACTAACTGTGTGATGAATAATGAATAATTGAACCTGGTTTGTAAGCTCCTCAGTTTCTTCTTCAGCTTCATCTTTATCCAAAGTCTCATCAATGGATTCAGACATCATCTCAATCTGGAAAAAATCAGATATTTTCATCAGTAAGCTTAAGCTGAACCTCACACCAAGTTGAAACGTTTTTCTTAGTTCCCTTTAAGACCAATAATGTGCTGTATCATTTAGAAGGGTTAATGTGCTTACTGTCATGTCCAACTGTGATGACTGCTTCTGGAATTCTCTGATCACTTTGACTTGTTTTGCAGGGGCCATTTGCTGAGAAGTAAACACACAAAGAATAACCAATTAAAGGATTAAACCTTAATGACAACAGTTCTAGCTTTTGTAGCACAGACCTAAATGCTAGCCCAACGGCAAACAAAATGGATGAGTTAAAGGCTGTAGAGGAAACGAACATTTTAAATTTCAGAAGTTCTGATGATTTAAAAGAATAAGGGGAAAGAAACTCCCAAAAAAATAATCAGTACCTTGTTCATGGCAGTCATCGCTTTTGTTGCACCTTTCATTCCAGTAGACATAGAGGTGCTAGCATATAGTGCCTACGGAAGAAAAAGGAAGTCACGTCTAGGATCCACTAATACTTTCAATTGCTTGTTCATAAACAATAATAAACTGGAGAAAAGATTGACCTGTGTATGCGTTGCTACACCCCTAATCTGAGCACGACTACCTTGCAAATTTACAATTTGTTGCCGCAGGCGCACAAGTTGACGAGCTAGGATTTTTGTGGCAGCCTGACAAGTCAAAGTGTGTGAGCAAGATTTACTTGGGGGGAAAAGAAATGGCTAATATGCAGATTACAGCGGATGAACAAGTTCTTTCCTCAGCCCCTTTTAAAACAATACAATTCGTTCCACAGCAATTGAGCTCGCTGAATTAAATGAACTACCATTGGCTCACATAGTATAATGTTCATTTAACACCAAAGCTGCAACTGAATAGACTTCTTAACAAATAACTAAGCCTCAAATTTATTTAGTCATGATTCAAACTTGAGTTTCATCGAGCTCAAATTTAGTTAAAAAATTTTTTATCGGTATTGAGTTAAAATTTTGAAAAGTAGGACTCCAATAAATTTTGAGCTTGGATATGAAAAGGAGATGCTCGGGTAGAAAGCTAGCTAACATGGCTCACACCCTGATACAATGCAATGCGTACACGAATACAAATTCTGTGGATTACTTGCTGGTGTGGATCTGTGAGTGTCTTGCTTCTTCAGTTATCTAGCGATGTGTTATCCCCTTTTTGCTGTTGGTTGTTATGATTTTTGTTTGTTATTGTTATATGTTCTGAGCCGGGGGTCGGAAACAGCCTCTCTACTTCATTTGAGGTAGTGGTATGGACTGCGTACACTTTACCCCCCCCCCCCCAGAGCCCACCTGGTGGGAATACACTGGGTATGATGATGATGATGATGACTTGCTGGTGTGAGAATGAGCATTAAGAATTTGAAATTAGTTGGGCCCTATAGTTAGTTAAAAAGTTGTTGACCTTGAACTCTTGCTCAAGCTCTAATTCCATTCGGACATTTGACAAGTATATTCTAATCAATCTACCTAGTTACCAAGGCAAATCAATGTCTTTCAAGTTGGAACATCTTTTGAAGGATGATTTATGCAATCTGAGAAAGGCTCAAGACTATGTACTATTGTCTTTCAAATTGGGATATTATTCAATAATTTTCTGTTTAGGAGTTACTGTAGTGTGCAGTAGATTACTGCATCATGGATAACTCTCTGGGAATACAAATTAACTCTAATCTAATTAGTGTTTTAGTTATCTTAAATTGTTCAACAACAATGTGATAAATAGTAGAACTTATTCATTAGTGGGGTTCATGAATATCCTGACCACAATACCAAGTGAGGTATCATAAAAATAAATTTAATGAACAAACACTTGCCTCGTTTCCTGTTTTGGCTGTTTTCTTGATCTCTGCAACTAACTTCTTCTCCTACAAGATGGTGAAAAATAAGACTTGCATAAGGTAACAAATAAGTAGATAACAACACATAAGCAAAAGACTGAGTATTGTAAAGAATGAACACTTTCTACGAGTATGCCTTTATATGTCTATGAACCTTTTCCTAATAACGTACCTCCATTTGTAAAGATGAAATCTCCCGTTCAATGCCTGAGTTATACAAAAACAAAGAGATGAATTAATGAGAAGAACAAAAGCACCAAACACAAAGTGAAATGTTCTAAAACTGCACATTCAATACTGATTATCATATTCCAAAGCAAAAGATAACATGGAATATAACATTTGTCTTCTCGTTTACCAAAATAAGCTGATAATGATTTAATTAAAAATACACATCCGACAATGACACATTCACAACAAGAGTATCTTTTTTCCAACAATTGTTTAATGCTTTTTGCATCCTCCAACTCCTTGCTATATAAAGTAAGTGATAATGACATGCAATATACTAGAATAGCATAAGAAGGACCATATCCCAAATCTTTATCAACAGTGCAAAATATAAGACCTGGAATATGTAATTTGTTTCCTCATTTAGTAGCAGACTGCAGAAAAATAAGAATGACACCAACAATGAGAAAGAGTGAAAGACATCTTCGACACAGTTTCTTTTTTTTTCTCCAACAGTATTTAATGTTTTGGCTTCCCCACCTCCTTGCAAAGGAAATAAATACATCTAGCTTTTGGCCAATATAGCACTTCTCCCAACTCAACCAATGATTGTTCACGCAAAGCAGGTTAGATTGTTGGAGTAAATTACATTAAGCTTGCCTATCATTTGCAATGCACCTCAACTCTTTTTAGTCCCCAAAACTTATTAGGTCTATTTTCCTTATATATCACATCATTATAAAGCACCATTGCCACAGAGAATTGTAATAAAAGTTAATAGAGTCATCACCTACTCTTAACTTATCCTTTACAAATATTACATGATTTTGGCTGTCTAATTACTAATGAACCTTCTCAACCAGTTTATCTCTCTCGCCTCTTTCACCAAAAAATGGAACCTTTTCAACAATCACTCATCCTTGTAATTCTTATTGCAAAGTGGAAACTACAAAGAACAAAGGTACAACAAACCTTAGTCTAATATTCCAGAGGGGTTTGCATTACATGAAATACCTACTAAGTCCAATAAGATATTGCTTAACTTTAGCTTCTACCTTTGATATGCTAAAGTACTTCTCTATTTCCAAATATCAAAGACATAGGAAGCATCTCTTGCTCAACAAATAGGACATTTAGACTGTTCTAATGTAAAGACCATAACATCCACTATTATAATGTATAGCATCCCAAAGGAAAGATGTTTCTGCTGACAACAACAACATACCCAACGAAATCCCACAAGTGGGGTCTCGCGAGGGTAGAATGTACACAAACCATACCCCTACCTAACAAGGAAAATGGGCGTTACACAAAAATGCTCAAGGACAAGCCTATACATTTGGAATCAATAATGAGCTTCTAGTGTATTATTCCTAAATTTCAAAAAATGCCATTAATAATTTCAAATATAATCAAAAGTCCCTCTTTTTATCAAACAAAACTACATGGAATTCTCATCTTAGAAAAAGCCCAAGACAGTAAATGGTACCCCTAGTAGCAACAGACATTTCCCTTTTGCTAGTCCTCAGTGCTTCTGTTAATCAATTACAAAAAAAAAAAAAATCACCATACATCAATCACTCAAGAAAAAGAAAAAAAACCAATAAAGACAACAAAAAAGGGGGTAAAAATCTTACCTTTTGGTGAGGTCTTCTTCTTGAAAATACTGTTTAACTTCTCCTTGACACCAGCCATCTTCTTTTTCTTGAAATGGAGGAAAAAACCCTAGAATTTTCTTGAAAAAAAAAAAAACCTAATGGCTGTTGAATAAAACCCAAATCATGAAAATGGAGATGGGTTTTTTTTTCTTCAGAAGCACAGAGCAGAGAGTGGCAAATGGCAGCGGCGCCTAGTAGAGTGTGCAGTGAAATGGACTTTCTTTCCCACTTACTATACTATTAGTACAGTATGATTTATCTAACGGCCAGCAAATAAGTAGCCGTTGTGAACATAGGAAATGACCAACATACCCCTCCCAGGTTTGACCGTGGGAAAATGAAAAAGACAATATTTTCCTTGTAGTTGTTTTACACCTTCACTTGTTTGTTGCTTAAGATACGAGGAAAATACGTATAAACACTTTCGTATTCATTTGGATGTGAATATTAATTTGGTACATATTAGCATTAAATGTCATAGGCTGAGGATCCTTATACAATTTGCTCAATTTAATTCAACTAAGGGTGTGTTTGGTATGGAGTTAATTTTCTTATGTTGTGATTGGTCAAATTTTTTGAATAACGTTTTTACTAGAAAAATTAGTTTCTTAAAAACAAAAAAAATAACTAACCTTATAAAAGTAGGAAAAGCAAGTGGTATTCCTCATTGATTGTATCCTCTCCACTCTCCAACACGTCTCATATTCACCCCACACCCCATCCCCATCATCCCCCAACCCACCTCTTATATTATTTGTTTAGATAATACACAAATATTTTTATCATAATATATTTTTTTAGGTATCAAACACATCAACAACAACAACAACATATCTAGTGTATTCCCACCAGGTGGGGTCTGGGGAGGGTAAAGTGTACGCAGTCCATACCACTACCTCAGATGAAGTAGAGAGGCTGTTTTCGATAGAACCCCGGCTTATAACAGATAACAATCAAACAAAAGTCATAGAAACAAACAAGAAGAAGAGATAACACAATACTATATACGGGAATAGGCAAGGCACCCACAAAGTAGCACTATAGACTATTTATTCAGGGTTACAAACATCTCCAAAACAACACTAACAAGAATATGCCCAAGAAACAACAGGCACTGATACACATAAACCTTCCTTCCTACACAATAAGGACTCCTTCCTATCCCCTAACCCTCTACCCTGATACGCGACCTCCACATCTTCCTATCAAGGGTCATGTCCTCTGTAAGTTGTAACTGAGCCATGTCGTGCCTAATTACCTCCATCCAATATTTCTTCGGCCTACCTCTACCCCGCCTCAAACCATCCACAGTCAACCTTTCACACCTCCGTACTGGAGCATCCGTGCACCCCCTCGTCACATGCCCGAACCAACGCAACCTCACCTCCCGCATCTTATCTTCCACCGAAGCCACTCCCAACTTTTCTTGAATAATCTTGTTTCTAACCCTATCCTTCCTGGTAAGTCCACACATCCATCGCAACATCCTCATCTCCGCTACCTTCAACTTTTGGATATGAGAGTTTTTAACTAGCCAACACTTCACCCCATATAACATGGCCGAACGGACGACCCCTCTGTAGAACTTACCTTTGAGCTTCAGAGGCACCTTCTTATCACACAGAACTCCCGACGCGAGCCTCCATTTCAACCACCCAGCACCAATACGGAGCGAGACATCCTCGTCAATGTCGCCATTCCCCTGAATCATAGACCCTAGATACTTGAAACTCCCCCTCTTCTGAATGGCCTGAGAATCCAGCTTCACTACCCCCTCTGCCTCGTGCGTCGAATCGCTAAACTTACATTCCAAGTACTCCGTTTTAGTCCCGCTCAACCTAAATCCATTAGACTCAAGGGTCTGTCTCCAAACCTCCAACTTATCATTAACTCCTCCCCGGGTCTCGTTAATTAGTACCACATCATCAGCAAATAGCATACACCAAGGCACCTCCCCTTGGATACGCCGCGTTAAAACGTCCATCACCAAAGCAAATAAAAACGGACTAAGAGTCGATCCTTGGTGCAATCCTGTCAAAACAGGAAAGTGCTCTGAATCCCCTCCTACCGTCCTCACACGTGTCTTCGCACCGTCGTACATATCCTGAATCGATCTAGTATATGCTACGGGCACACCTTTAGCCTCCAAGCACCTCCACAGGATCTCTCTTGGTACTTTGTCGTATGCCTTCTCGAGATCGATGAACACCATGTGCAAATCTTTCTTCCTCTCCCTAAACTGCTCCACTAATCTCCTCACTAGGTGAATGACCTCAGTAGTCGAGCGACCTGGCATAAAACCAAACTGATTCTCGAAAATAGTCACGATCCTCCTCAGTCTCCACTCTACCACCCTTTCCCAAACCTTCATAGTATGGCTCAACAACTTGATACCCCTATAGTTATTACAACTTTGAATGTCTCCCTTGTTCTTATATAATGGAATCATCGTACTCCATCTCCAAGACTCGGGCATCTTCACCCCAAAAATGGTGTTAAACAACCTTGTCAGCCACTCCAACCCTAGCCCGCCAGTGTATTTTCAAAAATCCACCGGAATCTCGTCGGGCCCAGTCGCCCTACCCCTACGCATCCTACGAATAGCACCCTTGACCTCTTCCACCGTGATACGCCTACAATAACCATAGTCGTGACACCTCTCTGAGTGCTCCAAGTCCCTCAGCACGACACTTTTATCCCCCTTATTTTATAGGTATCAAACACATATAAAAATAATTTAAAACCACACTTATTTTAGAAGGCACAATCAATTCAATGACTTAGTACACTCCATAAATCATATTTTAATGAGAATAATAGTCACTTTCGTGTTTCAAAAAGACTATTTAGATTTATTTTTATTAAAGAAACACTGCATTTACTAGAAGGAACATTTAATAATATGTTATTCCATTTAAAATTAAGTACTACACGTTTCTCAAGGAAAAATTTGCTTTCCATTTAACACTGCATATACTAGAATACACTAGAAGAAACACTTAACAATATGTTGTACTAATGCTTTTGCTTTTTTTAAGAAAAAGTAATAAGCAGTACACGTACACTTCTCTATGTCCTATTTCCAAACAAAAAAATTGAACAGTGACCTTCCCTCATTTCCTTTTGTTGAAGAACAAACACTGCTCTGTAAATTCTCTCCTTTAAAAAAAATTTCTCCAAAAAATGGTTTCTCTTTTGACGAACAGAACAGCAACAACAAAACAAAAAAAAATGTTCCTTTCTTTTCATTTTCACTGCTCCAAGAAAGTAGTCTTCGAAGAAATCGAAGAGAATTTTTTAGATTTATAACCGGATTTTGGTGCAATGGTGGCGCGTCTGATTCCAGATCAGAAGGTTGCGTGTTCGGTTCACGTCGGGTCCAAATGTCCCGATTTATATCCGGTCTTATTTTCTTTCTAAAAGGTGAGTTCACATTCAAAACTTCAAGAATTTTTCATACTTAAACTCGAGAAATAACATGCAAAATAGGGCAATTAACCACGGCTCTGATACCAATGTTAGATAAATCGAAGCAAAATGAGATTGTGTACCTTAATCTGTTGCGGCGGAAGTTGTTATTTTGCTACGAAAAGTATTTGCCCTAAATCACTAGGAAACAAAGCTTAGATCACAAACTAAGAGTCTTATGGTGTTCTTGTATTTCTGTTATTGTTTTCTGACTTTCCGTTTTTCTACATTTTTGTTGTCTGAAGAAGAAGAAGATATAAAAGGGATTTGGGGCGGTTCATCAGTTACCAAGTAACTGTTCCCCCCCTTTTTTTGAATTAAGATTATATTTTAATCTTATCTTCTTTCAGATTAAGAAATGGGTCAGGTCGGGTCGGGTCGGGTCACATGGGCAACCCATGACCCCCGAAATCTAACAAGCACATTTTCCTGTTTTGACAGGGTTGCACTAGGGATCTACCCTTACTAAAAACGTCAGTTTTTTGGCGATTTTCCGTGTCTGTTTTTATTTGCCTTGGTGATGGATGTTTTGACGCGGCATATTCAAGGGGAGGAGCCATGGTGTATGTTATTTGCGAATGATGTAGTTCTTATTGACGAGACTCGTGGAGGAGTTAATGATAGATTAGAGGTTTGGAGGCAAAACCTGGAGTCTAAAGGGTTCAGGTTGAGCAAGATCAAGACGGAATACTTAGAGTGCAAGTCCAGTGATTTGACGCATGAAGACAATGTGGTAATGAAACTGGATTCCCAGGCGATTCAAAAGAGAGATAGTTTTAAGTATCTTGAGTCTATGATCCAGGGGAATGGAGAGATAGACGAGGATGTCACACATCGTATTGGGGCAGGTGGATGAAATGGAGGCTCGCCTCTGGAGTTTTGTGTGATAAGAAAGTGCCTCATAACCTTAAAGACAAGTTTTACAAAGTGGCAGTCTGCCCGGCCATGCTGTATGGAGCGGAGTGTTGGCCGGGTCAAGAACGCTCACATCCAAAAGTTGAAGGTGGTGAAAATGAGGATATTGCGGTGGATGTGTGGACTTACTAGGAGAGATAGGGTTAGAAATGAGAGTATTCGGGAGAAGGTGGGGGTGACTTCGGTGGAAGACAAGATGCGGGAAGTGAGGTTGAGATAGTTTGGACATGTGATGAGAAAGGGCACGGATACCCTAGTGCGGAGGTGTGAGAGGTTGGTTATGGATGGTTTCAGGTGAGGTAGAGGCAGGCCGAAGAAGTATTGCAGAGAGGTGACTAGACAAAGCATAGAGCAGTTACGAGTTATGACTTACTGAGGACATGACCCTAGATGGGAAGGTGTGGAGGACGCAAATTAGGATAGAAGGTTAGGTCGTTGGAGCGAGTGTTAGCTAGTTGATAGGATTGCCTTGTGGTAGCCTGGCTAGTAGTCGTAGGGCTATGCATGTTTCTTGGAGTTTCTTGTAATGTGAATTAATGTTCGAGCTAATTAATGTTTAATGTGAATTTCAATATATATTTTTTAAAAGATAAAATTTATATATTTAATTACCATAAAAGAAAAAAAAAATTTAATTCACAATATTTAACAATTCAAAATATTTTAAAAGTTATGATGAAAAAAATATCTTTAATGGTCAAAATTTTAACGGAAACAAAGGAACAAAATGAGTAATAAAAGATGAAGGCAAAAAAATAATATGAAGAGAAATCACTATGAGTTGTGGTGCGGTAGTAAAATTGTTCAATTCTTAATCAGATATCTCGAATCCAAATATTGAATATGAAGAAACATATATTGGGAGTGCCATCTCAAAAGAGACTTTGCAGTGCGCGATCTACCATAATCGAGATTCCAACGACACCTTGTGAAAAAACAAAAATAAAATCGTGTGGAAAGAAGACAAACCAAAAGGAAAGCGACGTTTTCCGCTAAACCAAACATAAGATGACCACTTTCCCAAAGTAACTTCTTCCTTCATAGAGAAAATGAAGCCAACACAACATTTAGTTTTCTTTTTGCTCCAATTATCAATATTTTCATCCTGTTCTGCTATATCCATTAAAGAGAAAGAAGCTAAGCAGCAAGTAATTGGCTATGGTTACTCAATCAAATCTGTTGTTATTGATTATTCCACTGGAAATTCACTTTTTGCTAATCTTCAACTCATCAACAGTTCTTCTGTTTTTGGTACTGATATTCACAATCTTATCCTTACTGCCAGGTTGTTTTTCTATCAAAAATAATCTCTCTCTATCTTACGTATTGCATATATTTATCCTTCCCCGACTTCACTTGATGGGAATATATTGAGTATGTTGTTGTTGAAGTCGTCTAAATATAACTCAATTTTTAATCTCTGATTAACTCTGAAGTTTATGGATACCTAAACAATAATTTTGCTTATTTAAATAAATTAACCTTACGAATAATTTTGTTTAATTTATTTTCTTTTTCCCTCGTTACAGTTTGGAAACAAACGACCGTCTCCGAGTACGAATAACTGACGCTAACCACCAACGATGGGAAGTGCCGCCAGAAATTCTCCACCGTCCACCGCCGCCATCTCCACCGTCACAGCCGTCAACCTCCCACTCCGCAACCACCCTCTCTAACCCAAACTCCGACCTAGAGTTCACCCTCCACAACACCACCCCATTCAGCTTCACCGTCCGCCGGCGATCCACCGGCGATACCCTTTTCGACACATCGCCGGAGCATCAAAACCCTAATACATTCCTCATATTCAAAGACCAATACATACAGATATCCTCATCACTACCACCCGCTAGAGCTAACCTTTACGGTCTCGGAGAACACACCAAAAGCTCGTTTAAGCTCACACAAAATCAGACTTTGACTCTATGGAATGCGGATATTGGGAGTTCTAATGCGGACGTTAATCTGTATGGGTCCCACCCTTTTTACATGGACGTACGGTCGTCGGCGAAGGAAATGGCCGCCGGAGTTAGTCATGGGGTTTTGCTGCTGAGTAGTAATGGGATGGATGTTGTGTATACGGGTGATAGGATTAGTTATAAGGTGATTGGAGGGTTAATTGATTTGTATTTCTTTGCCGGACCTTTGCCGGAAATGGTGGTGGATCAGTATACTCAGCTTATTGGTCGTCCTGCTGCTATGCCATATTGGTCTTTCGGTAACAATCCCTGCAGCTTTCTGTTCAAAGTTTTTATTTTTCCATTCGTTATTTTCCTTTTTGCTCTACTTTAAGCATGAATTTGAACTATATACCATGTTACTGCCTCCGATTTTTATTTGTTTGTCTGGTTTTGATTTAACACAGAGTTTAAGACAGTAGCAAAGACTTTTGAATTTGTAGTCTTAAATTAAAGTTAAAGATGTGTAGAATGTACCAAAATGTCTCAGTCAGATGGTGTTGCTTTGAATTGTGCTGAACTTCGCATGTGAAGAAGGCGTCAAGAAGAAATGTAGGAATGCTGAATTCCTCCACCCCTGTCATTCATATACTGATCAAAGTTGAAACTGTTCTGTTCGATTCTCAGCTTCTACCTTCATTCTTTAGGAGACAGCTATTACTCAGGAAAATGTACTCACTTATTTCGCAGTAATGGTATATTGATATGTGGATATAGGTTTTAACCAATGCTGGTGGGGTTACAAGAACATTGATGATGTTGAATTGGTAGTGGATACTTATGCAAAGGCTGGGATACCTCTGGAGGTTATGTGGACTGATATTGATTACATGGATGGTTTTAAGGACTTCACAGTCGATCCAGTCAACTTCCCATTGGAACGGGTGAAATCTTTTCTCAAGAAGCTTCACCAGAATGATCAGAAATACATACTAATAGTAGATCCAGGTAACTTCTCTCTGTCATCAAGTCGTAACAAATTTCCATTTACCTGGATAAATTAGACAAGAGTACGAGTGATCATCATGTAAGAAGTGTTGTTTTGTTTTTCTTTCTTTTTACTGCAGGAATTAGTATCAACGATACATATGACACCTATAGGAGAGGTATGGAAGCAGATGTCTTCATAAAACGCGATAATATACCCTATCAAGGGGTTGTTTGGCCAGGGAATGTTTACTATCCTGATTTTCTGAATCCAGCTACTGGAATATTTTGGAGAAATGAAATTGAGAAGTTTCAGGATCGTGTACCTTTTGATGGCCTATGGCTTGACATGAATGAACTGTCAAACTTCATAACTTCCCCTCCTACACCATCAGTTACCTTTGATGACCCTCCCTATAAGATAAACAACTCTGGCAATCACTTGTCCATCAATTATAGAACAGTCCCAGCCACTTCTATACATTTTGGTAATACAACGGAGTATAATGTCCATAACCTTTATGGATTACTAGAATCCAGAGCCACTTATAATGCTTTGGTTAATGTCACTGGTAAAAGGCCATTCATTCTTGCAAGATCAACTTTTCTTGGCTCTGGCAGATACACGACACATTGGACTGGAGACAATGCTGCTACCTGGAACGATTTGGCATACTCTATTCCTACTATCTTGAACTTCGGATTGTTTGGAATTCCAATGGTTGGAGCTGATATATGTGGTTTTTCAAGGAACACTACTGAAGAGCTTTGCCGACGCTGGATTCAGGTAAATTCATGCTTGGAGTTTTGTCAACAACGCTGCCTCTATCTCTCTCTAGCTCTCCCCCTAAAGCTATAACTTTCCACCAATGTTAATAGTCATGATAGATTCTCGTTTCTTTTGGATCATGTTATTGGGAACAGCGTAGAATCTTAAGAATGCTTGCAGAAATTTACGCTAGTTTGGTTGAACTGCTATTGGTATTGCAGGATAAAGTTTAATGAACCAAAGTTGTTCCTTTCTGAAATAGTATGCTTTAGAATTGTGTTTAAGAAAAGTTAAATCATGTATCTATCTCTCAGTTTAACCAAATGGTTAGTTTGATCATTGATGCTGTAGAGGCAGAATATTATTATACAATTTGGAGCGCTTTTTGCCTTAACTTCTCAGTAGATTGAGAGAGGTTGGCTTTATGCAGCTTGGAGCATTCTATCCATTTGCAAGAGACCACTCTGCTAAGGACACTACCCCTCAAGAGCTCTATCTATGGGAGTCAGTTGCTGCAGTAGCCAAGAAAGTCCTTGGGCTCCGATATCAGTTACTTCCATACTTTTACATGCTTATGTACGAGGCACATACAAAAGGGACTCCCATTGCACGGCCCCTTTTCTTCTCTTTCCCTCAAGACGCCAACACCTATGATGTCAGCACACAGTTCCTTCTAGGTAAAGGTGTCATGATCTCGCCTGTGCTTAAGCAAGGAGAAACCTCAGTTGATGCATATTTCCCTGCTGGAAACTGGTTTGACCTCTTCAATTACTCCCGCTTCGTGAGTTTGAATCAAGGAACATATATGACACTTGATGCACCGTCAGATCATATAAATGTACACGTTCGTGAAGGTAACATATTGGCCATGCAAGGGGAAGCAATGACGACACAAGCTGCTCGGAGGACTGCATTCAAACTCCTTGTCGTGCTGAGCAGCAGCGAGAACAGCACCGGAGAACTATTTGTAGACAACGATGATGAGGTGCAGATGGGAAGAGAGGGAGGGAGATGGACGTTAGTCAAGTTCAACAGCAACATCATTGGCAACAGAATTGTGGTTAAATCAGAGGTTGTGAATGGACGATACGCGCTGGATCAAAGATTGGTCCTTGAAAATGTGACATTATTGGGATTGAAAAGTGTGAGTACATTGAAGGGCTATGAGCTTGTTGGTTGCATGGGATCACGCCAGCAAGGGAACACAGCAATGAAGGGAAATATTGAACAAAGCGGACAGTTTGTTACAATGGAAATCTCAGGGATGTCAATATTGGTTGGAAAGGAGTTCAAATTAGAGCTATACGTTAGTACTTGACAAATAATTTAAGTTCTTTACATTATTAATGCAATTTAACTTGTGATATTATGTTCATTCATCGAACACACCTTAAGAGTTGTGGATTTCTTTTGGTCTAGTACATACCTTAAAAGAGCAGATAATTAATGCATCATGCATTAATAGACAAACTTATTTATGCCTTAAATTGTACTTAATTAATGAAAATTATAGATGTTTCACTTTGTTTAAAACACAACCAACTATATAATATGATCAAATTTCACATAGGTACAATAAAAAATACACTATAAGAGAAGCTTAAAGAGAATAAATAATAATGGTTTCTCTATTTGATACCACCTTCATAGTTGTATCCATATTGCTCTTGTTCAATATTCCTCGATATTGTGTGGCACAAGATTGTATATTAAGTGAGCTTGAGTCAGCAGCAGCACTTGCTTTAACAAAAGCACATCAAGCCACACAAGTAGCAGACGAATCTTGTTATAGTGTATTTTACAATGCACAACGTAACCTTGACACTGCAATTCAGAGATACAAAGAAGGGCAGTATGATAATGTTATTTCCTTAGCTAATACTGCCCTAGAATTTGTTAACAATTGTCACGGAAATGATGATTTGGGAGACCTTATTAAGCAAATTATACAACAAGTTAGGAGTCTGATTGAGTGACTTGATGATGTAAATTTATGTTTTATACCGTCCGTGGATAGAAATTAAATATAATTATAATAACAACGATTTATGTTGCCCCCCCCCCCTGGCTCCAACCGGGTCCTTTTTTTTATTGCATGGTTACATTTTCTTTGATCTTCTTGTATTTTCTTTGTAGAATTGGACCGCCAAAGTAGTGTTTGGATGTGCTTGGAGTTGAAATTATGATATATCATAAGTTTTCTTTATTAGCAAACTAGAGGGGAATGCCCGTGTCAGCACGGGCCCAATATTATGAAAAGTAAAATGTTCATATATTTTTATTTAAATAACAAATATCAGGATCTAATTTGGTTCAAATAAATACATAATCATGTTTTAATTAAATTTTATATTTTCAATCATTAAACGGAGTGTTGCAAGGGAAAGATGATTTGCCATTGATTCTCTTCTCGAGTAAAAAGCTCAATTTATTTCTTTTTTATTTAATTTTATAGTATATTATTCTTCAAATTTTTTTTTTAAAAAAAGTCTATTATTTATATTTAAAATTAATTAAACTTTAAAGATTTTATTTTATAAATTTTTTATACGTTGAAACCTATAGTTATGGACCCAAATATGTTAATACATACTTTTCTAAGTAAAATTCTCTAATATATGAAAGAGTGAAAAAATTGTATGATAATATTTAGTGAACATACATCATATAAATTTAAATGTAAAAGGTATATTTTTAGTCAAAGTACGTGACATAAATCTAAATGAAAGAAGTACTTATATGTTTTTGTGCTCTTGCTCTTTCTTTTTTTAATGCCATCTTAATTATAAAAAATAAAAGAAACATGCCATAGATTTGTATTTTTTTAATGTTAGTTTTTTTTTTTGTTAATAAGTTTTATTAATATATACTTGATAAGTTCCTGAAACTCAAATTTGAGCTTATAAATTATGTTTCGATATAATATTTCTTCAGTTGATATAATAGTAAACTAGTGAATTTATCCGCGCTTTGTGTGGATCCTAAAAAACAATTAAGTTAAAAAAAAATTGCAATTTAAGAACAAATTAAGGTAATTATAAATCTAAGCCCAATCGTTTCTCAATAGATATACTTCAATTTATACAACATAAACGTAGAAATGAAGACAATAAATGTGGTGACATATGCTTTGCTTTTGAAAAAACCCATGTTTTACTTTTGAAAACAAGTTCTCTATTTTTACAATATGAGTACACATCACCCTACCCAAATTTTACTCGTAAAATTATACTTTATGTTATTGTTGTTACTTTTGGAAAAAGAAAAAGGTTCACTTCGATCTTTGCCTCATTATTTGACACTTCATCTTCCTTATCCTTCTTAAGATTATTTCGATCTTTGTCTCATAATTTGGCACTCCATCTTCTACATCGTTTTAAGATGCACACCTATATGAAATATAAAAGATAAAATCTATTTTATTATCTAAATCTAACAACAAAAATAAAAAGAAAAGTACATTTACATTGAAAAAGGAAAGAGGCAAAGAATAGGATTTTAACTATACCTTAAGGGGTCGTTTGGTAGAGTGTATAAAAATAGTGCAAAATATGGTGTATTAGTAATGCTTGTATTAGTAATTTTTGTGTTAGTTATGCTTGCATTAGTTATACTTGTATTTTTCTTATGCAGTGTTTGGTTTGGTGTATTAAAAATAACATGAATTGCATAATTTATAAAAAAAAAAAAAAATTTACAAAAATACCCTTCATATATATAGTGGAAAGGATGTGCAAAGGATTTTGAAGGATAACTGTGTCTTTAATAATGCTAATGCATGTATTAGAATCCATTGCATTACTAATACCATTGATTTTGAGGTATTAGTAATACGCATCTCAATACACAATAGAGTGTATAACTAATGCAAGCATTAGTTATACATAGGCTAAAAAGATGTACCAAACAAGGTATTAGTAATACACAAGACTAATGCATGCATTATTCTTTTTAATACACTCTACCAAACGACCCCTAAGTGTAGTTCTTCTACTGCAACCCATAAAATTCAACATAAAAATAGTCAAATCAATATTATATGCAAATAAATTTAGCCCTCAAGGATTCCTTATTATCCTTTTACTTGGTCTACATTGACTTGACACAGGGCCCTAAAAAATCTATATTAAAAATTTATTTTACTAAATTTATTTTGAAAATCTAAATTTGATATAATATTAGAAGAAAATAATAAATTTTTCTTAATTTGTTAAAATAAATAAAAACAAAATTTTATTTTTAGTATAAGAGCCAAATAAAAAGCTATTTATGACATTTATTTAGTTTTAAAATTTTATTATAATTAATTAATATAAATTATGTTTTTTAAAAAATTTTATGTTTTCTTAAGTTACTTAATCATATTAGTTAGCTTTAGAAAAGTTCAATGAGCCCCACTGTATTCAATGACATTTCATTAGGGCCTTTTGTAATTGGAAAATTAACTCAAATAGCAACCCATTTAACTTTTAAACTTAAAATAGTCATATTTTATTTTGATAACCGCATTATAACCAATTTTCTCATGTTGTTTACTTTTACTAGCCAAATTAATAATTTATTTTTATTTTACCCACTTATTTATAGGGATAAGGATAAATACAAATCCTTTAAACAAGGTATTATATATATCTCCATATCAATACTAATTCTCTCTCCATCTCAATTGACTCTCCCACCACCCACCTCCAACCAAAAAATTCTTCTCCTCTTTTTGTTTTTTTTCCTGTCTCAGAAAATCAAAACCCAGTTATTCTTCAAAAAAGATATTTTCACGAACAAGATTAAAGATCAAAATAATTAAAAAATAAGTTCAATAAATGAATAATTAATTGAATCAATATAAATTATTCATAATTATCACAACTTTTTTCTTTAAGACATGAGTTTCGCCTCAAAAAATGTAATGTCTCGAACTTTAGTTTGTTAATTATGTAATCAAAGTAAATATTAAAAGAAGATGAAAGATGGAGAAAATAAGTTATTTATACATTGTGTAATTAGTGTATAATCATTATATAATAGGTATATAATTAGTGTGTGTGTATTACACACTAATTATACATTGTGTAATATCATTATACAATTTTTACATTGTATAATTAGTGTATAATTATTATATAATTAATGTGTATATTTTACATATTAATTATACATCAATATATACATTTATTATATATATAAAAAATTTCTAAATTTTTTGGTGAAAATCTGATAATATCTTTTGTCATTTACGTTCAAGTTTTATAATTATATAAAATATGAATATAATTAGTGTGTATATGTTGTATAATATTTATACACTGATTTATTTAATTATTGTACAAGTATAAATTTCTTAAAGTTTCGATGAAACTCCAATAATGTTTTTTTTTTCATTTTCATCCAACTTTTTTCAATTTTGTATTTGAATTTTTTTTGGAGATAATAAGAAATGATATAATTGCTAGAGAATGTTAAGGGATAATTGTTGGGAAGTAACAGATTGAATATAGCTCCACTAAAATTCTTTTTTAAGAAAAAATAATAATTTTGACCATTTTATTTGAATAATCTATGGCTACTTTTTGTAAACTTATTTTTAAGGCTACAAAAAGTTTATGACACTAGTGGGCTTGGCTACATGAGTTTTTTTTCCCGAGAGTTTTACATAACTATACAATCTTAAAAAATACATTGTAGAATTTTAGCATTATTCCCAAAATTACAGTAATAGCCAGAAAATAATTATAGATTAAGCCAAATCTAAGTCTACATAAATTCTCATTTATTATAAATCAATTCATTGAAAAAATGGAAAACGACTTTCATTAATTAGGAAAATTAATGTAGCTGGGTAACTGTTTCTTACTTCATTTCCTTTTTTGTTATTTTTCTTTTTTTGTTTCTTTTTCATTTCAGTATTGACAAAATAATTGTGTTATTCTTTTTGCAATTCAAGTTTGAATAATTGTTTTATTTTTAAATATATGTGATAACTGTATATTACCAGTATATCTTAAATATTGTATGAATATAAATTTTATATTTGAAATAGCACTGCAAATATAATTATATATATTTATATATTAATTACATATGGTATTTAATTTATTAATTTATATTATATATTTTATATATGATATATTTCATTTATTTATTTTTATATTATATTCATACAATTTATATTTTGATAAAGTGTATATATTTATCGTGTATAATAATTGAGAAAAAATTGATTAAATAAGATGAACAAAGTCATCTAAACATAGTATTAAAAATTAAATTTGAGATACTAAAAGTATATATTTATATTATCTCAAATATATAGTATTAAAAATTATATTTGGCATCCTTATACAAGATTTTTATATTATATAAAATATTAAATATTAAAAAAATACATTTGACATATTATAAAAGTATATTTTTATTATGTCAGATATATAGAATAAAAAACAAAAAAATATAAAAATAAATATGTGAGAATAAGAAAATTGGTACTATTTATAGGAGAGAGAAATTAGAATAGAAAGAAAAACATAATCACATAAATGTGGATTCTTAATTTGTGGGACCTTATTTAATATATTGAATTAATTCAGTAAATGTGTAGATTTTTATAGATGTACTAAAAATGAAATAAATTATGCTACCTATGAAAAGATATAAAAATTATATCACTTATGCAATTAACTATAATAATTATGTAGTACAATATAAAAATCCCTTTTTTTCCTTTGTAACTTAATGAAAAAAGGTGGGCTTTTTCTTGAAGTTGTTGTGAAGTTCAAATAATAAAACACAAAAGACAACTCTATTTAACTAAACTTATCTTGTAAAAATATTTTAAAGACTATAATACCCTCAATCTTTTCTGCGCATGACATTGGCCCGTTTATTGCTGGTAGAAAACTGCTTATTTGAGAAGTGCTTTTTTAAAATAGCTTTTTAGAAAAGTGCTTTTGAAAAAAAGCAATTTGTGTTTGGTAAATTCATTTGAAAAGTGCTTTTGATAAACAAATTGTGTTTGGATAATCTTTTTTAAAAAGTGCTTTTGAGAGACAAATGACCAAAAAGGACATGTATGAATAAAATTTTACTACTAAAATCATTTTATAGAGAAAATTTATTTTAAATATCTATTATAATATTTTTAATTAAAATTTTATTTTTATTTAACTAAAATTATCAATGATATTTTCAATTTTATTTTTAAAAAATGAGTGAAAAATAAAATAATAATATATAAATTATAGAATGAAATAAAGAATTATGATGAAAATATGAAGTATAAAATTTTAAAATATAACTTTAATCAAACTTATAAGATATGCTAATTAATTAATAAAAGATATTTTGATATATATATATATATATATATATAAAAAAATAAAATGTGTGTGTGTGTGTATGTGTGTGTATAAATGATAGGGATATTTTTGTCATGAAAAAAATAATTTTCTGCTTCCGCTTCTGCTTTTTTTGAAAAGCAGAAATTTTCTGCTTCTTCCCAACAGCAGAAAAACTGCTTCTGCTTCTTTTTAAAAACACTTTTGCAAGTTTACCAAACACCCTTCTTTTCAAAAAAAGTACTTTTTTTGAGAAAAAAGCAATCCCAAACAGGCTCTAAGCAGGTATGTTGAAAGTGACTCTTCTAATATATAGAAATATTTGGAATGCATTCATTTGAAAGTTTGATTTATTAAAAAAATAATTGTATCTTTGTTAATGCAAAGCTATCATTTTTCTAGTGAGAAAATGTAATGACATTAATATTATGAATTGATCACAAATTAAATAATGTAAGCTTTGATGAATTACCTTCTCTGTTCCAAAAAGATTATTTTAGTTACTATTTGAAAGTAAAATAATATTTTCTTTGATCATTACTTTTTCAAATACTTTATAAATATTTTAAATTATTAACTATTATGATTTAAAATGTTTTTTTTTATGTAGTTTCTAAATATATAGATTTTATTTTAAAAATTGAAGACCCTATATCAGAATTCACATCGAACATTAATTAATTTGACTTTCATATTCTAAATCACCCGTTCGTCTCCGTATCAGAGTTCGTCGACATTTTAGTTGGCCGTTGAAAAGTTAGCGCAGCTTCCCTAGGGATTGCCATACATACAATATATACTTTACATACCTTTTGCATATAGTTGACCTCCCATATAATTGGCCAATGATGTGCATATTTAGTTTGAAAACACATATATTGGATCCACTTAGTTACATATACAATTGATATTTTCACATATACACATACATTTAGCTTTTACTTTGAAAATAAAATAAAATAATACTCGTGTATCACGCGATTTTAATTAGAATTAAATTTTGTATGTGCATGGATGTAGTGTATTTTGCTACTTTTTTAAAAAAAAAATATTGCTACATTTTGAAAATAAAATAAAACATCACTATATTTATGTTTGAAAAAAGAAGAAGACTAAGAGAAAGTGAGATATCCCGTGACTATGTTCGAGATCAAATTTATACTTTATTTGATTAAAGACATAAATTTATCTAATCAAATAGAGTATAAATTTAATCTAACCTTAATCTTGAATATTTCATCTTATCATATGCAACTTAATATTATTTTAGATGGGATAAATTATTAGCAGAATTATAATCCCAACATCATCTGCAAACCAAATGACCCTGAGAATTACTTTTATCATTTTCTGGCCTCCTTTGACCCCCTAACTTTTCGCAATTCTCACTTCTCTCCCCCAACCCGTTTCCTCCTCGCTATTTTCTTTGGGTGGACTTTCCTTCTTTACTCCTCTCTCTATTGCAGAGAACTAGATCCACTTTACTCTCAAAGTTTCTACACAAACACCCCAACAATCATATACAATTTCTTCTTGCTAAATATGTCATTATCTCGCCTGTGCTTAAGGAAGGAGCAACCTCAGTTGATGTATATTTCCCTGCTGGAAACTGGTTTGACCTTTTCAATTACTCCCGTTTCGTGAGTTTAAATCAAGGAACATATATGGCACTTGATGCACCGTCAGATCATATAAATATACATATTTGTGAACGCAACATATTGGCCATGCAAGGGGAAGTAATGACCATACAAGCTGCTCGGAGGACTACATTCAAGCTCCCTGTCGTGCTGAGCAGCAGTGGAAACAGCACCAGCGAACTATTTGTAGACAACGATGATGAGGCTCAGATGGGAAGAGAGGGAGAGAAATGGGCGTTAGTCAGGTTTAATGGGAACATCATTGGCAACAAATTTGTGGTTAAATCAAAGGTTGTGAATGGACGATGTGCACAGGATCATGGATTGGTGCTTGAAAATGTGACATTTTTGGGATTGAAAAACATGAGTGGATTGAAGGGCTATGCGCTTGTTGGTTGCATGAAATCAGACCAGCAAGGGAACACAACAATGAAGGAGAATATTGAACAAATCGAACAGTTTGTTACAATGGAAACCTGTCACGATCCGAGACTATCCCTAGTCGTAACACGGTGCTTAGAGTTATAAGTGACCCCAAACTAACACATAGCCTGACATGACACTAAGATATTATAGCGACTGAGTAATAATGAGCGGAAGCTGAAAACCTGAATCATCTGATAATAGGTAAATGAAAATTCAATACTGATCATTAAGAAAGAAACATCCAACAAAACCCAAAAGCAGAAAACATGAGTCTATCTGTCTGAAAGTCTCTACTAAGATGAGTTGCTGGGACAAGCCCCCAACTCATTCTAACTGTCTGAAACTGAAATAAAGCATGAAATAAAAGTACTAAACTAGCCCTCGAATGATGGACTCACCAACTCTGCTGCTGAGCTACTACGAAATTGAGCTAACCGTGGTCTGGATGCTGAACGTCGGAACCTATATTATGATACAATATAGCGCAAAGAAGTATGCGGTCAATACTTTGAATGTACTGAGCATGTAAGGTATGCATTATGTTATAAGAAACTGAACATACTTATCATGAAGGGATAAACTAAGCATGACAAGTGATGAATATAACTGATGCAATGACCAAGTAAATATAACTTGTAACTGGCAATAATGTGCTGAATAAACTGAAAACGAGATCATGCAATAACTGAGACTGGACTGTGGGAGATACTATTAACCGACATACCCCATCCAAGCTAAACAAAGCCCAATTAGTAACCCCAGTTAGATGGGTGTTCAGTACCTTGCCAAGGGTACGAAAACTGGCTGGCGTGGATCCACTAATCTGATGTCCAAGGAACTAAGGTGTCAACCTATCTGACAGAAGACTCATTTATACCTATGGTGGCAACATAGTTCTGGGACTTAGGGACTTCTACTAAAGGTCTCAACCTAACTGACGGAAGAGCCTTCATCCCGACGTCCTCTTGGTGCTAAGTACTATTCCCAATTGAATTTGTACTGAATAACTGATAAACTCATATATATTGAATTATGAGACTGAAATATAGACGCTTTATCTGAAAGCATCCTAAGACATGTGACACTGAAAGAATAGTTGTTCAATTATCAATGCATGAAAATCTAGGTCATTGGGTGTTCATAACCCGCCAAAACAACTACTCATTACAATGTATAAAATATGAATAAGACATGAATTTCCATGAAAACAACCTCAAATTCACAAATTAATCAACATAATGGGGGTTCACAATAATAACTCCATAATAACAATGAATCTTCAAGGGAAACATGAATTCAAAGATTGCTCTTGATAAGAAATTGAAATACATCAAAATTCATAATTTTCATGAAACCTTAATTTTGAAAAAATAGGATTAATGGAGGAAACAGAGTTCACTTCTGGACTCAATGGGTGAAAGGAACCCATTGATGAACCCTCACATACCTGAGTTCGAAGAATTTTGAAGAAATGAGTCTTGGGGCCTTGGAGCTTGGGAATTGAAAATCCCCTTTCCTTGTATTCCTGAGCTTTGGAAGAGGGAAGGGTTTATGTTTTGATTTGTTTAAGAGTAAAATGAGACATTTTGGGGTGTTTAAGGACGGATTGAGGGAGTTATATGGGGTGAAAGGACGATTTTACCCTTAAATTATAAAAGAAAAACGCAGAAAAATTGCAGACGCAGAGGTATCGGGAGCACTGTGCACCCCAACGCGTAGGAGGGGGTTGTGCGCCCCGCCTCCAAATGCACAGAGGTGGACTGCGCGCCGCGCCACTTATAGCGTAGACTAACCAGTGGCGATTTTCAAAATGCTCTGCAGTGCGGGGCCAAAAGCGGAGGTCCCATGCGCGACGCTAGTCCTTTTTTTTCAGCTCGTGACGTCCTTTTCCGACCCCAAACTCATCCCAAACATTTTTTCCACCTCTATAAGGGTCAAATAACCTCATTTTATGACCCTAAACACATAGAATACCCCCAACAGACATGCATGAATTTTGAGGGCGTTACAAAATCTCAGGAATATCAATATTGGTTGGAAAAGAGTTCAAATTAGAGCTATATGTTAGTACTTGACAAATAATTTAAGTTCTTTACATTATTAATGCAATTTAACTTGTGATATTATGTTCATTCACCGAACACACCTTAAGAGTTATGGATTTCTTTTGGTCTAGTACATACCTTAAAAGAGCAGATAATTAATGCATCATGCATTAATAGACAAACTTATTTATGCCTTAAATTGTACTTAATTAATGAAAATTATAGACGTTTCACTTTGTTGTAGAACACAACCAACTATATAATATGATCAGGTAAAATAAAAATACACTATAAGTAAAGCTTAAAGAGAATATATAATAATGACTTCTCTATTTGATACCACCTTCATGGTTCTATCCATATTGCTCTTATTTAATATTCCTCGATATTGTGTGGCACAAGATTGTATAGAAAGTGAGCTTGAGTCAGCAACAACACTTGCTTTAACAAAAGCAAATCAAGCCGCACAAATAGGAGATGAATATTGTTATCCTGAATTTTCGAATGCACAAAGTAACCTTAACACTGCACTCGATAGATACAAAGAAGGGCAATATGATAGTGTTATTTTCTTAGCTAATTATGCCCTACAATTTGTTAACAATTGTCAGGGAAATGATGATTTGGGAGACCTGATTAAGCAAATTATACAACAAGTTGGGAATTTGATATAAATTTTTGTTTTATATCGTCAATGCATAAAAATTAAATTCGATTGGAAAGAATTCAAATCATTATCTTCAATTTTTCTCCTGAATTAGCTTTCACCACTTGAAGTACATCTAATAATCAATTATAATAAAACGGTTATGTTGTCCCTCCACTCCTTTTTTTTATTGCATAGTTATGTTTTCTTTGATTTGCTTTTTCTTTTTGTAGAATTAGAACGTTAAAGTAATGTTTGGCTGTGCTTAGAGTTGATATATATACTATGTCTTAAATTTTCTTTATTAACAAATATTTAGAGTGTATGCAGTACTTGAAAATTTGATATATCAAATAATGTATGAAAAAACAATTGTATTTTTATTAATGCAAAACTCTACTTTTTATACTGAGTCAATTTTATGATATTGATAGTATCAGTTGACCATAAATTAAATCATATAAGCTTGAATGAGTTACTTCACTTGCTTCAAAAAGATTGTTTTAGTCACTATTTGAACTGGCAAACAATATTTTCTTGGACCATATTTTTTTCTAATATTTTAATAAGTATTTTGAATAGTTAACTTTTTATGTAGTTTCTAAATATGTAGATTTTATTATAAAAAATTAAAGATTTTCTATTCGAACTCACATCAAATATTAATTTATTTGACACTCATATTCCGTATCACCTGTTCTCCGTCATTGGAGTTAATCGATATTTTAGTTGGATGCTGAAAAACCAACGTTGATCGGCTAGAGATCGTCAAACATACAACATATACTTTACATATCTTTTACATATAGTTGACCTTCCATGCAATTGATCAATATTGTGCATCTATAGTTTGAAAACACATATATTAAATTCACTTGGTTACATACATTGATGTTTTCACATATATACACATACATTCAACTTACTACTTTGAAAAAAACATATATACACATACTGCTTGCCATACATACATTCAGTTTCTGATTTGACAACACATATGTACATATGCAATTAGTCAATTTAGTTTCTGATTTGAAAACACATATGTACATATACAATTAGCCACACATACTCTTACAATTAAATTCTCATGTATCGCACGATTTCAATTAGGATTAGACATTGTATGCTCACAAATATATTGTATTTTGCTACTTTTTAAAAGGAAATACTGCTTCTTTTTTGAAAATAAACAAAAACTCACTAAATTTATGTTAAAAAAAGAAGAAGACTAAGACATCGTTTGGTACGCTAGATAAAGTGGAATATTCCAAAATTATATATAAGATTAAAATTATATTTTATTTAGTTAAATACATAAATTTAGTATGAGATAACTTATACTTTTAATCAAGCAGAGCATAGATTTAATCACAAACTTAATACTAAATATCTCATCCAACGCAGTACTATTATTTTTTCTCATCTTTCAAACAAGATAAACTAGTGATAAGATTGTAATCTCGAACCATAATTCCAACATAACTTTATATACAAACCAAACTGGGTATGGAGTCACCATCGTTATGGAGCATTTTATCCCTAATATGGGACTTTTCAATACGAATCTAGATATAATTGGATTTCAATACGGATACCGAACATCAGGTGGGAAATCGAAAAACAAAAAAACAAAAACCAATCTGAACCAAAACCTCAGGCCCCAAGGGACTATTTTTTCAAATCATTTTCTGGCCTCCTTTGCCCCCTTAACTTTTCGTAATTCTCACTTCTCCCCCCAACCTTTGTAGTGGCTCTTTCCTTCTTCACTCCTCTCCCCCATTGCAGAGAGGTCAGATCAAATTATATACATATATGGTCCTGGAATCTTCTAGAAAGTAACAAAAATGGATTCTCAACCTTCCCCTTCTTCGGGAAGGTTCGAAAATAGTACTCCATTGTTAACCAAATCAGTTTCCGATGCTAGCAGTAGCAGCCATAGCCAAAGCTTAGCTTCCATTCTCAACAACCCACATGCCGGAAAATCCGATGGATTCTGGTGGTGGCCCACTTCATCATCATCATCTATACCTACACCCGACTTTCTTCCTATATCAAATCTACCCAAACCCGGATCCAATACCCGGGTACCCGATTTCCAATCCTATCTCTCTTCCATCTCCGACCCATTTGCTCGTTTCCACGACATTCAACAGCACGCCAAGTTAGAGTCGTTGGAAGATCAAGATGACCAAAATGCCCTCGTTGCTTGCTTGAAGGAAGTCCCAGCGTTATACTTCAAAGAGGATTTTGAGTTGGAAGATGGTGCTACTTTTAAAGCTGCGAGTCCGTTTAGGTCCACTGCGGAGAATTTGGTTACGCAGGAGAAGTTGTCACAGTATTTGGATGTAGTGGAGTTGCATTTGGTTAGGGAGATTTCGTTGCGATCGAATTCGTTTTTCGAGGCACAGGGACAGTTAGTGGATTTGAATTCCAAGATTGTTGAAGGGTGTGATAGGATAAGGGAATTGAAAGAGACTATAAGGCTCTTGGATGACAATTTAGTAGGGTCTGCTAGAAATGTACAGGAGTTGAATGCTCGGAGGAGTGAAATGATCGCACGACAGGATAAATTGAAGCTTATACTATACGTTAATCAAGCTCTATCAACTCTCAAGTTGGTATGTACTGAATGCTTTAATATCCTTTTCCCATGTATAGCTTATGTTGGTTTGTTGTCTAAGTTGTGTGAACAAAATGATAAATGAACTTGGGAACATTTGTTGGGATTTCTATGAATTAAGTAAGGAATGTGTGTTTACCGGGAAAATGGAACGTTTGAATTTTTAGTGAGGCAAAGACACGCGTCTTGATTTAACTCGTTAGATTTGGTTTCTAGCAGTTAAATATGCATGTTAAAAAAATAAATGGAAGTAAATAAGCAAGAGAGTAAAGCCGGATAGAGTTGTAGATCTCCGATGATGTATGTTAGTGTTAGATCAGGCGTTGTTTGAGTGATACCGATCTCGGATTCGAGATTGCTTTCATAAATAGAAGTGTTAAAGTAAAGGCTGAGTGGAACATGGAAAACTTGGAGCACAAGAATAATTGTATTTTTCTTTTGTATTGATGCCCAAAAAACTGATATTTACAATCATGCTAAAGCTGCTATTTATAGTTTACAAAGGTAGCCTTAACCAATAGAAAAACTCCGCTCGAGCCCTGAAGTACTATGCCCAATGACAACCTTCCATGTGGGAAAATCGTTAGCTATACTCTTATACCAGCTAATATTCCTCTGTCTCGGCAGGGATAGTGTACGACTATATCAGATGTATCTGTCTTTTTGTCCTTTTCGCCGTACTAGGGGGACACGGGTCCCTTCCTTATCTACGGCCCATGAGTTGCTAGACTTCTCTGTGAAACATCTTTGATTCTGTCCTCCCAGGATTAATGCAAGCTGGTACAATTCCCCATCTCCTCAATGGTGAATCTAGGATTTCCAGAACATAAGGAAAAATTTATTTAGTGGGAATTGATCCCTAGTCTTCTAGGTAAATAACTCAACCTTAAACAAGTGCACCAGTCTTCTTGTAGCATGGGTGCCAACAAATAATATTATACAATTTTTTTTTATAATCGAGTTGTCCGAGCCAGCTTTCACGCACCTCGACTAAATCCACGGGATACCTTCCACCTCCCACCAACAACATATATCAGGTTAATCTGTCCACCAAGGCTAGGACAAATGGGAATAATCACGTAGTTTTTTTTGTCTTTGCTGAGATTTGAACCTGAGACCTCAGGTTCTCAATCCACTTTTTTTTTTTTAAACCCCCTCCCTAGGAGCTCCCTCCCCTTTTGCTCCATTGGTGACTCGAACTCACAACCTCAGGGTTGGAAGTGAGGGGTGCTTACCATCCGAGCAACTCCCTCTTGTCACCCACTTAATTGAACACTAGGCCACACCCTTGGGTGCCTAATATTATACCAATTTTAGAAAATATTTACATAAAATACCTAACTTTACGGAGAGACCACGGGTTCACGTGCCCCAATTTTTGTACATAAATTCGCCCCTGGCAACTTCAAATTTCTGGATCCTTCGATTTGTCTTAGCAATCTTTATCATATTGTTAAGTCCCTCCATTGCTATAATAAATAAGAAACGGGACAAACGGTCCCCTTGTCTTATCCTTCTGTGAGCACTAAAAGAGCTTTCTGGAGCCCCATTAATAAGAATGGAAAATTTCACAGTTGGTATTCAAAATTTGACCCAATAATCCACTTCTCCCAAATCCCGTTTGTCTAGGCATAGTGAGGATGAAATTCCAATTCACATGGTCATTTTTTTAATCAGGTAAACAATTTCATTAATCACAGGGCCAAAATAGGCCGTATACAAGAAGTATACCAAAAAGTAAAGAACCTACAACACGACATGGCTCTCTACAAAAGACCTTCTGGTGTTTGTTTTTATTATATTAACAATATCTCTTGTTTAAAAGTTATGGGTTTATGGCAGGTCTGATTTTTGGATATATATACAAGTGTTACCTTTTACAAGATTTTTTTTACGGGTTATTAAATTGTTATTATAGGACACATATGGACTGCGTACACTTTACCCTCCCCAGACCCCACTTTGTGGGAATACACTGGGTATGTTGTTGTTTGTTGATGACACATATTCACATATTTTATGCAGCTTGTTGCATCTGCAGATTGTGCCGGAGCTTTAGATGTTATAGATGATTTACAACATTTATTGGTATGTAGAAAAGTCTTTTTATTTCGCTGCTCATTTTAATTCTTAGTTTCTTCTTGTTGTTAACACCACCTGACTAGTTTTTACCTTGATCAGCCTCTGTGTTCATTAAGTCAAAACTGGTTGCTATCCCTTTCTGTAACTTGAAGTTGGAATATAGCGAACTATTTTGTGATCCAGTTGGTTAATATTTTTTCTTTATGATAAATAGATCTATTTGGTTAACATGCTTCAATGAAAGATATTCGGCACAACTATATAGATTGTCTGTCGCAAAAATCTATTATAGAAGATGAAGCTGTTATGATCTTTGTACTTACTGCAGTGGTTAATTTATGCTTAACAGGATGGAGATGAGTTAGCTGGTCTACATTGTTTTCGTCATGTTCGAGACCATTTAGCCGCTTCAATTGATTCCATTAACAGGTTAGACTATTCGGATTGGATTTTTGTGTAGGTTCACTCACATTAGAAGAATGCCTTTAAGGTGTTTGAGGTCTTGATAATGCTAAATGAATTAAAGCTTAACAATTGTTTCTGTTTGCTGTAGCAAAATGTGATGGCTAATGTCTGCTAATATTTTTATTGAGGCAGTTTTGCTAGTAATACCCATTTCTGATTCAGTTGGATCAATGATAACATTCAGACCTAACTATTATCTCATGTGTATTATGAAGTGACCAAATTAGTTGTTTTTTCGCTTTCTCTGCTCAAAGGACTGACCAAAGTGTCCAGTTTGCATAGATGATTGTTTGGGTTTCTTGGATGATTATGTTGTATGATACTTATTTTGTAAGTTTTATACGGGGGTACAAACCGTTTTCTGGTATAGCAAAAAGAAGCAATTCAAGTTATATTTTTGTTTCCATTTTATATTTTTATTTTTGTTTCCATTCTTGAGTTTGTTTCACTGTTTTCCTCTTCTTTGTACCTGGATTTGCTACACTTGAGCCGAGGGTTTTCCGGAAACAGCCTCTCTACCTCCCCGAGGTAGTGGTAAGGTCTGCGTACACTTTAACCTCCCCAGACCTCACTTGTGGGATTTTACTGGGTATGTTGTTGTTGTTGTCTTCTTGAGTTTGTTCGACAAAATTATAGCAACTAACATGCAAAAATTTATCTAATTAGGTAAAATACTATCCTTAGGGCATAACCATCCAGTGCACTGGGCATAACCATCCAGTGCACTAGTTTGTTGCTAGTTCCATCCAGTTTATTGATTGCGAGTTGTATTTCCATGTTTTGGCAGCAAAATGTTACCATTCTACTGGAGCAATGCTCCACTTTTTATATTTCCTTTAATACAGCTTCTGAACTTAGGATCTATATTGCCACTGTATTCTCAAAGTAAACTTTAGTACAATGTTTTGTAACTTACCGGATCCAGTTTTGTAGCATTCTTTCAGCAGAATTTATGCGTATATCTATACACGAAACTGGCAACGTGGATACTTCAACTACATCAAAATTTAAAGTGCAGGCAACAATTTCCATGAATGGAGAAGGCCATGAAGTAAGCATGTTTTTATATACTTGTAGACTGATGTACTTGGTTTTAGATATTTTCAGTGCACGAATCAAATTGAGAAAATTGCTACACTTTTGGAGAAAATAGTGGCCCTAGACAGTTTAGATGAAAACACAGCTTTACTCTGTGTATATCACCTGTTTAAAAGATGAATTGAACGTAATATTGAGTTTAAACTTTTAGAAGTTTTTTTCTGGGTACTGGTACTTTGGTACCCTCTTTCTATTAGCAGTAGGACGTTTTTCATGAAAATGTTTGCTGGAAATTACCAACTAGCAAGCACCTTTGCAAGCTCTTGAAATGTGAAGGGACGCATGTGTTATCAGTAACAGAAAATGAAACAAAGAAATGTGAAGGGATGTAGGCGTTGTTTCATTTAGATAGCTGGTGGTTTTGCCTAAATTATCCTCCAAGATACAGTTCTTGCCTAAACTATATTTTCAGGATGTCTTCTATAAAGCCCTTGTCCACTGTAAGAAATGAAAACCCATTATAACCTTACTACACCTATAAAATTATGATTTGCAAAAGTAATAGCTCCACATTTGTCTTTGCCAATCCCAACTTCAGTCATTCTCATTTTTTTTTTTTGATGGGTGAAGGGTATTTTATTAAAGAGCAGCAGAACTGCTGGCAATTATTTACAGATGAAAGCCTCATTACAAGTTGTGTAATGAACTCAAAATGTCAACCATGGCTTCTGTATCATTAGCTATTGCCATGTTGCACCCAGCTGAAGTCATTCTGTATCATTAGCTACTGCTGTGTTGCACCCAATTCCAGTCATTCTCTTTTACTGCAAATTTCCTTTCTTTTGGATGAGTTTAGTTTCCTTCATCTTGGGGATCCTTCAAACTAATGCTTATTGTCATCCTCAGTCCTGAAACAAAGGGGGTAAAGAGCTATTAAGTAGGAAGAAAGGGGATAAGAGGTTTATACTATTTGAAGTAGGCTATTTCCATTGGCGTGGAGGAAGGTGGACAGGTCAGCAGTAACTAAGGATGATGTCTGTAAAGCTGGAAATAACAAAGCAGCTTTGATGCATGATAACCTGCTTACCATTAATGGCTCGTGGTTAATGCGCTTAAGTAATGCTCTGAGTTCTGCCACCATATTGTCTAATGAAGAACGTGAAAGTAACAAATTAATCTCTGCTATCTTCTTTGCATAGATCTGAGTTCTGGCTCTTGTCTTGTGTGGAAGTTCTCCTGTTAGCGCCTTAGTGGTACTGTCCTATTTGGTTCATGAAACTAGGTTTTGAAGGGCTAGGAAGATAAGATACGATATTTTAAGTGCTGAGTCTTTCAAGTTGTATCTTCTTCTGGTTGGTCTTGGATTATATCTTTTTCTGATGATATGCTAATAAGTTGCATGCTTGATTCTAAATGTAATTTATGTATTTTCTGTTGCTCAATGTTCTAATTGTTGAGGGAAATTCTTTCTTTTTTCCTTTGTAATCACCTTTTAGATAACTGTATCTATGAACCTCGTTATCATGCTACTCGACGACCAATCATCTGCACATTGACGTTATGTATTGCAGGTTAAATTGGATGAAGAAGAAACCTGTAATTTGCGAGACCGGATACTTCCTTTTGTTATTGGGTTACTTAGAACCGTGAGTATCTCTGTTTTCTCACTTAGTAACATTGTTATTCACTTGTTTTATGAAGTGTTGATGGCATAATGATTTTCTTTGGTTTGTAAATGATGATTGCTGAATGCCATAGCATTATGATCATGCTCTCTGTCAAGTCTAGAAAACAAAACACCCTCAAAGAGATGCAGAATCACTCTTTCTCAGAGTTAGGTGAACAGCACTGTTCGAGCTAAAATATGTTTTGCTTGGATGGGATTATACTCCTTAGTGTAAATCAAGAAATGAATAATTTTAAGAGCTGAAGTATCGAGGTTAGACATGTCTTTATCCAAATAGAGCATTATCTTGTCAAGAAAATTTGGCGTGGCATTGATTTTATCATTCTCAGAAAAAAAGATATTTGGGTTGACATTGATTTTATTCCAAATTCTTCACTTTTGTGTGTATAAGATTTGATGTAATGGGCTGGCCATGGTCTTATCACTTGCAGCAGTGATACAATGCTAAATGGAGTATATATTATGTGGAAATAACAAGTGTTCGCGAAGATTGTCTTAATTAATTACGTAAGTACTTTAGTTTAGAAGAGAATAATGGAGGACGAACATGGCTGAGCTGAAGATCTAGGAAATAGTTATTAGTGATAGAGAGGACTACAATCCCTTTCGTGCCTCTCATGTTTCATTTCTTTCTGTTCTCTTGTGATTGACTAATTGTTGGTCATCAACTTGACTAAGCATCATGCCAATGCGGCTGCAATTTATGCCAAATGAAACAAATTTCATTCTGGTTTTTTTGTAGTTGTAAAGTCTACGTATATGTTTTCCATGAAACATTTTTAGAGTGTTGGGAATTCCTATGATGTTTGTAGTAAAATATCTGGTCATGTTTGACTGTTGTAATATCCAGGCAAAACTCCCTGCTGTATTGAGAATATACCGTGACGCTCTTACGGCTGATATGAAAACTGCCATTAAGATGGCAGTTGAAGAACTGCTACGGGTGCTTGGTGCCCAACCTGTGGATTCAGATTTTGTTGCAGGAGAAGGAGCAGTTGATGCTGATGGTGGGTTTATACTATTAAGTTCATATCTCATTTTTATAAGAAAGAACTTCAGATGCAAATGAATTTGGTGTGCAAAAGATTGGTTCTTTTCTTCTTCCTTTATCTTGTAATTAGAAAATAGAGTACTGTAAAAGACGGCTAAGGATTGGTGATGCAACTTCATTGTTCATGCAAAGGAGTGGGCTGGTAGATTTCATGTTATAGTTCCTGACTTCCTGATATCATGTGTATGCTGACTCAGGTGGAAGCTCATCCCTTGCCAGTAGATTGAGAAGCCTGTCGCCTGAATGTTTTGTTCATCTTTTGAAGGCTATTTTCCTGATAGTGCAGGTAATTGTGTACCTCAGTGCAGGTAATTGTGTACCTCACTGTACCTTTTTGTTCAATGGGATTATGCTGCAATCACGATATATTGCTTTCCTCTTCTCCCTTTGAAGAATTAGAAAAAAAAGGATTTGTATGTCGATGTAGAGATTAGTGGAAGATCTAGGGAATTTCTGTTTAATTGACCGCTAATATACCTAATTAAATTAGGAAAAATGAACATGAATAGAATGGAAAGGATATAGAGGATTCATATGGTTGATTCAACTAGTTGGGGATTGAGGCCTACTTGATTGGTTGATTGATGCCACACAACGTGCAAGGGGTAAGTCACGATCAAATAAGCAAGCCAAGCTCATGAGCTTTCAGGTTCATTGTTCATATTCAAGCTTTAGATTTGACCAAATCTGTTATTTTGAATCCAATTAAAGCCTAATTATGTTTGAGTCTGAACTGCCAGTTAGATGCTCTTCATTTAGATAACTTAAGCACCCAGCAGGACAATAACGCTTAGGTTAATATATATTAAGAGATCCAAGCTCATGAGCCAAGCATCTTCAGGTTCATTTGAAAATAAATTTACTCCTTTTTGGATATGTAAGTCTTAAGAGTTTATACAACACACCTTTCTTGATGCCCTATACAAACCAAAAAGAGGTTGATGTTGAATTTTCCTAGTCCATAGCCCTTTTCCTATCGAGTCAAAGCTATGGCATTTAAGATCTTTTCATACTTCTCTTTGAGGAAATGCTCAAAGGTAAGTAGGTAACACTGATGTCTTGCTTCAAGTTAGGTGAACATTTTTGGTCAAAAGCCATGGTAAAACCATTTGGTCAATGTTACATGCACTATTTTTGTGGTGAATAGAACCTCTTTCTAATTAAATGATCTTTGCAGACCATTCTTCATCAATTTTTATTTTTTATTTTTTCCTTCTCATATTCCAGACAGGCCTCAAATCTGTTTCTTTGAATATTCTCTTCCTTTTTTTTTTGGTTGAAAACAAATCTCTCTTTTAATGTCAAATTAGTTGAGCCTTAATATTTGTCAACTGATCTAAGCCTTGTCATGAATCTGCTCTATTTGATGGGACTCCTTCGATTTGAGCCTCAAGCTCAGATCGAGTATGAATTGCTTAGATCTTGGTCTCAGTTGCTTCCTGAATCCTTATTTATTGAATTTCAATAAATTGATCTGCATGGCATATAAGTTTTCATTCTGTGGATGCTGCTACTCTAACTGCTGATAACCTGCTTTCTGAGATCTTTTTCCTTTCCATTAAAAGCCAAAGTTCTGCAATATGGCTTCTGGCTATACAAGTATGAAAAGGTATAGGGTTGTATACCGGATGGGACTCCTTCGATTTGAGCCTCAAGCTCAGATCGAGTATGAATTGCTTAGATCTTGGTCTCAGTTGCTTCCTGAATCCTTATTTATTGAATTTCAATAAATTGATCTGCATGGCATATAATTTTTCATTCTGTGGATAACCTAACTGCTGATAACCTGCTTTCTGAGATCTTTTTCCTTTCCATTAAAAGCCAAAGTTCTGCAATATTGCTTCTGGCTATACAAGTATGAAAAGGTATAGGGTTGTATATCGGATGGAATAAATAGTTGTTACTATTTGTTCTGCATGTAATTATTACACGAGATTAGCATACTATATTGAACAAGGTTCATAATCTCAGTGACAAAATATTACTAGTTATTTTAGGTCATTTTAGTGTATATGGCACGAGAAATGATCATAGCATTTCACATGGAAAATATTTTCTTTGAGAAATGTTGCATACACAACCAAATGGAGATAGTTTTGATCTGGATTCCTGGTTTGGCTTGAATAATTGGTTACCCATCTGCCGCTGTCAGGAAAATTGCTTTGTGCAATTGTCTTACAATTCCTGTCTTTGTTCCATCTAATTTTGGTATGATATAACTTGATATTTTTCTTTTAGTGAATGCAGGCACACTTAGCACAGGCATCCGAAGTTAAAAGAGCCATTGAGTGGATTTTGTGCCATCTTGATGGCCATTATGCTGCTGACTCAGTTGCTGCTGCAATTGCACTTGGAGCAGCGGCTTCAGAAACAGCTCATGAAACCGATGATCAGGTAAATTCCTCGCTGCAACTTTCTGTGCAAAGGAACTCTATCAAGGTCTCTTCTGCTCATGGGAAGGGAAATGATGGTACAACGTCATCGACTTTATCAAGAAATTTCAGGTTATTCACACTCCGGATCCCTTCTTTTATATTTTGTCTTTTGGATTTCTCTTTATTTACCATAAATCTCGTGTCCAACACTTGGAACAATTTTTCCTCCTCAAACACGTTGGTCGTGACGCAACCTCCACCGCGTCTAACTTGGGCGCGACGGTCATCGCGTCTGTCGTTCATAGCATCGAGGTTGGGTGCGATGGCCAGTGTATCGCACCCCCCATTTCCCCCTGAACACTTGGGCAAGTTTCCATCCCCGACTCTAGTAAAATGTACAGAACTTTTTGTACGAGGCTCAGATTAACGATTGCTTCGAAACATCGGAACCTAGACGTGAGTACCTTTAAATAGGAAATATAATTTACCCCAAATCTCACAACTTCGATAATCCGGGTCTAACCACAAGCATAAAATGAGTTTAAACTTAACCCCAATTCACGGAGTGTTACATTTTACAAGCCTCTGTTGGTAAAACGTCAGGACTGTTCTGAAAAGCAAATTAGGTGATTGATGAGAGACTTTGTCTGTACTGCCTTTTTGCATGGGTTAGGGGAAAGCAGAAGCAATGTTGAGTTTTAAGTTTTACTTTCTCTAACTTGACTAGAAAAGATCTATTTCTGGTTGAGTTTTTTTAAAGTGGTTGGTTTAAAGAAGCTGCTTAGCAAGAATATTTGAATCTTGAATGCTGGTTCGATAATTGCATATTAGAACTTTTACTAAAAGTGGCAAAAGGTTTCACATTATGATCAGTAAAGGGCAAAATGCTCTGTCTTGTGTTTCAATGGTTGGCTTCTATTTTTAGCATCTGCATAAGTTTTTTCAAAAAATTTTCAAATGTTTATCCCACTACTTTTTTCTTTGACAGAGCTGATGTATTGAGAGAGAATGCAGAAGCTGTTTTTGCAGCTTGTGATGCTGCTCATGGCAGATGGGCAAAGATCCTTGGAGTGCGTTCTCCTATCCACCCTAGATTGAGATTGCAGGAGTTTCTAAATATATATAACATCACTCAAGAATTCATAACTGCCACTGAGAAGGTGAAATGCTCTTTTTTTGTTTGTTTAAAAAACATACTGTATTGGTTCCATATCTGTATTTCAGTTGTATTGATGCCTGTTTTGCCAATGTATACAGATTGGTGGAAGATTGGGTTATAGTATTCGGGGAACATTGCAATCACAGGCCAAGGCCTTTATTGATTTCCAACATGAATCCAGGGTTAGTTTGTTCTCCAGTTGAGCTTTTTCTGTGTCATTGCTTCTTGCCTTTATAGACTGAATGTGTTGCTGGTTGATTCAGATGGCAAAGATGAGGGCCATTCTTGACCAGGAAAATTGGGCCGAGATTGATGTTCCTGATGAGTTCCAGGCAATTGTCACATCACTGTTCTGCTCAGAATCTGAGACCCATGAATTTGCTGATGAGGTTTCAGCTGATATTGCGCCAAGCATCCCCAAGATGGTCCTGAGCAGTGATGGTTCCCCTACGACAGAAGCTAGACTTCAAAAGATATCACAAAATGCAGCGCATGCTGATTCTATTCCACGTTTAGAGAGTACAGCACAGGTTAGTACTTCATGATTCAGCTGGCAAACTGAAAGCACTGATACTGATTTTGAAACTAATTCTTCTCAGAGCAATGAAACGAACTCAAGAGAGCGTGGAAGATCTTCAGCTAGACTGCTTTTCTTCAGAGGCGTTGGGTATCATATGGTGAACTGGTTAGTAATTCCTTTTATTGGTGGAGTTTTCGTCTGTTCTTTTTTCGGTGCAGCTGGTACTCTCAGATTATTATTATTCATTTTTCTGTTGTTTTTTCTCAATGCCTTCTCTTCTCTGTCCTTGGTGACTTGGTCGCTTAAGTTCTTAAGTCTACTGGTTCAAAGCTATTTCTTATGTGAATTTTTCTTGGTTGTCTCTACATGTTGCATTTTCTTTTCCCTATTAAACAGAAAAGAGAACTTGTCAGATAACATAACTTCTTAATCCTTCTTGGAACTTTTTACATGGGACTTCGATCCAAGAGTGCTGGATCGACCTTCCTAGTTTTCCTTTTTCTTGCGTTAAATTCACCCTTCAAAGATGACAATTCTCCTGTTGCGTTTCAGCGGCTTGATTTTGGTAAAGATGTTGTCAGAGTGTATTGAGATGAATAATAGTTTACCGGGCCTATCCTCAGAAGTCGTTCACCGTGTTGTCGAAATCCTGAAGTTGTTCAATACAAGGACTTGTCAGCTTGTCCTTGGTGCTGGAGCAATGCAGGTCTGTTTTGGTTTTCTTGATTATATTTTCTCGAGCTAAATTTTTTTTTTTTTCTACAGTATTTTTTAACAAAAGCTAGTAGGCCAAAGGTACTAAAGCCACCAAATATGTTCTTGATTTCAATCCCCCTTTATCCCATGATCCAGACACAATATAGAAGTTTACGGTCTTTATCCCTTAATTAGAGGTGGTGCCAGAATTTTTAACTTATGGGTTCTGAAAAGATTATTTATACATATCAATGAACTTTTTAACACAAATACGGGGTTTGAGTCAAAGTTACTGGGTTATGCCTAACCAGTGGCTAAAGCAGTGCCGTTCCTGCCCTTAATACTGCACTTGATATGTTCTGACCCTCCTTTTACTAGCCATCATCCAGGTACCCTGGAGAATGAGGTGAGAAAGGAGGTGAAAGTAATGATTGAAGAGGATTAGATTTCTTGTTCCCATATCTTTGGATTAGAATTGTTGGAATAATTAGATTTTTTAGGTGAGAAACTTGCCAAAAAATGTATGCTGGTAGATGTTTGGGCATCAAAAGATTTATTCCTGGAACATTGTTAAAGATTGGAAGGCAACTGTAGTTGTAGTTCACTACTGATTTTTCATTGACCAACTTTATGGGTGCATTTCTTACTGGCTATTTTTCCCCAACATTTTTTCCCTAGTTGATGTGGATGCAATATCACTGTGCCTTAATTGGGATTTGTTTTACAGGTTTCAGGTTTGAAGTCTATTACTTCTAAACACTTGGCCTTGGCAAGTCAAGTCATCAGTTTCACATACACCATAATTCCCGGTATGTAATGATGACAAGGTTGTCAGTTATGAAGTGTCTTGATTATTTGGCTCCACCTTTTGCCCAATACCTAGTCTACGGGTGCATTTATCCATGTATGTGGCTGAAGAGACAAAAAATCATGCTTGGACATTCTTTCTTAAGTAACACCATGCTAAGGTTACTATTTGTGTAGTTTTCGATCTACCGTTCAGGTGTTAGAATTCAATGGGAAAATCATGTGACGATATTGTGCAAATTGATGAAACAAGCAAGGGCATTGACCAAAAACTTGAGTTATGAAAAGCACTCTAGAGAGTAAGGGTTTTAAGCTAAGTTGCGCGGACTCTTCATTTTTGATGATGCGGCATCTGTGTCGGATTCTCCAAAAATACACTACTTTTGGAGAACCCGATACGCACCCTTGACATTTTTGAAGATTCGGAGCGACATAGATTTTAAGATAAGTAGATGTAAGATTTCTTACTTCATCAGATAAAAAAGATAAGTAGAAGTAAGACTGCATATATGCATGACATGCTTAGTCAACTTAAGAACAGTGAAGGTAAGGCGGGAGGCGATGGGAATGTTATCCCTAGATGCAAATAATTTAGATATCTAGGTTTGTTGTCCAGGAGAATAGTATGATATTATACATTTTTTTTCATTATCAAAAAGAATGGTATGATATAAAGATGTTACAGTGTTTGATATAGAGAAATGCTACCAGGGTGCTTCGTGATAAAAGAATATCTACTGAAGTCAAAAGGCAAGTTCTATGGAGGATTTATAAGATATGCAATGTTATATGGGAGTGAATGTTAGACTGCTAGAGTGCAACACATCCACAAGATGAGTGTCGCTGAGATGCGCATGCTAAGATTGAGTGCATACATACAAGATTAGAAATGATCGCGTTCAGTAGGAGGTAAAAGTGGCACACATCGAGGATAAAATGAGAGTAGGTACCTTGAGATGGTTTGGTTATGTGATGTGTTACCTCTAGATGCACTGGTCTGTAGGTGCAAAAATGAAATTATGGTGAGTGAAAGTTTTAAAAGAAGACGAGGGAGACACATCAAACAACTTGTTAGATGCATGGAGGTGGCAGGAGAGTGGTGACGACTTATTCACTGTTAGCTCTTTTTATAAGAGGCTGCTAGTGAGAGAGGAAGGTACCTTTCCTTATGACTCCATTTGGATCCCAAGAGCACCAAGGAAGGTTTATTTCTTTGTGTGGTTGGCGGCAAGGGGTGTGATATTAACAACGGAGAATTTGAGAAAGAAGAAAATCACTCATGTCAATTGGTGCTTCATGTGTAAAAGTACCGGCGAAATTGTAGATCATCTTCTTCTACATTGTAAGATGGCTAGTCGGTTATGGAGGGTGACCCTAAATTTGTTTAGGACGCAATGGGTCATGCCGGGCACAGTGAAGGAGGCTTTGCAAAGTTGGACTCTTAAAAGAGGGAAAGAAAGCACGAGAGCATGGAGCATTGCCCCCTTGGTAGTCATGTGGGTCATTTGGAAAGAGAGGAATAGGAGGGCTTTTGAAGGGGTAGAACTTGATTTCGTAAAGTTAAAAGAGTAGTGTTTTTGTTTTGTACCTAGTTTACTTTTGGTGTACTTGCGAGGTCCCAATTTTTATAGAGGATTGGAACTCTTTTGTTGAGAACCATATTTTGGTGTAGGTTCTCTTCTTTTGGCATACGTATACGGGGTCCCCCCCCCCAAATGTTAATAAAATTGTTTACCTTATCAAAAAAAAAAAAAAGAAGACGAGGTAGACATAAAACCACATGGAAAGAAGTTATCTTGAAAGACATACTATCTATACTATCTCTTGGATTATATTTAAGGCACAATGAAAAGAAAATGATCTATAATGGGCAATACCTATTACCTATTAGTTGAGATTTTATTTTAGTCACGTTGCTATGTTTTACTTTAGGTCTTATGTTTTTTAGGAGTCTTTAGTTCTATCTGAGATTTATATGCCAGTAGAAAATATAGAGAACCTCTAATACTTACTATTGTTGTTGTTACTACTATTATTATTAAATGACTCATCAATGAAAATGAGCCAGAAATACCTTAATTTAAGTACCTTGTGATTTTATAGCTCAATTTTTTTCCTGACAAGTTTTGTATCTGTCAAAGAACTCAAGAGGATTCTGTTCCTTAAAGTGCCTGAGACGCGCAAGGGACTACTGATTCTGGAAGTTGATCGTGTAGCACAGGTATTGAAATCTTTATATGTTATGGTCGGTGCATTTTGCTTAAATCCACTTCTAACCGAATGGGTATATTTCTTTTCTTGGTCTATTTCATACATTTTTTTTGTGAAGCATTCTCTTTTTTCGAAATAGGCGTTTCCTTCCCTGTCTGTGTATCTGTTATTTATGCTATGAATATTTCTCTATGCCAGTACTCACAAGACTTGTTGCGAAGAAAAGAAAAAATGTATTCAATTGGGGAATCTTTTGAGAATCACTTAATTGATATCTCCTAGTTGACCATATCGAGTTGCAGCTGTTATAAGATTCACTGGAGGCCAAACGCAGAAGCAGAAGTTCAGGATCTCTTTTGCCATCTTTAGTAGGCACTTGTATGGAGAGGGATGACTGTGATTAGTTTCTTCTTTATATATCATATGAATGTATCTTATAAGCTGTCATGAGTTATAATTATTTATAAATTCAAAAACTTTGGAATAAAATGAAGGATCGTGTGACCCTTCACCTTTCTATTGTCAAAATTCAGGCTTGGAGTATCTTTTGCCATGTGTTGTTTCCTTATGTTGCAACATATGGCCAAAACAAAAAAGTAGATTAAAAAAGAGAGTGGCACCCAAGGGTGTGGCCTTAGTGGTCAATGACATGGGTTAAGAACCATGAGGTCTTAGGTTCAAAACCCAACAGAGAGAAAAAACACTAGGTGATTCTTCCCATCTGTTTTAGCCGTGGTGGACAGAGTTACCTGGTACCTGTTGCTGGTGGGAGGTGGCAAGTATCCCGTGAATTAGTCGAGGTGCGCGAAAGCTGGCCCTGGTGGTCATCAAAAAAAAAAAAAAAAGAGTGCGTAGAAACATTTTGTTAGTTTTGGCTTCAAAAGTATTCAGCCTCTACCTTGTTGGTGTAGCCTGCTTCTGTAATAGGCTTCCTTTAATAACCACGGGCTTCCGTTTATCCCCAACCATGCATTTTCTAGTAATAATACATTCCATTTTTCATGTTAACAGTTTCACGTATTTCGTGAAATTTATTCCTTTATCTCTCACATGGGAATTGCATTTTGTCCTTTTCCATTCCTACTGTATAAACATAGAAGAATATGTTTGCTAGTTCTGTATATAAATCAAGCATATTACGTCATGGACCTCAATCCAAAAGCTATCTATGCGACTGCTGAGATTATTGGACTATCATAATCCAAGGTTTTGATAGGGAAATATATTTTTAACTCTAGATCTTTGCATGAAATTCAGGACTATAAGGTGCACCGAGATGAGATACACTCAAAGTTGGTGCAGATAATGAGGGAAAGGTTGCTGATCCACCTCCGTGGGTTGCCACAGATTGTTGAGAGTTGGAATAGGCCAGAAGATACTGATACACAGCCAAGCCAGTTTGCTCGTTCTATCACTAAGGTATAAGTTATACAGTAGTAAGCCCGATTCTTGCTCCCCATTTTTATTCCACATCTTCCTTATGTTTGTGTCCTAAAGTGAGAAAAGGGATGGGATGAGGATGAATTTGCAGCCACTTCAATTGGCACTCACTGAAAATCCAATGTCAATTGTGTGACATCATTTCCCGGAAACCTAAAATTATGGAAATGTTACCAAGCAATATTTGGCTGGAACAATAATTATGCTACCATAGTCATACAGGCGTCATTTTAAGAAAGATACAAGCTAAATGAGGATTAGATCTTCCAATGTATCTAACAATACAATAATGTGCACCAATAATCTCTCTTGGACCAAAATGTCGTATCAAATTCTTCTAACTTATGTAGCATCTTCTCTCTTTAAGTGCTATCATATTTTTTTTCTTCCATACATATAAACCATATGAGATACGACTTGTATAACTCACCATGTTTTACTCCAACCCTTCTTGATTGTAAAAGCTTCGGGCTTGTCAAGTGACAGTTATAATTGACTTGAAATATCGACGACTAAAAGTTCAAACCCTGTTTGAAATTTACAGGCTACTGGCTATTGCTGAGTTAGTGAACTAATTTCATATATGACATTTCTCTGATATTTGATAATTTAAAACCTATGGAATTTAAATGAGGTTACAGTTTTACTTTGGTTCTCTGTATAGTTGTTGCATGCAAAGTTACTTTCTAATGTTGCTTCTTATGGCAGTTCTTTTCTAAAATTTTATGAAACATTACTACTACAGGAACTTGTATCTAACTGATTTGTTTTCTTAATCTGTTTCAAGGAAGTTGGCCTTCTTCAACGTGTCTTATCTAGAACCCTGCATGAGTTAGATGTTCAAGCTATTTTCAGGTGAATTTTTTAACTTTTTCCTGAATTTGTCCTTGGGAGAGAGCAAAAGGGCCTTAGTCTTTTTGGGGAACTCAACATAATCTTTTATTGTGTCAGCATCGTCCTGTGCTTTCTTCAATTTTCAGCTGTAACATGTATATTTGCTTAATATTGATACCTGAAGCTTTATCCCTGCATATGATATAACACTTTTTGGTGTCTTATTATTGTTATTTTTATTGCTAGTGATGTTATTATTGTTATCGTTATTGTTGTTGTAATGTTATTAATATTGTTTCATTTATAGGGTAAATAATTTTATTGATTGGGGAAGTCTCTGTACTCTAGCAGTATACCAAAAGGTCTGGTGTTACACTGCCACCAGTTGTTCACTCTATCTCCAAAATCAGTGCCTTAAGCCACATATTGTCAACCCTGAAAGGGGCACACACGTTTCTTCCTTTTCTTCCTCTACCATAATGGGTCAATGATCTTAGATCAACCTAGGCAATGGAACTTGCAAATCATCTAGCATCTTTTTCCTTGCATGCAGATATTAAAAATCTTTCTAGTCTTAACTTTGATGTGGAATCCTTCTCTCTGGTTCATGTGAATCTTACCCCTGTTAATGGAATCAATAAGACAATGGTTATTGATAAAGTCCGAGTACTCCTCCATTGCCCTGGCAATGAACTTATGTACCAACCTTTCCTCGGGGAACCTTATGGTAATTAAGTTACCTCTTAACACCTCTGACCGCTCTGCATCGGCTCGTACACTTCCGCCAAACCCCACTCTACTTCGTTCAATTAGTTCCTAAACTGAGCCCAATGATGAATTCACCCTTCCTTACCTCTTTACCTCCTTACCTCCTTACCCTCCGACTCTCTCTCATCTAATGAAAGTAAAATGCTTCCAGCAGGCCCTGTCGCTGTCGCAGGAATCGCATCATATAACCCATTTCCTCCATTCACTCCTAATTATTTTTTGTCATTACCTCCATCTTTGTTTCGTGATGGCACACTAATTCCACCTGCCCTCCTCCCCCCAAATGTCTTACCTTTTGTACTTGAGGTATTGCATACCTTTATTAAGTTCCCACCTTGATGATGGCCCTTCTGTTTGGTAATTCATACCCTTAATATTCATATAAAATTTTAACACTCATGGATGAAGATACAATCAGCTCCAAGGGTTATACCTTCTTCTCAACCTCCCGATCAAGATCTTGACTAAGAACTCATTTCTCCACGTGCATGTTTGTGGTTTAATCTGAACATGGGTTCCAATTCACTACCCACCCTCCTGCATGCACCATCTAGGATCAGTATTGGCGAAGTCAAAACATCATTGTAAGATTGAACGCTGAATTTTCTTGCTTCTAGGGAGAAGGACTCTCTCTATCAGTTACGCCAAGACTCCCCTTCAAGGACTCTCTCTAAAATCCATTTTTATTTTTTCATTAGAAGCATTTATCATTGTTGTTGTGGTGGTTGTGTTTTTCTTAGTATATGTTACTTTTTTTGTAAGGGTTTCCTTGTTTTTATGTTGTTTTGAATGTTGTTACTCGTATATTGAGAGCTGGTATGAAGTAATTTTCTATCTATATCCCTTGCTTTAATTAACATGTGGTGTATCAGTTCTTGCATAAAAAGAATGTGGTACTTGCAGGCAAGTGGTTATTTTCTTCCATTCTCAAATTTCAGAAGCGTTTTTGCACTTGGATATTAGCAGTCCACAAGCTAAAAAAAGGTATGGCTACATTTTAGTGTATAAAATGAACTTTTTGGCTCAGATACATTAATGGGAAGGAGCCTTGGAGTAACTGGTAAAGTTGCCTCCATGTGTCATGGGTTCAAGCCGTGGAAACAGCCTCTTGCAAAAATTCAAGGTAAGGCTGCGTACAATAAACCCTTGTGGTTCGGCCCTTCCTCCGACCCTGCGCATAGCGGGAGCTTTAGTGCACCCGGCTGCCCTTTTTAGTGTCGTTCGATGAATTATTATTTTCTTTTCCCAAGGGCTAATTTATTCATCATTTTCAACTTCCTATATTGCTTACTTTTCTTATCAAACAATAGTTCCGTGCTAGTATAAAAAATATATTCCATGTTATACCATGCTTATTGGAAGTTTCTATAATGCTACATAATAAATTAAGGGTTTATTCATCATTTATTTGAGGTAAATCCAAGATTGTTCGAATTGTGTAATCATCAATTACTGACATTGGTAAGCGATCCAAAGCGATTTGATTATAAGTCACGAAGTAAGGTTTTGGAAGCTAGGATTCAAGTGGAAAAGAAAGAGCACAAGAGCATTAACTTAACAACATGCTAGAATCCTGATAATGGCCAGAGAGAGTGTTTGTATGTGTGCGCATGTACGCACACGTGTGCTTGCAGAGTGGTGTTTTAAAGTATCTAACTGTAGGCAAATAGTAGGTGCACAAAATTTATTTAACAGCTATGTTCCTTGACATTTATATCTAAATTAAAAGGTTATATTGGAGAATAGACTAGTAAGTTAATAAGACAATATAGATATATCTTTTGGGAGTCCTTATTTGAAGATAGCATTTTAACATAAGTAGTAGAAGAAGAGGCATCACAAACTCAAGAAGCAAGAAAAAAGAAGACAATGAGAATTTGGAAAGGTACATGTAGAGGACAGACCCATAATTATCACATAGCAAAATGCCCTATTTTATCCTCCTTTTTCTTTGTTGTTTTCTATATCTCCTTCAAAGCGTCAATTGCTTCTGGTTAACAATCACAAAAAAAATAAAAAAATAATTACTTCTGGTTAGATTACTTGTCGCCTCATTATTTAAAGCGCACATTTAATGGAACAGCGTTGCTAACTCATGATATGATAATCTCTCGATTTGCATTACTCTGTCTCTTAAAGCAACAAATTGATGGTGTTTACTGACACAAATATATCCTAGAGTTGAAGGCTGACAAATACTGACACAAATATATCCTAGAGTTGAAGGCTGACAAGTTTCTTTTTTCTTCTTGCTTGTGTTTGTCATTCACTTTTTCATTTGTTGTTTGTTATGTGTATTAACTTATTTTCGCTTGCAACAGAATGTATTGCGATGTTCAGAATATTCTTGCATGTATCAGATCATTGCCTTCAGACAGCAAATCTAATCCTCCGAATTGGGGGCAACTTGATGAATTTGTGGCAAAAAATTTTGGTGAGGAAGTTAGTGAATAGCCTTGTAAAGTAGCCCGTATTTCATAAAGATCAAGTAGGTTTGATGGAGGGAATCTGACAATGCGTGAAATTATGCATCAACATTGTATAATTGACTTGAGGTAAGTCTGGATTAACCAATTTATTTACATGCATCATACTAAAGCTGCATGAACATGTGATATAACATAATGCATTGGAACTTGCGACCATTGTGTGATACAATGGAGGTATTTTCATCTCTATTAACAATAAGATTAATTGTGGCCATGATGGTAGACAAGTCTAGGAAACTTTGTTGTGGAAAATGCATTCAAATCTGTAGAAATCAAGGAGTAAGCTATATAAATTACAGCAGTTCATTGATTGTGGACTTCTCTTAAAAATATACTTGATTATTCTTGTTTCTATCTTCACATACTGTCTTAGTCCGAGTTTTCTTGTTTTACCGTCATATGAGATCTGAATTTATGTACTATATAATAAGTTACTGAGTAATATAATCTTGCATTCACCCAGTGAATGTCTAAAATCTATCTTTAATTACTATTTTTGGAATTTTATCTTGTTGTTTACTCTCTGAACTCTTGAAATTTTGCAGATGTACAGTTCTTACAGGATGTTGGTGTTATTACCACAGTTTTGAGACGATTCTATAACAACAATTTGTAGTTGTCATACACAATTTGTGATCAGTCAGATGCTTGAACTTCATTATGGTTGTATTCTTTAGCTCAGAAAATTCGAAATTCTTTTTTCCTTCTTTTTCTGTTTTTAGAGGAAAAAGCCACATTGTCATTACCAGAAGAGTAAAACAATTTTCCGTAGTAGAGACGAGTGGTAGCGTATATTGTATACTAATGAAAGCCACTGTATGTAGCAAGACCTTTCTTAAGGGATATCTTTGGACATTTAATCCAAAAATGAAGAGTGAAACTTTTTTTGCATTATCTCATCTATGTCATGTAAAATCTTATAGAATTACTACAATTATAAAAACATAAAGGAATCTGTAACTCATCTTATATTGAATATTGTTTTACAGATTGTATAAAATACAACACACACATATTGTAATGGGTCAAAAGTTACGACAGAGTAATTTGTAATTTACGCCTTATGTTATTTTTCTTTAATAACATGCAGTCTAATCTCGTTATTTCCTTGAAAATTATTAAAACTTTCGTTTTCTCATTTATTTATAAGGGTAGGATAAAAAATAGAATAAGAAAATAAAAGAAAAATGATCTAAATAAGAAAGCAAAAGCAATATTGAATAGAACGAGAAAATTTGGCTGATATGTAGGGCCGTAAATGGGCTTGGCCCATGGGGCCGTCCAACCCAACCCGCTATTATTATAGAGTTAGGTTAAGATTTTTTAAGCCTGAGGCTGGGTCAAGGCCAGCCCATGAGCCAAAAGTATGATTTAATTAAAATTAAAATGACTATTAAAATTAAGTTTTTTTTTAAAAAAAGAAAAACTAAAAGTAACATACACAATACACTTAGGGGTCGTTTAGTAGATGGATATGAAACAAGTTATTCATGTATTAAACTATGTATAACTTATATAATGTTTGATAGGTGGATATGAAATAATTAAGTTATTCATGTATAAAATTAAATAATACTCCATATGAATTATAGATGAAAATGAAGATGTTAAGACAACTTTATCAGAGATGATGTTCTTGAAGAAGACGATATATTAGTCTCGGATACATAATAAGTGCTTGTGAAATCTTTCTGAGAAGCTTTCTTTATTAATTCTTTTTTATTTAGTTTTAAATTTAACACTTGGTTAGTAAATACTATTTACATTTGGTTGGACTTTTTATGGCTTGAATAATTAATTAGTTTCATGATTTTACTTAATAAAATATTCTAACTATTGCTATTTGCTAACTGAAGTTTTAAGCCATATGCATTCTTCAATAATCAATTTACAGGTTTGCTTTTTTCAGTTTTTTTACTTATTTATTTATTAAAAAAGATTGTTATTTTTTTCTTTTAATATTATTTTGCTAGATTTTTATATAGAATTATTGAAACAACATAATTATTTGCTATATTTGATTTGAAAATGTTCTCATTTTCTTGATGTTATATATTTCAGATATGAGATGTAAGAATTTTAAATTTGAATTTAGATTTGAAAAAAAATGAAGGGCTAGCCCAGCTAGGGGTGGACGTTTGGTTATTCGGTTTGGTTTTGTCAAAGTTCGGTTCGGTTCTTTGATTTTTGGTTTTGAAAAAATGTGCACCGAACACCGAACTAAATTAATTCAGTTCGGTTAGATTTTTTCAACTTCGATTCGGTTTAGTTCGATGTTTCTAAAACGATTTTTCAGTGTATGTGAGAAATAAAATGGGAACAAAATTATTAAAATGTTTGACATGAAACAAATACGTTCGGTAATGCCTAAGTTATTTTCGTACAACTTCTACAACAGTCAATAACTTAGCACATTATATTTAAAAATTTGACAAAATTTTCAAGTAGCTTATGCGTGCTTCTGGACTTCTACTCCTTAGTCATTACCAATAAAATATAATTGAAAGTTCACCTTACATTTTTTTTTTGTTCTTTCACTAGAAATATAAGTATCATTTTATCACTATGTAAACTATGAAGTAGCTACTAGCTAGCAGCACCTTAGGCACAAGACATTATGAAAGTAGGCACTTAAAAAACTCTTCTACCAACAAAGAACACTACCAACACTTGGGTTTAGGGCACCTAAATAGTGTGAGACAGTTCAGTGTGAGGCGCTGAGAGCCAGTGAGAAGGTAAGTGAATTAGATTTAGCCTTTAGGTTTAGAGCATCGAAATAGGATTGTGTTAAATTTAAAATGGGCTTGAGTTTTAGAATGTTTTGAGCTAAACTATAAATTAAATGTAATATAAATTTTTTTTAAAAATTTAATTAAAAAAAGTTCAGTTACCGGAGAACCGTTACCCTTAAACCGAACACCGAACAGAAGAACCGAATTATCGGAAAAAAAAAATCGAAATCGAATCGAAGAACCGAACTAATTCGGTTTGGTTCTTCGATGTTTATGTCCACCCCTAAGCCCAGCCCAGCCCTTAACCCTTCTAGGATTGGGTTGAGTTGACCATTTTAAGGCCCTTTCTTGTGAAGGACCGACCCGCCCCGCCCCATCAAATTTCTTGGCCCTTGAGGCTTGGATGGGGCTGATCCATTTTGACAGCTCTACTGATATGTATCCTTAAAAGACTATTTTAAACCTTTCATTAATTATAAAGGAACAAATATTTTGTAGTTTCTCTACTTAAAAAACAAACTCCAAAATTGAAATTTCATTTACAACTTTTAATCTATCAAGTTATGGCCGGGGGTCTATCGGAAACAACCTTTCTACTTTATCTGAGATTGTGATATGGACTGCGTATACTTTACTCTCTCCAGACCCTACCTGGTGGGAATGTATGTTGTTGCTGTTGTTACTCTATCAAGTTATCGTTGTCTCTACTAACAAGGACAAGAGATGAAGCAGCAACCAATTTTCCCATTTTGTCGTTACAATTGACTTTGGGGATACAACTCGTAAATTACTCGTTACGACACAATATGTTGATGAGAAGTATAAATTTGAAAACTTAAAGGAGTCAATCGTAAATATCATATTAATTAGGATCAAAACTTACGACACCATACACTGAGGGGACCAACTACGCAATTAACCAAAATTTGCATTTTGCTCATATGGTCCCTGCAACAAAACGGATTCTGAGATTGACCGGAAATCAAGAAAAGCATCAGCCATGGGTTCCGATCCTGAAAAGTTGATCATCAAAGCCGATAAACTGTAAGAACCCCACCTACCCACCTCAATAAACTCAGAATTTTCTCTGTATAGTTTCCAAGATTCAATTTTGTCAGATACAATTGTTTTTTATATAAAGATACAGTTTTTTTTTTTTTTTTTTTTGTTAAATAAAGAATGTTAAGGTTGTCTGATCAAATCTGTGTAAGAGCGTTCCTCTTTCTTTGAGTTTCTGGTGTGAAGATGGTATATTACAGACATATATGTATGTACATGTAATTGTTTTAAGCTGTCTATAAAGGCCATATTTTGCTATAGCTTTTGAAATTGTTGAATGGGAGTGGTAATGGAATGTGTCTGCTTTGTTCTCCTTGCTTGATGATTAAGCACTTGATTGAACTAAGATAATTTCCATTTTGTTGATCAGATTTTGAGTTTCTAGTGGTTATTATGCCAATGAGCGAAAATAGTGTTCTTGATTACTATCTGCGGTCTCTGTTAACGTTAGTATTTCACTTTTGTGGATCAATATCTAGATGAGGGACTTGAAAGCTGAAATTTTCATTAATGTGCTTGATCTGACTTCGGAGAGATGAGCTGTAGTTAGGGTGGTGCAAAATACCATCTCCGAGAACTTTTACTTGTCATGGTGCTAGAAGAATGTTCTATTTCTTTAATGCAAAGACAAAAAGAAGCCTTTGTTTATTTAATCCTTGTTCCGTTCTGTCTTTTAAGTTTTCTGTAACTATTATGTGTTTCTCTATCTATATAGGACAAAATTAAGTTTTACCAGGTGGAGTATTGATTGGAAAAGTGCTACTGGTTTGTATGAGCAGGCAGGTATGTACAATATTCGTGAATAGAACAAATGTTGTATAAATTGGGAGACTTTTAGCATGTTAATTATGTGACAGATACCATGTTCTTTCATTTCAGCTAATGGATTTAGGGTTGCTAAAAGTTACGAGAAAGCAAAAGAAGCATTTGAAAAAGCTTCAAAAGGACAAGAGATGCTTTCCTCGTATCCTTTTCCCCAATTGGTTTCTTTGGATCTTTCTTGTTGTTCTTCGATTGAGTCATTTTTGGCTTTTGGGATCCTTGACTGGTAAATCAGGCCTTGGGATGCTGCTAAACATTTGGAGTCTGCTGCTACCATGGCAAAGGAACTAGGCAACTGGAAAGAAGTTGCTGACTTTTATAGAAGGGCCTCTGAGTTGTACAATGAATGTGGGAGGGCCCAACCTGCATCTGACGCACTTGCAAAAGGCGCACGGTATGTCGCTGACTTATTTGGCTGCATTTGTCAAAAGTGCAGCGGTAGTGTTTTATGCTATATAAATTATAATTTCTTAAATCGTTGATTTTCCAAGTCTTATCTGATTACAGATTTAGAGAATCCCTACTTCTAGAAAACCCCTTGTTTAGTTCTGGAAGCGTGCCTAAATGGAGCAGAAAATATATTGGATTAATATAGCACCGCTTACTAGTAGGGATTGAGGTGTAGATTTTTTGAATCTGATTATACCATATTAGTCATTAAACCGTATCGTTACGGTTTATGCGGGGTTGTTTGACTTACATTTTTGCAACACCTTGACCAGCATTTAACCATATCGTAAGTAATGATAAAGATGCCCCCGCCTGGAATCAAGTTAACTTAAGATATCTTTCTCAAAACCCAAAAGTGAGATGTAACACTGATTATTCCTTGGCGCACATCTTAACAATTGTTTTTGTATAACGTGCACCATATGGAATCTACATTCTGCCTTTTTCCCTATTCCAGTGATATCTTAAAGTGGTTAATCGACTTTAAATATCTCTCTTGAGATGATTAGATCTTGACAGGATTTAGGAAAAAACGCAAGCATGATATACTGCCAGACTGGTCAGAATTAACAGAAGTGTTGAATTTCTCACTGCTGAATTAAAAAGGTTTCTAATGCTACTATGCAAAAAATCAGTTAAAAGTGATATTCATGATTAGTCATGAGATAACATCAATGTTGAACAGCTTATTACCAAAACAATCAAGTCTTCCTCAAAACTGAGCTAGAGACCAAACTTCTGTGATTTTCATTTATGTTGATCCAACCAGTTCAACTGCCCTTAATATTACTTTCCAGAAGTACAGCTAGGAAGAATACATGAATAGGAAAAAGTATTGAGGAGATGCAACAGAGCTCCAGAATCAACAAAATTTAAGTGTAGATACAATTCAAACATTCATTTTTTTCAATCAAAGCAAGCTTAAACCATTTTTTAGAAGGATTATAATACATTTTAGAAGTCATCCATGCAATTGTTATTAAAAATTACAACTAGTAGTGTTTCTGCTGAGCATTTAAGTACTCCAGCACAGAAATCGAATAAGGTCAAAAGGAAGAAGAGAATAAGATGGAGTGGGCATGGAATGCTGGAAAGTTTGAAAGAAGAAATGAAGATTGAAGAGTGAAAGCCTTGCTCTCCTGTGGAGTTGGCTGATGTGCTCAAGTAGTTTTCATAAAAGGGAAGTCAAGCGTCTTAGACGTGGTGGCTTCCCGGCTATATGTGTTAGATACGTGCTTTTGAGACGAAGAAGCGGGAAAAGTGGGTAATCACTGGCATAATCCTACAGTGTCGGCTTTGTGTTTGACATAAGTTTAAATTCCATGCGTAACTTGCCCTATGCTTGTCCGTTTCCTTTACAAAATCTGTTCAATGGGAAACTCGGTTAGGTAGGGGGATAGTTTTGGTGGATCTATGAGTTTTCTATAATATCATGTTCAATGGGAAACTCGGTTAGGGAGGGGGATAGTTTTGGTGGATCTAAGGGGTCTTTTGGTAGAGTGTATTGAAAAAAATAATGCATGCATTAGTCTTGTGTACTACTAGTATCTTGTTTGGTTCATTTTTTTAGCCTATGTATAACTAATGTTTGCATTAGTTATATACTCTATTGTGTATTGGGGTGTGTATTACTAATACCTCAAAATCTATGGTATTAGTAATGCAATGGATTCTAATGCATGCATTAGCATGATATAAGACATAATTACCCCTTAAAACCTTTTTTACATCCTTTCCATCATATTTGTGTAGGGTATTTTTGTAAATAAATATTTTTTTTAAAAAAATATGCAATACATGTTATTTTTAATACACTAAACCAAACACTGCATAAGAAAAATCTCAGCATAACTAATGCAAGCATAACTAATACTTGCACTAATAATGCAAGCATTACTAATACACCATAGTTTGCATTATTCTTATACACCCTACCAAACGACCCCTAAGAGTTTTCTATAATATCATGTCTAACTATAGATTCCTTTTATATGTCTGCTACTTTCTCCTTTCGCTTGAGATTGAAACAGTGTATCTTATCTGATTTAACAAGTTGTTTATGTTATAGTGCTTTAGAAGATGGAGCACCTGATGTGGCTGTTCAGTTGTACACTGAAGCCTGTGCCATTCTTGAAGAGGATGGGAAAGAACAAATGGCCTTTGATTTATATCGTGATGCTGCAAGGGTTTATCTGAAGCTTGAAAAGTAAGAATTATGCTCGAGGCATATGTTACTTTTAGAAATGTATTGATTTAATATATTTCAATGTCTTCTTTTTCTTTTTCTTTTTCTTGTTTCCTTCTGAATATGAAAAATGAAGATGACAAAAGCTGATGATCTAAAAGGTTCTGGTAAAGCTGATGAAGTCATAGCTTATCGAGCTAAAAAGGTCACAACCAAGTTGAGTGGTTTTGACTTTTTATATATCGGAATTTTGGTAAGTTTTAGGTCTCCCTGTTGTAGACCTAAAACGAAATAAATAGCACACTTCAAATGTTTTAAACTTTTGGATGGAGCAGTTTGCACCATTCAATGATATATCTACTAGAGGTTCTGGTTTTGAGCCTCAGATACAACACGATATCAAAAATATTTTCATGTGTTTGGTAGATTAATGACTATTAGACACACACATGAGAGATGTATTGCAAACCTAAAGTGAATAAATAAAAGTCTCATTTCTAATAGTCTTGAGTTCTTAATTGAAGCTGTTCACCCAGTACACTTCTCCCTTTAGTAAGTGGTGATGACTTTGATTTCACCACATGCAGGTATGAAGATGCTGCAGGTATCCAAATAAGTTTGGCATTAGCTGCTGACAAGTCCAATGCAACACATAGCCAGTGCAAGGTTTGAAAGCCCTTTAGTCACATTTTCCGTCTACTGAACACTACTTTGGCATTATCTTGTTTATTTCCTGGAAGAAAATAATTTATAGCAGAGTCCATCTTTGTTTATGCCGTAACCTTTGACACAGAAATTTTAGTCTCTGGTTTCTGCATTTTAAAGGAATGATTACTACTGCAATTCTTCATTAGCTACAACTATTTGCAATGTGTTCGAACAATAATAAATAGGAGTTCTTTACTTCCTCCCAATCCATCGAAGGATCTCTCTCTCGACATCTTTTTGTCCATGACGTGGCCTCTCATGTAGTTCTTCTACTCTTCTGTCTCTTTATGCCTAAACTTCACATCTGCTGCTTATAATTTTATTTTATTTTCTTAGACATTATTAATGAGTGATCTGTAATGGTGTGCATTATTCATTTTTTAAAAAAATGCTGATAGCATTCCTCGGATTATTTGGACTAATCTATTCAGTGTTTGGATTGGTTTTACTTCAGAATTTAGGAAATTTTAATCCTTTGGTTTGATTTCCAAGTTACCACTTAATAATGGATATAATCAAAAAAATTGAACTTATGTGAACATATATAGTGCTAAAATTTCTGTGTATGCTTTTTATCCTGTCCTTTTAGCCTATTTCTTTTTCCTTCTCTCCTCCTTTTTGCTCTCTACTTCTCACTTTGTCTTCTTGGCGTTGTCACCATGATCATCTCATTTCATCCAATTCTTCAAGCTACAGAGGAGAAAGTTGTCTCAGGAGGATGTGATTATGGTTTCAGTTTATATGGGCCCTATTGTATTCGTCCTGCTTGTATTCTTTCTTTGTTTTTTGTCATTTTTCTTCTTCCTAGAGAATAGCTAGTCCTTGGTAAGCACATGCAATGAATGTTACGTCGGAATGGATCTCCCTGGTTTTTTGTAACAGTCCGTCAATCTTATATCTAGGTCATCATTCATGACTCGTCTCTTCGAGATTAATATGGCATACATTTTTAATATAGTATTAAAATACTTTTTTTAATCAGTAAAAATAAATATAGTGTTAAAATGCTTGAAAATCCTTACCGCTAAATGAAGGTTTCAACCATCAGCAATTGCTAAAGTAATCAATTCCTTGCAGGCTTATCTTAGTGCAATCATTGTGTACCTATATGCCCACGACTTTAAGCAAGCAGAGAAGTGCTACAATGATTGTTGTCAGTAAGTTATTTACGTATTTCATCAGCTCAAATATGTTGATTTTACCTTTGATTGTACCTTCGTGCTCATGACTTTAAGCAATTAAGCCCTACAATTTTTTGTTTGATTCTCCATGTAATGTTGTGTTTTCCTTTTTTCATTGCCAAAATTGGAAGTAGAGAGCAAGTGGAGTCCATTATGCATGAAATTTGGTTTCGTTTATTTTCAGCTCAAACCAGTTCTCTATGTGTTTCGGTCCCGTTAAATCTATTACAGCTGCTAGTGCAATACAACCTTTATCTTGTGAAGTTCAATGTTTAGCATTTCCCTTTTCGTTTGCACATCTTTCTTTATGGTGCTTGGGGTTTAAGGAATATGTCATATAGAGAAAACACTTTACCTTATCGAGAGAAGAATGTATTGTATGGAGAAAACCCAAAGAATGGGCAGTTCCAAAGCATTCTTTAACTTTTCCAACGCAGTGGTCCAAGGATGAGACGTACAATGATGTGATTGGTGTTTTTCCCATTTCAATGCATTTCCTCCACTGCCTTTGACGGGCAACTTCTTCAACCTTGTTTCGCCCGGTTCCTTGAATCCACTTCCTTATCATGAAAAGAGTGCCAGATCCTATACTGCAATCACCTGGGTTAGTCATACTTGGTGAAATTTTTTGGAAAGAGATTAGCCAATAACTATCTCTGGATTATAATATCCTCATCATTTCCCAAAAATCTCAGAGTCCGTCTGCTTAGATACCCTTTAGCTTGTATTTCTCTTGTTGGACTTCACAGTCGTTCATTCTTTAAATCATACCCAGATCTTCCACATGCATGGTTAAGGTAAATGATGTTTTGTTGTGTCATAGCACAAGTTTATTGAAAAGAACTGATGGGTTACTGCCAAGAGGTTAGTTTACTTCTAGTTAATATTGAGTTTCTTTCAGTATCTGAATAAATGTGCTTGCAGCAAATTTTTGTTCGCTGGTTCAATATTCTTTCCCTTTATGGTAGAACGGTAAATTTTATGTCTTTTAAGCTAATTGTACAAGTTCTTTCCTCTATTCTTGCTGTAAGGCTTCAGAAAATCACACAATTAGTATGTGGAGTCACATATTAGGTGGGAAGAATTAGTTGTTTGAATATTTACTAAGAAAATGATAGCAGACAAAAAGAAATATGGACCTCCAGAAACTTGCGTTTGGCTAATATCCTTCTATTTCGATCTGAAACGTCCTCATGTTTTTATTCTATTTTTCTGAGTTGTGCATCTGGATATTTTGCTACGGAAAAGGGTCAATAAGGAATGTTTGACTAAACTGTTAGGCATCTGTGCACACTCCCTACCAATTCGGCTTTCATGTTTATCTTTCTGAGGCTGATGAATCTATATGGTCAATTTTATATTTGAAGATAATGTTTGGTTCTGGAATTGATAATCTCTCTTATATTTTTAGTTTACTCATGATTTTATCAGGTCAAGTTTTATTCTACTAAAAACACAGGTGGTGGCTCTTCTTTGTAGGGTTGAAGTTTTCCTGAATAGTGATCAAGGTCGCTGTGCTGGTAAACTTCTTTCTGCATATGCTGAAGGCGATGTTGAGGATATTAAACGTGTGGCACAATCAAGCACTGTATCAAATCTTGATCACGCGGTTAGTCATGCAGTATCAGAGTTTGAGTCAAGATGATGATTGCTAATTACTGTCGTACACTAACTGATTTAGCATAGCTGAGAGTAGCTCTTTTTCACATTATTGAGTTGCAAGTGTGTGTGTAATATTTCAATTATTTGGCTGGCTTTTGCGCATTTTCTTTATTGACAATAGGTGGGCAGTTATACGTTAGTTCTCAGCTTTTTGGTAAGAATGGTTAAGTGGGGTACCACCAGGCATCTGTTTAAACTAGATATTCCTTGATCGTAGTTTTCTAGCTGTAAGATTTTTAGAGCATCTTTTCAGCTAAATGAATCCACCCGACCCTTATGAAATTGTATTTTCCTTTGATATTTATTCTCCTAAGCCTGTTTACTCTATATATACTTCCCCTGCTTGCTTTAGAACCCCCTCCCAGAAGTCAAGAATCATGCATCTTAACTGAATTTTACGCTGAATTTTTTTTCTTGTTTTGTATGCATAGCTGTTTCATACTCAATGCTTCACACTGAGCATGTGAATTTAATTTTCACTTGAAACGATATAGTGAGGAAAATTAAGAAGCGTGAGCAAGAAGCACCATTTTTGTGATATCTATGTGCCTCCTCTTTTCCCCTTCCTTCCCGCACGTATCTAATTATACTTTTTATATTAACGTAATTGCAATAAATCCAGATCATCAAGATTGCAAGGAAATTGCCTACAGGGGATGTTAGCGCTCTAAAAAATGAAGCCATGAAAGACGATGAAGATCCTTTGGATGAAGATGATCTGACCTAAACTTTGCCTGGTTGATGGAGTGAGTAGAAGTTTCATATGTGCTGAGTTTATGTTCTGCAACATCGAGTCTTGCTTTTACTATTCCATCCTGCTAGATTTGTTAACTATATCATGAGAAAATGTCTAAGTAAAACCCTGTACAGAAGAATCTCACAAACCCTCTCTGGGGGGATTGCTTTGCAGATCCGAAGCTTTTGTTCATGAATGTAATTTCCTTTTTTTTTTTTTATAGAAGCTATGTGGTGATTGTTTGGATTATTGGGCACCTTGGCAGTGTGTTTCTGTATTGTGTTTATGTGAATTAAAAGAACTCAGTTCTGGAGGAATATTCCTCTGATCCTGTCGTTCCTCCGGTATTGACCACTAAGATGGTGTAACTTGTGTTTGTCCATCTAATACTAGATAGTGCATGATTGTTGTCTCTAACAAGTGTGCCATCTCTAATTTGGTAGTTGTAAAAGAACAAAAACAGTACATAATTACTTGGACCTATCAAACCACAACTTAGCAATGTCTCTATTTTATGGCCATGGTATATGCAGAAAAACTAGCAAGCAGTTTGTCTTCATGTGTGTGTAGCAGGTGATAAACCATCAATTATTGATTCATTAATCTAATGTCCAGCCATAAATCCGATAAAATTGGAATGATACAGGACGATTAGCATGGCCCCTGAGCATGAATGATACACACAAATACTGAAATGGTAGTGTAAATATACAGGTCCTGAGATCAAATCCTGATGGCATTGCCCTCGGACCAAAATTTTGACCATATGTAGAAACAGAATTTATTTTTCCTCAATGTTAAGAACAACAAACAATAGTAAGTTCCTGAACAAAATCATATCATGCTTATTTATCATCAACGAATAAGTTATCTACATTTCAAACACATTTACAGAGCCTAACAAATCAAAAAATTGGACACTCAACTATTACAAAAGGAAAAGTGTTATCAGCTGAATAAGCTATTAGTTGTGTTGTATGAAACTTTTACTATGACTGACAAAGGAATGTTTACAACATGACCCTGGTTTCCAAATAGTCCAATTCTTCCAAAGCTTGGTGAAGAGTTGTTCATTGTCGCGTTAAAGACAACATTCAAGACTTGTTGCTGCCCACGTGCAATAAAAAATCGTGCTGGTGTGACCTTTATAGAAGCACCATAAGGTGCACTCCAACCAACAACATATGTTTCATTGGCAGCAATATTTATCAATGTTCTTTGAACTGTCCTGGATTGATTCAGTTTTGATATTGTGATTGAAGGCAAGTTCAGATCAGTTCCATTCATCGTAGATGCTCCACAGCTCTCACCAGTGTAATTCAGCACCATAGGTGCCGAACCATTTATGCCACAGAGGAATGACATGTAGTCGGTATAGCCTACAATGAAAATTTTCAAATGACATATCAGAGACTGGCAGAAAATGAAGTGATACAACAAGAACAACCAATTCAAACCCCTCCCCCCTAGCCCAAAATGTACTAGTGATTGCTCAAACCTGTATGGGAGTAACTACCATATATACGTATCAAGTAAATATTATCTTAAATAAAATACATGTAACAATTTGAAAATAATTGCCTAAAGACTCAGTAGTATTTATTTTCTCCGTAAAGCTGTGACCTTTATCTGCATTCTGCACCAAATCAATAACATAGACTTTTCAAGTAAACAAGTTCTAGACTTCCACAACATCCTGCTTAAACCAGTTTAAGATGTACTCATTTCACTACCACAGCATAATCAGAAGTGCGACAGCAATTTCCGCTCACATTTTAGTAGCATTCCATAACTAGTTAACTATTATAACCAATACAATCTCCTCAACTTCAATAGCAACGACAAATAGGAGCAAAGAAAATAACTTACTTGTATCAAAAATAAGGCCTGGATCCAGTGCTGCTGTAGCATTCACAAATCCACTTCCCATGTCAAAAGGTGTCGCGGGAGACTGGTTTGACTCTGGATTAGCATATGAACGCTGGGCCAGTATGGGACCACCATATTTGTCATATAGAGAAGCTGTGGTAGAAAGTGCAGATCCAATAGCAGCAGTACTAAAATTAGGAAATTTTTGCTTAATCAGTGCTGCCAGACCAGCAACATGAGGTGCAGCCATGCTGGTTCCAGACATCATTGCAAAATCTTCACCTACATATTGGATCAACATAGGTAAGCAAATACATAATGGCATTTTCATTGATGTACAAGTAGCCCTTTTTCCTCTTTTGATAAGTAGCTTTACAAAATCTACAAGCTTTCTTTAAACTACCTTCAAACTCAACCGAATCCATGCCACCAGAACTCCAAGCTGCCCATATAAGATTTCCGGGAGCAACTAGATTCGGTTTCAGTATGTCTGCATCATCAAGAAAACTATCTTCTGGATCTGGTCCCCGAGCAGAATAAAACATTACATTCGGAGCAGATAAGCTGAAATTTGCTTTAAGACCCCCTGAAATGCATGCAACTGCCCCAAACCTTGTAATTTTCTTAGTAACTGCATCTTGTTCCAGTGAAGAATTGTAGTATTGAAGTAAGACCTGCCAAATTACTTGAAATCAGTAAATGCAAATTGCAAATAAAAACTTGAGAGTGCATGGAAACAAAGCTTTGAAAGAATTCGGAGCGGGCTGATGAAAATGTACCTATTTCTTTAAGAATTTTATCACACTTCTCTGAAGTTTGAAGTTTTAACTAGGGTTGCAAAATTGATCCAGACCTATCTGACCCACCCATAAGTTCCAAGGATGCTTTCGCGATGAGGCAAAAGTCTTTATCTCTTTCTTAAAATTTTGTGTTCAATCAAACACCGCCATATAAATCAAATGGAGAGAGTAGCATATTTCTAGGCATACCTTAGAATCATTTGCAGATGGAATTATGATGCCAGGCAATCTCATTGGAGTCGGATTAATTTGAAAACCGATGACAAAGGGATCCATGCAGAACACAACACCAGCTGCACTAAGGTTCTTAGCAGTTTCCAGGGCCTGTTTGATGGTGGAAAGTCCAAGCACAAAGCGGACAGAGTAGCTGCAAACTAATAGATTCCCTTGAACAAGAGTCTGATTGAAACTACTGGCATCTTGGCATTCACCCACATACATATCATTAGAAGCTGTGTCATTCAAAGCATGACTTGCCATAACTAGAGTGTACATGCTATCTGTTCCAGCTGCAGCAAAATACAAAATTTTTGAAGCCAACCATGTGACAGGAACTTCTTTAAAAGTTTTAAAGAACGTTAATGGGCAACAGGCTAGCCCCAATTAAATTGTTGTAATTGCTGAAGTGGTGTGCAATCTAAAATCAAACAACTTCTTTTGTGTCCAAAGAATGGAGCTGGAAGAATGTCCAATTCACAATGGTTACCTCATATTTTTTATATCAAATGATCTTTACAGTTCCATTCATCTTTTCCAGAAATTTTAGGTAACCTTGAGTACGTTTTGGACTACTCAATATAGGAGAACAAATTTGGTTCAAGATTGACAAGAAAAATATCCCTTGATGGCAAAATATTTGTGCACATTCTTTAACACCTCCAAGTGCTTAGCTTGATCAAACAAGAAAAGCAACCCCTTACAGTCATCTTTCATTCTCCAGTGAACTTTTATTAAGAAAAACTGTCATCTGGAGCTCTTTTTTTTTCCACTATAAATTCTAAAGAATAATTACTAAATCAATCAACAAGATAGACTTACGTGCAAATCCAACTCCAGGTATTGTGATATTGTTTCCCAGCACTATAGAGTTACTATAAACCCTGTCATGGGTTGAAGCACCGACAGTGAAGATCCATGGACTGAAGGAAGAAACACTTTTAGGTGAAGGTCCAGTATTGCCTGCTGCTTGTACTACAAAGATGCCAGCCTTAACTGCTGATAGCAAGGCCATGTCTATAGGATTAAAGAAAGTCGCAACACCAGGAGGACGCCTGTTTGGGGTGATTGATAAATTGATGATGTCCACACCATCTTGAGCTGCCTATAAATGAAAAAAGATAAGTATCAAAATGTTAAGGAATCAAGATCTTTCTCGTTTTTGCTTTATGAAGATGCTCCTCATGCTTACAATAATGACGAAGAACAGAATACAATTTAGTATAAAAATAGGCACTCTTTATATCAATGGGTATATGAACAGTTTTCCTATAATAAGGAGATCTCTTTCCTTCTTTACCCCCATAATTTAATTAAGGCTTTTAACACTAATTAAATGGCAAAAAACACAAAAATCAAATGGTTTCATAAATATATTTCAAAAATACCTTGCTACTTATAGCAAACTATTGATATAATTTATATTAGTATTGTTAATGGAAAATGGTGAGGAAATCTTAACAGGCTACAGACAATTGAAAAACTAGGTAATTCTGCAGATTAGTTGAAGGCCTTTTCAGGCCTTGATCTGGTACATCTATCAACTCTGGTATGTTAGTTCTAAATCGGCATCGGTGCTCGTAAATTCTTCTTCCCCATGTGAGAATTGTAATGAAAATTGCCAACACTTTCTATACTTCGTAGATAATCTTAAAATTCACTCAGTAACTCCTTTCAGTTCGACCTATTTAACATTAGTTTTCACCTCAATTTGAAGCATAGTTGTTTCAGCAATGACTGAAATCCACATATAATGTATTGCCTCTCTCTAGACTTTACACTCCAAATGACCAACGCACTATTCGAGAAGACCAATCCTAGAGCAAATGCTACATTGAGACAGCATTGAAAAGCTGTGGACATCCATATCATATCATTGCAGCTCAAATGTCTGCTTAAGAGACTGAAATGAGGACTGCAGCCTAGGGTCTTGTAAAACCATACTTTTTGGCAACAGGTAAAGGAACATTGATGCCCTTTATTAATCAGTCAAGGACTAAGATATGGAGGCAAAGCCTAGAGACAAGCTATTTAACCGTCAAGAGTAGAGGATACGTCCTGATCAAAGTGTAGCATCAATATGTGATCTTCCAGCATTGTGGAATTCAGGTGACCGTTCCTGTCATAAGACTGACTATATATATGTTTTTTTTTGAGAAGATAACATTTTGTATTATAAACCAGTACTTAGGTAGTACTGACTATATATATGTTGCTGAAGGATATTAAGATTCTTATAGCAAATCTACACCTTCCTGATCAATGTGAAGCTCATGGAAACAGACTGGATAATGCCGTCTTGTTCTACCTTTTCTTTTAGTTGATTATATGGAAAAGCTCAGCTCATAAAGAAAAAATCCAGACCATCCTCAGATGGAAGTGGAACTCCCAAAGTTCAGAGTGAGGGGAATGATTCTAGTTCAAGGTAAATGTCTACACATCAAATCGGATGATAGAAGTTCCATATCCCATTTTTGGCAGTTCTTTGCAAGGTTATACACAATCAGAAAAATCATAGTACAAGCAATGTGGGGCAACAACATCGGCAGAACTTCTTTTACTTTCTTCTCTTGTTTCTATGAAGTTCAAATAATACAGATACCCTCCTTTCTTTTGTACCCTTTCTTCTCTACTCTCTAACCACAAATGAAAAGATACCTGGTCTATAGCAGCAACAACATCTGCAGCAAAGCCACCAAAGCTCTTGTATAATGCCTTATAAACTGCAACACTGCAAATATCAACCTGTGATCAGTATCTCAGTCTAGTTTATAGGATTTGAAACCAGAAAAATATTGTACCTTAGGAAATAATCCCAAGTCTAAGACTAGTATAGGAGAAAACTCAAATGCTGGAGACATGCCCACTTAGGGAAGTTGACAGAGAAGATTAGAAGTATAAAAGATTTTTTATCAGTTTAGCTAAGGGCTCACAACTCAAGCAGTTGCTAACTTCTCCAGGATCGTTACTCCCCTTGGAAATAAGGCATCCATATTTTTAGAAGAACTCAAGTAATTCATAAACGCCATGAAAAAAGATCAGTAAAGACGAATGTCTGCAGTAGTAGTCCAACAGGCTGAGTTCTAATCTAGTAATAACGGGCTTTTCAAAAGCCATTTGAAGTGTTCTAAACTGTTAAAAGCACTTTAATTTCAGTTATTTTTGTATAAAAAAAGTACTTAGGCTAAACCTATAATCAGGAGCTATAGCTGTAAGAAGTACTGCTTTAGCAGTCACTGCATCACATATTTCAAAAAATAGTGTGCCCAGACAGACCATTAGAAAACATCACAAAGAGAGAGAAGTCTAAGATGAGCGGAGAGATAATAAGCATGTAAATTGATTGTAATCTAGTAAAGGCATACACATCATTGGTATCTTTTTCAGGATCTCTTCCAAATAAACAACAACAACAATATGCCCAGTGTGATCCCACACAAGAGGGGTCTTAGGAGGGTAGAGTTATGCAGACCTTACCCCTATATCTTGTGAGGTAGAGAGGCTGTTTCCAGGTAACAGACTATAATTACATGTTGAGCATCACAATCACCATAACTACTCATCAACAACAACAACAACAACAAACCAGTGTAATCCCACAATGTGGGATCTGAGGAGGGTAAAGTGTACTCAGTCCATACCACTACCTCAGATGAAGTAGAGAGGCTATTTCCGATAGACCCCCGGCTCAGGACAGGCAACAGTATAACAAGCAGAAAACATAAAAACAAACAACAAACAGGGGTAACACACCACTAGATAAAACAAACAAAACACCCACGGAGTAATGCTATGAACTATCAATCCGAAAACACACACACCACCAAAAACACCACAAACAAGAAATTACAAGACACAGGCATAACACTATGACTACAGGTATATCGACAAACAAAGCACTCCTCCCTAATAGTAAGGACACACTCCTACTCACTAACCCTCTACCCCAATCCGCGTCCTCCACACCTTCCTATCAAGGGTCATGTCCTCTGTAAGTTGTAGCTGTAACTGTTCCATGTCATGCCTAATACCATAACTACTCATAATTCAAAAAAGAAAAAGATTCAACTTTTGAGGTCTCTTACTGTGCACGAGGAGCCATTCCACTAGCATCTCCAAAGCGATGTCCAGCTACAATAACAGGGATTCCATGGTTCCCTGCTGCAACTGAAGCTGTATGCCTGCACGTGGTTAAGAAAATTCAAGCCACTTGGTAGTAGACATTACTTTCAGTAAACTCAAAAATTCAATGAATATAAGCAACTATCTACTTGGAGAAAGCATGTCTATGAATTCAAGAAGGTCTGAACAATCATCAATTTTCTTTCTTTTGTGCGTGTGTGTGTTTGTCTATATGTTCTGTGGTTCAACTTTTTGGGATCATCAAGGGTACGTCCATGGCTGTAAGCATACTAATTGTAGTCCAAGGGAAGTACTTTAATATCACCAAAATCTAAATAAAGTAACTCCCATCAAATAAAAGAGTCTTTTCAGCTATACCGAGGGAAATATGGTCTATTAGCAAATTTGGATCAATCAATTCCAGCAAGTGGATAATCAAAACTAATACTTACTTTTGCTTCTTTTCCAAATCAGTCTATACTGCAGGTTTGGTAAGTTATCCTACTCTGTACCAGGTTCTGAATTTATAAAATTGCATGTTTTGCAGGTTACATGAAAGAGTTCTATCATGAGAAACAAAAAGGATCATTTAATATCTCAAAACAGGAAGCATAAATGAATTTTCAGAAAAAACATGATATTTGTGGGAGGCGTAGAAAGTTCCATGTATCTATCATTTATTGAAGAATGAATATATTTGTTTAGCCCGAATTCCCAATGGTTTCTTGCGCTCAAGTTAACTCGAGATTTTTAAACCAAAAAGGAAAATAAGCATGTCAACCAAGGGCAATTGCTTCTTCCCGACCAATTCCAACAAAAATCGCGATTGGAATGAAATACTAGTTAGACCCCAACCGCTTTATTGGCACTAATTGATAGGGCTTAGTTCTCTAGAAATTGGCGTGCTCTGTAAAGAGTGCTTAAGGACAAAAAGCTGCAGAGAAATGGTCCATAAGGAAGATAAGACTTACGTCCCATGGCCGTCACCATCAAAAGGAGAAGCATAATCCTGAGTTGTGTTAAATATCCCCCTGGTTATAGCAGAGGCTGCAAAATGGCGGGCACCAACAAGCTTCCTGTTGCAGGATCCAGATGGGAAATCTCGAGTGACCTCACAAATGCCTGAAAAATGCTGTGGAACAGGATAATGCCTCTCAGGTGTATTATCAGAGAAGCTGGGATGCGTTGGATCAATTCCAGTGTCAATGAAACCAATCACAATGCCTTCCCCGGCAGTTTCATATCCACCCTCTTGAGCCCATGCCCCGAGAGGAAGACCTAGGAACTGTGGTGTATGTGTGGTTGCAGTTCTAACTGAGAAATCCAAAGCCATATTTGACACTTCTCTCCTATTTGCAAGCTTGAACGCCTTGAAATATAAGCATATACATGAGTTGATATTAGGATCAAAAAACACAAGACCACATAATTGCTTAACCATCTACAGTGTCATGAAAACCTAGCAACAAAAAAGCAATGGCAGCTGTTAATGAAAAAAATTTCAATACCACATAGTGATAATATACCTGCTGGGGAGTAACAAGCACAGCAAATCCATTGATCAAGTAGTGGTAGCTGTAAAGTTTCAAATACTTTTCTCCTCTCAATACCTTCCTCAATAAAGTATCATGCATCCTTGATACGGAGGAAACATTGTGGGCATGTTTGTGTGAAATATGGCTGGTTCAAATAAAGCTGATCAACGATATGATAGAATATAGTAAAGCTTCTCACTTTCACATAGATATAAAATAAGAAGACAGACGATGAGCAAACACACTAATTTGTTAATGCAAGAAATACAAAAATGTCAGCTAAGGACAAGACCACAATGTGGTAATTGAGTAAGATTAAAATTTCTCCATTACAATTGGACAGCTCAAACAATTTAACTATGAGAGAGGTAGTGTTAAAGATTTCCCATCTTATCAATTATGTTTCACTCCATCAGAATCTTAACCTAATAATTCATTGCATCAATTACAAGAATTCCCTGTTTTAGCATACACAATCTAAAACTTCAGACACTATGGCTATTACAACAACAACAACAACAACAACAACAACATACCCAGTGTATTCCCACCAGGTGGGGTCTGGGGAGGGTAAAGTGCCCGCAGTCCATACCACTACCTCAGGTGAGGTAGAGAGGCTGTTTCATGCCAGTAAAAGACTTGCATTTATAGATTCCCAAGTCACAACTAAAACCAGTCATCATTCATTGAACAAAACAAACTAGCAAGAAAGGCACAGCTCTTTTCAAGAAACATGCAAACAAATAGGTGGCAAACAATACCTTGGTTTATCCAGTCTACTAACATTTCCTGAACCATGATTCTTGGAATTGTGGTGATGGTGACCCTTCACTCTAAGCTCCTCACTATATAAATGAGAAACAGGAGCTTGTTTCAAAGTAACAATATACACAGCACCATCTGAATCTACATCCTCTAAACACAATCCACAAGCCACAAATACCCCTAAAAATAACACTACAAACAACAACTTAAAGCTGCAATCTTTTTCCATTTTGAGCTCAACCCACATCCTATAAGCTCCCATTGGAGCAAAAAATCACAACAGAACTACTCTTTTCACTAAAAACAACTACCCTTTTGTTCCATTTGCAATTCCCAATTAGCTTAAATATTGTTGCTTTTTGCAAGTACCACTAAATGTGGGCACTGATAGAAACTTTATTTATGCTTTACATTAATGGGAACCCTCTTGCCTGCTCTTTGCCACCACCAAGAATTGGAAGGAGAATGAAGACACCTGTATTTAATAAGCTGAAAGAAAAAAGGGAGAATCTGTGAAACTTTCTTGGATGCTGTGCATGTGAACGTTTTGTTTATTCATAATTAAATACAGTAATAATTAATGGAATTCTATTTTATCTTTTTTGCTTTTTTTGTTCTTATATTATGAGCAAGATTGATGATGAAACAAAAATTGAAACGTTTACTCCCTTTTGCTTTTGTTCTTTTGTGGTGTCTGATATATCATATTAATGCATATTGTCTTCTTTCTTTAACGGGTATTTTTATCTGATCATAGTCACGTGATTACATAATAAAATTCCAGTTGATAGGAAATCTAATTGCATTTTATGAATATTCTGTATCCTTTTTGAATAATATCAAATGTATTCTCTGCATTTTATGATCTCTATTATTTTCTCATTTTTAAAGTGATGATCATATTCAAATTTGCATATTGCAAGGCTGCTTGTTCTGGAGAGCGCTTCCAATAAGATTTTTTCCTATTTCAAAGGCTTGAACTTATGATTTAGAAATTTCAATCGTCTCACCACAATTCATATTGATCTCAAATAAGTCATAACTCATATTTAGAAGGTTTTGTCTCATTCTTGAAATTTTATCACTTGTATATTTAAAAAGTTCATCTCATCATAAATTCGTTGTTTTCTTATTACGAAAAATTGCATCTCATTAGTCTTTTTACTTGCTTAAATTCACAATCCTCCTACCAATTAGGGATTTTAAATTTAAAATCAGTCACACCCAAATATTTATATTATTATGTGAGTTAGGAAATTCGTTGATTAAAGTTGTGTTTGTTGTTATCTTATGGATAAATGATTTACCGCAGGTAGATAAAATTACATGTTATATTGCCTGACTTATTCAAAAATAAAATAAAAGGATTCATTTAATGAATAATAGTTCATTGAAATCGTAACACTTTTCTTTTAAAAGAAAGCAACACTAATTACTATTTTAACTCCCATTCTACAAATTAAATTTCAAAACATCTATATCGTCTTAGCTTTCAAATAAGGATTATTATCAAATTAACATTACTCTTTATTACCAAACCTTTCAGTACTTAATGTTCACTTCTAAATGGAGTGAAAATAAAAGCAAGTCATGGAAGTAAAGTTATCATTGGTTTACAATAAATCACACGTCTTGTAAATATTTTTACAACGATTTTGGTCCCTTGTGTTTTTCTCTGTCTCTCCGATCTATTTCACCTTGCATTTAATTTTGTAACGAAAAACCTTAAAAATATCTAAGATTTTTCCGAGTAGTGAATAGAGATTTATGCATCAAATAATATAAGAACTTAACTATAATTAAAGTAGGAAAAAATAACTATAAACTTATAAAAGTTGCCATAATTATAGACTATAGTCTATAATTCATTATTCAAGGAAAAAAGTTGGTAAACATGGTGTGGTGGGCCAAAATTAGAAGATGATGGTTCTGCTTTTTTAGTGTAGAACGTTGAAATTCGTTTTTTTTTCTTCGAAAAGAGATAGTTATGAGTAAAAGATTAATCTTCTTTTAGCTCGTGCCCATTCTGCTAAAACAGTCACTAGTATAAATGATGACATCCATCCATAAAGAAAAATACTATTATTTTAGAATTATATTCACCACTAAATTTTATTTACACACTTTGAATAATAGTTTGTTCTAATTGAATATACTTAAATACATGATGCTCCTATATATTAGACAATTATGATTAAAATTTTAGATTTTTTTTTTTTTTTTGTATTATCAAATGCTCATCAAGCAGATAAGTTAACTACCTTAAATATATCACCTTCTTTAATTATGCATTGACTCAATAAGTTGTAAAACCTCACCTCATGTTTGTTCCAATTGAGTTTAATGTGTACATAATTAAAGGAGATGATATATTTTATGCAGTTAGCTTGACTACCAAATAGACGTTTGAGAATACGCGCAAAAAAAAAAAAAAAAAAAATTGAACCGAAAGTGTTTAATACTTTATTATGTGTTCAAGTGGTCAATTGAAATAATCGATAATTAGAGTATCTAAATAAAATTTATTGAAAAATTTAAGGGATTATCAATGTATTTTTCCTTTAGGATTTAAGTTATATTCACGAATCACTACCATTGTTTAAGTATTTAAATTAATATATACTATTATTGCAAGGAATTTGTTTACAATTAATACTTTATGTGAGTATTATTTAGTTTAATTTCTTTGTTTCAATTTAAGTGAAGGTGTTATTATTTGGGGAATTAAATAATTTATTGTTTGACTATAATTTTCTCAAACTTCTTTAAGATATTTTGAATCATTAGGTATGTTGACTTATAGTACTTTTCGTATAATTTTCATATATATAAATTTTATTTTAAAATATTTGAAGAATCCATACCCAATATGGACAAAATTAAGTGTTTTGATCATCAATCATATTTGGAACACCTCCACATAATTGAAGACCAAAAAATTATAATTTTATTATAAATTACTAATAAATGCTTATCAGATGGAATATCTGCAATTATTTTTAATTTATTACATCCTCGTTTGGTGCTAATAATGTCAAAATGATCTTTAAATTTATAAATCACTAGATAGACTATAGTGATCAGACTGATCCTTAAGGATATGGATTTCAGAATAAATCACTTTATTTCAAATTAGTTGTCATGTTTCATTTTTATGAGTATATTTAACTAACTTCAAAGCTAAATTGGATTGGATCAACTCAATATCTTATAATTAAAATTTAGGTACTCAAAAACTATATGAAACGTACAAATTGCAAATTTTCTCATGTCAATTGACTAAAAAAAATACATTATAAAATATTTTTCAAAATTTATATAATTTAACTCGATAAGCGAATATGAGAACTATTTTAGAACTGAAAAAGTACTAGACTTTTTGAGTTTGGAGTATCGCGTTTAATTTATTATCACGTATATGTTATTCTCGAATCCGTTATGCATGTAATGATGAACTGGGATGATAAATCATTTTTTTTTATTCATAATTATTGTGTACTTATGTATGTATAATTGTATATACGTAAATTTGATGTACAAATAATGAAGTAGCTATCATACCTAGCTGATAAGTTGGCCAAAATTCGTTCAGTATTTACAGATGTACGTATGCTCGTGCATAAATACATCAATATCACAAATTACCAATTTAACATTTAGAAAGATACGAAATTATTTTGTAAGTACTTTAATGTAAGTGTTTAAACTGATAGCATCGTCACTGCACACTGAAACACAAAAAGGCAAAGTAGACAAAATTTAAAAAAAAAAAAACATTAAACACTCAACTTATTCGCCTTTATTTTACGTAGGACTATGAGTCAACCCTCTTCCCACTCCCATATATAACCAATTACAAGCATTTTTTATTTCAAAATTATTAGGTGTCTAGGTATTTTTGCATACACTGATCAAACCAAATACAACGAGTAGTGAGCTAAGTTTTAACTAAACCTTAAAATTCATAATGTCATAATGCTTTTCAAATTCTCTTAGTCATTATTTTACCGCAACGTGGCTATATTTAAATTGAAGGGTGATGGTGATCAATTGGACATTTACCATTAAAAAAAATCATGACATGTATATAGAAAATGAAATTTAGAAGTTATTTTGGGACGGTGGTGCATTGTACATGTGAAGAGCACCTTATATTAGGGTGCCACATTGTCATTTAACAAACAAACCAAAAAAAAAGAACAATAAGGCATGCGGCAGTAGACAGTGGATAGTTAGGTTTGTTTTCTTTGTGGATTAAAATAGAACTTTGGAAAGAAACGACATAAATTACAACGACTCCTATATAATTATTATGCCTAACTATGGAGTATTATTTTTTGGAAAGGAGCATAAGAAAAGGGCTTAGATTGCTTTATTGTGTTAATAGACTGGATAAACCAATAGAGGATATTTTAATCTAGGGTGGAAACTGGAAACTAATCTTGTTCTTTTAAGAGAAAATTATTATTAACATTAATAAGGAGTAAACGACATTACAATATGTTTTTCATTTTGGAAGCCCACGCTGATTTTATGAATCATTTCCAATATTAGTTAGGTATAGTTGACATATGAAGTGTAAAATGTCGAAGGATTGAGCATGAGGATAATGTATGAACGTAAGAGGTAAACACAATATTGATCGGAATAAATAATATGGTGAACTTAGCCATCAAATTAAAGTTTTACCCCATAAACCTCCTAACAATTTGCAGGTATATATTATGAGCTAGCCGTTTGTAAATGATTTTTTTTTTTTTGTTGTTGTTGTTAATTAGTTGTAACAGTAGAACAAGACATAGGATTCTTGCCTATTTTAAGGCCGTTGGTTCATAGTAAAATTTTGTTTTGGAAAAGTGAGGTTTTGGCTTTGATGCTTATACATTCAAAGTGGTGGACCATGTAACATTATTTCCTTAGCAATTCCACTAATCCACACCGAAATTGTTTACTACGTGGCCAGAGTTAAAAGGCAAAAGGGAACCTGATTCCATCATTATTACAATATCTCTTTCCTGTCTCATTTTGAATTATCAACACTTTTACAAAGTAGATATTCATCATTATTACAAAGTTTATAAGAATTCTATAATTTGAGTGCCCCAAATGATTTCTACTAGTCAAATGCTCAATATGAAATGTGCGAACCCGGTGTCATGTCATCTGTATCGGCCTTGTGGCTCAATTGGGCTTCTAATCCAATTACTGACTTACACGAAATCTGCAGCTTTTATTTTGGCCCAAGGGAAATGGGTCATTACTTGAGAAATTAACCAACTTTGGGGGGTGTAACTTAAAAAGGTGAGTGCACACATATCAATTTTGGTTTTATTGTTTAAGTCATGCTCTACGTTTATAAATTTTTGCACATCTATCATTTCAGAAACTTCAATGTCTCAAGTGTTAGCCTCGATAAAATCTAATTTGACACAAAGTTTGATATGACTAAAGTTTATTATTTTTAACTCATATGACTGAAGTTCAATCATTTTTACGTGATTTTAATAATTTTTGCCCAAAGCTCAAGCATTTTGCCTAAAGTTTGGGTACTCTAACTGAAGTTCATTTACATAAGGCTGAAGTTCTGTCATTTTAACTTGAACTTTAGACCAAAAAAAAAAAAGAAATTTAGCTATATGAAATTCAGATACGAAGTTGCTCCGAATTAGATAGACATGTAGACATAACTGAATACAAGTTATATAGTGGTGTCCAAATAGTACATAACTGAAAATTGTGTGGGTGGCCGTGGCGCCCTCTTATCTCTTTCAAAATAGATAGAAACTGTTAATAGGAGCTGATGATGGCTATGGCTTTAGCTTTGGCTTTGGCATTGCCTTCTTCAGCATCACCATTTGTTTCTTCTGCTTCCACTCAAAAACAATCTTATTTCGCCTCATCAAGAAAGTCCCTCCATCGCTTTGTCACGCGTTCTACTCTCTCTGATCCTTCTGGTGCTCTCTTCCTAGCCGCCAAACATGCAGTAAGACTCCTTCTTGTTTACCCTTTTTTGGATTTTGATAAAAAAAATCACAACTTTTAGGATAAAAGGTTAGTAGGTAGGAGTGCATTGTGCCCTTACTAGTAGTCATACAACTACTTTTGTAGTTTTCTATTCTTTCATTTCTGTTATTATATGTTGTTTTGTGTAGTTTGATCATGGTATTATTTTGTTGTAGTACTGTTCTGCCTACTATATGTTATTTTTGTTACTATCTATTGTCTCTCTTGTACTTTCATTACATATTTTTGTAGATTGTTTGTGTCTTGAGCCACGAATCTATCTGAAACAACCTCTCTACCTCACCTCTGAGGTAGAGGTAAGGTCTGCGTATGCTCTACCCTCCCCAAAACCCCACTTTGTGAGACTACACCGGGTATGTTGTTGCTAAAAGGTCACAACTTTAAAGCTTTTGGTTTCTGTTTGGGTGTTAATTAATCTTCTGGAAACTTCTGTAAAACATGCATGATGATCTACTAATTCTTGAATTATAGGTGGATTCATATGTAGAGAGTGGTATGGTAGTTGGATTGGGTTCAGGTCATGCTTCTGCATTGGCTATACAGTATCTAGGTCAGCAACTTCGAGCTGGTACTATAAAAGATGTCACTGGCATACCCACGTAAGTTCAAATGTCCAGTTGCCTGAATGTCCTGGTTGTAATCCCTCTAACATTAAATTATATTTTGCTTCGATTCCAACTGTATATTGATCGTTTACTGCGCTCAGAAAGGGAAAAAATTAACTTATTGGTTTCGTGTTTTCCTTCTTGTAGTTCATAATGTAGAGTAACTTATGTGTTGAATAGGCATACTCCATGTTATATTGTTCTACTCATCCTTTTAGGGTGTGTATTGAAAAATGTTTTATCTTGGAATATCATTTTCTGGATCATTTCCAGTTGCTTCAGTCCCAAAAGAAAAATTAGCGCTTGCTATATGAATCCTTGGTAAATATTCCACTCTATTTGAGCCCATCACCCTGGTTTCTTTAGAAAAACACTTTCAACAATTTAAGACTTAAGAGGATCAAACACCGGAAAATGATTTCATCAAGGAGAACATTTTCTGAGAAAACATTTCGCTTGGATTTTTATACAGTACCTATAAGTTTCCTGCTTTTAGTGTGATGACTGATGTAAAGCCTGGTTATTGAGTTTGTTTGTTTTTTCATTAGGAGTAATCAGGAACACTCTGATGCAGATGTGTTAGCAGTGCAAGTGAAGCAGCAAAGGCAGGAATTCCCTTGGAACAGTATGATGATAGTTATAAGGTGCACACCACTACTAAGATTCTTCCTTAGAAAATTGCATTAGGACTTATTTAAAATTTGAGCATATAGTCACATCTTGGACCTGCATATGCATTCAGATTGCAGTCAAAGCCAATGTAGCTATCTGATTTAGTCTCATTCCCACAATGCAATTATTAATGAAGTTAGCTGATAGAAGATCTTTGGTCAGGAGGGTATATAAATTGAATTACCTTCGCGCGCGCGCGCGTGCGAGAGAGAGAGAGAGAGAGAGGCCTATTGAAGTAAAGTCGTAGTAAAATGATCTTTCACTGTTACTCTGATTTAAGTGGTGAATCTTTAAAGCCTAGTAACCAGGGATTCTGTGCTGTTTATTGAATTATTTCATTGAAGCTGAAATGTTTCGTGTAAACCTGTCTATATTTCTTACATAGATTGATCTAGCATTCGATGAAGCTGACATTATGGAAGAAGAAACACTTGCTGCAATCGTTGGTCGTCGAAAACTGCAGGGCGATGATTCTATAATTAAAGAGAAGGTCTGTCATAGTTCATGTGGTTGTTATGTATTCAATGCTATTTGTCTCTCTTTTGCATTTTCTATATTGATTTGTAGCATATTATTGCTTCTTTTAGTTTTTCAGCTTGAAGTTCCTTTGTCTTTTGTTTTCTTCTGTATGATCCACCGACTTCTTATGAGGGTGCATTGGCTAATACTGATGCAGATTATTTTGGAAGCTGCTGATCAACTGATATTTATTATAAAGGAAAAACAATTCAAGGGCAGTGTAGAAGGTTCAATTCCAGTACTAATCAAATCTGTAAGTTCCATACCTAATATTCTACTGAAAGCATGATGAACAAGTGTAGCTCAAAAGGCGAGAACTATCCTCATTTAGCTTATTCACTTCTCAGGTTAACTGGCTTGAAACAGCCGAAGAAATAGACGACCTCTTCCTAGGAGATGCAGAGGTAAAGCCTAATCATGTATTGCCCTTTTAAGGCATAAAATTGTGCACTCTCCTTCCAAACTCCAATATTTGCAAAAGACCAAGTTAGGATACATTTAAGGGGCAAAGTAATATTCTTTCTTAATGATAGTCTTCTGGATATTGGATAATTGGATCACATTTGCCTCAACTTAGTCCTATGGACCAAAGGAAATGATCCTTTTTCTTCATCTTTCCGTTCTCTTTTACCTCCACACTTTTCACCTCGATTATAGTTTTAGTTTATCTGAGGATTAGGGTTACTGGACCTCTTTGCCAGTGCCACGAGCTAAATTTACAGTCTACTTTGAGATATTGTCTTTTTTTAGATTGTAGGCTCTCTTTTTTCATCTCCGGGAGAGATAACATTTCGAGCACCTATAAACTAATATCTATCAGTCTTTCATATTTGTATTTTCTCCTTATCTTTCTGTTTTATTTCCTTCCTTTTGTATTATTGAGGTATGTTGTTATACTGAAGCAATTTGTTATGCTTTTTAGCAATATTTCTGAAAATCCAACAAGTGCAGTTAGGTCACAATCACTCTGCTTCTCATGCATAATATACCCCAGCACAATCACCGACCTTCTTAAATTGAAGGGGGCGTTATATACTGACTTCTGTTTCAATCCCTATTTGACAATATATGAACCAACTTCATCGAAATAATATTTGAAGGTCCATTATAAATTTTCTGGGGACATGATGGATTCTCTTTCCATTATAATTTCATACTCATTAGTAACTTTGTTTCTGTATGCAGGTTTGGAGGAGGCCAGCTATAGGGTATGCAGGTCCTCTGGGAGGCGATTTCCCTTTAGTCACTAAAGAAGGGCACAACATCCTAGATGTCATATTTACATCTCCAATTGAAAGCCTTGGTATATCTTCATCTCTGAATTATTCTTTGCCTTTCTTGTTGAACTTGTTTGATGCTAATTGCTTACCACCCATTGTTCACATGCAGTTGAAGTGGCTAAAATCCTTGATCAAATCGATGGTGTTGTGGAACATGGTGTTATCTTCAGGAAACAGTTAGTTCTGCAACCACTTAAATCTAGTGATCTCATCTATTTCATGTTTTTGCACTCATTATGCTTGACTCATTAAATGTTGGAGGGATATCGGATTTAAGACCTCATCTAATAGCGTGTAGATGATGAACTTTGAATTTGTGTAAAACATTTTGGAGTATTTCAGAAAGGATTGTTTGCCTATTTTACATCATGTGAAAGGTCTACAAATTTATGCACCCCCAAGCATTCCAATTCTTTCGTGCCTTGGGCTCAATGGTCATGTCCTACATCTTTAGTTCAATGGTTCCTGTTGAGTCCCACATCAGTGGTGGGATGGGGGAGCTGGTCTTATAATATCTTCTTGAGCAATCCTCACCTTATGAACTAGCTTTTGCGGTTGAGTTAGGCTTGAGGTCCATTTCTTATCAGGTCCAAGTCTAACGTCACAAACTGGTTCAACCTTTACAAATTATATTTGGAACTTTGGCCTCAGAAGTCATTCTTTCCCAAGTCCCAAACTTGAGAAGAATTGGTATGGAAGTACAAGGACGTATAAGATCTAGACAGTCTTTGTAATGCTGCATAGCATTCTAAGGTCAAGAAGCATAATTAGGGCCAGTTTGTTTTTGCTTAAATCATAAATGATTGGCAGTGACGCAGAAGCAAGAAGTGTGTCTTTTATTTAACTTAGTGTCCTGAGAAGAAAATAATTTTCTGCCATGTTTCAGATTTCCCTTAAACTTGTTTCTACTTTCACTGGATTATTTTCAGGTGTACAGCAATCATTGCCTCAGAAAATGGGCTGCAAATCGTTGATAATACAATTCAGATGGAATCAAGCAACCTTTAATGGAGAAAAGCTTAGCAATTGTGGATGCTATAATTTTTGAGTCTTATCGCTCTCCACTGTTTTGGTGTATCTGTAACATTTTGAGTTGTATTTTACGTTCTTATTATAGGGAATGCTTTGTGAAATAATAGTATGTTTTCACAATTTGTTTTTAAAGAAGGGAGAGAAGAAAAGTTTGGAGAATTTTCTATTTCCTGTCTTGCTTGTAATATGCAAGAATGTAAATGGAGATGGACTTGCTTTGTCCCATACTACCATTGAATAAAGAGCTTGACATCAATCTCTTTTCTCACCAATTTCATCCAGATAAACTGTTACTAGTTTTCGCTTTCCTTTTTCTTCTTTGTTTAGCTAGGAGTAATTGCTATGTCCAACAACACATGCAAGTACACATGGTTGCACAAGTAATAAGAGAACATATGGAGGTTTTATTTGTACAATTGACCGAAGAAGTGGTTTATAGCGGTATAGGTACAATGGTGATTGGAGGGCCAAATTAGAGCTTAGGATCTATTTAATTTTTTCTTTTGGAAGCATTTCTTGGCATTCCCTAAAGATTTCTAGACGTAACGTCTGCTGCTACTCAGAACTTACCTGCATGATTTCTGTTATCTAATTGCCAATTTCTGGAAATAATTGGTCAAGAACAATCACTAATGAAAACAAAAGGATTATATTGGTAACTGGGTAAATGATGATATTTTTTTGGGACTGGTTGCTGGTAGTTACATAAAGGCTAAAGAAAGAACTGCATTAGGCACAGAAATGCCGATATAACCAACTAGGAACAAACTATTACTATCATCACTCTTCTAGATATAAAATCTCACAACACAGTGCTTTACAAATTCGTACAAATGGGCTATTCAATCTCGCTTGCTTTGTATCTTTGAAAATGATACTATACAGGGACACGTTTTCCACGGTAGCGGTCAAAGAACTGCAGAGAGAAGAAATAATCTCAGATCAAAGAAACAAAACAGGAACCACTAGAATGCATAATGTTAGGTTCGATTGAGTAATAATATATTCATGCAACACAAGAATTATATAAGAAAACTGCAATCAAGCTTTAAAAGTTTATTATCTAATGCCACCAAAGAGATACTGGTTTGTTTGAGAACAAAACAATCATTCAATTTTATAAGTTGAAGCGTGTTTATCTTCTTCTGAACTACTTTGTGGAGATATTACGCGAAGCAGGAAGGTTGAAAACCATGCAATAGGGGTGCAGGTGGAAATTGAAGTTCGTAAAATTGCGCCACAGAAGGATTTTCCCTTCTGTGGACCGCCTTTAATGCAGTATCTCAATATCTACAGACAGATGCATGAGGACCAGAATGTCTGAAAAATTACTACATGATTAGACACTTCGATACTCGATAATTCTCAATAATCCCTTCCTAGAGTAAGGCATGTCCAGACTCAACCACATTAACATCAGGTATCTAACAACCAAACAGAATGTTGGTTAATTTATCAGGGTCACAATAAAGTGATACATAGAATAGATGTATTTAAACACAAATACATGACTTGATGGTATACTCAATGAAGAGAGAGCCCAATGGCCTCCCAATTTCATTCAAGCAAAATATAAAGAGACTGGTCACATTCTGTATTCTAGGAAAGCCCACCAATAAAATTGGTAACACTGTAATGCTATGGTGCATGGACACATTCGAATATATAGTACCAGTGCAGCTAGCCTAAGTCAGATTCGGTGTCACCTATAGTTTCAGATTTTGAAATACGGATAGGAATATGGATACGATAAATCATTGGGTATTTTAAGAGACTCTGAACCTTTTGAAACTAGGCTTTGCCCTATGTGTTTGTGATCCAAGATTTTACAAACCCTATTAACTCAATTTAAAGTTGGCTCACAGTTTACCTGATCCATTTGCCAAACCCCATTTGAGTAGGAATGAGAGATTACTGGAGTATGTAAGAAATGGTGGCATATTATAATCATGACATCAAAAGAGAAAAGCTAGGACTTGATCTCTTTCTTTGTAAATTGAAGCTTGAAGGGGGAAATGATTCACAATAAGAAAGAAGGCATGTGGTGCTGAGTCTATGCACTTTATAGTGGCAGTCAGTTTGATGAAAAGAGAATGTAAACTCAGGATTACTAGTTACTACTACATGCTTCAGTTTTAGACTATTAGTCAATTTCATGGATCTGCTTGAAGACAGGGAGAGGGATAGGGAGCAGAAGGAGAGAGAACATAGAAGGTAACATATCTAAGATAAGAAGTACTCTGGGGCACTATGAGAAGAAAGTATTATCCTACACGAGCAGACCAGGATGGCTAATAAGGAAATCAATATGAAGCTTAATTGGGACAATTGACCCCAAATACACATTGGTATTCACCATATTATGAAACACAAAATAATCTATGTCGATTACTATTGCGTTTAAAGTAACTGGTGGGACTATTTTGTTGAAGTTTACGGAATGCCATTAGAATAACCATATGGTGGTTTGTGATAAGAGGATACAAAGAAAAAGAATAATAAAAGAAATATAGCAAGATAGTGCAGAAAAATATACGAATGATACAAACAAACTTACCGATCTGATATAGGGCTGCTGGAAGATCCAACCTAGAATAGGTATCTTTTGCAGAAACACTGCCAATGTTGGCCAGAAACCACTGCGCAAAACTATATATCAGCATCCAAATGAAACTAAAAGATTATTAAGGCAGCCAAGGAACCATGTAAACAATTTACCTGAAAAGTACAACAAATCCATATGCCTCAAGAATCATACCCAGTATAGGCCAACCAATAATAACCAAGAAAAAGCCAACACCAAATGATATTGTTCCCTGTGCAAAAAAAAAAAAAAAAAAAAAAAAAGAAAAAAGAAAGAAAGAAAGAAAGATATACATAATAAATAACAGATATAGAAAAGATGTAACACTAAACCAGTTCTAGAGAGAGCAAGAGGAATTGTTGAGGTGAACGGGGAAGGAAAAAAGGCCCAAAAGCAACTAAACCTTGAAATTACTACGTTTACTGAAGAACTGCAGTGATGACTTGAGACCAATGGTCAGTGCCACCCCTGAGAAGAAGAGGATCTGATTCAGAAAAATAACACTATGTCAACTGGCAGGCAAGAGTCAGAAAACAAAGGAAAGTGGTAAATGAAAGGTCAGAGAAAACTTATGAGATGCGATGATAATGGCAAGACTTTGTACTTACATTTCCCATGGCAATTAGTCCCTTGTCGAAGAAAAATATGATCCCCAAGAATGAGAAAAACACTCCAAATCCCGTCAATCCTAGCCCTATCTCTGTTTCAAAAAGCAACCCAAGCTTAGCAAACATAACGTTTCAAATAGCAGTGCAGCATGCTTCTTTTTTAATCTTACCATCTCAATAGCTAGGTCTTAACTGAGGAGAGCAAACATCATATTAGTAAAACAAATGAAAGAACGCAGACTCCTGCACCCCAAAAATAGGATATTGTTTTGCTCCAATTGATTGGAACACTAAGCTACAAGCATAACATGCAACTTCTAAAGCAGTTTATGACAATCAGGTCAAACTAGATGTTACAACATGAATTTGCATGCTTCCTGCAAGCAGAAGCAGACATATTCTACATTCCCAAAGCAGTTGACGACAGTTAAATAATAAGAACTTAAGTCCAATCGACTTACTTTTGCGATCATTCATTTCGAAGGACAGCATTTTCGCAGCTTCAATTCAAGCCAAACACAATTGAAGCCTACAACACAGAAATCCATCATAAATACAATCAGTTCTCACTCATAATCAAAGTATACAGATACGCCGCAACGAGAAATGAGCTCACACTACAACACAAGTTACTTAGGGTTTCAAAACAAATAGAAATAAATTCAATTCAAACAAAGATCTCCACCACTCCTTCCTCTACTACGCAGCAGTTTTAACTCGATTCAATCTAAAATTCCATAAATTCACAAACTCACTGATCAATTTAGGATTATTTTATCAACAATATATAGTTGTTTAATCACAAATCTAATTGAGTGAACCAGTATATAAGTGAAATCTACAAATCTGAAGCCATCAGAACAACGAAATCCAAACCATTTTCTTAATAGGGAAGCTTTTGCATAGGGTTTCAACTCGATATAATCCAAAATTTATACGCATAATAAGCAAAATACAAGTTGATTTTTTATTGAATTAGCACGACTATTACATGAAAGTGAGGTTAATTGAACTTATAAATCATCGTTTATACCTGAGCTACATGAATCGATAAGATTTTTTAACGAACGAACCTGAGAAATGGAGAAGCAAAAGCTCTGGAGGTGATTTGCGAGTAGATAATCAGGTTGAACTCGTACAATTTTTTTAGAACATAGTAAATGATTTTGAGAAGGGTGAATAACAAATAAAAATGAATAATATTTTTTAAAAAAGAAAAAAATAGCTGTTTTATTCTTTTAGAGGTCAATTTTATTTTTTTAAAATTAAAAAATATATTATTCATAAGATTTGACCAATTGACCTACATATTAAAAATTAATTTAAATAATATAAAATTTATTCTTTTTAAGTAAATAAAAAAAATGTGTGTGTATCTAATATTATTTCAGACTTGATTAGTCATTTTTTTAGTTAATTGTTTACAATTCAATATTATTACTTTATTCAAGCATATATTAGATATTTGTTCATGAAAGAAGCTAACCGAGTTAATAACTTAAATGGTCATTCAACTTTAGATTTTTATTCGAGAAAGTAACTTAACTTTGGATTTTACTCAAAAGTCACTCAACTTGAAATGTTTTACTCAAAAAGTCACTAAATTCATTTAATTTTTTTTTAAACTAAATTTTGCTCATGTGGAATTTTCATTTGAAAATAAAATTTTTAAAAATACAAAATGTTCATTTAATGACTCTTTTACCCTTTCCTTCATTCTCCTAAATTTTCTTTACCACCTCTTTCTCACATTTTGCTTCTCCTTCTCGCTTGCTGAACTTAACAAGTATTTCAACCATTTTTATTCCATTAATAAGGGGATCTGTAGTTATGTTTTCTCGCATTGGCTTAGTGCAATTTTCATAAATGTTTGCACTAAGCCATTACATAAGTGTTTGCAATAAGCTAGATTTACCAAGAATGGTCATTATAGATTTAAAGAAAAGATATATAAGATTATCTCTAAGCCCAAGCAGAAGCTTCTCGGTTGTATTCATCAGCTTGTTGCATTTTTCTATTTCTTGCAGTGGAAGCAGATCTGCCATTGTAACCAATGCTACTGTGGAGATCATAGTTCCTGAAAATATTATCAGCTGTGTGTCTGGAAAACGGAAGCAACTTGACTCGTTTAACTAAAAATGGTTGAAATATTTGTTACGTTCAGCAGCGAGAAGGAGAAGTAAAATGTGAGAAAGGGGTGGTAAAGATAATTTAGGGGAATGAAGGTAAGGGCTAAAGGGTCATTAAATGAATATTTTGTATTTTTCAGAATTTTGTTATTAAAAAAAATTCACATAAGCAAAGTTTAGTTTTAAAAAATAATTAAATAAGTTGAGTGAGTCCAAAGTTAAGTGACTTTCTGGGATAAAAATCTAAAGTTGAGTGACCATTTGAGTTATTAACTCAAAGCTAAGACTAACTGATGATCTTTAGGAACCTAGTTTCTTAAGTTCGTCTAAACAATAAAGTAAAGAACATACAAATTTATCGATAAAATACAAGAATTCACGATATTGTATAATAGATCTGAATTAGGTGAATCAGGTTTGGCCATTGAAACAAAGTGCAAAATAAAATAATAGAGAACATAATGATGTACTGTAGAAAAACTTACTTACTTAAGGGAGTAAAAATTACGACCTACAGTGTGTATGATTTTTAACTAAACTTCACTAACTTCAACGAGTGGTTCAGATTACAACTCTATAATCTAATTAGGGACTAACTCTAATGCTTTAACTCAGAAATTAAATCTTATTGTTCTAACAACTATCCAAGAAGATAAAACTCTCTTCTTGTTACAACTCTCACAAACTCACAATCACACTACAACAATAGGAATAGCTACAACTCAATACCACTCCTATTACAGACTCGATGACAACTTTCAATCAGAAAATAACTTATCAGTTTACTCTAACTGATAAACTCAACAAAGAATACATCTAGCCTTTAATTACCCAAACATCACACAAACAACTCTCATTCAATCAAACAAAACTTCAATATTTCATATAATAGACTCAAACACACTTAACAACTCGTGGAGTAGGTTTCAGTGTTACTGTGATGAAGTCTTGCAGTTTTGCTCCAATGGCTATTGCTCTCAAGATGATGAATTTTGAAGGAAAAGGTCAAATTATTCTCTTGAAGTAAATGAAAGGAAAAGAAAGTGTGTATACTTTCTATTATTTAACTAAAAAAATATTATTTCAAACTATAGTCATTTAATTAGTTAATTGTTTACCATTCAAAATTCATTGAGCATATTTTAGACATTCATTCACAATGATTAAAAAAGTAATATTAGATCCATGTTATTGAAATGGACGTGAAACTTTAGTGGAAATGATTTCTCATGATTGCTTACAAATTAAATAAAAGAAAATGATTTATTAGATTTGTCAAGAATTAGAATATAAGTTGAGAATTCAAAATTACATATGTTCTTAATATCGTGTTACACTTGATTCATTTTTCTACTAAACTAACTTTTTATAATAATATAGTAATTTTCTTCATTGGGTTTGAGAAGGTATTTTTGAGAGTTTTAAGCATGTAGTAAGGTTCGTCCTTCTAGTTTCCTTATTGCATCTTCACCCCTCTTCTTGTTGGACAGTAAATTCATCATACTTGATGTTTATATCTTATTTGAATTTTTTTTAGTAAGAATAGAAGAAATATAAAAGATTTAAATAGAAAAATATTACTCTTCATCTTTTAAAGCTAGACAATTGGAACAACTAGTTTGTTGAGATCTCCTGCCCTTGAAGTTGCACAAAATTATTGAGTGAAATTGCACTTTGGGTTCTTCGATTACAGATAAATTATGGTTTTGGTTCTTGCACTATTTCACTAAGGCATTTAATTTTCAATAAAGTGAAATATGTGTTTTTACTTTTTAGTTCCATTATTTAATTTAGAAAATATGTAACATTTCGGATATTTTTATAATTATACTACCATCGAATACAGGATGACAATGCAAATAACATAACACATCCATAATTGAATTTTGTCATCAAATTTAGAAAGATCTGAGTCAGAGAGACCGAAAGTACACATATCAATTAATTGAATGTTAAATATGATTAGTTGGAAATCACATATGCTAAAATTAGAATTTATTGATATTTGAGGACTAGAATTCTAATTTCCCAAATTATTATGACCAAATCTCACTGTAATAGACACTTACGTGAAAAGTCATGTAACTTTTTAATATTAATATTCTTAAATAAGTCAAATTTGTGCATTGTTAACTAACAGTCATATAGTTGCCTAGTTATGGCTTAATAGGTTATATCCCAATTACAAGCAATTATTCTTCCACTAAGAAATATTTTTTGATTTTCCATTCTATTGACCGTACTTGTCCCCGATGAAAATAATTTTGAAAACAACTTAAAATTTGTGAAATGAATTAAAACTTCTACGGACGAGATAATTTTTTGGCTTGATATATATTAATAATTTCATCTGATTTTTTTGAAATTCCTGGTCGAATATAAAATGATGATACAAAGATTTTTTTAATATATAAATAAAAATGAAGAAATTCTTGATCCTACAGATTTATGATGATATATACTTCCAGACCATTTATGGAATTGCAATTGCATTGTCAAGAATTTTCCAAGCATGTGTTGTTAAAAGTGGGAAACATTCCACCAGAAGTATTTGTTGACTCAAGATGATTATAATAACTACTTGTTGGTGAAAAATTACAACAATTATAATTGAAAAAAATAAAAATAAAGAAAATAAAATTATATTCTTCTTGGCTGAGGTGCGAAAATCTTGTTCTCTTTAAGGAGATTCAAGCCTACTGCAGCAAATATTTTCATCGGTCAAGCAGTAATCTTTTTGGCTTAACCCCTCCAGGATACAATGACTTAATCACAAAGTACAACTCAACAAACTATGGACAAGAGTTGAGTTCAAAGCTTCACAAAAAAAAAAAGAACACATTCCTTCAACTAATAAACTCTCGTTTTTACTAACTTTTATGCACTCCAATTTTTCTTATACTTTTAAAAATAATGCAAGACCACACTATTTATAGGTGAGGATTCTTCCTTGTAATGAATATGAAGAATAAGTAGGAAGATAAATGTGGTAGATGAATGACCTAGAAGTTACAAGAATTACAAAAATAATGAGCTAAAATAATGGTAGAAGTTAGAAGAGTTACAAGAAACTTATGAGAACATTCTACCACCACTAACTAATGAGATTAAAGGCACAAAACCACAAATGAATGGGAATTAAATAAATGGTGCACATATCAGCATGCAACGGATGGAGTAAATGGTACATAAAGTGCACCCACTTTAGTGGAGTAAAGTAGCAGCAAAATATATAACCACTAAAGTCCAAGAAGATGTGCAGCAACGCCACCACGATCCTTTGCGCCATTTTATGGTCAATAAACCCATTAAAATTGATGTACTAATGAGACACTTACATTATATAATATAATATCACTACAACAAAAACAACCATTAGCAGCAATAAATATAGACTTTAACAAGAGTGTTAAATTTTTTACCTACATTAGTTAAATATCATTGGATCCAATGTCGCTATAATCTTTAGGGGCATTTAAAAAGAAAACTATAATGTAATTGTCACTAGTAAATGTCACTAAAACACGTATTTAGCGGCATTAAGCTATTGCAGTTAATTAATTACCGCTAAATATTATTTTTGATGTAGTGTATTAAAATGCTCACCAATGACTCACTAATGAATCTGCTTAACAACCTAATTCTTACACTAATACGTAGTGCATCTCTACTTTAACAAGATTTAAATAATTTTTGTTGAATTTTGATGATAATTTTCCTCAATTTGGTCGTAGGAGTTTGTAGAATTAGTTGAATCGAAAGGAAAAGGAATGGAAGTCTCCCCTCCATTAATTCATATGAATATTTTGTCATTTTTTTTATAACTATTGAAGTACCACTAGGTGGCGGGAAAAAATGACACTGGGTGAAATTATAATGTATATTTTTTAAATATAAGAGAAAATCTTCAGAGTGACACGTGAATATTTTACTATCTTTAAAAAAAAAAATCAAATTAGTAGTAACACTTTTTAGCTTTTTCACTCTACAATAAACGGTCTCACAATTAGGTCGACTCCAATGCTCGAAATTCGTTGAATCTAAAGTTTCACCGTAAAAATATATAATATAAATCCTAGTCTACAAAAATGTACAATTAATGAAAAAAAGTGACTTGAAAAAAAATATATATTTATTTTTAATATAGAATCTAACTAAAATAAAATGGACGGAGTAAAAAAATACCACCTAGTATAGCGTAAAATATAACAGCAGGAGTGAAAATAGGTAAGAGCACAGAGAAGAAGTCCTCCCAATTTTAGAGCATGTAGCACGAGAAAGGCATTGTTGCCTTTGAAGGGATGATAAATAATGACATAAGCAGAAGGACAAATTAGTCAAAAGAACACTCGAAATTTATAAAGCAGCTATTGTAATATTCTTTTTCAGCCAATCATATTACTTATATTTAACTAAAATGACCATATTACCCATACAACTCTCTCTTATTAGATAGTACTCCCTCTGTCCCAATTTATATGACACACTTTCCTTTTTAGTCAGTCCCAAAAAGAATGACACATTTCTATATTTGGTAACAATTTAACTTTAAAATACCCACTTTACCCTTAATGAAATGATTTACAACCACACAAATATCTATGACTCATTTTAGACCACAAGTTTCAAAAGTCTTCCTTTCTTTCTTAAACTCCGTGCCAAATCAAACTACATCATATAATTTGGGACGGAGGGAGTAGTAAGTATTAAATTGTTTACTTATTTCAACTCTTTTGGAATTAGTTACGGAGTAATTAGTTCACCAACATTCTTCTTCTATATAATTAGCACACATCCATTAAACTTAGCTGCCTAACACATCTAATTAAGTTCTTTCTTAGAAAGCGGAAAAAAATTAAGCATTCATCAATGGATGCATTTGATCTCTCCAATATTATCTTAGTTGCTTTCTCTCTTATCCTCACTGCTATTCTCTACCAAAATCATTCTTCCAAAAATACCACACTACCCCCGGGTAGTTTCGGATGGCCCATAATAGGCGAAACGATAGAGTTCTTGTTTGGTAATCCTGAAAAATTCGTTAGTGACAGGATGAATAAGTACTCTCCTGATATTTTCAAAACTAAAATAATGGGAGGAAAAACGGTTGTAATTTGTGGCCCTAACGGCCACAAATTCCTCTTCTCGAACGAAGAGAAACTCTTTACTCCATTTCGTACTTACTCCATGCAGAGAATTTTTCGTTCTTACCAATCGAAACATTCTCCTCGTCCTGCTTGTCCTCCTTCTTCTCAATCTACTGGGGTTATTCGTCAGCCCGGGTTTTTAAAGCCCGAAGCTCTAGCCCGTTATTTAGGGAAAATGGATTGTATAACAAAAGATCTTTTGCAATCCCATTGGGAAGGCAAAAATGAGATTAAAACCTATCCTTTTGCTAAAATGTTGACATTGACACTTGCTAGTCGTTTTTTCCTTGGGGGTACGAATAATTCGATAGCGAACCTCGTAAATTATTTCGATGACATTACATTAGGACTACACGCGATGATTTTGAACGTTCCAGGGACGGCTTTTTATCGCGCTAATAAGGCGGCAATTGCCGTTAGAAGGGAGCTTATAGGTGTGATCAAGGAGAAAAAAGAGGAAATGGCTAAAGGGGTGAAAATGCAAGACATATTGTGCCATATGATAGTTGTTAGGGATAGTAATGGGGAGTTGATGTGTGAGAATGAGATAGCTGATAAAATTATGGGGCTTTTAGTTGCTGGCTATAGTACTGTTGCAACAACCATAACTTTCCTCATGAAATATGTTGGAGAGAGATTTGATATCTATGAAAAGATCTTGACCGGTACATCCTCTTTGTCACTCTCCTTTTATTTTTTTAGGAATATTTAACTTCTATAAATTGACGGCGTAACAAAAATTTTACACTATCGGTGAAATTTAATATTTTATTGAGTACAACGTTTACCGTATTTTGAGCTAGCGCTCAACTAATTATTTTGTAAATACAGAGCAAAAGGAGATTGCTGCAACGAAGAAGGTGGGGGAATTGTTAGAGTGGGAGGACATGCAGAAAATGAAATATTCATGGAATGTGATATGTGAAACAATGAGGCTAACTCCACCACTTCAAGGTACTTTTAGAGAAGTGTTGAAAGACTTCACCTATGCTGGTTACACCATTCCCAAGGGTTGGAAGGTAGTCTTCTATTAGTTTTATTTTAATCATTTCACTATTGATGGAATATCTTCTTCTTAATAAAATAAAATAAAATCTTTTGCTATCTGAATATTACTACTTTGATTAATTTGGATTTACATTGACAATTGATTCACCGGATCTTCCATCTACGAAAATGGAAGAGATGTCTGTTATGGTCGGCATTAGTGTATTTTAAAAAAGCTGCTCCCTGTATGAGTTTGCTTTTCGTGCATAAAACTTCAAAGCTCTAATTAAAGATGAAGAAACTCTTCCTCAATTCCCCTAATGGTATATGAAAATATAGGAATTTGATAGAATACTTTGGCTCCTTTTCATTTTCTATTCCTTCCATTTCCAAGTTCTTCCTTGAATACGTGACACATGTCCATTAAAATATTAATGTTCTAGATTTAATTAATTAAAATAAGATTTGGATAATATTAGATTGAAGTCAATTAAGAAAGAGAAGAGAGAGAGTGTATGTATAGAGTTTCTAAGTAAAAGAAAAAAAATGCTTCTAAAAGTTTAATTGTATTTGAACATAAATTTTATCAGAAAAAATATAAATTTGATTTCACTCGAAAAACTTTTTAAAGATATAAGTTTGATTTCACTCGAAATACTCCTCAAAAAAGTTTTTCAATATTTAACCAATATTTCAAATATCGACGTTCATTATTTGCAAATACTGAGTGGAACTAGGGGTGTCAATGAATTTTAAAAAATTTACCTAATCGAACTATATCAATCCAATTTTTAGGTTTCTTTTAATAAAATTGATGTTTTTTTTATAAATCTATAATCGTATCGAATAATTAGGTAGGTTTTTTATTTTATAAAAATTAACCGAAAAAATACCGAACCGAAAAATACATGTGTTTTATATATACACACACACACTAAGTGTAAAAATAATAAAATATTTTTTATTTTTTATTTTGCTTTAGGGTAATGGAAGAGATACCCGACTACAAGTCGCATCATCGTTAACATCCAAAGTTCTAATACTGAAATTTATTATACTAATCCGATCGAAACTAAATTAGTTCTAGCATCTCGACTCTCGAGACTAGTAACCTACAAGGTATTCCAACAATCTTGGATAACAAGCTATAAGTTATTAGATATTTCTCCTCTGGCTGATATGATTTAAATTTCTCCTATTGGATACTTAATTAATTTAAGTAGATTCGGTTCTTTAGCTTCATCTTAATTGATCTCTTCCCATTCATGTGATCTAAATTATATTTTGTGCTTGCTTATTATTGTTTTACACTATCGTAAAATAATGAGATGAATCTCTATTCTTATTTTATTGATTCATCACCTTTTAAACAATAAAAATGGTTAGGTAACTTTTGCCAAAGTGATGTACAAGTATGCATTGGTAGCGTGTTCTAACTTTTGTTTTTTAAAAAAAACAAAAACAAAAATTAACCGAACCATATCGATACCGAAGAAAAACTGAGAGGATGAGACAGTTTCAAAAAGTCTAGTTTGGGTTATATAAAATAAAATAACTGAAGAATTGATATGATATAAATTTTAAAAAATAACCATCCGAACCATACCATTGACACCCTAAGTGGAACCAATAATTGCAAATATTGAACTTCGTTAATCAAGCACTAAAGTATACTCCATTATTTATTGCCAAACATGCTTAGTTGATGGCGCAATTACCAGTTTAATAGTCTTATAATCAACCTAATTGATTAGTTCATGAAAGGTCAACTAAAGTCCAGTTAATGATCCACTAATGTGAAAATTTTGAGACCAAATTCCATACTAAATCTTCTTTTAAATCTCCATTAATCTTCCAAATCTTGACCCCATAATATTTTATGTGTATTTGATATGTAGGTTTATTGGACAACAAGCAGCACAAACAAAAATCCAACATATTTTCTAGATCCTGAAGTGTTTGATCCATCAAGATACGATAAACGTGACGGACCAATTCCATACACTTACGTACCCTTTGGTGGTGGACCAAGAATGTGCCCTGGCAAAGAGTATGCTCGTCTTGCAATTCTAACTTTTCTCCACAATGTTGTAATGAAATATAAGTGGGAATTACTAGTCCCCTATGAGAAGATTGTTGGTGATATGATGCCTACACCAGAAAATGGACTTCCTATTCGTCTTCACCAACACTAATCGGAAGTTATGTTATTCGAACTCTTCAACAAGTATTGCAGCTATATATCAATTTCTTCAAAAATTATGCTTTTTGTAGGATTCGATACTAGTGCTGCAATACTTTTGAAGAGGTAAGCAATCTAAATTAGAAGTCGCCAAAATATATACTAGTAACTTTAATTTCTATCCAAAAGAGCTCAATGAAAGTTGTAGAATTTTTTAATTTTTTTTCTTCTTCTGGTTTTATTTTGATCACTTTGTTTTAAAGTTGTGAGTTTACTGAGAATTTTTCAGAGAAATTTTAGACAAATTAAAAGGGATTATGCTTCTAATATAAAGGGGTTACTACATGCATCTCATCAGATTTGAATTGTTGAATGATTGAATATTGTGATGATCATTTAATTTGAAATGGTTTGTTAGAGAATTCACATAATTTTTTATATAATTTATCGATCATGTTAAATCGATTAAACTTTTAATTCTGTCAGTTTTATCGTGTATCATCAAGAGATATACTACTCCCCTCACATGCATGAAAATTATCATACTCATACACAATATCAAACATCACAACTAATTATACAATATCTTCGCCATGAATAATAGAATTCCTCTTGGAAGTGAAGACAGAAGCAAAGCTTATTGATTTACCAGTTTGCTAACCTACTTGTCGGCTACTTGCACTCTATAATCAGAATAGGGCTATGGACTTAGTAGGTTATAAACATTTATAACAATAAGAACAATAACAACATACTCAGTAGATTCACACAAATGAGATCAGGAGAGGTTTAGATATGTACACAAATCTTAGAGCCCGTTTGGGATTGCTGTTAGAAAACTTCTTATTTGAGAAGAACTTTTATAAAAATAGCTTTACAGAAAAGTGTTTTTGAAAAAAAATAATAATTTGTGTTTGGTAAATTCATTAGAAAAGTGCTTTTGATAAGCAGATTGCGTTTGGATAATCTTTTTCAAGAAGTACTTTTGAGAGACAAATGACGAAAAAAAGACATGTATCAATAGACTTTTACTATTAAAATTATTTTATAGAGAAAATTTATTTTAAATATCTATTATAATATTTTTAATTAAAATTTTTATTTTTATTTAATTAAAAAGTACGTACTATAAAATTTTCAATCAATATTTATATACATAGATACATTAAAAAATATTAAATAATGATATAATATTACTATAATAATTTAAATATTACTTAGAAACATCAAACAATATGAATTTAAAAATTATTCCATAAATTAGATCACTACATATGAAAAAATTCACCACAAGATTAAATATTTATTTATTTAAAAATATTAAATATTTGAGAATCAATATTTACAATTACAAGTGCTGCCAAAATACCATTTGATCTTGCAACGTTATTCGTCGGTCATTTATTGTCATTAATAATAAAAAAATAGAGAGTTATATATTCTTCGATCATCACCATCAATAAATTTTTGATTTTATTTGAAGAAAAGGAGTGAGGAATAAAATAATAATAGATAAATCATAAAATAAAATAAAGAATTATGATGTAAATATGAAGTATAAAATTTTAAAATCAAAATTATAATATATTCTAATTAATTAATAAGGGATATTTTGATATATATATATATATATAAGTGATAGGAATATTTTTGTTATGAAAAAAATAATTTTCTGCTTCTGCTTTTTTTTAAAATCAGAAATTTTTTGCTTCTTCCCAAAAGAAGAAAAACTAATTTTGCTTCTTTTTAAATGCACTTTTGTAAATTTACCAAACACTTTTTTTTTACAAAAGAAGTGTTTTTTTCTCAAAAAAATTGTTTTTTTTTTAATTTATAAAAGGCAATCCCAATTAGGCTATTAGTCCCATCCTTATGAGATAGGGAGGTTGTTTGGAATATAAACACTGAATTTGGCTAAGTGGTTAAATCTGTTAAAAGCCCCAAAAGCTAACAGGCCCAATAACCAGAGACCCGCCCAACTCATTTGCCAACGCTATTTTGCTGAATTTTCAGTCTCTTGTTTTAAACAAGAAGCATTTTTTGTGAGATCTGAATCGAAACAAGAGCAAAGCAGTAGAAGAAGAAGAAGAAGAAACTGAAAGATGGCAGGATCAGGACCCGACCCATTGTTCGGATTGAGGAACAATTTCTACATAGGTGCTTATCAAGCTGCTATCAACAACAGTGATGTACCGAATCTCTCTCAAGATGACGCCGTTGAAAGAGATACTCTTGTTTACCGATCTTATATTGCACTTGGCAGTCATCAGGTTTATTCTTATTCCTTTTGATGATTTCGGTTTTGATTGAATTCTTCTGTCATTGTAAATTCGTTGTTTTTCATTGCAGCTTGTGATCAGTGAGATCGATGCATCTGCTGCTACTCCTCTTCAGGCTGTCAAATTGCTCGCTTGCTACCTTGACAAACCTGATAACAAGGTCCAATATTTTATTACAATTTTATCCCCTTTTTTGATGATTTCTTTTGATAATGGCAATTTATCCCCTTTTCACTGCGGTGATCTGTTGAGAATGTGGTAGATACTGCGTCTTGTTATCTGTAAATTTTTATGGTGCCTTGATCTGATTGAAAATAGACTAGCAATTACTAAGGTTTCTTCATTTTTTTAATTAAGGGAGTGGGGGATGGGGGTTAACTCCGAATATCTCCGATTCCATTCGCTAATGCAAGAGTGATTTTCCAATTGTCAATTACTTTTGTCCTACTCTTTTTCCTTTTTTCAGTTAGTTTTATCTCCAAATATTGATAGTAATGATTCTAATAGTAATATTGTTTGGCATCCAAGGATGTGGCCGAGTGATTAATGAAGTGGGTTGAGAATCACGAGGTCTCATGTTCAAATCCCTGCAAAGACAAAAACACTCGGGGATTTCTTCCCATCTGTCCTGTCACAGTGCGTGGATATCTGTTGTTGGTGGGAGGTGACAGATATCCCCTCTAATTAGTAGAGATGTGCGAAAGCTAGCCCGGACACCAAGGTTAAAAAAAATAAATTATTGTTTGAGTAGCTTTATCATTTAAGGTTATTTGAATCCTTTTTAATTTAACAAACTAACTATAGTTTTTAGTCTTATGTTTCTTGAAGTAGGATGACCCCTGATGGATTACATACTCCCTCCATCCCAATTTATGTGATGTAGTTTGACTTGGCACGGAGTTTAAGAAAGAAAGGAAGATTTTTGAAATTTGTGGTCTAAAATAAGTCATAGATATTTGTGTGGTTGGAAATCATTTCATTAAGGGTAAAGTGGGTATTTTAAAGTTAAATTGTTACTAAATATAGAAATATGTCATTCTTTTTGGGACTGACTAAAAAGGAAAGTGTGTCATATAAATTGGGACAGAGGGAGTACTATTTTAGGTGGTGTTTTGCCTTTTGCGAGTTCATTCCCATCCCACAAACTGGATAGAGGGATCTGTCTATTAGATAACATTGGTTTAAGGGGTGAAAAGGGAACTTCGAATTTTAGTAGTGTTACTGATTTTAACTTTCTTTCACCACATGGATTATTTTACCCAATATGGCTACTAATATCGTATTCATTTTATGATCTGCTTGTTATCCTTCTTTTTATGGTTTGATATTATTTTACCCAATACGGCTACTAATATCGTATTCATTTTATGATCTGCTTGTTATCCTTCTTTTTATGGTTTGATTCTGTGTTAGATGACGTCAATATGAAACAATGACTAAGACATTGGTAGGTGAAGCTTCCCTCTTTGCATAGCGTTGAATGGTACCTAGCAGTCTTTATGGGTTTACATCATGTCTACTAGTGGATCTGAATGAAATAACACAAAGCAATTGGAGGGCTGCTGAGAACTTTTATTTGGGTTTAGCGGGTAAAGAAGGGGCTTTGGAACTCGGGGATAGTTACTGGTGTAGCTTTCATTGGTATGGTTTGTTTAGAATCTGTGATCTATGTGTTAATTTAACTTGGTGTGGCGTGCATTCTCAGCAGTTACTGCACAAAGGAACTAGAGGCTTCCGAGAACTTTGATTTTGATTAACTGGTAAAAGTTGGTCTTTTGAAAAAAAAAAAAATCTCGTAGAATTATTGGGTAGCTTTCATTGTTAGATTTTTGTATCTCAATATGGTCACATTTATTGGGTATATCAACTGATAAGTTTATTGCTGTTTTCTAGCAGGGATTTGCGCTAAATGACTTTAATCTGCAATAGTTGCTACGTGATTTGAAATATTAAAAGAAATAACCATAAAGTTTGTGCAATAGATCTGGTAAACTGTACTCTAAGGTTGTTATTGTAGTTCGAGGTTGTTTTATAGTATTTTAGCTCTTGCTATCAAACATACGCTGTAAATCCGTTGGAAAGATCTGTGGTGTATTTGGTGGACATGATCGGTGGCACTCACATACATCCATTCATATATAGTATGTGCTGCTGGAATAGCAGCTTAGGAAATTCAGTTCGAGTGACATGGGTTCCTATTTATTGATACACGCGAAGAGGAGTTGAGATGAGTTCTCCCTGCTATATAGTCCTTGATCAAAGAAAATGAATCATTTATTTGTAACTATAAAGTTTTTGGAAGATGCTTTATTATAATCATCATATTTGCTCTTTGCAGAAGTGTTTTTCCTTATTTATTATGGACAAGAGGAGAGTAATTAGCTGTAACTTTCTCTGTGATGTTCTAGGAAACAGCAATCGCCGGTCTGCATGAATTACTAGGAGATCCTGCCATAGGAAGCAACCCTATTCTAAGGCTTATTGCTGGGATCGTGTTCATGCATGAGCAGGATTACAATGAAGCTCTGAAACACACAAATGCTGGTGGAACAATGGAATTGTGAGTTGCTATCTTTTCTTCTGTTGTATAATTGCTTTGAAGGGACTATTCTAAACAGTGTAGAGATACATTGAGGAATTTTCTTTTTGATGGATGGATTGCTTTTTTTTTACCGTGGCATTGTACTAATTATACTATGGTGCTTGTGTGCGTCTAAAAACAGTTCTATTCTTCTAAACGACTTGATTCTTTTCTCTTTACAAAGGGCAAATGCTATTTAAAGATTCTGCTTCATGAACTGGTTGAATGGTTATTCTGAGACACAAATACATGTCTTCGTGAGACGTGATAGAGACAATGGTAGTCTACCAAAAAGTATTACAGAATGGATATAATAACATAACTTCTTTTCTGTGGAAAGTATAACTAGAACCTTAGGAGTGCTAATAGTCTTAATGAGTCCTGTGCAAGTATGAGTTTATGCTAGATCTCTTGGCAGCTGATTGAATCACAGAATTTTTGGTGGTTCAACTCTAAATCCTCCAATTCTGAAGTTTGCTCTTTCTAAATCTTTGTTTGATCATCTATTTCTGTTTGTGCACTTTTGTACACCATGTTTCGCTTTTTTGTTATCTCTTAATTGGTTTTACCAATCACGATATTCTAATGAATGGAATTTCATACTTAGAACAAAAAGAAAAGAAGAGTGGAACTTTATCATTTTGAAATTTGTGAAGGACAGTGATCAAATCATGGAGAGTGCTGGCTAAAGAAATTGTGGACTGATACATCTCCATATTTCATCATGGTTGAATTTAAATTTATGCCTTAAGCTAGCTTCCCTTCAAACTGAAATTGTCGTTCCTTTCTTGCTTTACCTTGGCTAGTTTAGTTTCTAGATTTACCTTGTCATATTTTTAAGTTATGCAGCTGAAAGGTTGTAGTCTTTACGAGTTTCTGCTTTAACGGATTTGAGGGCTAGAGTACTTTTTATTTTCTAACCATCTACTTTGAGGGTAGAATTTATGTATAATATTACTTTTCATTTCCCTGACTAAATGTGCTTATGCAGGCATGCTTTGAATGTCCAAATACTCATTAAGATGCATAGATCAGATTATGCTGAGAAACAGTTGAGAATCATGCAGCAAGTTGATGAAGATCATACACTAACTCAACTTGCAATGGCATGGTTAAACTTGGCAGTGGTACATAACAAGTCCATATATGGTTGCGTAACAAAAAACTATTAGTAGGGAATATTCATTAATATATTCTATTTTCAGGGTGGTTCAAAAATACAAGAAGCATATCTTATTTTCCAAGACTTCTCTGAGAAGTATCAGATGACTAGCTTAATCTTGAATGGAAAGGCTGTTTGTTGCATGCACATGGGTAACTTTGACGAAGCTGAGACGCTGTTACTGGAAGCCTTAAACAAGGTCAAATTGTCTTCTATTTTTATCAGTTGAACTATTACTTATAAAAGAATCAATTAACCTACATATATCCAAATTCTCTTGATTATGCTGAACGATTTTGCTAATTATTCATTTAGCAAAATCTTTCTCACACTGCATTGTCATGGCATTCACAGTTGTTTTTGTGCCTTCTCGTTATATCCTCGTCTTTATGAAATAATTAAGATTGTGTTCCTCTATTCTTGTATTACTCACAAGCTTGTTCATTTATGCAGGACGCTAAGGATCCAGAAACGCTGGCCAATCTGGTTGTCTGCAGTCTTCACCTTGGAAAACCATCCGCACGCTATCTCAAGTATGATGAGTCAGTCATATGGTTACCATATGTTTCTTTTTATTGAATGAATCTAGTCGTGATAACATAATGGTTATGGAAGGATAGAAGTACATTTTACAATTTGCCAGATTAAGTCCGGTCCCTAATTCACAACTTTGGAAGTATCTTTGGTTCATAAAACTTTTTATGTTAATATAGAAGGTTCAACAGCACCAATTTGTTGTCATGGTAGCTAGAAATGATTACTAATGGGTTGGTTTTTGTGTGACTTGGTGTTTGCAGCCAGTTGAAATTGTCGAACCCAGACCACACACTTGTCAAGCGCGCGGCATCTGCTGAAGAAAGTTTTGATAGAGCAGTCCAAACTGTTGCTTGAAGAAAAGTTGCTGCATGTCACTTTTATTTTCCCTACTAAAGAGTACAGCAAGCAAATGAGGAAGCTATCTTTTGTAGTATCAGTTTTTTGCTTGTTCATTTGGTTATTCTCATCGGACAATTTAAAGACTGGCATGTCAATGTAAAATTTTACGTGCAACTTAAATATTAGAACGCGTTTGTTAAAAAGTTATTTGAAGGTAGTTTAACTTAAATACTATAGGATATAATTTTAAATTAAGTAAAAAAAGTTGTTATAACTAGACGGATTATACTGGTTGAGTAACTAAACGTGTGCAATGCTAATGTTTGTATTTTAACAGATGAGAGTACCCTAAAGAGATTACGGTGTTTAACATAAGTTGATTAAGGAATAAGCAAACAATTTTTTGATTATTTTCAAACCACACTTCATTCTTGAATAAGGTCTAATAATTGTACTCTTAAGAGCTTCTTGAATTAAATTTAATGTTGTTACAAAGCTGGATATATAAATAACATGATGTTCATGAATAGCGTTGAGACTTGCCATGGGGCTCGCCCCGGGGCAGGGCACAGGTAAAATGCTCGGGGCTTATGCTTGGGACTTAGTTCTGTGAGATGTACACCCTAACCGCCCGACTGTACGCCCTAAATACGCTTAACGGCCAGCGCTTGGGGCTCGCCTGAAAGTTCTTACATAAATTGTGTTAAATTCCTTAGCGCCCTATTGTACATCCTAAACACGCCTAACGCCCAGCGCTCGGGGCTAGCTTGAAAGTTCTTACACAAATTGTGTCAAATTCCTTAGTCAACATTGTTGATCCTCATAATTTTTTACTAAATGAATGATGCTTAAAGGTTTTAAATTTAGTGTAACTAGCTTATTTACTATTTGAGAACATTTGATGGTGAATATGACTTAACACTTCTGTTTAAAATACATATTCGAATTTTACATCTCCACTTGTCATTGATTTTTATGTTTGTCCTATATTTCTAAATTATCATATTTTATTATTTTATTATTTGAATGTATTTTATTTTAATTCATGAAAGAAAAATGCTTTAGTAATAATAATAATAGTTTATTGATTATTTGTTTTTAGGAGGTAAATTGCATAGTATGATAGTCATATTTTTTAAGAAATTGTGATTCTTTTATTGTTTGAAAGTTAAGATGTTAGAGTTGATTTGCATCTCATAATAATTTTTATATCATTGCAGTATTTCTACATATAAAATGATGTTAAAAGTTTTGTTTTCTATGTGTTTTTTAATCATCTTTTTATTTTTTTTAATTTAATAATATATTTTTTATATAATTTTTGTGTTATTAAACTATTTTTATTATGTTAAAAATTAAAGATCCATGAGACTTACGCCCTATGCCCCGGGACTTATGCCTCACTACGTGCTACGTAAAACGCCTCGCGTTACGACCCACACCTTTTCAAACACTGTTCATGAGCACCAAGTATTATGCCCATTAATTGCATCTTTCCTTTCGAGATTATTTTTATGAATCTTCCTTTGTTTGATGAAGAAAAATAAATTTAACTAGAGTATCATAAATATCTCACGTTCTCTATGATTCTGTGTTCTCTACATTAGTAAAGAGGGTAAAAATATCTCTACTTATAATGTATAACCTACTTTAACTAGAATCCGAAAAATATAAGATCACAAGTAATAATTTAGACTTAAAATTTTAAAAATAATTTCAATGTAAATATAAGATCACAAGTAATAATTTAGACTTAAAATTTAAAAAATAATTTCAATGTCCTACTTTAACTTTATTTTTGTGTTATGTCATCGAACTAATTTGGCCTAGAAAGTTGGCAAAACCACAAGATACGTGGCTTGTTATAACGGCTTTGATTAGGTGGTACCTAAAACAATCTTTTTTGAAAAAAAGGGATAAGTAGAGAAATGGAAACATGAAACATGAAGCAAAAAAAATCAAAATCGTCGGTGTAGTTATCAAATGTTGATGTGTCACACTGACATTGAAAAATACAAGACAATAATAATAATAACAACATTGCCTCCATTTTGGAGTTTGGAAGTAGGTGCAAAATCTTGTTCAACCTTAAGTGGGATTTCATTTTCCTCCTCCTTACACGCCTTTATTTCGCATAATAATTAGATGGGCAGGCCACATCAATTACATGTCGATATGCCAAACGTTCTTATTAGTCAAAAATTAGGCAGAGTCGCCGTATATCTTTAAATCAAACTTTTGAAACTTTGAAAATGCTCACTGTTTTAAATACTATAGCATCACTTATAGATGAAATCTCGAAGAAATAATATATACGTAGGTTTTACCTCTACTTTATAAAGGTAGGAAGACGATTTTTGATGAATAGATACAAAAGAAGCAGAAATAACTAGTAACAACATTAAAATAATATGATAAATCAATGAATTTTAATTTTAAATACTATAACATTATTTAAATCCATAGAGATTAGAGAATCAAACTTGAGATGTTACAAGCAATTTAAGGCTGCATGTTAATCACACACTCCCTGATAATTAGATCACATTATTATTATGAGCTAGAATATTCTATGATTGAAATGATAAAATAAATAAACAAGCAATTACCGTTTTAAATATTTATAATTATTAATTAATTTATCATCTTTTAAACCAAACCTTCGAATTTATATTCAATTGATACATATGCCAGCCTTTTCTATCTATTCATTTGGCCATTGGGAACTCATAAAGTCGGTATTTGAAAAAAGGAAAAATAGTAAGGAAAATCAATAATTTTTTTTTCTCTTGAGTATGTTTTTTCGTTTTTGTTTTTTTCACTTCTATTTGGTAGGGATGTTTGGAGTGTGGTCCATATATATAAAAGTGATGATATATATACAGGTCAAAATACAGACAACTCAATGGCAGATATTCATGTCTTTATTTATTTAAACATTAGAGCAATGATGAGGGCATCTTTTTTTTTATTTTGAAGTTTTATTTGACTACTCTCTTTGCATGCATGTGAGCTAACAGTTTATAAATGGTACTAATATTACCTTCCCCACCATTAATTAATAAAAGGTTAAGCGATATTTAGAATTGAGAAAATAATAGCTTTGGTCCTTGTATTATTGCTTTGGATGGATTAGAGGTCCCATAATTTTCACCTTTCATTTTGAGAAGATATTTGACATAGAATCTTGATGGCTCTCATCTATCTTTATTCTTTTGAGTTATTATTATATTCATTAACATAAGCTAGAATTTATCCAAATTTATTATTTATTTATTCTACATTGCCTTGGTTGTTCGAGAATATAAGTCACTTTATGAATTTTCTTTAATATTGTTTAAAAAATGATGAGATGATCACATTATATTACACTTCTTTTGTTGACAAATTAAATTAATGTGAATCTAATAAGGTTGGTTTGATGAAAACGATCTTATTTTTTCAATAATTGAGTAGGTCTATTGTCTGTTTGGGCATCAAACATTATTTCAGTAGTTCAAATATATTAAACTTTAGTATTGGAGTATTAGTTTTGCCTTGAGAAAAATAAATATTATTTTCGCCATTCGGAAGTATTGAGTTCAGCATGTAAAATATTGTAAAATATTATTTTTAATAAATATTTTAAACTAAATGATAATTTAAGAGGTAGGGGAATAAGGTCTACAATCTGCATACAATTTACTCTTCTCAGATCCCACCTATAAAATTACGAGTATGTTATTATTGTAAATGTCTAACTTTTGCAACAAAAAAACGTAATTCTTTCTAACTCATTAGGCAATGATTTTGCCTCAAAGATTTGAAATAATATTTATATGTTTTTTCCTAAATAAGTAATTTTTTTTATCTAATTGGTCTATTATATTTTTTATTTTCAAGCTTGAAATATAAAATTTAAATATTGAACAATAGGTTTTAATTTTTTCAAGTTTCAATTCACTAAATTTAAACTCCTTTTCAAGCTTAAACTTCTAATACTACTCTTACTCAACTTTAAATCGTGAAATCGATAAGTACTTTTTTCTTTTTGTACCAAATATTTTGCAATTTTAATTGATTTAAAAATTGATTTACCTAACACTAGTTCCGCCCACTGTCGGCCAATGGACCCACAATCCTTTTGTACCATATTGTATTTTACTGCAATGATATGTACATAATGTATACTAACCATGTGATAATGTGATGATTTTTAATGAAAGTCACTGTGACTGACATTCGAAAATAGGGAAAAAGTGAAATATAAAAAGATAGGAGCACTAATAATATGTGTTGTGGAAAAGCATATTATGTGATTGACAGAGGAATAGACTAGTTGGACACGTTGCACTGTAAAATAAAGTTAGGCCCACGAATCCTGTTCTTCTTCAAACCATTTTTTGGGATCTGAAAAAGTAACAGGTGGCTTCTCTGCACAGGACATTGGTGTGTTACCCCTACCTTATTCTCTGTTAAAAAATATATAATTAGGGTCCACCAAAAAGTAGACCATTTTCAATGGAGAAAAAGAGAATTGCTCATATAGTAAAGCTCCTTCATATCTAACTATAAGATTGTAAATTTGAATCAGTGAGAAAACGAAAAGAGTTTGGGAATGACGATTCATCAAGAGGGTATTCTCGAGTAAGGAGAAGCAAAAATATGCAACATGGACGAATTAAGAGACATAAGGGGATAAAGTGTCGGAGAAATTAGGTGCATGGACGAGTTTGTCACCTCGATATCGGCTTTTTTCCTTTTGGAGTATGTGAGCTGGGTTCAAAATATCGTAAGACAATTCAGTTCGTATTTTATATAGCATTAGAGCATTGAGAAAACTTTTCTCTAGTACAAGAGGACTGAGAAGGATGCACCTCTATCATGTCCTCGATAAATGTTGAATAGGCAAGTGCGGAGTATCAAAGCACTCAACAATATTTTTCAATAAGGTTGTCATTTGCAATTGGGTTAGAGCCCAGCAAATATTGCAAAAACATTTGGCAAAAGTAGAAAAGTCAATATAGAAAAAGTAAACAGAAGTTTGAAGTTTGAATTTGAATACAAATAGTATAATAGTAGTAGTTGTTAAATAAAGAAAATATAGGAGAAAAACGACAAAAGGTTTCACATTTTCTCCTCTTCCCCTCACGAAGAAAGTGGACACCAACTAACAAAAGGACCCACACTTGTCCTCTTTTCCTCTTTCACTTCAATTTCTCAACTCTTCATCATAAATAAATAGCTAAGAGGAAAGTTGGAATATAAAACAAATATTTCCTTGTTTTATTAAAAATAATTATTTAAATTTATTTATTTAATTTATGAAATTAAAATAAATTTAATTATATTTTCTTTTTTTACCCTTGACATTTAGTAATTATCCAAAATAATAATAATTAAATTTAAATTTCAATACATATTAAATAAAATTAATTTAATAAAATATAGCTCCAATTAAATATTTTTTTTAATCGGGCAAGACCAAGTACAACGAAACTAATGTATTTTCGATTGACTCGATACAGTTGCTTAAAAAATAAATGAGTGACTAAATAAGAGGAAGTTGGAATATATAGTAGTAATAAATACATACTGTAAAGAAATAAATAAATACCAGTATTACAATAGAATAATAGGCGCAAGACACCAAGGACTTTGCTGTTCATCAGCACCATCACCGATACTCAACCTTCTTCCTCTCCTCTTTGTACGTTTCTCTCTCACCCTTTTTCTTTAAATTTATTTTTATTCTTTCTGTATATATATTTCTTAAAAACCTTCTGTTTTTCATTGCCTTTTTTTGTTTTGTTTTCTTGATCATTTGGGGTTACTATATATACTCTCTTGATATACATATACAACAAGCTCAAGTTTTTGTTCTCCAATTTAACTGTATGGTGACACACATTTTCTATCTTGAAAAAGATTGTGTTTTTGGGTTTGAATTCTTCTTCTTTTTCTGTTCTGGGTTTGAATTCAGGTTTCTTGAATGTAAAGGATTGTTCTTTAATATTGTCATTTTTTTTTCTGGGTATTTTCTTGGGGGGTGGGGGTGAATATTGATAAATCGTAAATTCAGGTTTCAAATAAACTGATCCTTTGGCAATATTGAAATTAGTTGTTTTTCTTCATTCTTGTCATCTTTGTTCTACTAGTAGGTCAGTTATTGTAAATGGAAATTTTTCCCATTTAGTTATCTTTTTTGGGATTTTCTTTTGGGGTTGGGGTGGGTGGGGGGTGATGGGGGTTACTTGCAAACTTCATAGCTGAGTATGTGATAATTATGTCCATCTTTATAAAACGGGGCCCAGTTATTGATAATCTTTTGTTTTAGTTTTTAGCTAGTTTTTTGGTCTAATCTTTAGTAATCCAAGTTTCAGTTTTTACTGATGATAATCAAAGAGTAAATTTTTAATGTTTGTTGCTGCAGACTGCTAACAATTCTACATACAAGGAGGGGTCTTAATTGATCACCAGTTTCAAGTAATAGGATTGTCTATTTTGATTGGTTGTATTTGGCATTGAAGAGCTTTTCCAATGCTAGGCTTGGGCAGGACAAGGACTCAAACAAGGTCTACCAGATCTATGTCTCTAGGAGGTGAGTTATGTTCCCTGGAGTGTTTTCTTTCTCTTGCCATTTACATTCTGTTGCTTGGTCAGTTGTTAATGGCACTGGGTACAATTTGTTATGACCTAAATGCTTATGATTGGGATAGTTCTGTTTGGTTAATTATTATCTTGGCAGTTGATGCCAATGTACAGCAGTTCAATTTTGGTCCTCGGATATGTTTCAGCTGATGGTTAAGCAATGTGGTCAACTGCCTTTTTTTCCCTATAGGTATTGTGAATAGCACTTGTTTTTTAGGGTCTTAACAACTACTGGCTTTGGTAATTGTAGGCATGGATTATGTAGACCCAAAGAAGAAGAGCAATTTCGTGGGTAAAATTCTTATGGCTGCTGTGCTAACAGCGCTATGCATTCTTATGCTCAAGCAGTCCCCAACTTTTAATACCCCAAGCGCAGTAATTCCCTGATCCTTCTCTTTGTTAAATTATTTCCACAGCTTTGTGTCAATATGCTTGGACTTGATTAATTTACCATGTTCAAAAAAAAATATGCTTGGACTTGATTGACAATTTGATATAGGTAGTTTTTTTTATATAATGACTGCATGCTCTCCTGTGTCATTACTTCCATGGTTTTTTTTTGTAATTTTCTTTGACATGCGATGGTTGTATAGTACATTTTTTCCTTTTATATAATTCTTTAAGATAGTGGGAATATTTAACCAACATCTTCCAACAGAAAAACCTCCCAGAAGCGTCTGCCTGCTTAGGTTATCTTCATTTTCCTGTTGTCTTATCGTGTTGATTCTTGAAATGAAAGTGTTTCTCAAATCTTGAACCCAGTTTGAACAAATTTACTAATGTCTATAGTGCTCTTGTGTAATTTCACATGCTGTAATATGTATCCAGAATGCATCTTTCTTTACATGATCAGCCTAGAGTTCTAGATCGATTATCAATGTAACTTACCATTGACCAACCAAAGTAACGTTTTCTAATGCATATGATGTTTGGAATCTTCTACTTAAATCTTAGTTCAATTAGCTTGCTGTAACTGATTTGTCGGTCATGTGAGAACTTCCATGCCACTAAGAATAGTGACAATTATGTTTCTCCTACACTTCTTACTCTTTTTCCAAATAATGGTGTAAGGTCCTTATGTATATTAAATTCTTTTCATCTTACTATCAAAAAGTTCTATTTGCATCAATCTTTCATTGCCTTGATATACCATTTTTGAATAGGTCTGCAAAAGGGTGCACATATTTCATTCAGATTCTTCAAAATGCACTAAAAATTAGCAAATTTTTGCATATATCCGTATCAGATTACACCAAATGCGTGCCCATAGTCAAGTCTGTTTAGCACAGGATTTATTTGCAACAAAAGATTGAAGTTCTTATGGTTTTTAAATTCTAAGCTTTGCACTCATTGTGTTTGGTTTTTCTTGTTGATGCTTCCTCCTAGTTCTCTCGCCATCAACCAGGTGTTATTCATGTCTTAGTCACCGGAGGTGCTGGCTACATTGGTTCCCATGCAGCATTACGACTTCTAAAAGAAAATTACCGGGTGACGATAGTGGTAATTTCTCTTTCTGAAATTGTGGATAGGTCCTTTGACAGTCATTCTTCAATGACTCTTTCTCTACTTTTAACTTCACTTAATCGACTTATGAGCATGAAAATGTGTGAATGACACTTCATAAGAAAAATGAGTTACAAATTTGACAGGACAACCTCTCACGAGGAAATATAGGAGCTGTAAGGATTCTGCAAGAGTTATTTCCTGAACCAGGGAGGCTTCAGTTTATATATGCTGACTTGGGGGATGCAAAAGCGGTAAACTATAGCTGTTCTGAAACTACCGTCTTTATTTTTTTTGTTATTTGGCATTCACTTATTCCCATAACCGAAATGAGCAGGTCCACCAGATATTCTCCCAGAATGCTTTTGATGCTGTGATGCATTTTGCAGCTGTAGCATATGTCGGAGAGAGCACCCTCAATCCTCTAAAGTAAGTATAGTTTATCTCTTTATAAACCTTTCCATTATAACAGTAAATGGAGAGTTAACTATCAAAAGGAAAAAAACCCATGTAAATTAGTGTTTCACTTGTTGCATTTTGGAAGGAATATTAAACTAAATCTTTTACAAGGTAACCCAAAGCATCAAGTATGTACCATATTGCATCTCAATGTCAAAGCTGGTGGTTCATCCAGTGTATCACTGATATTGCATTACATTTTCCTGCCTTGATTGATTTTTAACTCTGAATACAAGCAAATTAAGGCTAGTATTACTACTTTGAAACGTATGTGAACTTACATGACTTCTCTTATCAGAAAAGTGCCATTTGTTTTTGGGGGACTTGGAATTTTAATCATGTTTCTCAGACTTGTGTGGATTAAATATTTCAAACTGAAGGATCTCGCGTGTCTCCTTAGTGAGTAAATCTAGTGTAATTTCCTTGTTGTGATGCTGTATAAAGTTAAATGTGCCTCTGGTAATTGGTTCTTTGCCTTTATTCTCGGAAAGTCATATTTCATGAGCTGCTGCATGTTCCAATCAGGTACTATCACAACATTACTTCAAATACGCTCACTGTCTTAGAGGCTATGTCAGCTTATGGAGTCCCAACATTGATTTACTCTAGTACATGTGCGACATATGGAGAGCCTGAAAAGATGCCCATTACTGAAGAAACCCCACAGGTGAGTGTTTTAAAGGCTGTAGATGCTTCTAGTACGAGAACCACGTGATTGCCTATCTGTTTCGTCAATGGTAAGCAGCAGCTGAGAGTTGTTCCTCAATTTGCAGCTCCCTATTAATCCATATGGAAAAGCGAAGAAAATGGCAGAGGATATTATTTTGGATTTCCATAAGAACTCAAACATGGCTGTCATGATTTTGAGGTAGGTGTTTGATATGTCTTGCCATTTGCCAATATACCCTTTCCCTTTTAATTTCTCTATTTTCCAGTGTATGGGAGCTTTACCTATGTTCTTGTTGTTTTTTGGTACTTGTTATGCTTTTCTATGGTTTTAAAGAATTTCCTTTTATTTTTGTGTATTGTGGTTGGGGGGAAGTGACTCAGTGTAAGATGAAGTGGAAGGGAAAGGCCTGGTTTGAATACACACTTGCATGTTTAGGATTGTTAGTAGGAGCTCCCTTTACAAGCTCCCACTAAGTCATGTGCTCGTTTGTTTGTGCAAATTTTGCTTCTGTTCTTTTTTCCTTTCCAAGCTTTTAGGTCTTTCCTGGCTTCCTTGTGTTTTATTTCTCTGGTAATGTTCAATTATTTGTTTGATTTTAATGCTTTATTCATGTCCAATTATCTTCTAACTGCTAGCGAATTGGCATTGACTAATTTTCCTGTTACCAAATCTCGTATTGACATTGGTTACTAACTTGAAAAACTAGCAAGTATTTCAGATGTTCTATACTGCTAGTTTAATTTTTAGAGCAAGTCAACCACTAAACAAGCACTTCTTTGATCGATGGTTGAAACCTGAGTGATAAATATTGGTTGACTTACTATGTTTTAGCACCATTGGCATGGGTCGAATAAATGCTTAATAGTTTTCTGAAAATCCAGGTACTTCAATGTGATTGGATCTGATCCAGAGGGAAGACTAGGAGAAGCTCCCCGGCCTGAACTTCGTGAACATGGGCGAATTTCTGGTGCTTGTTACGATGCAGCTCGTGGAGTCATACCTGATCTTAAGGTCGGCCAATCATTGCTATCTCTGTACTCATGTGTTTGCTATTTATCATCTATGTACTCGTGATCGTTGAATCGTCTGAAATTGCTTTATGTATTAAACATTTTTCGTATATACCAGAAAATGTATCTGGTTCTTCTGAGTGAAATTCATATGAATAGAGTTAACTGGCTACTTTCTGATTTCCAGTTGCCATCTTAATAACAAGCAAAAGAATAACATTCGGCTGTTCTATCAGCAATTCTTTTGATATGGTGTAGGGGAAACTGAATGTGTCCATGATAATATGAATAGTTATGATCTGCCCTTGTCTCTGAGCTTTTGTTTCGTCATGCAGGTTAGAGGAACAGACTATAAGACAACAGATGGAACATGCATTAGGGATTATATAGATGTCACTGATCTGGTTGATGCTCATGTGAAAGCTCTTGAAAAGTCAAGGCCTGGGAAGGTGGGAATCTACAATGTTGGAACCGGAAGAGGTAAGACATTCTTTCTTGATATTCAGTTTCTCCCATCGAAGGCTAGTTCTCATTCCGTTCTTTTGGTCTCTGAGAACAGGTAGGTCAGTGAAGGAATTTGTGGAGGCTTGCAAAGCAGCCACTGGGGTTCCGATCAAAGTTGATTTCCTTCCTCGTCGACCTGGTGACTATGCAGAAGTTTTTAGTGATCCAACTAAGATAAATCTTGAACTGAACTGGACAGCTAAACACACTGATCTTCAAGAGAGTTTGCAGGTCGCATGGAGATGGCAGAAATCTCACCTGAATGGTTATGGTTCATCTCTGATCAAGTCGTCTTAATGCATTGACAACTTATCGTTGTGGAAGATTGACATGAACCCCATCGCACAGCTTAACTCATCGTGGATTTATTAGTATCGCTAGAGTAGGTTTTTGGAAGCTAAAGAGGGCGGGGGGTCCTATATTTTTTCGTTCATCTAGATTGAACACATAACAGAGTTTTGTGTATTAGCCAACCTATTTACTACACCCATTTATTATGAGTATCTTAGTCTAGTAAAACAGATGTTTAGATCAATAATAGTTCTGGGCCAGGTATAGCTTCGTTCCTCATCTGCGCTCATTTGAATTAGTTGTGCGTTTTTCTCTTTTGTTTGTGTATATAGATAACTGGGTATTATAGTTGCTCCTCTTTTGGAGAAATGAAAGCTGCTTCAACCATACGTGTGATACTGTGATCAATTATGTAAATTTGAAAATCTGCAAGTACTTCTTGAGTTGTATGGATATGACTTCCAACTTGAACTCAATTTTGACAGGTTAATCTTTTCAAATAAGTTCTTATTGAGCTATATAATCCAATATAGTAGATAAAGAATAGTTGGTTATGAACTTGACCAAACTCTTAATAAATAGAGCACTAGTTCAAGAACAGATTATACATCAGATCATTTTTTCCTTTCTTTTGGGGTGTACCAAAATCAACAAACTAGAGCTGTTTCACTATGAACTTCATCTAGTTTTGTTGATCGAGTTCTCAAAAATTCTTTACAAGAAGCCATCAGATTGTTAAGTATTCTGCTGTCATTTCTGGCAACAACCCGGCTCACCTCCTGTAGCAATCTGAAAAGAGTACCATCTGATAATTGATCAGAATTTTCCACGAAAAATTTCATCCAGAACTTGGCAGAAAATGCCTGTGACTCAGCAGATGGATAATCAGTAACACAAGCCAGGGCTGCAGCAATATCGCCTCTTTCCAGCTGCACGCGGAACAGTTCTTTGACTAGTGGCACTGGCAGAACCCGATCAGCCCGAGCCAAGTCCTTCCATGTTGCTTCCAATAATTCCACCTGAAAAGGTCCATGTAAAATAGTCATAATTCTTACCTATCATCAGCTAAAGAAATGGAAGTGGGAAATTATCCGAGTAAACCAAAACAACATAGGATTCACTGTAATATACTGGTCAAAAGATCGATATGAACAATCTAAGGATACTGTCATATGGTAAAAGGATAGTATTCTTTTTTTATAATGGTGGCGTTCAGACCACCAGGGCTTAGGTAGATGGGAAGAAATTATCTAATGTTTTTTGTCTTTACAGATCCTCTTTAATGACTACATTGGGTATGTTATTGTTGTTGTAGATCCTCTTTAATGACCACTAGGTAAATATTTTCTCCAAATTTATGCTGGTTATATTTTACATAGAACAGAAAGTTGTGGAAAGATTTGACAGTCCACACCATGATCAGTTAAATTAGATTTCACATGGAATTTCCTAGGAATGACAGCCAATGAACATGAAGGTGAGAGTACACATAGGAGAACTGAATACTGGGTCGACAAAGAGTACCTTTCCAGCCTTGCAGGAGTCGAGTACAATCTGAATGTGACGTTTTGCATTGAAGTGGTATCCATATTTCAGCATATGTGAGTAGGCAAACTCGAGATCATCCCATTTCTTTTCAGCAGCACATGCATCCAACATCAAGTTGAATGTGTATACATCTGGGAAAACCTTATCCTTACCGTCCGATTTACTGCTAATAGAGTTACCATTATCCAACAACTTGAAAAACATTTGCTTTGCTTCTTCAAACATCCCACTATCTAAATAAGCTTTTAGCATTATATTGTAAGTTATCAAATTTGGGGAGCAAAACTGGTGCATGTGGTTGAAGATGTATGCTCCACTCTGAATATCACCAGAATCCAGACAGGCTTGAATTAGACCAGTGTAAGTCACTACTAGAGGCTTGGTCGCAACTTTGCATATTTTTCCCATCTGTTCCACAATAGAAGATGGACCCAAAAATATTAAGGAGCATTAGTATTCAACAAAATGTCTTTCTGGAGATAATAAAGACAAGTCATGTAAGTATAAATAAGTTACGTTATTTGAGTACATCTAAGCAAGACAAGTCATGTATATACCAATACATTATCTTCTTGAGAATACATCTTCCGTATTCTGAAATAAGACCAATAAAATCACTACTGTATCGCGGAGTAAAGTAATGGACCTACAAGAACTTTCATTTAGTATTTTGGCCTAAATTGTTTGCTCCTTGATACTCAATCAAAACCTCTATTTTATGACTGAGTGCATTTCTATTCCCATATTTAATAACGCGGGAAAAGTAATGGATCTACCAGGAGACAATCAGAGACAAATCCTGCTTTCCAAATATTGGATGCTCAAAATTCCATGGTAATGGCTCGGCTAATCAATTCCATGGATGAGAAGATCAACAAGAGTTTCACATGCTACAGGATCATCAAATCTAGAGAACTAATACCTGTTATTTGAACTGCGCAACAAGGTCCTGAATATCCCTCAGTTGAAAATGGATGTAACAATTTATTTTAATTCACTTGAAAAGTATGGCATGAAGTTCTATTCCATCACAGTTAAAAAATGGTAAACAAGGAGTCCACTTTCTGGACACTATCTTGATACATCATATTTGACTTTAATGCTTTAAAAGTCATTTGATTTCCTGCACACTGACAAAGTTCTTGATGAACAAATAGAGCGCTAACCTCTTACAGAAAACTAAGAGTGAAGTAGTAAATCAGAAAATACCAAATACTTGAGAAAATCTTGGAGAAGCAGTGCTTAGATTTTAGAATTACATGAGGATTGAGTGCATATTTAGGTTTTCTGTGGGTATCTTTGCAGTCCTGCAAGAGAGCTCATGATTATTTGTTTGCAGTTGATATAAAGAATAGTAGTAGTCAATTTGCATTCACATATTTATGTATGCTGTCCTTTTTTTCTTTTGTTTGAAAACTTACTTATGTATGCTATCCTTAATAATCAATTGCATTTAGCTTCTAATATTATAGTCAGAAACAGAATCCATTACCACAACAAATCCCTGTTGTGCTATTTTAAGTTTAGGAACGTCAACTTTACTGAAACGTGATTAAGTCCTTTTATTTGATGTCTAATAGCATATATGAATATTCAAGATAAACCATAGGATTCGGAAATAGAATGGCATGATAAAATAAAATCAATGGAAGCTAAATACAAGAAACATACTTGCATCAGTGCCTCTTCACACCTCCCTGCACTACAAAGACAACGAGCAAGGTCATAATACAAACTGGCAGTGCCCACTATTCCTCGTCGTTCCATGTCTTCTACAGCCAGTAAGGCCTCATCCGTTTTTCCTTCCTTCCAAAGAGTATTCACAAGAACTACATGCATCAAAGACAACTTGATTCAGCAACAATCTTTTGCAGCATGTCAACTAAGCACACATTTCTGTGTTACCTTTATAGGTTAAAGCATTGGGAACACATGACTTCTGCATTTTCTTGAAAAAGTCATGGACCAAATTGTATTTTCCACATTCGAACATAACCTGAATGAACACTTCAGTTTAGCTACTGGTATAATCAAAGATGTTTCCATAACTAACACGTTCCAGGCCAGTATTAAATCCCGCATAGAAAGAGAAGAAACAGCCCTTTCACAACAATATAAGGAATGAGTCAAGGGCCATTTGATTCAGCTAGATGGCTATGCTATAAGATTCTCTCCTTTGCTTGAATGCGCAATATGCTAGAGATTCTTTCTTTTTCTCTCATTTAAGCTTTAATACTGAAATTAAATTTAAAGAACAAAAGCTGCATATCATGAAAAATTCATCAGAAGAAAGAAGTAGGATACATTATTGACCACAGTTTTTCTAAATATAATCCATATTAAATTGATCAGTTGTAATCTTTTACCAAATTGAAGTCAAGTTGTAGTTGGACATTTACATGTGTACAGATCTTTCAACATAATGTATGAAAACTTGCTTTTCTAATTTCCTTGGTAAGTAAAATCTAAGAAGCTTCAAGATATTCGGCTTGCTTTTTCGAGTTTAAGAGACTTGGCTATTAATACTATTATGACATATAGGTGTAAGATGACTCTTATTCCTTGAGTTAAGAGAAGACCCAGTGCAAAGGGAAAAATAGATGAGGATCTTCTGATGTTATGGATATATATCTTCTTCTTTTTTTGGACAGAGGGTAATGTATATATATCAATTAGAAGCTCTCTGCTATACCAAACACCATCTTGTCATCTGGTACTATATCTTTTCATTTTTCCTTGATGAAGACAGGTAATTTCCCATCTCAAGGCCAGCATACACCAATTAATGCTAGATCCCAATGGTTATACAAAACATGAGATGCCAGTTCATGCGAGTATTTGGCAACAAATGTCAGGAAACCTCCCATGGGAGCTAAGATGATTGAAGCTAATTTAGGTTGAAGTGACTCTTTGTGAAGAGAGAAAATATAAAAGAACACGGTTTAATAGCCTTCTAAACTGTCAACGCACACTAACACCTATGGAAAAGGGGAAAAGAAAAGAAAAAGATAATTACCTCCATGACTAATCCATATGTTGTTATTGAGGGCTGCTGGTCCCAGAGCTTTAGCTGTTGCAGTACCCAAAAGGCACCCTCCCAGCTTTTACGGCGAACACAGGCATTTAGCACCTGCAAGCAAAGAACAAAATATCCTCATAAAGTTGTCATTTGAACCAAATTGAAATATACTGGCACCTAAGCTAAGAGCAAAATCATTCTAATGAACATTTGAACCAAATTGAAATATACCTACTTCCAGCAGAAACTAATTGCAGCACGCTTATGCATCAAGAACAAAAATTACACAAGAACTTCAACCAAGACTATATCACAGATCATTAGGAAGGGCTCCACATAGCTTTGGGTGTAACATTATGATTGTCTCTTTTCCTTTCAGTTAATAATAGAATACACCAACCAAGTCCTTATCATATGTATTAATTTACTTGAAGAGTTTATAACTCAGTAACGAACAAGGAGACATATTTTAGCAAAGCAAGTTCAGCATCTAGGGAGCAATAGCATTGAGTTAAAATGATTGCTTCAAATTTTGATACCGGGCTTCCATACGAAAGTAGAGATGCATATATTACTGAATATAGTGCTAGTAGAAAAGGGAAAACTACTGACACATTAACCATTTAGCTATAGATCATCAGTAGACTCAGTACTATTTTCCAGATATAGCAACGATAAATTTTTGAAAACGATTTTATTTTTTTGAAACTGATATAACAACAATAAATTACCAATGCCATATTGAACTTTTTTTCTCATTTGGCTTCTAATTCTGCTTTTCTTTTCTTGTGTCTATCTCAATTATCTTTTCCTTAAATTGGGGTGGCAGTAAGCTCTCATTCTTTACTGAGCAGCAGAAGTTCCCAGCATGATGGTGAAACAATATAGCTCTCTTATGTCAAATGATAAAACAGTCAGAGCCACAATAAAACAGTCAGAGCCACAAGTTCATTTAACCAAGAACAATCCGCAGTTTGGCCCTTCTTTTTTTTTTTTTTTTTTGACAAAGGTAACAAGTTAGTTTGACCGTTCTGGTGCACCTTCCATTACTTACAGCGTTATAGACGACAACGTCTGGCTCAAGTCGCGGATCAAACTTCTCAATGATGTTAGTCTTGAACTTTTTTTTGGGTGGTGATCGCATGGTATCGATGACGTCAAATAGTTCCTTCATATGTCCTGCTTGTCCAAGAGTGACAGCAATACAACGGTACGCCACAAGGTCTGGATACGATGATATGTGCTCCTAGGGAAATGAGTCGAGGTTGGATGTATTAGTTACATATCACACAACCTATCCATCGCAATAGGACACAAGATATTGATTAAAGGAGAGATCAAGTGACAGAAAGAAAGTTTATAGGTATTACCTGCATTGCATGAAACAAGTTTAGTGATTCCACTGGCCTCCTTGCCTTCCCCAATGCATCCAGTGCAGCCGTATAAATATATCTTGCAAAAGAATTTAATCAAAGGGTCCATCAGCTCAATTTGCCATTAAGGACTTTGACCCTAAACCTACAAGAAAAGGGATAGGAAAGGATGTGCCAGCAAAAATATAATTCAAAACTTTGAACAATTTCAGAAGGTTCATAAAGGAAAATTTAGAAGATCAGGTAGGTTCTTTTGAGAGTTTCATGTAAAATGCTTTCCTCACACACATTTAAAGGAAGTAGCAAATCCATGGGAAAGGAATCGCTGGTGCAAATATATATAATAATCAAGCACACCACAACAAAAACAAAGTCACCGACAAATTTATAGATAGAAAACACCATTATTTCACCTTTTCACATATATGAAAGTAAGTATGATAACATCATGATACATAACTAACTGTAACGTAAGCATCAACCCGCATCTAAATCAATCAACTATACATCAATCCCTAATCAATAATATACAAATATATTTCAGGAATCACTAAGACATTGCACTATCTCAATTCCACTAAAAGGCCTGTCAATTTTCCTACGGGGAGAGGAATAGGAGAAAGGACCAAAGAAAAGATACCTTAACTTGTGTGACTTGAAGCGTTCACGTGAACGAAGCCATTCAATGACTTGCAGCACCCGTCTCCAATTTCCCAATCTACCCAATATTTGGATAATCCTCAAGATAGAATGATCTGAGAATTTAATCTGAGCACTTCGCATCATTTGAGAGAACATCCACTCAGGCATGTCAATGTCTGCACCATTTAAACTGTAATAGTAAAATATTTTATTACGAGTCAGAAAAGAAGAATTTACTAACGAACTGCCAACTGTTTAGCAATTTTAGAGGATCCTTAAACCGCAACATAGGTCCTTTTTTTGGTGATAAGCATTAGTCCTTCATTTTTCGATTCTGCAGTGTTTGTATAGTATTTGGGAAGGATATTGTGGGAATTGAATTATTTTCATAACTTCACGGACAAGGCACTTTTTTGTAAGATTTGCTGATGAGGGACCATAAGTGTGACTCCAGCATAGAGCTGCCCTCTTTAAGCAGCATTGAATGTCAAAGGTAACTAGTTTTCATTCTTCGAAGAGCATATCTTTATATCTTCACATTCAACAAATTTCCACTTATTCACATTTCAATCATTATTTTAAACCATAATCTCGTAATATATTCAATCATTTTACTCTTAGCCTCTGCAAACACTAGGAGCTCACTATGGGATAAAGAGAACATACCAAAAATAAGAACAAGGAAAAAATACCTTTACAACTCATATGTAAACCATATTACCTTATAGTAAACCAAAAACAAGGTGAAATATGACAAGTTCAATCAATTCATGCATTAAAAAACAAAGCAAGAGGACATGTTAAAGAAACAATACCACCAAATGAAGGAAATTATGAAATGGGAAAACACAGTAACCGAAGTGCAAAACTAGGAATAACTCACCCCTTTGCAAGCTTTTGGATTCTCTCTTCCATTACTGCTTTAGTAACTCTTGGCTTATCATAAGCATCATCATCCATTGACTTAAAAGCTTCTCTTTCCATGCTCACCATCTCATCTATGCTCTGTCTTTTCTGATTCTTCACCATTCTAGATTCCAATTTCCCACCACCATCAACTCCTTCATATTTCTCATTCACCTCCACAAAATCAGAACTTTCCACACATTTCTCCTTCTCAGACTTTCCAAATTTACCCTTTTCTTCACTTTTCTTTCTTCTAATAACACTATCCCTCTGTTTCTTTTCTTTAACAGACTCCATAGCTTTCAAATACTCATCAAATGAAGGCTTGAATTCAAACTCTTCCTTATCAATTATCCCATTATCTACTAAGCCACAAGAAACTACTACCCCAGAACCCACCATCCTCTTCTGCTTCTTCTTCACCCTTTTCTTTACCAGAGAAACTTCCAAAAAGGGTGTCTGGGAAAGTGAAAATCTTGATGAAAAACAATGGCAAGGGAGGTAATTTGAACCAAAAACTCCATTGAAATCAGTACAAAGTGAAGCAGCAAACAGAGCTTCTGTCAAGATAATTGCCACCATTTCAAACTCAAATAGAGCATCAAAGGCTGCACTTTCCTCTTCCTGGTTTGGTCGGTTGGCCGCCGGCGACAGAAAGATTGGATTTTTCCGGCTGATAGTTATCAGTGTTCAGTGCTTTTGGTATCGGGTCCAAATACGGGTAGATTAACAGGTTGGCCATTTCGATTAGCTTATTCAAAATAATTTTTAAACAATTTTAGATTATTTGGATAAAATTGAAAAAATATTTTTAAGCTAAAAAAGTAAAATAAATCAAAAGCTATTTTTAACTTTTGACTTTTAACTTATAAATTAAAGAAGAAAGTACATTCATGTCTTATAGAAAGTAAATTATTTACGATTAAATATTTTCTTACATAAAATATCCCATAATTAACTACATAAAATGTCCTCTTCTCTTGCAACTTTAGTTATTTATCTCTATTTTAATTATTTTCTTTTTTATTTCTCTACTTCTTTTTTTCCTCATTTCCTTTTTTTTTTTTTTTATGCTTCTTTGTTCATTTATTTTTTTTGTAAAATTATTTCATTCTTTATTTTTTTTTTACACCATAATCTAATTCATACTCAATTTTTATTTATATACTTCTTTTCATCTTTTTTCTAGTTTATTTCTTTATTCATGTATTTTTTCCTCTATTTTTATTCTGCTTTTATTTTTCTCTATTTTTTCCTTTATTGGTTCTTTTTATTTTTGTGTTTTTTATTTTTTATTTATTTATTTTCAATTTCTTTATTTCTTGTTCCTTTTCTTTTCTTTTTTCTTTTTTTTTATTTTCTTATTCTTTAATTTTTTTTCTCTACTTCTTTTTCTTGCTTTTATTTTTCTCTTTTTTTCTTGTATTTTTGAGCTTTTTATTTTTCATTTTCTCTTTGTTTTTCAATTTTTTTGGTTCTTGTTCCTTTCCTTTCTTTTTTTTTCATTTATTTCATTATTCTTTATTTTTTTATTCTTTTTTCATTCATTTTTTTCTCTAATTATAATATTTTTTATTTTTCACCACAAACTAATTTCATATTTTCGGTCCTTTTTTTATTTTTTTATTTCTTTTCTTTTGTAATTTTATTTGATTCTCTTTTCTTTTTTATTTCTATTTTTTTTCATTTGCTTCAGTCCGTAGTGATATCATCACAGTATATCTATATACTCTCATGATATCATTGATATCTGCTTCAATCCTTCAGTTAAACCTCTATGATACCATCACAGTATATATATATACTGACATGGTATCATTGAGTTTACTTCAGTCCGTAATGATACCATCACAATATATCTATATATCGTCATGGTATCATTGATATTTGCTTCATCATTCAGTGAGACCTCCATGATACCATCACAGTATATCTATATACTGTCATGGTATCATTGATGTTTGCTCCAATCCATCAGTCAGACCTCCATGATATCATCACAGTATATATATATCGATCGACGTGGTATCATTAATTTTTCTTCAGTCTGTCATGATATCATAACAGTATATCTATATACCGTCATGGTATCATTGACGTATGTTTCATCATTCAGTGAGACCTCCATGATACCATCACTGTATATCTATATACTGTCGTGGTATCATTGATGTCTGCTTCAATCATTCAGTTAGACCTCCATGTACCATGACCGTATATATATACTGATATGGTATCATTGAGTTTGCTTCAGTCCATAATAATACTATTATAGTATATCTATATACTGTCAAGGTATTATTGATGTCTGCTTCAATCCTTCAGTCAGACCTTCATGATACCATCATAGTGTATAGATACTGACATGGTATCATTGGATTTGCTTCAGTCCGTAATGATACCATCACAGTATATCTAGATACCATCATGGTATCATTGATGTATGTTTCATCATTCAGTAAGACCTTCATGATACCATCACAATATATTTATATACTGTTATGGTATCATTGATGACTACTTCTATCCTTCAGTCAGACCTACATGATACCATCATATATATAGAGAGAGAGACTGACATGGTATCATTGAGTTTGCTTCAGTCCATAATGATACCATCATAGTATATCTATATATTGTCATGGTATCATTGACGGCTTCTTCTATCCATCAGTCAGACCTCCATGATATCATCATAGTATATAGATACTGATATGGTATCATTGGATTTGCTTCAGTCCGTAATGATATCATCACATTATATCTATATACCATCATGGTATCATTGATGTATGCTTCATCATTCAATGAGACCTCCATAATACCATCACAGTATATCAAATACATATGAGGGAATAAAGACATTTTATCTTAAAAGATTGCAGATGCGCATTTTTGTCGCTTTGGGGGCATTTGGGATAAATATTTTGGGCTTTGTGGGTATTTGAGTAGTTAGTTTATAGGGGGACAAACACGGATAAATAATTTAGGTAGAATGAATACTTTGTGCACTTTCCCCTAAATTAAAAGCTATAAACACATCCAAATGCGTTGAAAAATAAATATACTTTGTTCTTTTCAAACGCTTATAAATGCTTCTAATAATTAGTCGTATTGATAAATTTTAAAACATTTATGCAACTCCTTTTTCTTCAATGAACTGTAATGGTTTTTTAATTTTTTACAAAAAATAAAAAGTAATTTAAGTTTATATTTTTTAAATAAAGGATCTTCATTTTATACACAAAATATCTCTGTTTTTGAAAATGTCAACTACTTCTATTCAAATTGTAACAGGTTAAGAAAGCTCATTTCTTTTAAACATAGCTAATAGTACTCCTTAATCCAAAAGGATTGGCAGAATACTCTCAATATTGTCAATTGTGTCTTATAAAAATTCTCTTTATCCTAATTTAGATGATATATATTTTTTTAGTTTGTTTTTTTTAAAAAAAGGAAGTCATATTCCTGTAATTAGAAATAACTTAGTTTTAGAATTCTTCATTACATTAATAAAAATAATTTATAGCCATATAAATGGTTAAAAAAGTGTTTTAGACCATAAATTTTTAAAAAGATCTTTCTTTCTTACATTATGTCAAGTCATACAATGTCACATAAATTAAAACAGAAAATAATAATTTTCAATACAAGTCACATTTCTTTAACAATATTTACTAATAAAATTCAAATGTGTTTACAAGTTGTTTCTTGAAAAGCATTTTATAAATCATATTTATGAAGTAATACGCAGACTAGTAAAACATAAATCGATAATATAGAGATTATAAATGTAGGGTTGCAATATGTTAAATATTTCTTGTTAATTTTAAGCTTGATATATTACAAATTACTGTTACGAGGATTAGTTTTCTTTGGTCATTATAACATTTTTAGTTCACGTTATCATAAATACTCACGTTCTTATTTCACACGTTATTACGTATATAAATATTATTTATGAGAAAATAAAAGTAACAATTAAAAATAACACAAATTAGTGTTTGATTTTATGTTTCAGACCAACCAAACGACCTCTAAATGCATACATAATATGTAACGTGTATTAAGATATCAATAATTTTTAAAAAATAAACATAAGATTTATATCACTAAGTATGATTATAATATCACACAGTTTTAAATACAAACATTGGATAAAGGGAGCATGATAGTTACTGTGATTGAAGGGCATAAAATGATAAGTACTTGGGAGTTATTCCTTGTAACAAATTTTAATATAATAACCACTATTATTTATACAAAATATGAACTAAAGTTCTTAGATTCAAATGAATTAGAAAAAATAATACTAGTTAAGTTAGTAGGCGTTTGGCCATGAAAATAAAATATTTTGGAGTTGGAATTGGAGTTGTGTTTGGCCATGAAAATAAATAGTGTTCTTTTTGACTTTTTGTGAGAGAAGTAAAAGTAAAAAAAGTAAAAACAAGAAAAAGTTGTTTTCACTTTTCCAAAGTGAAATAAATTTCATGGCCAAACACTACATTTCACTTTTTTCACTAAAGTAAAATTTATTTCCGAAAAAAAGTGAAAAAACCCCATGGCCAAACGGGCCCTTAGTTTTTTTTTTTTTATGGCAAGATGGTGATTTATAGTACAACAATAATATACTCAGTTTAAATAATTTCACAAGTGAGGTGTGAGAAGGGTAACATATACGTAGATTTTACTCTACTTCGAAGAGATGGGGAGACTATGATGATTGTGATTTCCTTTATAGGTAATGATTTTTTTCGTTCTAAAATAATTAATATTTTAATTTTTAAAAGTTGATTCAAAATAATTGATGTTTCACAAAATCAAGAAGGTAAATCATTTTTTTCCTCAAATTTGTGTCTGGCACAATTCTAATTCAACATACAAATTAAATGATAATTATGTCAATCTAAAAAGAAAAGAAAATCATAATTAAAAATATTTTAATCAAAGTCCCTCTTGATTTTTTGCGTCTAGGTGTCTGATGAATTTCTTTTAATCAATTGCCCAAATATAAAACATCAATTATTTTGGATCAAATAGAGTATAAAAAAATAAGATGAAATTACCATTTGACCATAGATTTTTGAAAATCTAATCTTCAAATATCTTTGACCAAGAAATTTAATAATTTTGAAAATCTAATCCCGTTTAAATTTTGTATTTCTACTCACAAAAATTCAAAATTTAAAATTCATAACTTCAAAAACTCAAATTAACGGGAAGGAAGGACATAGATGACTAATTTGACAAAGTTAAAAGGGGTTCTAAAGCAAAATCTATACATTTTCACTCAACAATTTATTAAACTGGATTATGCAAATCTTCAAGCTTAGGAGTCGACCGTTGCAGCCCCTTTTTCTTAATTTGAAATCTCAACCGTTCATCTAACCCCAACCCAAAAAATCTACGGCTAAAATCAATTATATATTACCATCAATCTCAAATTTCTAGGTAAAAAAAACACATTCAAATTTCAAAATTCAAATAGCCATTAAAGCTGCGACAATCTTCCCCTTTTTTCTGTCTGGAAGTAGAGTATATAGTGAAATCCTCAAAGTATGAGCCTTTCTTTCTCCATTTTCAACTAATGATTTGTCTCTTTAAAGAGGAGCGTCTATTGTTTGCACGATCAAAGAAAAGAAAACACTTATATAAGCTTTCTTGGCTTTTTTGAGTAGTGAAAAAAAAGATTCTACTTTTAAAGGGTGTTTTTTAGATTCATCAAGATTGAATTATCAGTGAACCCCATTTGAGTTTTTAGCTCCCAAAAGCTTAAAATATTGAACTTTTGAGGTTAATTGATTTTATAGTGGAAAAGTTTCAGTTTTGAGCTTTGATAAAGAACCCCATTTGATATCTTGATGATTAATGATGAAATATGGTGTAAAGTTTCAAACTTGAGCTTTGATATACCCATTTATGTTATGGTGAAAAGGTTTCATTTTTGAGTTTTATGAGTAAACCCCAGTTGTATTTTGAGGGTTTTAGAGCTTAATCTAAGGACTCTTGGAGTTTCTGAGCTCATAACTGTTTTGAGTTTAAGGGGTGGAGTCTTTTGTAGTTGTTTACAATGGGGGAGGAAAAATCATTAGAGAACAGATTGAAAGCTTCAAGATTTGCTGATCAAAATAAGGCACCAAAGGGTAGTAATAGCAATGTAAAAGGGAATAGCAGTATGTCAAAGGTGAGATCTTCATGGGGTTCTCAGATTGTTAAGGGTTTATCAGGGGAGAGAAAAACCAAGTTGCAGACCATAATTCATGCCAAGAAAGAGCCGGTTTCTGCCATTGAAAACTCGAACCAGAAGAATTCTTCTGGGGTTTCACAGTCAAAGGTGAAGAGGTCTCTAATGGGAGACTTGTCATGTTCAGCCACTTCAATTCAAGTTCATCCTCAAACAGTTAACATTAACAGGACTAAATCTTCCGGCTCGCGTGATCTATTCCTTGAAATTGATCATTTGAGGAGCTTGTTACAAGAATCAAAGGGAAGGGAATTGAAATTGCAGGCTGAATTATCCGAATTTAAGATGAGTCCAAAGGTCGTTGAGCTCGAGAGGGAACTCGAACTGAAGAAGAGTGAGATTGATAGCTTTGTCAAGAAAGTTGAATTGATGGAATGTGAAAGGGCAGTCCTTTCTCATCAACTAGATTCATTGACTGCTGCTCTTGAGAGGCAAGATGAGATATCCAATAGGGAAGATATCAAAAGTGTGACAAGTTTGGAAATGGAGGTTGTGGAGTTGAGGCGATTGAATAAGGAGCTCCAGCTTCAGAAAAGAGATATTTCTTGCAGGCTGTCTTCCATGGAGTCCCAGCTAGCCATTGTTGGAGAAGTTCCAGAGGTATTTACTTTGCATTTTCTTGGAAACTCAGTTTTGAAATCTTGAATTTCAATAACCTTGATAAATTGTCCATAGATGTCTATAATGCATAGTATTCTCTAGTAGTTTGTAGTGAAATACTGAAAAATGTGGTTCAATCTTTATCTTGTATTTTTCATGCATAGTTTAGGAAAAATTTGAAATTGTCTATCAATTGCAATTGATTGGCTTGATTATATCTTGTTTATCTGTTTCACTTTATTCTTATCAGGGAGACACAATTGAGAATATTAAAGCAGAGGCTTCTTTGTTGAGACACAAAAACGAAAACCTTTGTAAACAAGTTGAGGGTCTTCAAATGTGTAGGATGAATGAGGTTGAGGAGCTTGCCTACTTGAGATGGGTGAACTCGTGTTTGCGAGAAGAGTTGCGAAGTTGCTCGTCCATGACATGTGATAAGACTTCTAGCCCTCATGGCAGTGAGAAAAGTAGGGAATCACTTTGCTTGTCTTATGATCATAGTGATGAGGACTCAAAAGATAGTAACGCAAAGAGGTTAAGCCTCGTTAAGAAGCTAAAGAGGTGGCCTATTACTGATGAAGATATGCAACTAGCGGAGAGCCCAGATAATATCACTAATCATAGTTGGGAGGATACACAAAGTTCTACTCGGAGGCACTCGATAAGTGGATCAAAATTTTGTGTTGAGGACTTGATATTTAATAAGAGAAGGCAATCAGATGTCTTTATGTGTTCCAAAGAAGTGGAGAAGGAAATTGAGCCTCTTGTTTCCCCTCATAAATTAACCTATCCTTTGGAGGTCGAGAAACGTGTCTTGCGGATTCCTAATCCCCCTCCGAGGCCTTCATCTGTTGCTTTAATTGAACAAGGAGAAAATTCTGTTCAAGTTCCTGGTCCTCCACCACCTCCCCCACCTCCACCACCACCTCCTCCTCCAAAACTTATGGGAAAAACTACATCAGGCATGGTGCAGAGAGCTCCTCAAGTAGTAGAGTTTTATCATTCATTAATGAAGAGAGACTCAAGGAAGGATTCATTAAATGGAGGAGTATGTGATCCATCAAGTGTTTCAGACGTTCGTAGTAGCATGATCGATGAGATTGAGAATAGATCATCATATTTGCTGGCTGTAAGTTCTTTCTCTCTAGTCTTCTCATTCTATTATTGTCATTAAGGCACGCTAACCATATCAATGACCACTAAATTGCACTCTAATGACTCAAGATGTCCGGAAGATGTTTTTATTTTCAATCTCTGTACTCAATTTGACTCCTGATTGCATATTGTTGTCCCACTTCCAGATAAGGGCAGATGTGGAGACTCAAGCAGAATTTGTGATTTCCCTGATAGTGGAGGTCAATAATGCAGTTTATTCAGACATCGAGGATGTGGTTGCTTTTGTGAAATGGCTAGATGATGAACTTTGCTTTCTGGTAAGCTCAATATGTTTATTGGATAAATGACAAACTTTATTATATACATGTATGTCTTTTATGAACATATACTAGCTTAACCACTTTGGTGATTTAACAAACTAGATGAACATAAATACATGCATAAAATAATCATTAGGTCATTTATGCATGTGTATATTTTCAATATTCTAGTTTGGCCACTTTGGTGGCTAACAAACTAGATGAATGTAAATACATGCATAAAATAAGTATAAGCATTCTATATGTGTTAACCTCAAACATTCTAGTTTGCTCATTTTGGTGACTAGCAAACTATATAACTTTAAACATATACATTAAGGATTACTTTCAGTTCTTAGTGGTTTTATGACATTAAGTTTTGTAATTATTATCAATTGAATCCAGTGTACATAAATGCAGTTCTCAGAAAATTTGACCAAATATTGAGGAACTATATCTGCTATATTTCATATTAAATGGAAGCTGCAGTTTGTAATTTACTGCTAATTTTGATCATTGCGCTTGCACTGTTCTGAAGGTGGATGAAAGGGCAGTCCTAAAGCACTTTGACTGGCCAGAGAGAAAAGCAGACACACTAAGAGAGGCAGCATTTGGATATAGAGACCTCAAGAAGTTGGAGAATGAAGTTTCAACTTACAAGGACGATCCTCGATTACCTTGTGATATTGCACTAAAGAAGATGATTTCTTTGTCAGAGAAGTATGCCCCTCATACTTTGTCGTAAAGTAGTTATAATTTGGTACCTATTATGACTTCTAATGAAATACTTCGTTCACATTGCAGGATGGAACGTAGTGTCTATAACCTTCTTCGGACGAGAGACTCACTGATGCGTCACTGCAAAGAGTTCAAAATCCCCACACACTGGATGCTTGATAATGGGATATTAAGCAAGGTCAGTTCTGACTATTCCAAATAGAAAGTCTTGGGTTGAGTTAGATCTTCAAATGGTAATATATCTTGAAAGATACATTGCGTATCCAATGAGATATAACTAGTCGTAACTGGAAATACACAAATATGCAGTATGGTAATATGCTAATTGTCCTAAACAACCTTTATTTATTAGGTTAGTGAACTGTGTTATGCATGTTATATGGTTCAAGGAAATCCGAACTGCATGGAATATGATTAGAGATTGATATGAGACAGATGATGATTTTCAAGATTGCACATTATCTTAAACTACATGCTTGTATGCCATTTTCAGTATCTCAACATTTCAATATTGAAATTGCTCATCTATTTACAGTTTCATTCTTGCATACACCTGCATGTCCTCGTCTACAGAATACTCAGCAAAAAACTGCAGTACCTTTTTTCTTGTTATCTAGTTGACATTTTGCATTGGGACTTAATTCAAAAGAAATTATGCAGATAAAGTTTGGCTCTGTGAAGTTGGCCAAGGTGTACATGAAGAGGGTAGCAGCGGAGCTTCAGTCCAAGGGACCATTAGATAAAGACACTTCCATGGACTACATGCTACTCCAAGGAGTGAGATTTGCTTTCCGGATTCATCAGGTTTGTGTAATCATAGTAAATACTGGCTCGTGCACTTTCTCCTGCTGCAGTCTGCAGTCTTTCACTATCTCCTTTCTCATCCTTAAACAAGTTTTCCAATTATGCAACAAAAAGAAATACACTAAAAGAGAATATACATCTTTTTTATGGATAAAGGCAAGTTTTGTCAAAACTGTACACGAGCTGTATGTGTAGTAATCGATAACCAAGCGATATTAATGAATTTACCTTCTAAGGATAACAGGATCTTACTATTTATAAAGAATAGATGGGTAATTCACCTGCATCAAATTGTTGTAAATGTCATCTGAGTTTTGTTTTTGTCTCTATTGGTACAGTTTGCTGGAGGCTTTGATGCAGAAACTATGCAAGCTTTCGAGGAACTACGGAGCCTGGCACTTTCTTTAAACAAGAAATAGAAGATAAAGATTTTCGTGATTCAAGTGCAATTTTGATACAGGGCTTACCATCTCAGTAGCCATCAATGCAAGTATTGACATATGTATAAGAGAAAAATATAGGTCTGTGTGGAAATATGGTTGACATCAATGATATTCCTTATCATTGGTTATTGCTTCTTGTTTTTGTTTTCAATATTATGCTTTGGGTAGGATTGATTCTTGGCAAATGATATTATGCTTTGAATGTAAAGCTTGGTGAAAAAGCAGTTTAAACTTTTATGCAAGTTTTTTTTTTTTAAATTAGAAAATTAAAATCTTTTGCCATCCTTTCAAGTTATTACTACCAGTTTATCTTTATGGAACGATCCATATCAGTCCAGGTGTTGCTGCTTCGTGACTGTGGCGGACCTCCATATTGTCGACTCACTTCTTCAAGTCAAAACAATTATGGAGCACCCGCGATGCCACAATCAAACATTACCAAAGCTAATCCTTCAAGATCCACTTGTTGTAATCTGGCATTAGCTGAAAATGGTAGCCTGTTTTTGTACCCAGTTAACTTGTTCAGAGCCTAGTAACAGACAACAATGTAATCTACGGTCAGTACGACCCAAGGTTCCTTGTAGTTCTTTTTTTTTAAAATAGAATGGGTAATCTTTCAAGACAGAAAAAAATGATAATCTAAAGTTCAACTGTCGACGTGTTTTATAAGTCTAACTTAAATTTGAACTAATAATAAGACACGATATCAGCTGAGGCTGCTCAAGTTCTTCTTAAGTAAACAATTTATAACAACCAACATTTATATTAGATGTCCCTGAATAAGCTACATAACCATATCTTGAAAGTAACAAAGGTAATCGGATATATTCTAAAACATGCTAGTTCTTACAAAATTACATAAACACAACACAACTAGTTTAGGCACAAAAATTGGACCATTACGGCCTTTGAAGAAAAAAAGGGGAAAGGAAATTACATTAGTCCATAGCCTTTGTTATTCTCTCTTCAAAAAGCATACAAGAATACAACAACTTACAGTGTAATGGAGTAGGAGGGTGATGTGTATGCCGCTTTACTCTATGTTGTGAATTTAGAGAGGCTGTTTCTAAACAACATTTAAGTACGTGTGAAGAGATTATAAAGTCGTATTTATTTGATGGGTTAGGGGTTAACGGGTTAATTAAAAGAAAGCGAGTATTTTAAATAACACGGAGGACTGGTAAATTTGGTCTTTTCCCCTAGGATTGTTTGGTACTCGGACTATATTATTCTGAATTAGAACTAATTTTTACATGATTAAGTATAAGATAAAATAAATTTATTGTATTCGGGAATTATAAAAGAGTGAAAATTAGTTTGTCATGGCTCAACTGTCTTGTATGCTTATACAGCATCTGCAATGGCGGACTCCACAAAGACACTACTTTGGCTTTATTTTCTGTTTTTCCTACTCTTTACCGTCCCATTCTTTTGTCCAAATTCTGAGTTTCCTTTCACTCTTATCTATTTTCTCTTCTTTCTCAATACATCTTCTGTTCTGCAATGGCAGAAATTCAGAAGGTCAGAATTTTTTTTTACGCTGACTTCTTTCTAGCTTAAAGTTCAATTTTTATTAGACCCTTTTTCATGTAATTGTAGAATCTCCTTTTACATGTTTCGTTTGATTATGTAACTGATGTCTGAAACTCTTGGTTCACTCATTAGCTGCTCTAGAATTTACTCCTTCCGTTTCAATTTGTTTGTCTGGTTTTGACGTGGCAACGAGTTTTAAGATAGTAAATAAGCCTTAAACTAAAGATATGTGAAAGTACTAAAATATCTTTAATATTGTGGTCTTAAGTGTGTCATGTGCAAAGTCATTTTGAAACGTAATAAAAAGGAAAATAAGATAAACAAATTAAAATGGAGAGAGTAATAATTAGGACCTGCGATCCATCAGAATCCGAGGATGCTGTCACTAGGGGCGGAGCTACATGGGTGCAAGGGGGTTTCATTCAGCGGAAAATTACACTGTATATACATGGTTAAATTTTTTTTTAAAAAGTATATATAGTGTTTACTTTTTCATATTTTGAAACCTGAGTGAAAATTTTGGCTCCGCTACTAGCTGGAGCTCATGCTTTTAGATTCTGTTCCCATAAACTGTATCATTTGTCCCAATATGTTATAGTCAATTAAAGCATAATCAGAATTCTTGACATTACTTCTAAAGTTCTATTATAAATGTAAACAAAGTTTAGTGCGCTGTTGGTTTTTTTTTTATTATCATATTCTGTTAGCCAAACAGTGATGTAGACAAGGTCTGTAACGTGTTATTCCGCAGTGTAACTCCAATCGAAATACCTGATCAACTGCGTATCTGTGGTCTTGCTGGACCTAAGGGAAAACATGCTTATTCTGCATTAGCACTTAAATTACCTCTTTCTCCTATACTTTCAGGAAAAATATGTACGTGCCAGAGATGAACCTTTCTTCGATGGAATGCGAAGAGGTGAGACAGTAGGCATTAACAAAGGAAGTGGTTTAGACATCCTTAGAAAAGGCACAAGGAATGACATAACGAGGTCAGCCTCTGATGTTGGTAGCCGAGGACAGAAAAAGACTAGTGTGAAATTATCTGAAACTGATGTTTATAATGATAGACATTCTCCTAATTCAGCTTCAAAAAGTATACGTGAACCCCTTGGTCGGTCATTAACTATAAGGTGGTCACCAGCATCCAAATTTAATTCCTCCCCGGTGGGAAGTCCTCGGTCTGGTTTGAAGGTTGATCTGCATGATGTAGATGAGTCGTCAGTGCAGTCTAGTCCAAAATCATCTGAAGCAAATGGAGAGTGCCACTCTCCTGGTGGCTTGTCTTTACCTGCCTATAAAAGATCTTACAGTGCGACCAAGAAAAGTAGAACTATCTCCGACATTCCACTTCCTCCATCTGCAGCATTGTTCTACTATGGAAATTCACCGCAGATGGAAGTCTTTGGATCATGTCAAGGAATTCACAGGCTGAATATTTTTCTAAAGGCAAGAAGAGATGATGTTAATGCAGGAGTACCATCAAGATTCTTGCATGCAGTGATTGGGCCGGACTGCTGTGGTAACATCCATGAACCATTCATTGTCTAATTAAAAGTGGTCTCCTTAGTAAACCAGCTTCTATTATTTCATTCAATTTTAACATGTTGCGATGTCTAAAATCAGAGTGTAGAAAAATAATGATTCTGATGTTTGTAGCTTATCGTCACCCAACATATTCCTAAAACATACTAGTTTTAAATTGGTCTTAATTTCATGCCCAAAACGGTCCTCCTTAGGGCTTAAAATATCATCTCGAAAGGAGTGCTCGTGATAAATATCTTCTGTACGTCTTTTGAAGTTTGATTTGAAAGTTAAGTGATGTGGAGTTTGAAACTAAAAAATGTCTAAGGTCTCTGGGAAGTCGTAAATGGTAAATGGTAGATAATTGACCACCGTGGCAGCATCTTTAACTTGTAAGAGAGTGAAACCACTAGTGGGCTGGTAAACCATCAAGATAATCATGAAATTTTTTCCTTCATTTCATATTATATTTGATAGGAAATAAAGCCCCATAAAACTTGGTAACCCAATTGAAAAATGCTAATATTGAGAACACAGGTGCATAAAGAGTTGTATTCATGAATAAAGTAAATCTACAAAGGGAAAAAAGTTGTTATTTGATGATTTTAAAAGTTAATTAGCAAGCAATGTACAATAGTCTGAATGTGTTGAGCATTAGATGATTCTACATTTCCTTTTTCAAGGATGGATAACTAATTACTTATGAACTGAGTTTGTATAACATGGTCCAATTTATGTTTTGGCTCATAAACAGTATTCTAGCATTTCTTGCCTTAAGTTTGCAGAATTTGAAGTTTGACTGACATGGTATGTCTTTTATTTAAAGTGGTTAAAGACCATTTGCTCCAGTTACCAATTTGGTTTAAGAATCTAGGAAAACGGTTGAAGATCCTCATATTTGTTGGTGATGCATCTATTTCAACAAATTTCTTGATGTTCTATTCTATTTAAACAAGGTAGATTTACTCGGATACTAAGGAAAGAGTACTATTCTGGAGCCATGAACATAGACTATGTTAACTGTATGCACAGAGTAAAAAGCTTCTGGCCACAAAACTAACAAATGGTCTAAGCCTACATTTAAAGAACTAGATCCTAGTGATATCACGTTTGATTTTACAATTTTGTTTCTTTTTTTGGAAAGATATTGCAGATTCACTTACCTCCAAAAGTAATTGCAGAAGTATTTTTGATTGGTTATCTTTATGTTTAAGGAGAAAGTTGCACCAGCTGTTCGTCACGTGTAAAGATTTTGCAAAGTGTTTAAATTTAGTCACCAACACTTTCATTCAGTACTACTTTGTAGGACTAGAAGTAAATAGGTTTAAAGCAAATTCAAGGACAAAGAAAGAGAGATACTGAGCTTATTTAGTCCTGTGGCATTATTTGAGAAATATTTGCTTCTTGGAATTAATAAGCTGCAGTAGAGAAGAAAAGATTCTAATTTGGAGAGTGCTCAATAGCTAGAAAGTGTGTCTGTGACCATTTAACAACTTGCGTCTTACACTGGTTGAGCTTAATTGTAAGTTTGTTTGGATCTGGATGCAGATGTTGGATCTGTTGCTTCAACCATAATGTATGCTTTTTACTTGAATGAAACATTGAATGATGACCAGTTATGCACTGTGCCTGTCATCAACATGAAAAGGTCGGATGTTCATTCTGATGCTGAGCTCAAATGGCTACTAGATTCTTGCTGTGTTGATCAATCTTCCATAATTTTCGTTGATGAGGTATGTTCCATTCTATAAGCAAAGTTCAGAAATGAAATGAAATTTTAGTCTAGCTTCTCTAGAATTAGGTCCGCATAGTAAATGAAAACCAGGAATGGAATCTAAACAACAGTCCTGCTTTCCTTGGAAAGCATGAAGATCTTGTCTTCAATGTAAAAGGAAAACATCTCTATACTCTAAATATGCTCAACTAATTTGTTCTTATTCAATTGATAACTTGATATTCTTTGACTCGAGTTTTAATTATGTTCTCTTGGTCATTAAACTTTGAACAGATTGACCTGTCCTACTATGAATTATATGGGAGTCTTAAACTTGTTTTAGTCAATTGTAGCAAGCTTCCAGCTAATCAGGAGGTAAGCATTCTATTTCAAGGGTGCTAATTTGCTATTAATCAGTTAATTGATGATTACTTACTGCTTACTGGAACAGGCATTAAAGGATGCAGTGGTTGAAATCTTCAATTGGAGAGAGGTTCTTCTTTTATTTTGGTTTTCTTGTTTCTGAATCTCCATTATGCTTTGGTCATGTCAACTAGTAAAATATGTTCAGTAGAGAGGCTGTTCTCTAACCTTTCTGTTTAAGCAGGAAGATACACCTTATTCTTCAGTTGCTGCTGTCACTGTTGGGAAGGTATTATCCTCATTCCATAAGAAATATAAGGGAAAGTTGAAATACCAATAAAAGTTATTTTTCTTCTCCTGTATTCTATGTTTCAGTATTGCTAAGCAGCATTAAATTCAACTTCATGTGTGTTTAGACAAATGCTTTATTTGGTGTAAGTTAACTTATTAAAATGCAGCTAGTCCTCCATTTAAGTACAACTAGAGAAAAGTTATTGCTAGATTTAGTGGAACTTGGAGAAAGTTAAGCATTGGGTACCCCTCACCGCATGAGCTAGCTTTTTTGGTTTAGTTAGTCGTAAAGTTCACATGCTAACGCAATCAAATTTGCTGCAGGAGCCAAATGATTGTTTTTATCTGCTATTTGATGCCTTTTGTGTACTTATTTGTTGTAGGAGGCATCATGCTGCACATTTATTGCTGACAAGTTTGCACTAACTTCACCAGAGATACTGGCAGGTCAAGGTTTCAGTCGACTTCTGGTACTAGCTCTGACATGTAGATTTTCAAATGTGTATGCAAGCTTATTTGGTGAATTGAAGTCATCTATTATGTTTAAAAAACTATACTTCTCTTCATCTCCCTCTCACTACCAGGACTCTGTTGTTTGGACTTGTAAAAAAGAAAAAAGGAAATTGTTAATTTGGCTCCCCAAGAGAATTAGTTTATACCTTCTGTTATCTAGCTCTAGTATACCTGACCAAAGACAAATGCTGAGGGTTTTATCAAATTTTCATCTGTTTCCTACCCTCCACGTCTCAGCTGGGACAACCTTATGTCTAGCATTAACATAAAGTGCGAGATTCTATTGTAATGATTTATTTTCGAGGCTGTAAAATTTTTCAATTTGGTTATACATTCAAAACTTTGTTGATGCGCAATCCTTCCCACATCTGTCAATTCTTTTGATGACAATGAACAATACTGCACCTCTGAAAACTTGATTATGTGTGCAGCTCGCAGGAATACTTGTGGATACTGGAAATTTGACAAACCCACAGACTACAACAAAGGATAAGTACATGACCACCTTGTTGATAAATGGGGCAGGTCGATTTGGATGTAACGGTCTTTATGAAATTTGTAGGTTATGCAGATTTGATAGTTGTTCTTCACTATTCTAGATTTCTTGTTCCAGAGTGATCAGACTCAGATCCCAACCAAAACTTTGTCATTTCAGTGAGATACAAAATGCATGATGCAGCTGATGCTGGAGCAGGAGAAGTTTTTCGAAAAGATATTAAAAGAATGTCAAAATCTGATGCAGCTGACCCCCGAGTAGGAGAAGTTTTACAAAGAGATATTAAGAAAATGTCAGTATTTGATGCAGCTGACCCGAGATTAGGAGAAGTTTTACAAAAAGATATTAAGAAATTGTCAAAATCGGATGCAACTGACCACATAGTAGGAGAAGTTTTAAAAAAAGATATTAAGAAATTGTCAAAATCAGATGAAGCTGATCATAGAGGGGAAGAAGTTTTGCAAAAAGATATCAAAAAATTGTCAAAGTCGGATACAGCTGAGCCCAGAGTGGGTGAAGTTCTACGAAAAGATAATATAAATTTCTCAAAATCGGATGCACCCGACTCCAGAGCTGGAGAAGTTTTACGGAAAGATATTAAAAGATGGTCAAAATCAGGTATTGTCATCTGCTTCTCTTTAAATTTGTCCTAATTACATACCTTTCCGTTTCAAATCCATGATTTATTTAAAGCTTTCATAGATGTCTTTCCAAGTATGCCACTTTAAACTAGATGATTCATTTCTGTATTACGGTAAGAGCACAGTAATGTTAAACTGTGATATGGCTCAAACTTATTTAAAGACCAAGGGCTAACTGTTGCTGGCTGCCTTTCCTGATGCAACCCTGAAATTAGTTAATTAAAGTACACCTAGCTACAAATAATGATATTAGACTCCTGTACTTACAAGTATAGTGTCATCTTTTATGAATGCTCCTAGAAAATGTAATTAGCTTCTCAAACCTGATACTGCTTTCTGCCTAATGGGAGGATAAATCTGGTTAGCCACAAAGTAATTTTGTCTAGACAAATTCAGTTTTTTCCTTTTCTTGACAAGTATGGTCTACTGGCTTCTGTGGAGAAAATTGATGCAATCATATTATGGTTAGAATTTACGGATAGTTTATTTGAGAAACTTCCTCAGAGTTTACATTTTCAGAGATATCGTTTCACACATTTTGAGATCATGCACATGATATGCCTCATGCGAGGGTTTTAGTGTTTTATTTATGTGGACTGACCTTCAGAGCTGGGAGCAGGGAAACCTGATGGAACAGGATCAAGAATAGGGAATTCAAATATTGGAATGAGTTCAGTCGGAATACCTATAAGAGAGCTCTTAACACATCACTCTACTTCAGCTGAAAACATAAGAAGTTTCCAGCGTAAGTAATTGATTCTGACTTTTCCAATTTGGAAGCATAAATATTTCAGTCAGTATCTAATCACAAATATACTTTTTTTACTTTAGCTCTTCCTGCCAAATATACTCGCGCTCATCGAGAATATGCTTTGTCAAATATAACTTTGACAATAGGGCAATAACACAACTTGGCTTGACAATCATTTTCTTTTGGATATGCAGAACTAGAGAAATTTCGCATCCTCTTGATCGTTTCAGGGTATTATGATGCAGAGAAGAGCTTCAAGGTTTAGTGTCCTCCTCTTTGAACGCTTGCTCTATTTTTATGGCTCAACTTGCTCCTTTTTTGTTTCTGGCAGATCATTCTAGTTTCGCTTTATACTATTAGTGCCTGGTGAATTAGTATTAAATTTTAGTTCTAAAACAATGTAAATCTGCTATTTCTAAATCTCGTTGGGACTTTACTTATATATTCACAACTTGTTAGGTGAAGTTTTCTTTTTATCCCATTCATTACAAGAACTTTCCCATTTGTTTTGCTGACAGAAATAGAGAACTTAATATGATCCAAATGGAGCTTGCTAACCTATGTTGATGATAGTATAACAATTTCAGCTTTTGGTAAACAAGATCATGGCTATAGTTTCTGTTTCATGCTTCTGTAAACTAAAATGAGAAGGCCGCCTGAGGAATTTGCAGTGAGTCTACATATTAAGGGCTAGACGTTAGGATGACGGATAATAGGGCATTAATGGCTCTGTATTGTGTGTACTTCTATGAACTGGATGTATGTGATATTTGATACCATTTTGCCGATGTTCAAGCAATCTAACCATGTTCCTGGCTTGCATATTTTAGAGGGAGATTCTAGTCTCAGCTGAATCTGCTGAGCTTATGAAAACCCTGCTCCGTTTTATCTACTCGTATGCAAATGTGCTTCCACTCAAAGCTTTGCGCCAATCAGGTCAGTGAGCTATAGTTTCAAGATTATATTTCTGTAATGAAGCCATATTTCTCCATCTTTTTTTCTTTATCAAGAATGCATAGAAAGTCGTTTGTACATGGACTTAGGGATACAATTTCTTGAACTAGCACATGAGTGTAGACATACTCTTTCCCAGATATTGGGTTTGAACTCTTGATGTAATTTTACAGGTTTAGCTACTGAGATGAGGGTGTTCGAGATTGAGAAAATTGTATCAAGGAAGACGATTGAGAAACTTCTGGAAGAATTCAATGAGAGAGCGGAATAATATAAAGTTTACAGGTCATTCCACATTTATTGTTGTATTAAGAATATGCATACTGTCTCATGTTATCTCATGTTCCAATAAGAGTCAACAGTATGCATGCATTACTTTTGTACTTGCAAAGAACCTCTGTATCTGCTAGTTACTATAGGATGTCCAGTTCTTCCCAAACATAGTATGTATTGCAGTAGTCCCCATGCCACATATATGGCGATAATTATTATTTTTTTTTAATGCTCACATCAAACATGTTGAGGGATTTAGTTTCTTCTTATGAAAGTTATTACTCTAGTGATGTTATTGTTCCTGATTCCTCCACATACTCTCGGTTAGCAGTTGTCAGTTTCACTATATTTGTTAACAAGAGAGGGTGTAGGGGTTTCCAATGTATTTACGCTATGAGTGGTGATTATCTTTTCTTTTATGTACATGTATATGATCTTGGTTATCAACCATCTACTTCTCAATCTATTCAAATGAATTGTTATTATGATTGCATTGACAGGTGAAAGGATACCTAGACATTGCCTTTTCTCCTGGGAAAGAACCACTTGCTTAATCTGATCCTGGGAAATAACTATCTGGCAACCATCTCAAATAAAAAAAAAGGCATCCATTCTTCTTGTTATTTCAAACTAAACTTTAGTATTTGATATATCAGTTGTGGTCTATTTCCTTCACCTTCTTCTACATGAAACTATATCCATCGAAAAAAGTTCACTTTTTCTTTTTCTTTCCCTAAACAATCAACTTCCCTTCCTTTTTCCTACTTCCTTTCTATCCAAAAAACTTTAGACAGTTTCCTTCAAGGTTGGTGGGGCATGGCTTTTAACCCAACTTAGTAAGTGATCGACGACTCGGAGCATGTTGAGAAATGACCTTGGCAGTGTCTCTCCACCAACACACCTCTTTTTCTTTTTCTGCAAGTTCTTGCATGGTGGATTCTAAAGCTGACTCCAGTTCTTTGATCCTTTCTTCTTGCCTTGCTTGCAGAAGCTCATGCAGCCTCCTCTTTAATTCTTCTGCTGGAACTCCACAGTTTTCTATTGTTGTTGTGCAGGAATTAGGGTTGTAGACTTCTGCAAACCTTGTGCTAAGGCTTCCTCCCTCTGAGCTATATTCATCCGTAATCTGCCACAATTCAAGTTCATTACTTGAGGTCTTGCACAAAAACAATAGAAAATTGTACTGTACTTGTTTTTCACTTTGCTCATGCTAAACTAAAAGCAATTGACTATAGTTATGTTATACTCAGAGGCGGATTCAGGGTTTAAAGTTGTAATATAAACAAATGCAACTGCTAACATAACATACCTCGGCATCTTGTTGTGTTGGATATTTCAACATAACGTCTGAATCTAAATGGAACTGCAAACGTTCTAATTCGACTTCAAGCTCAGCTTCAAGTCGGTTCATTTCCAAATTCCTTCCATTTCTTTTCATTAATTTGCAGTTCAAAGGGTGATCATGGCTGAAAGTGATTTCAGATTCTTCTTCTATATCAGTAGAGCATGCAATTTGTTCAACGCAATCTAAATCGTAGTGTGAGATTTTGCTTCTTGAATTGGATTCACCAGAGAGATTACTTCTTATTCCTCTTTGGTTTTGGAATTCCATCTTGGAATTATGAAGCAGGATTTCCATTTCTCTACGAATCTCAACGATCTTGTTGAGTTCATTTTTGGTAGCATTAAACAGATAAATTAGACCAAATCCAATGCCTAGGTTCATAGAGTCTGCTTTCTTCTCTTCTCCTGCATGAAATGTTGATTAATATAAACAACATACTCAGTGTAATCCCGCAAGTGGGGGCTGGGAGAGTAGAGGAAATGTTGATTAACATGTTTCAATAAATAATATTGCATAGCTGAAATCATAAAATACAACACAACATACCCAGTATAGTTCCACAAAGTGGGGTGTGGGGAGGGTAGAGTATACGCAGAACTTACCCTTATCTTTAAATAAAAGGCAAAAGATAGTCTATCTCTGTTATTTATTTCAAGGCAAACATGGTCAAACCCAATTATTAAATCGAACGGCACTTGGTTCTATCAAAGCAAATCTAAATGCTAGCCTTAAATGACATTAATGTGAATTTTTTCCATGCACCTAATTTTTCAAAATGTATACTGCTTATTTATATTCACCGTTAATCGAAGATCTATAGGAAATAACATCTCTATGATAGGATTAAGACTGTGTACATACTACTCTCTTCAAATCCCACTTGTGGAATACAATATATTGTTGTTGTGGTTTACCACTAATTTTAAAAAAAAAAATTCAAGTAAGCACAATTTATATAAGAAGCAACTTCTCGAATATGTTCATGTATTTACGTTGTGACAATATGTAAGTTAATACTCCCTCCGCTTTAACTTATTTGTCTAATTCTGATTTGACATGAAATTTTTTTAAAAAAAATTGAATCTTGTGATCGTAAATTAAAGATAGGTAGATGCATCAAAATATTAGTTATTAATTTTGTGATTTTAAACATGTCAAATGAAAAATTGAAATTAAAGAGTTGCCCTCCAAAAAACACTTTTTTTTAAATGGACTAAAAAGGAAAGTCAGACAATCAAATTGAGACGGAAGGAAGGAAATAGTGATCAACCATTTTTATCATCTTTTGAACGCAGAAGTATAAATTAGTTTAATTTTCTGTTTGTATGGAAATAATAAACTATAATTCACCCGCCAATCCCAGCAAATCAGAGGGGAAAACACAAAGATATTATTTTTCTCTTTTACAGTCAAGTCATTTGTAAGATAATTGTAGATATAACTAACCATTATCATCACAAATTAAACTAAACTATATACTTAAATATATGTATAGAATCTCCAAAAGAAAGTAATTTATATATTATCATAGCAATATACAAAATCATACATGCACGCATAAAGAAAACCTTTACCACCAAAAACTATAGCCTGATAGTAGATAGGATTTCTTTACTCTTGATCAGAGTTCTCGGCTTTTTATTATTAGAAAGCATTTAGCCATTTTAATGAGCCTGCAGCTCGTGTTCACATTAGTCCAAACCAAAAACAGATAACCGCTCATCAGGTGGAAAAAAACCCTTTACCTGAATCTTCCAATGCGGTAGATGTCTTGGTATCAAATTCCTTAAGAGAATTCTTCTTCTTCTTCTTTTTCTTCGCCTTATTTCTATCCCCAGTTTCAAACCATCGCGAGAAAATCCACCTCGGTGATATACAAGTAGTAAAACTCCGAGTACACGTAGTTTCTGATCTTCTTTTCCTAATTTCATTACAAGCCCTGGCTGTGATGATGGAGATGCTGCAATAATCATCATGACTTCCCATAACTATTGCACACAAAATATATATATATATATATAGTATTATATAATCACTGTTGTATAGCCAAACACACTGAAATCAGTACTCTCTTATAGTAAACTGTTTTTCTGAATTCTTCTTTAGGTTTTTTTGAAAAATGATTGAAGTGAGGAGGGAAATTATAATTTGAAAACGAAAGGTTCACGAGTTTCTTCATGTCCTAATTTATGACCATATCTGACTGCAACCGAAAAACCATTAATAGCATTAAATAAATTTCAACTTCTGCAGAGTATATATTCTATTAGCTGGAAAAAAACATAAATGTATTACTATTTAAACCCAAAAAAGAAAAAGAAAATTCGATGCCTTACTTGCGTTTTAATCATCAAGAGATCCTTTGGTATACGGTGGGATATCTCATGATTAGGTTTGAAATAAAATGTTTGATTGATGGTACTCCCTCCGTCTCATATATTGTCCCAAATTACTTATTCATTTATCAAATCAAGATAAAATTAATCAAAATTTTCTCATTTTACTTCTACAATTAATATTTTTAACATCCTAAACAGACTTGTAAGTTTCAAAAAGTTTCTTTTTAAAGAAGAGTGAATAAAGGGTGTAAAACTATCCATCTTATTTATGATTTTTTAGGAGGCGTGTAAAGAGGAAAGTAGACAAGTAAATGGAGTATATATTTCATCTCGTATGAATTTTATCTCAGGCAAAATTATGAGATGTCTATCTTATCCCTTTAACTTGAGATTATTTTATCTCATCTCTTGAAATGGAATAAATCAATTTAAAAATTATAATTCCAAAGTAATTTAGTACAATGTATCCAACACAAATTTAATGTCTCGTTATGCTTATCACTGACCAATTTTGAATTACTTATTTTAAACTGAGCTTACGTTTGGAATATAAATTTAAATTGTTAGAGCTACATAAAAGTTAACAATATGCAGTTTTTGAATGTTTTTATTAATAAAATAAAATACTCAGAAATTTAGGGTAATGTTCTGATTAATTTATGTTTCTAGCTTTAAAATATACTCCAAAAAGTTGCATTTTGTGGAAGAGAAGTCTTAGATACCTCTCACTAGTACAGAAGTCAGAAGTGTGTGTACCTGAAAATTTAACATGGAGGCTTCACAGTATATCAAATTTCTGTTTCAGGGACTAAGTTGCCCCATCCTAAGTAGTTGAGGTGGGTAAGTGGCTATACTCTCTAAATAATACCATAAATTATTGCTCTACTAAGGGACCACAAAGCATATAATAGTAGCAATTGATTGCAAAGTCAGTTTACAAAGGACCGTTCCCGCTTTAATCACACTGTTATGTTTTATGTATTTTAAGTAAATACTTATTCTTACATGAAATTAATCTTAACAATTAAAATACATATACATAACACAACCATAGTTAAGTACATAATATGTATACAAAAGACACTACATGTATTACATATATTGATTTAATATAAACACCGATATGAATTAGTTAATTTCTACGTGCAAGTCAACTATCTTGGCCGCCTTTGAGCCTCCTACTAGTAGCTCTATCTATTGGTACCAGCAAATTCCAAAGTTTCATAATTCCAACAGAGCTAGGCAGTCAACAAGTCAAAAAGGAAAAAGTTCAGTTTGGAATGGGTTTTGAACCTTTGGAGAACGTGGGGATTCAATATTTTTGAACTAAAAGGGCAGCCGTCTAGTCTAGGAATTAATGATGGAAGATAAAATAGAAGAAACAAGTTTAAAACTAACAATTTATCAATTTTCTTGCAATTATACTTCCCCATACTTGTATCTATCTAGATTGTCATTTTCCTAGAAATAAAGATAATCCTTCATTGAACCTTTGAATTACTACATAATAAAGCCTTGACAAAGACTGATGATGTAGTCTAAGGATTCATCATTATAAAATGGTTTAGCACGAATTTAATATTCTTCTGCAAATTCCAGATGAGGATGAATTCCCACCGAAAGGTCCATCATTTGACGTGTTGCTACCACAAAGATGCTAATGCTAGCATAGAGCAACTTGTAATCTTTTCCTGTGCCAAGAAAAAGTTTCATCAGCCCAGCCATATGGTAATTCAGATGTTTCATAAAAATTGACATGATTTACTGTTCAGTCTAACTTTTCAAAGATGATGACACTATTTAGCTCCTTCATGCCTGAACTAAGGTATCAATTAAGCGAGGCAGAGCGTCCAACTCGGACTTCACCTAGCTTCAGAGTTTTTAAGTGCACTTCAAATGAATTTTTAACAATATTTCAGAATAGATTAAGAGTGATACAAATGACAACTTGTATCTTTCAATAGCTAGTGATGTCCCAATGTATATGTAAAGTTCTTAATGCTGATTTGAATTCTATGTAGCATTGAGTTCAAACGAAAAAGCTCAAATATGTCATTGAACTATCAAAAATGGCCTATCCATGCCACTTGTTAATAGTTGGGCATAAAAATGTCACAGCCATGACACACTTGGCTCATGTGTGCCACTAACCACTAACAGCCCACACATTTAAATGCTTAAGCTATCTTTCTAGTCAAGTATTAAACTATTTTCCAGGTCTCTGACCAGAGTCCACTAGCACCATTACTTCATTTATTTGCTTCCTTCAATGTACTTAGATTTAGGTACAATCAGTCACTTAAGAAGGTGATGCTAATCTTTATCATAACCTTGGCCAAAGAGGTTTTATGTTTACAGCCAGAGCAGCCATTTGTTGAGCTATAGTGATTACAACAGAAACATCAAGAAACATTTCTCATGAGCAATTTATTCTCATGTATTACAACAAACTGCAAATTGATTGCACCCAGTACACTGCTTAGTTGTTTCACTCGCATTGAATTAAAACAAAATGGCAGGTGATTCAACTCAACTTCTTTTGGGCAGGCCAGAAACAACTTGCAGCACATAATCTTACCTTGGTTAAAACGTGAGTAGCAGCTACAGTTCAGAGTTAATAAGCTCCTCAACCGAGCCTTTGTACTTCGAAATAAGATCCCTGGAATCAAGCATGAATCATGACCATCAGATAAAGAAGCTAATGGTGATTATACAACTCTCAGTAGAAAACATTCAGAAGCATATATATGCGTATCTCAAACCATGATACACACCTTCGCTGATTTAGTAATTGTTCGCACTCTGCCTTTTTGCGCTTTTGTCCCTCAACTGTCTGTCCAAAGACACAGGAATGACCAATTATCTTATCCACATTTAAGCATCAAAGCATGCAACTAAATTAGAAATTCTGGAGTAATTTTGTTCAAGTAAACATCATTTCAAACATAATGAACCCCACTTTTCTGTAAAACTCTTCACAAACTATAAGTTACACAAACAGGCCCTAATGGAAAAGCACAATTAAAACAAATAACACAACAAAAAAATAAAAAAACAATTCAACTCTTCCAGAAAAAGAATACTTCTTGAAATTCTGTTATCCGTTATTGTGCTTTACTCTTTGTTGGGGTCTCCTCCTCCCCCCCCCTCCCCCCCCTCCCTCTTTTTTTTGGGGGGGGGGGGGGGGAGAAAGAGAGAGAGAGAGAGAGAGAGACTCTGTTCGGAACAAGTTTCAAAAGAACACTCAAAGGATAGACATAAAATACCATAGATCTTGAGCTAATAGACCCTGATATTGATGTCAAAAGCTGTTGGCACTTCTCAAACTGATTTTTCAATTCAGTTACCTGGCGAGGAAAAATACACTCTGTTTAAACTAGATGAAATAGAAAACTAATATGTAATGATCAAACTATTAGATAATGCATCAATCAAGAAATGAACAAACCAATGCATCTGAGTGCTGATCTCGATTTCCATTTTCAATAGTATCAGCTAAATTCTCCACCAACTGTAAGATGATAATCAAAGTTAGAACAAAAGGTCTCATTAGGAAAGAGAAATGTCTCGTTACTCTAATGAAATAGCAAGCTACGGATCATGGTTTTCGCCCGATACTTGTAGAAGATGGAAGTGAGAGGCAAGTGATTGGTGGTGCTGTTGTTGTTGTTGTTGTTGCTGCTGCTGTTGTTGCTGCATCTGGTGCTGCTGCATTTGTTGTTGTTGCATCTGCTGTTGATAGCGTTGCTGCTGCTGCTGTTGTTGCTGCTGATAGAGCTGCGGCTGATTGAACTGTTGTTGTTGAAATTGCTGTTGCTGAAGAAATAAATGGTCTTGATTGTTGGGTGTGGAAGGATTACTGTGAGTTTGGATGTTGGGGATCATTGTCCAACTTCCTCCTCCAAACTGGTCCATAGCTAATGGCTGTTGAGCTGAAACCTAGAGCTACTTTGGTTCTGAAAATGGATAAACAGAAATTAATATGTTATCATGTGTAATCAGGTACTACATATATATCCAAAACTAGTAAAGCTTGAACTGGACTAATGGAATGAGTAGCAAAGAGAAATAATTCCAAGGACTCTGAAATGTGTAACCACTTCACCAATATCTTTCCTATCATTCCTAAATGACATTTCATCCACATCTTATTACCAGAATTATTCTTTTCTACAGAAGAGAATGAAACCCTCTCTACTTCATTTGAGGTAATGGTATGGGCTGCGTACACTTTACCCTCCCCAGACCCCACTTAGTGGGATTACACTGGGTATGTTGTTGTTGTTGTTGTAGAATGAAACCCTCAAGTTACATCCTCCAAGAAATTCCATTTTAGGTACCATAGTAGCCAGGCAGTTGAGTTTTGTCAATCTCATGTTTGTTAAGCTAGTCTGCAGAATTTTCTCGACGAATGATTGTAACCATGGTTTGGGCTTTGGAGTATTAATTTCCTCTCCAATTGTTCAAAAAAAAAAGACCCTCCAAAACTGAAGCCATCCATTGTAACTAAAAATACTTTTTTATCTCCAAGTAACAGCTACCATAGCATATGCATGAATTTTGGTGCGCAAATTGTTAAATCATGCCGTCAATGCTAAAGCTGTATCCTATTCTGTCTAATCACCTCCCTAGTTCTTTTTCAGCCTAACTCTACCTCTCCTAACTCTTGCAACAACCAACCTCTCACACCTTCACACCTCCTCTTCACATGCCAAGCCCAAATCATTTGAGTCTTGTTTCCCTCATCGTGTCATCTACGGATGCCACTCCCACATTAACCCATATAACTTCGTTCCCAATCACATCTCTCCTAGTATGCCCACGCCTCATTTCCACTACCTTCATCTTCTGAACATGAGAGTTCAATTCTTAAACTAGCCAACAATCTACCCAATACAATGTTGGTCTAAACGCCACTCTATACAACTTGCTTTAAACCTCGGCTACATGTTTCAAACAAGATTCAAAAGACTCCTAGCAAACATTGGACATGTTAATCACTGAGCCAACGACGCATCAAAATTCCACATTAATCATCAATCATTAAGAAATTATCAAACTTTCAATGAAATCTCTAACAAAAGTAAAAGGCCAAAATCTCCTTATCAATGAAATTACCAGTTTTAGGTCAAAATTTCAACAACAAAAAAGATCAAAACTTTGAACAGATTATTCGCTTGCTATAACAGGATGACCAGACCCCCAAGAAAGTAAAAATACAAGTATAAGAAGTTAACACACTTTACAGAAATCCTATATATACGATGAGGCAAAGAGAGAGCTGTAAAACGAGAAAGATTACCGGAGATGAAAGAGATTAAGCAGACACCACAGCCTGACGGAACAAGGGAAAACCTCCTTTCTGTTTGCTCTTCTTTATCTGAGCAACCAAAATACTAATTATACTGTTTTTTCCTTTTAAAATTAATCGTCGGAAAAAGGTATAATTACACCCTAAATTATATATACCCAACTAAAGTTTTAGGAATATATTTTATAATTACTCCTTTCTTTGTAGAACTATTCTAAATTAGGAACTTGCAAAATAGATATGTTTATCATAAAGAGATCCGTTATTTGAATAAGTAAAATTTTTATCTTATCGGAGTGAAAATAGCATTTCTCTTCCGTATATTTATGGAATTTTGAAAAATCCAAGCATCTTGAAAATAGATAGAAAGGTAGGAATTTCTCGAACGAACAACACTCCTTCGAATATGTCAAAAGTTCACTGATGAGCAAGGGTTACCCCTAAATTTTTTTTAATTGTTTTTTAATATGAGCCTAAAATGCTATAACGTGGACATAGATGAACTACACAGGCTTGACACGTGTATTTATCATTTAAATAACTTTTTTCCCTGTTTTTTTACCTCCTCTTCTTCTACATTTCACTAGCAAACTGGAATTGTCCACTTTGCACGCGATCAAAGAAAACATCAATTATATTTATTTTATGCAAATTTATTTGAATTTAATAAAGTATATGCATATAAAATTTATATTAGTTTCTAAATTCACATTTTTAAGATATAAAAAAAAAAAAAACCAGACATCATTAGAGTTGACATTATTGCGGGGAGTAAAAAGTGATCCAATAATGAATATTTAGTAGGCGTGGACATGTGTTTCATGTCTGTGATATAAAATTATGAGATGAAATTAGCGTTTGGTCATGCGATTTTATCTCATGACATGAAGTCTCAAATTCTCCAAAAAGCATGATTTGGAAATTTCAAAGCATGATTTGGGATTTTTTAAATACAAAAATTAACTCACAAGTTTATATTTTATAAAAAGAACTCCACCATTTATATTTACCAACCATTTATTTCATATGTAAATAAAATTTAGAGTTCATATTATTACTTTTACCAATCTTTAAACCATTTATATCTCATTTAACTATTACTCTCATGGCTCACCAACATATAGCCCCGTTTGGTCATGAGAAATATTCACCTTTTTTTTTTCGAAAAATCTTTTCATTTTATTAAAAAATGATCTTTGGCAATAAAAACTCCAAATAACACTTGAAATTCTATTTGGAAAAGTGAAAACAAGTTGACTTGTTTTCACTTTTTTCTAATTTCAACTTTACCTTTATAGTTAAAAAAATCTATCCAAAAAGATACTCGTATGACAAAATACAACTCCGACTCTAATTTCGACTCCAATCTTTTTAAATTTTCATGGTCAAACGCCTATAAAATTTATTATTACTTTAAATCAACTCATACTTTATCATTTGTTATTCACCAAATTTATCATTTGATCAATAAATGTTGTATTTTTTTAGAATAGTTTTGTGATAGTGTATTATACTTTTGTTATGAACTTTTGCTTATTTAGTAAGATTATATAAATAATTGGGGCAATTTTGATAGTTTTCACAACTTATAGGAGTTTTTTATTTATAAGAAAAAAATACAACTTAAAATATCAAATTGCATGTCCAAACAAAACTTTAACTTAATCTCATTTGATTTCATGTCATGATTTTATCTCACATGGCCAAACGGACCGTTAAAATCTTAAATTTTCAAACACTATAGATGAAAGATTTATTTTTTCACCAAGTTTCGTCCTTCACATTTTCAATATCGAAATTCTCAATTACGTGTCGGAGGTTCGAATCCACAACTTGGACGATTTTTTTTGACGAAAAAGTTGTGTGGTTAAGAGTAGAATAAAACTATAGACTTTTCTACCTTAACCTGAGAATAAAACAATGCGACAAGAATTTTTCTTGTACCATTGATAATACTTTATCTTATGAATATTGATGACACCACTTACGCAAAACTGTTGTGAAAGTAGCATTCAAAACTTCCATTAAGGAATTATAAAGACATGATGCAACTTCAAATTATATAATCTTAAATTGGAGATTATGGAGGATACGAATTAGGGTAGAACATTAGTTAGATGGTTGAGCGTTGTTTCGCTTATTCTTTCATACTATTACTTGTTATTTCTAAATATGGATTAAAAAATAAATATGAACAATAAACTATTTCTAAAAAATAGTAAAACAAATTGAAAGAATGAAAATCGAACCCACTAAATTTACAATGTGTCCTAACGGATATAATTCTCCTCAAGTATCCGAGGTTATGGAATATATTCTCCTACTATAAAACGATTTACTTCATCAGAATAATATTACCTAAAATTCTGATGAATAGCGAACTCACTCAACGGCAGCAAATCACACTTGAATATTTAAGAAGAAATGTAGAAGTATATAAGAAATTAATTAGTACTCAATATCTGAACAAGAATCAAAAATTTATCGCCAACAGGTAATGCTTCAGAAAAGAAGTAATGATTTAGAAAAAAGTTGCACTAATTCGGGTGTGTCGTGTATGTGCGTTTTGCACATCGCCTTGTGCGGCCGCACATCAGTCGCACAATCGAATCAGAAAGATGATCGTTTTTTATATGGGGTTGTGCGGAGAATGTGTGGTTCTCACAAGGCCTTGGGCGTCCGCACACCCAGAATAGTGCACTGAAGAGACGCATCTCTTCGGTGTGGGTTACATGTGCGGTCCGCACATCGCCTTATGCGATCGCATATGAAAAAAAATAAAAATTGGATTAAATAATTGTTAAATAATTAGATTTAAATAAATTTTGTCAAAAATGATAATCTCTCTATCGATATTCGACGTCAAAGTGGAGTCGAGCACCGACGTCGACGCGAGACATGTCTTCTTCTCAACCTTTTAACACTATGAAGAAATGCTTTTATATTTAAGTACATGAAAGTTTCCTTCCACCACTAACGTGAGAGAAATGCTTCTTCAAAAAAGCAAAAGGAACAATTTATTTTTTCCTCCATATTTATTTCCTTTATTTTCCATTATTTTTTCATAGTAGAACCCAACAGTCGCAATATTACATTTGTAGTTTCTTGTCATTTGAGTTCGGTTACTAACTGTTGTTTCTTATATTTTAGTTATCATATTATTTTGATATAATTACTGTTTAGAATGATTTGTTATGCTGTCTATAGTATTTTTTCGTAATTTTTTCACTTTCGTTATTTCTTTTTTCATAATATTTGAACTATTTTTTTCTTGAACTAAGGGTCTATTGAAAACAGCCACCTTACCTCCAAGTTAAGATTAAGATGCGCATACATTCTACTTTCTTCAAAAATCACTTTATGAAATTACACCAAATATATGATTGTTGTTAGATGAACGTCCAAAAAATAACTCTAATAGTACCTCAAAATAAAAAGAAGGCAAAAGAGAGAAATAAAAAATGTTACCGGCCACGGGAGACATTCCGTTGTTCAAAATAAGTTAACCCACTGTCACACGGATAAAATGAAGGGAAGAAAAGGGGGTGCAATTGAAAAGACAAGATGGTTGAAGTTACATTTGACAAGACAAGTTGAGGTGATATTTACTTTGTCCTCACTCTTTGGCCCATCCCCCATTATCTACTATTCCTCTGTAAATGTCTCTCTTCACTATTTCTACTTTTATTTTGTGCGTCGTTCGGAATCGGATTGAATTGTAAGAAAATTTAGAATTTTTAAATTTAAAAATAGTTACTCCATTCATTTTAATTTATGTGAGTTAGTTTAATTTGATATAAAATTTTAAAAAGAAAGATAGAATTTTAAAATTTGTGATCTAAAATAAATCTAATATGTTTGTATGAATAGAAATCATTTAATTAAGGGTAAAATGAGCATGTAAAAGTTAAATTGTTGCTAAATTATTTTTGATGCGACATATTCAAGAAGAGGTGTCATGGTATATGTTATTTGAGGATGATATAGTTCTAATTGACGAGACTCGGAGAGGAGTTAATGATAGATTAGAGGTTTGGAGGCAAATCCTAGAGTCTAAAGGGTTCAGGTTGAGCAAGACCAAGAAAGAATACTTGAAGTGCAAGTTCAGTGATTTGACGCATGAAGAAGATGTGGTAGTAAAATTGGATTTTCAGGTTATTCAAAAGAGAGATAGTTTCAAGTGTCTTGGGTCTATGATCCAGGGGAATTGAGAGATAGTCGAGGATGTTGCCACACACCATATTAGGGCAAGGTGAATGAAATAGAGGCTCGTCTCTGAAGTTTTGTATGTTAAGAAGGTGCCTTTTAAGCTTAAAGGCAAGTTTTATAGAGTGGCAGTCCGTCCGGCCATGCTGTATGGAGCGGAGTGTTGGCCAGTTAAGAGTTCCCGTATCCAAAAGTTGAAGGTGAAGGAAATGAGGATGTTTGCAATGGATGTGTGGACCTATTAGGGGAGATAAGATTAGAAATGAGAGTATTCGGGAGAAGGTGGGGTGGCTTCTGTGGAGGACAAGATGCGGGAAGTGAGGTTGAGATGGTTTGGACATGTGATGAGGAGGGGCATGGATGCTCAAATGTGGAGGTGTGAGAGGTTGGCTATAGACAGTTTCAGGCAGGGTAGAGGCAGGCCGAAGAAGTATTGGAGGGAGGTGATTAGACATGACATGGAGCAATTACGACTTACTGAGGACATGACCCTAGATAGGAAAGTATGGAGGACGCAGATTAGGATAGAGGATTTGGTCGTTGGAGCGAGTCTTAGCAAGTTGATAGGGATACTTTGTGGTAGCCTTGCTAGTAGTCGTAGTGCTATGCGTGTATCTTGGTGTTTCTTGTACGTGGTGATTATAGTAATACTCTGTAAGTGTCTTGTTTTTTTTTTTTCTTTATTGTTGTGTTATTACATCTTGTTTTATGTTTTATTACGTCTTTGTATATTGTTTTGTATTCTGAGCCAGAGTGGTCTATCGGAAACAACCTCTCTACTTTTTTTGATGTAGTGGTATGGACTGCGAACATTTTACCCTTTCCAGACCCCATTTTGTGGAATTACAATGGATAAGTTGTTGTTATTCTTTTTGAAATTGACTATAAAAAAAAATGAATCAGATAAATTAGGAGAGAGAGAGAGAAGTACTTAATATATGTGTTATTATTGCATAACACTCTTTATAATATTATTTAATCATATGAAGCACATACTACTACCACTTATAACCCATCATCACTAGGTAGACTATAGCCAAATATAAACGTATTTATAAATTCTATATCCGAACTCAAATTCAAAAAAATGATATATTTTTATATTTAGTGCTCATAATTTTACTTTAAAATATTTATTTTATTCTTAATAAAATAATTTATAGTCATACAAATATTTATAACACATTTTAGATCACATATTTTAAAAGTCAGTCTTTATTTCTTAAATTTCATGCTAAATCAAACTAAACTCATATAAATTAAAACGGAGCTAATAGTACTTCCTCCATCCCTTATTAGTTATTCACTTTTACTTTTGCATGCTTCTTAAATTATTTTAAATAAAAATGATATTTTTACTAATTTACCTAATAAGATACTTTCTTCGGACTTTTCAAACTTATTTTTACACTTTTAAAAAGTATTAATTGTATAGATAAAATAGCAAAATATTGATTATTTTTATCTTGATTTAGTAATTGAACATGTAATTTGGAAAATATATTTTTAATAAGTTGATCAATTAATACGGGACGGTGGGAGTACTAAATTAACCCAAAAGTATTTAGGCTTGTCTAGCATACCAAACGAGTCCCACCACCCAAGTAACATGAATCAAATCATGATCCTCAACGAGAAAACTACTGAATTCTCTCACATACTATATATATAGTGAGGCGGATAGGCCTTAACAACTTCAAAACATTTACCCCACAAAACAAACATAGCCATGTTAGACGTGTATAGTACAATTAATTCAGTCTCAGAAAACTTCTCCAATCCGTCGGCACCGGCGCCGACACTACCTCTCCCAATACAGCCGCCGTCATCACCACCTACGGTGAGCCGTTACGAGCTACAAAAACGGCGAGACTGGAACACATTCGGACAGTACTTGAAAAACCACAAGCCACCATTAATACTATCGCGATGCAGCGGAGCGAACATTCTAGAATTCTTAAAGTACCTCGACCAGTTCGGGAAAACTAAGGTTCACAACTGTTCTTGTCCGTATTTCGGCGATCCTCAGCCACCGGCGCCGTGTAATTGTCCGTTGAAACAAGCGTGGGGGAGCCTTGACGCGCTTATTGGTAGGCTACGCGCTGCGTTTGAAGAGAATGGAGGAAGGACGGAGACGAATCCGTTTGGTGTTCGAGCAGTGAGGTTGTATTTGAGGGAAGTGAGAGACACGCAAGCGAAAGCGAGGGGGATTGCTTATGAGAAGAAGAAAAGAAGGAATATTAAGCAGCGACAATATTAGAGCATGAGAAAAGATATATAAAAGCTGCATGCCATAATTAATTGGATTTTGAATTAATTAGCTAGCTTGTTGGCGATATATGTGAATGGTATAGTATAAGTATAAATCACTTCTCCTTTTATGCTTACTGCTTATGGATATTTTTGTATGGGAGTATGTTTTTGTCAGTATCTTCTGCTGCTGTAATTGACTATTGCATTTTCATGTTGTTTTCTTTACTTATTGTTGTTTTTTTTCCTTTTGATGGGATTCGAGTTCTATTGAAAATAACCTCTTCTTTTTTTTTTTTAAAAGGAAGAGATAAGGTTTATATATACATATTATCCTTCTCAAATTTCAGTTATAAAATTTTACTGAGTATGTTATTGTTGTTGTAGTAGGAGAAAATCCTATTGTTTTTCCATTCATTTTAATATTTTATATACATAGAAGTTAGAAAGATATAGTGTAGAAAGGAGAAAATGAAAATCTAGAACACAATACCCTTGTTTTAAGTTGAGAAAATTCTCTCTCGTGACCTATTGCAATTCGCCACACCATTGTTAAATGAGTTTGTATGAGTTAAATAATTTTTTTACTAAGAAAATAAATTTTTAATTTGACATGGCATGATAATTAAGAGAGAATGAAGATTTTGTGGTGTTTGCTATATTCTGAGGACAATAATATAAGAGTTGAAAGATATTATAGTCCTAAAAGAATAAGTGATTTCAGTAGGCAATTGATCATTCAGGAGTTAATATCTCAAAAGGTCATTGAACTATAGAAAATTATCTAGCAAAGTCATTGAACTTTGCTTTCTATCAATAAAATCACTTAACTTAATGCTTTTATTTTCTAAAATCACTCAATTATATTTATAAAAAAATTTACATGGCAAAATAAATATAATTGGTAAATATGAATCCCACTCATAATATAATTGGTACAATTACAAATATTATTATACTCATAATGTATATCATTATACCGGTAATATTAATATTATAATACTTATTTACCTAAAATTTTCATTACCCGTCTTCAATATTAGGTTTTTGGTATAAGGTATTGATAATATTAACAGTATACCACTTACCTGTATAAAGTACTAGGAATAAAGTACTTTATACCAGGAATACTTACCTGTAAAATAAATATTTCTATTTAAAAAAATAATTGATTTAATTGTTGTTTCCTATTTAATATTGCAATGGTTCTGGGAGAAGATGGAAAAAATTGGGCGGCCGAAATCTTTTTTTTAATATTCAACTTTTTTTTTTTTTTTTGATATGGAAGTGAGAAAAAATGAGGTTATTTTTTAAATGAGATTCTGTATTGCTATATTTATAATAAAGTCTTTTATATTCGAAATATTCATAAATCACTACTATTCTTATAAATAAGTTTTAGTAACTGATACACCAGATAAATCCAATTTATGGTGAATGGGTGTAATAATAATAATAATAATAATAATAATAAATAGATTTTTTGATGTGGAATTCTTGTTTACATGACATAGAAAATAATTTTTTTTGTCATGTCATTTTTTTAATGATAAATGTAGTTAGTGATTTTAGAAAATAAAAATCTTAAGTTGAGTGATATTATTGATAGAAAGCAAAGTTCAATGACTTTGGTAGATAATTTCTTATAGTTCAATGACCTTTTGAGATATTAACTCGATCATTCAGCAAATTAACTCCAAGGAAATTCAAAATTATTTTAGCTCATATATTTAAATTCCATGTATGACATTGTATTGTTTTATTGAATTCCCTTATTACAACTCCATGAGACCATGACTGCGCTCATGATTATTTCATAATTTCTTTGGTTGAATGGTATTTTTTTCGAATATCAAGTCATTTGCATATGGTCACTGTACACCTGTGGCTGTCAATGTATATAAAGTTCATAAATAGGAGTACCAATTAAAGACATATTAGTGCTTCTAAATCAAATGTGTAATTTAATTGGATTCTTTTTATAACCTTACCATATACATCACCTAATCTTTACGATCACAACATTTTTCCATTTGTAAATAATCAACAGCTGATATGAAACTGTGAAAGAGAAACTATATTCCCCATAGTATTTCCCTTAATAGGGAATATCAGGAACAGACACATTTTGATCTTTTGTGAAACACCAAACGAGTTTCATCGCTTTGGAGAATCTTAATAGCTCAATTGATTGACTATTTAAACTTTCACCTTATTGGTGATGGGTCGATTCCCACTATCTTACAATTCGTTTCCCTTCCTACCCCCAATTTTTTTTCAAAAAAAAAAAAGGTCTCGTCTCTCCCAATTGATTTTTTCAATTATTTTTTTCACTTGGTTTTACTGAATAGCTATCGATGGGACATGTAAACTCCAGAATGGAATAAAGAATCCTACCACTTCAAGTTTTAATAATTGCTGTTAGAAAAAGTTTTACTATCTTCTGGATTGCATTAAATCATCTGATCCTAAGGGCACATCCTTCATTGAAGAAATGTGGTAGAGAAAAAAGGAGGATAATAATTGGACTAAGATTCTTATTTTGGGGTTTCATTTGTGGTAAAGATGCTTTTCCTTTGTGTAATGGATTCATTTTTTCTTGTCTTGGTCATTAAATTCCATCATTGCATGGGTTTTAGTTTGCCACTAGCTAGTTGTTTTTTTCTCTCTTTTGTTGCTTTGGGTGTCAAATTGTTCAATTAGAATAAGTGCTCTAAATACACGGGGTTTATTTTTTTTTTGGAGGTTCAAGAGAGAGGATAGCTAGGAAAGGAAATTAAAGTCAATAAGAATATGAATATGTATTTAGAAACAAGATAACAGGTTGGCATCAAGTAGATATATTTCTAATAGACATATCAAATATAATTGCTTGTTCATCTATTTTGCTCTCTAGTTTAAATAAATGCCTATTCATAGTGGGATGGAGACAAGAGGGATACTAGAGTGAAAAACTAAAGGACGAGGATATCCTCTCTTACAGTTATGATGTGTTGTTATCCATAATCTTTGAATTTTAGCATACCCAAAAATGTTGTCAATCGATCATGAAGTTGTGAACAAAAACATACCCGGTGTGGTTTTACAAGTGGGATCTAGGAAGGGTGATGTATACACAAATCTTATGTCTATCTTTTGTTGCGAAATAGAGAAATTAATTCCAATGGATCTTTGACTCAAAATTCAATTAAAATTTTAGCGTACACATTAATCCAAGGTAACTAAAAGGATAAAAATGACAATGGTGTACTTATTTTGAGTTACTAATCTGAATTGTATATTTTAATGTCTAGTGCTAGTATTATTTTTAAAGAAAATAAATGGATAAAGTGACTTTTTAAATTTAATGCAGGACTCTACTAGTTAGGTTACAGAATTTATAGTTCTGGTCAGACAAAGCAAAATTAATGTATTTTAGCTGTGGAAGCTTACTATCAAAATGGTGAATTACTATTAATATTTTATTAGCATAACTTTCTTTTTAAAATAAAGACTATTACTTCCTCCGTTTCAAGATAGTTGATCCTCTTTCTACAAAATTTGTTTCAATTTAGTTGTTCTATTTATAAAATCAAGTTCTTCCAATACTAACCCTATCATTAAATGACTACACAAAGTGTATATACTCAAATTTCTATTTTCAAAGCATAATTAATACGATTAATTTGGTAAAATAAATCCCTAATAAATATTTTCTTAAAGGGAGTGTCAAGTCAAAAAGGGCCAACTATTTTGAAACGGAGGGAGTACTATTGAGCTGCTCATGGTGGAGCTGAGGGTCTATCGAAACAACCTCTCTACCCCCACAGAGATAGGGGTAAGATTTTTATACATCCTACCCTCTTCAGATTCCACTAATAAGATTACACCGGGAATGTTGTTGTTGTTGTTGCTGTTGTTATTGTTGCTCCTGGTGGAGCCCATTTTCCGCTCAAATTGTATGTTGTGATGTGTTCTCCATTTTATACGTCTGGAGTTGGTGCTCAATTTGCTCTCACATTTGTCTCTACTATTACTGGAATTCTGAGATAGAAGCCTCAGGTAGTCAGGTGACTAAGAAAACTCCTGAATTCATAGCTTTATTTTGTTACAAATGCACATTTTTCTATATTCTGTATGAATGAATGAATCACATGAAAGAACCAAAAAAACAAAAGACTAAAATGGTGCATGTCAGAAGAAGTAAGAATTTACCCCATTTTAGATCATTATTCCCTTCCAAGTGAAGTCAAATATAAATTAATTAATGCTGCAACACAAGGATGAAATGTCTATGCTACCTGAAAGTGTGGCTCTATTCATTTGTGGTGGTTAATAGTGATTTAATCAGAATCAACAGAGTTCTAAGGATAATGACTCTTGCATTTGAAGATCAATTTGAGGAACATAACCCTCATTTTGCAGCTCCATTAGAAGATTATCTAATAAAAGATATATCTGAGCAGACTGCGGGTGACTCGCGTCTGCAGCAACAAAAACATGACTGATATTGTTAACTTCAGTCCAGCTGTAACCTGGTACTTTTTGCACTCCTCTTTCCTTCATCGTATGACGAATTTTAGAAACCATATCCCATTTACCGGCGTTAGCATGTAGATTTGATTGTAACATATAGTAGCCAGAATTTTGCGGGTCCAAGCTCGAAAGATGCTCAGAAGCCATTTCAGCAAGCTCAGTATTGCCATGTAAACGACAAGCCCCAAGTAATGTCCCCCAAATGCCTGCATCTGGAGCAAATGGCATGCGCTTAATCACGCTAAATGCTTCTTCCACAAGACCAGCTCTCCCGAACAAGTCAACCATGCATGCATAATGTTCCGTTCGGGGTGTAATCCCATATTCCTTAGTCATGCAATTGAAGTAGTGTTTTCCTTCTTCAACTCTACCAGAATGGCCACAAGCAGATATGATTGCAAGAAAAGTGACATGGTCGGGCTGGAAACCATTTTTTATCATTCCATGAAACAAATCCAGACAGTCCTTAAGTCGGCCATGATTTCCATAGGCTGCAATAATACTGTTCCATGATACTTCATTCTTGTGTGCCATCAAGTCAAAAACGCACCAAGCTACCTCCAAGTTTCCACATTTAGCATACATATCTATTAACGCACTTTCCACAAAAAGATCAAAGCTTAATGCACTTTTCATAATGAACCCATGGATCTCTTTCCCATAATGGAGAGCTGGTAAATTTGCACACGCAGAAAGAGCACTGGATATGCTGACACAATCATATTTGGCTCCATTTGCACCCATCTGCTGGAAGAAGTCAATGGCCAATTCCGGTTCAGCATTATGGCAACAACTCGTGATCATTGAATTCCAACAAACAACATCTCTTTCAGACATCCTCCTGAACACTCGTTGAGCAAGATCCAATCGTCCACACTTTGCATACATGTCCATCACCGCACTTCCCGCATAAAGTATCTTTTGAAAGCAGCGCTTAACAATGACACCATGCAGTTCCTTACCTAGCCTCAAAGCAGCCAAATTAGAACAAGCTGGCAAGGCACTTGCTAGAGTAACAGGATTGGGCCTCATCTTCTTACTAAGTAACCATCGGAAAACATCTAGGGCATCAGAACTCATGGCATTAAGAATTAATCCTGAAATCATAGCAGTGCAAATAACAACATCCACCACAGGGCTGCAGTTAAATATGTTGCGTGCTGCCTCAACATTCCCGCACTTGAAGTACATATCAATAATGGCATTCTTTAAGAAAACATCAATAGATACATCATGTCTCACAATATAGCCATGAATTGCCTTCCCCAGGTACAAATCTTCCGACATAGAAACAGAGGGGAGCAAACTGGCAAAGGTGATAGAGTCTGGTTTCACACCGGTAGCTACCATTTCGTGAAATAAATCCAATGCCTCATCTATATACCCATTCTGTACATACCCTCCAATCATCCCATTCCAAGTCACAGTATCTGCTTGTGGCACTAAGTCAAAGATCTTGCGTGCATCAAGCAAGGAACAGAATTTTGCGTACATCGCAATCAATGTATTGGCTACCGGAGAATCCATTTCCAATCCACAACGCACAACAAGCCCATGAAGCTGACAACCAAATTTAACCATAGTTTCCGAAGCACAAACAGAAAGAACACAAGCATATGTCACTGAATTAGGCTTAGTTTCACTTTTCCTCATTTCCATAAACAACCCAACCACATCATTCACAGACTGTTCATCTTTAGCATAGCCATTAAGCATCACATTCCACAAAACACTATCTCTTCGAGACATTTTATCGAACAAAAGGCGAGCATCATCCAAACAACCATTCTCAGCATAGAACTTAATAAAAGCACTGCCCACAAACACATCATCCTCAAAACCTAATCTTTGTACCAACCCATGTACCCATTTACCTAAATTCACAACATTTACACCAGCACAAGCCTTAATCACATAAGGGAAAGTGTATTTATCAGGACAAGTACCGAAAACCAACATCTTAAAGAAGAACAAGATTGCTAAATCAAAACGACCCATTATTGTGTACCCTCTAATCATCCAATTCCAAGGGGAAGCATAACACAACTGAAGCTGAAAAAACAATTTCTTGGCATCAAGAAACCTGTTACACAAAACATACATCCCCAAGATTCTTGTACCAAGAATACCCAAGTTGTCGATTCCATTTACAGTTACTTGGGCATGAACCTGCTGCCCTTTACGAACAACGGGAGTAAGATTTTGTGTAGAAGCAGTGCAAGATTGCAAAATTGGAGCTAGTTTTGATGCTAAAACCTCTTCTGTGTAGTGAAAAGAGTGAAAAATTGAGTGTTGGGTGAAATGGGAGTTGGGTTTTGGGGAAAGTAGAGCAGCGACTGAGATAGTCCTTCTGTAGATTGAACAGATATTCTTGCTTTGAAACAACATTGACGACTTGGGTTTCCAGCTTTACTGTTTTCGTTTGTCCATTTTTCTGTTATATGCTCTCCAAATTCTCACTCTTTTTCCCCCTCTCCATTTGAATGAGTGTAAAGGAAGAGGTGTAACAAGAGAATAATCTCGAGATAAAATTTGAGATTAATTTTATTTTATATTTAATAAATAAAATATGAAGTAGTTAATATTGAAATTATTTTATTTTATTTTATTATTTATATTAAAACCATGAAATTAATATCCCAAATAAAAGGTAGCCGTAAAATAGTCCGAGGTACCAAACGACCGCCTAAGACTTCCTAAATCATACTCCCTCCCTTCCTAAATAAACGATTGTTTTAACTTAGACAGACTCCATAAGAAATTACTTATTATTTTTAGAAAATAAAAAATATTTTTACTAATTTATCCTTAATAAATATCTTTAAAAAGATATAATATTTTAATGTCTTCTTAATTATCTAAAATAATTACTTATTTAGGAATAAAATGAAAAGACTAAACAATCACTTATTTAGGAACGGAGGGAGTGACTTTTAAGCTTTAACTGTTAGTTTTTCTTTTTTTCAATTATGTTTAGATCAAGCAATTGGATGATCTGCTATTTAAGTTTATTATCTTATTTCCAAGGATATTAGTCATAAGTATGATTAAAATTTTGTAAGCCCTAGTGTGCTCATAAGTAACAATTCATCATTTACAAATATTATCGCAAAAAAATGTATTTCAAATTATTAATTGACAACTTTAAAATGGTGATAAAATATTTAAGAAGATTTAACTTCAACTTCAATCAAATATTTTCCAGATGCATGCTCACTTTTTTGATAAATGTATGGTTTTAATATAATAAAAAAAAAATGGTGTGATATTTGTTTAGCAAGTGAAAATGTCAGTATCTTGCTTTAAACCTACATGACTCAAAACCTCTTTTACTAATGGAATGATATGTTGTCCCCTGACTTTTCAACGTTGTGAAAACAACCTCTTACAGAAATATAGGATAAAATTGTATATAATAAATCATTGTGATTCGGCATTTCTCCGAACTCCGTGCATAGCGGGAGCTTACTACACCGCCCTTTTTATACTATCTAATATAACTGTGTAGCTATCCTTCCCAAGACTCACATGTAAAGGGAATTGTAATGTATGTAGTCAGTGTTGTTTTCTGGATTTTGAGCAGAACTTTGATACACTACGCACACAGTTTTGTTTGTTCTAAGTCCACAGTTATACTGTGTCTCCTTAAAGAATCTAATCCCCTCACTATTGCCCGAGGTATGGATTAATTCTTCCCAAGATAAAATAGAACACTATTCTACAATATCGGCAATGAAAATTATAGAACTTCGTCGAACTCAAGAACGGAGTATTCACACACACTGACTGACTGTTTTAGAAGAAGAGAGTTTACAGAATAAGGAAAACACAGGTATTTATAGCCAACTATGCACTGTTTCGAAAGGATGCACTGCTTCGAAAAATTGCACTGTTTTGAAGCACTGTTTCTGAAACATTGCATTGGTTTTGAAGCACTGTTTCTTGAACAGTCACAAACGTTGCAAAATATTTCGTTGGAACATTGCATCTGGAGGAAAATTTCAGACGAAATTTTTTCTGAAAAAAAAAAAATTGTCCAAAAAGATAGTCTCTCGATCGATCATTTTCCAAAGCCAAAGCCAAAGCCGAGCGAGCGACGACGACGGCGCGAGGCTTGGTTTCTTCTTGGCTCACTATCCCTTCAAAGGAGTACTTCTTAATATAAAGGACAAATGATTTCTTTCTCCCCGAAGCCGAGCGAGCGACGACGACGACGGCGCGAGGCTTGGTTTCTTCTTGGCTCACTATCCCTTCAAAGGAGTACTTCTTAATATAAAGGACAAATGATTTCTTTCTCCCACCAATGAGGGAGAAACTATTTTTCCTTCTATAAAGTGACTATTCACCTCCCTTTGTTCCCATTTTGTTCCACCATTTTCCATTCATCTTTCACCAAAACCCAACAGTCAGCACCTGACTTCCAGATTATGAAGATGGCAACGGTTAATCTTGTTGCTGAAAGAATACGTAATCTGAACCAAATTTCATTCTTTCGGACCTGCATAAATTGATGCCAATATATTTAGCAACTTGGCGAATGCACCACCATAAACGAATTTATACAGGAAGAACTGAAAACAAAAATGATCGACTCAACAGCCCCTACTTTCTCATGCTACTCACATTTAGTGCATCTTCACACCACGTTTCTCAATGAAGGAATTTGAAGTGCAGAATATTATGGTTACGTACATACTCCTTAATATTATCTTGCTAGCAGTATTTTACGTTGTATTCTTAAATTGTTGGCATAATTAAGGGAAGAAAACAGCCTCTTGAGATACAACTATTCACACAAGCATCTGGGGGATAGCAAGACTCAACTGTTTATGTCTATAGAAGTCTGAATATATAGTCACCGAAAAGCCAGGGGAAGTATAAGCCACATTATAAGAAGGCCAAGCTAAGACAGACAAATTGCTAATCCTGTAAATACAGAAAAGCCAAGTTACTGACTACCTATTCATCATTCAACGCAAAATCGAAGCTAGCATTAATGCATAGCTTGAAAACACACTCTTGTTTTCTATCTAAATTGCTGGTGGACATGGACAATAGATTCCAGGTGAACCTAATTGCAGATGCATACGAATGCAGCTAAATGTAATAGCCGAAGGAAAAAACATTATCAGAACCCAAGGAATTACATTATCCTTGCCTCTGCTATCCTCAGGTTTTGCACTAGGCTCAGAGGAAGGGGGAAACCATAGGTAATATGTTAACTTTATTTGGCGTAACTAGTAAAGTTGTTGTCATGTGACCAAAAGGCCACGGGTTCAAACCGTGGAAATAACCACTAGCGGAAATGCAGGGTAGGGCTGAGTACAGTAAACCCTTGTGCTCCGGTCCTTCCCTGGACCCTGGGCATAGTAGAAACTTTAGTGCACCGGGCTTCCCTTTTTACCAGACTATAGCTTGTGCTCAATCCTCATATTCCTTTGAACATCCAACGGGTGTACAAAGACTAAGGACATAAATTCATATATCACTTGTTTGGTAAATATAGGGAAGGAAAATCAGTTTCCTCTTAGAATCACTTGTTTACTTGAATAAGATGGAGAAAGGGATGTTTCTCTTGTTTCTATCCTGCTAGTTTTAACAAACCCCTAAAAAACCTTCACTGAATTTTAACTATGACATGAGGAAATTTTCAAAAAAATAAGGTGTTCAAAATAATAATAATAAAAAGGGCCTAAATGAATGATGATAAGGGCTTAACCTACTTATTTTGCACAAGGAGTAGAAGTTTAGTGACAATACAAAAGCATAGCTGAGAAAATTTCTTTGTCCTTACAAACTGCTTGATACATAATATGTGCAGACTTCCAAATGGTAAACCTGAGTTTATTAAGGTGTTTGTCACTCTATTTAATGTCTTTGCTTGAGTACCTTTTAACTTTTGCAAATATAATTAGTTCTGTTGTTATCAGATAGTTTTGGTGCTCCGCTGACTGGTGACTCAACTGTGATGAAAGTGAAATCTTGCTTCTATGTCAAAGGTATTCGAGATTCTTTTCTGATCACTCAAACTAGCTGCACAATTGCATTAATCTTTTCTGGCCATTAAACATTCAGCTGTACAAAACTTTGCTTCTTTTCATGGTACAAATTGAAATTGTCGCCACTTCGGACTAACCAACGGAGATGTAAAAGACGACTGTTTAAATTGAACTACATATATAAAAAGCAATATATTATTGTCTATTGATCCCATATACTAAATGTAAATCTGAAACACCAAATGCTAGCAAGCTTAGATAATCATTCTGCATACAAGCAAAGAAGGAAATGCCAAAGAATAAAGAAACAATGCTCACATTTGAGATTGAAAAAACAGTTCATTTGATTCCAAAAACACAGATTTATACATATACAACATAAAACAAAGCGAAAGTCAGCTCTATTAACTGAAAAACAAAGCGACAAAATCTTTTTTGTTTTTGCACAATTTACTGATCAAAGTCCCAAATACATTTGCAGAAGAAAAGGACTGAATGAATGTAAAGAAGTTTAACATTCTAAGTCAAAACTTTTTTTCAAAATAAAAGCGCAATCTGATGCAATAAAACTTCCGTTATGTGGGGGGGCCGAGGAAGGGCCAGACCACAAGAGTCTATTGTATGCAGCCTCACTTTACATTTCTACAAGGACCTGTTTCCACGGCTTGAATCCGTGACCTCCTCGTCACATGCAACAACTTTACGGTTACTCCAAGACTCCCCTTCCAAATAATTCTCAAAATTCCAAGATTGTAGTATAAAACACAAAATTGTCATCTTGAAATACAAAACACCCAAGTAAACTTAACTCCCATATTGGAAGAACAAAAACCTTTTCTTTTGTACAAATTAATGAGTTTTGGATAGTATGCATAAAATCCTAATCCAGGTGAACAACAAAAGACTCAGGAATTCAGAGTAGGATCTCACATTCTGAACAAACATACTCCATCCCCCAATTTTAATTGTCGTTTTAGCTCTTTTCACACTTATTAAGTAAACAATAATTACAAGGTATAGTTTACTAAGATACACATATTTATTAAATGTTTTTTTAAAGAATTGACTGATAATTTGGTTACGAGGGAGTGGTACTCTTCAAACAGTTAGGGATGTTTAGTAACTGATTAGAGTTATGCAATATTAGTTACGAAAGAATCTATATTTTATTGAAAAAATGGTCAGAAATACTCGTATACTTTCATTTATTAGCTAATTTATCCTTTGTTATATTATCTGGCCACTTTTATCCTTGCCGTCACAAAACTTATCAAGTATACTTCTAATCGGAGGAAACCCCCCAAATCGGAGTAAATACCCAATTTCTCTTAAAATTATCCATTTTAATTAGTTCGCTTTTTAATCGGTTCGCTCTTTTAATCTGAACCAACCGACTAAACTAAACTAAACAATTCCATACCAAATTAAACCATCTTTTTAGCCTTCTTCATTGGAACACCAACCTTTCTCCAAATTCAGCCATGAAAAAAAAATTCTACAGTATTTCTTTTAATTTGATCAAACAGGCAACCCTGGTTTCTTTCATCTCCCTCTGCCACCCCTCACAAAACACATATGCACATTAGAGTCATTTGGTTCACTACCAAACAAAAATAGTCGCCCCTTATTAGAAAGGGATTTAATTATAGTGAAGAGATTGGACATAAATGTCTACTCAAATCCAATGGCAAACAAGTTGTATTGGCCATTATTGATATGTAGATCGGTTATATATTCGATCTGAATTGACTTATTTTAAATATTTTTAAGTCAAAAAGAGTTCTCATATAAATGTCAAAGTGTTTATACAAGTTGGAAATCCTAATTTATAACTCTTGGCTTATAAATCAAAAGTGAATTCAAACAAGCTTTTAGTCGATTTTTTTGTCACCAAATAGTGATTATTGGTCCTCCACGAAATCAATTTTTATCCTTTTATTTATTATTTATCGGTTGAATGAGAGAATCATTTACATACAATATGCCCGATCTAACTGTGTTCAAAATAATTATATCTCTTTACTACTAGACCTCTTGGTTGATCCCAGTTTATGTTAATTAAATTCAACCATTTCGCTAATCTCTATGTATACTATAAGATAATATAATATTCTTTCCCAGTCCCCTCATCATAAACTAGCGCAGCTTAGATTTAAAAAAGTTCGTTATTACTCCTATGTCTAGGTGGAGATGGATTCTACTCCCTCCGTTAGTTTTCACTTGTACATTTTGACTTGACACATCTATTAAAAAAATAATTATTAACATGGCTACTTTATCATAATATCCCTATTACTCCCTCCGTCCATCTTTACTTATCCACTTTTCTATTTTGAAATGTCCAACAATACTTGTCCAGTTTGGAAAACCAATACATAATTTACCTTTTTTCCCTATTTTACCCATGATATTACGTACTATTCATCCCTCATTGCATTTTTCAAAGCAAAAAATTTATTATATTCAAAGGGTGATATAGTAAAATCACCCCTCTATTTACTGTTTCTTAAGGTATGTGTCAAGTCAAAAGTGAACAAATAAAGATGGACGGAGGGAGTAATTGATGTTTATCATTGTGTCTTGAAATTAGTTTGAAGAATAAGCAATTAATGTTAAGGGTAAAACTGAAAAAAAAAATTTATATTTTCTTGATATGTCAAAGATGACAAGTAAAAATGAAAATCCAATTAGGAAATAAGTGACAAATAAAAGTGAACGGAGGGATTACATATTCGATCTTAAAAACCCCAGCTTTGCATTTGTTGTACTTAAATTATGGATTAAAATTACCGACAAGGGTTATGGTGGAGTGGTAAGTACTCCTTCATCCTTAGCCAGAGGCAGGTTCGAGTTCCCCTGGGTATAGAGTCACCTTTGTTAGGGAGCACTTTACCTCCAAGTTGGGACTTTTCGGTGCGAATCCAAATTTAGTCGGGCTCCAATATGAGTACCGGACATCGGGTGGGAAGCAAAAAATAATGAATTAAAATTGAATTTGTTTATAGAAATATCTATAGTTTTTCACATGCATTAATATTGGGGTTAGAGATAAATTTTAGGTCTAACTTAATTTTAAAATTTAGCTAGCTAATGAGAATTGATTAAAATCATAAGGAACGACTTTTGAAATTTATGTTACAAAATATTGGAAATCACGAAAATTCTCATAGCTTTATGCATACAATTATTTCATCCGATATAGATATATTGTCCATAAATCAACAAACTTTTCTAGTTTCTCGTATAAAGCTAAAGCACAGAAACTAATGAAGATCCATTAAAAAAGAAATCCAACATAATATACTATCTCCGTCTCATTTTATGTGTTGCTTTTTGACCGAATATGAAGTTTAAAAAATAAGTAAAAACTTTGTGAAACTTATCAAATTGTCTTTTCTAGAAAAGTAAAAAAAAAGAGTACTATTTTTAAAATTAAGTGGAACCAATAAGGGTAAAAGAGAAATTGTGTCTTTACATAGTTACCAAATAAGAAAATGTGACATTCTTTTTGAGATAGACCAAAAAAAAATGTGTTACGTAAAATGAAGCGGATGATGATATGGTAGAAATTTTTGTATGGATCTATTCCAAGGAGGGAGTTCACATTTTTTACATAGATGAAGATCTATTCTTTTTAGGCAAAATTTCAAAATAGTTGCTCCCTCCGTTCCTAAATAGTTATTAGTTGTCACCATTTTTATTTGCACTCTTCTTAAGAAAAATATTAACTATGTTAAATTGACTAAATTACCCTTGTTTATCACTCTTTTCTATTTAATACTTCTTCTTTTTGCACTATATTGATATCTTTTCATATTTATTACTCCCTCCATTTCAAAAAGAATGACCTACTTTTCTTTTTAGTCCGTTTCAAAAAGAATGACCCTTTTCTTTTTTGGCAACAATTTAATTTCAACTTTCCACATGGCATGTTTAAGACCACAAGATTAAAGGACATTTTGGTACATTTGCCATAATTTTAATTTAGAACCACAAGATTCAAAAGTCTTCTTTATTTTCTTAAATTTCGTGTCAAGTCAAACTAGGTCATTCTTTTTTAAACGGAGGGAGTACTAAGGATAAAGGTGAAAAAAAACAAGTAATGATGTCTTGATTTAGTGAAATGACAAATATTAAAGAATATCTATTCTTAGTAAGAACGACAAACTAGGGGTGTGCATCGGTCGGTTCGGTTCGGTTTTGTGTATTATTGGTTCGGTTTATCGATTTTCGGTTTGTAAACACGCTAAACCGATAACCAAACCAATAAGATATTCGTTATCGGTTTTCGGTTAATCGGTTTTTGGTCTTTATCGGTTCGGTTTTCGGTTTAACCGATAAGAAAATACTCCCCTAATTTTTTTTACTTTCTCTTATTTGCATTTGTTCTACACTAACTTAATGTATTAAGTCTATACAAATTATAAGAACTAAGACAACAACTATAAAATACAAAAGACAATAAGGTATGTATTTAAAATCTAAAGCCACAATTATACAATTACGAATAAAAATATAATTTTAATATAATCTTATTGGGTTATCGGTTTAACCGTTAACTAAAACCTTAAAACCGAAAACCGAACCGATAGCCCAATAAAAAAAATTTACAAAACCCTTTAAAAAACCATTAACCCAATAACCCGATACCAATAAACCAATAACATTTTTATCGGTTCGGTTTATCGGTTAAACCGATTTTTGCACACCCCTACGACAAACAATAAGGAATGGAAGAAGTAACATTTAGGTAATAAATGAGGCGCAATAGGTAAAGTTTATCTAATTATAGGACGTTATTAGCTACACATTCCAGACTAATCAATTGAATTTAACGACTATTGAAGAAAGAATCTGTCATTATGTGAAAGTATCTTTTGAGATATCACATAATATTTTCAACTAACATGTGATTCAAAGCAATTTTTAAACCCTTTTGCCTCTGGCATTTTTCATCAACCAATACTAAAAGGAACAAATTCAAACAGAATCTCCAAAAATCTAATAACTTGTATATTCAATTATTAGATTCTTGGCACTCAAATAAATTCTACAATATTTTAACTACTGATTTTGTTTGTCTCACCAAAGTCATTTAATTGTTTCACCAAAATAATGCCACGCAAAGCGGACCCAACGTCACATGAGGTTGTTATATGTTATTTTGTCCTTTTATTTGTCCATTAATATTTCTCCGTCCTATATTAGTTGGTCATTTTATTAAAAATAAATATTTTCAATTAATTGATCACTTATTAAATCAAGATAGAATTAATTAAAAAAATTCTCATTTTGCTCCTACAGTTAAATACTCTTTAGAAGTTTAAACAAATTATTTTTATGTCCATTAATATGAATAAAGCATATAGTAGTAAAATTGGTCATTTTAATAATGATTTTTTAAGCACCATAAAAAATGAAAAATTTCAACTAATATGACGTAGGGAGTATAAAATTCACTTCACTTTAACCAAAAACAGATCGAGCCAAAAAAAAAAGAAGAAAAATCTTTTTGTCTTTTCACAAATTATTGAACAAAGGCTCACATAAGACAAGAAAGATGACTCGAATGAAAGCAACCTTCACCTCTCCAATTTGAGATTGGAAATTCAAGTTATCAAAAGAGTAAAAAAAAAGTTTAAAAAAATGTAAGCTTCTAAAAAAGAATTACAAAAGAAGTCCGAAATACAATTTGGAAGAAAAGGACTAAAAATGAATGTAAAGGAGTTAACAGTCTGTGTTAAAAACTTTTTCAAATAATTCTCAAAATTCCAAGATTGGAAGACAAAACACAAATTTGTCATCTTCAAATACAAAACACCCAAGTAAACTCATCTCCCAAATATAGGAAGAAAAAACTTTCCCTTTTGCACAAATTACTCCCTCTATTTTTAAATACGTGATATTTTAGCTTTTTATTTTTATTTTTAAATAAATAGTATTTTAGATAATTAAAAAGACATTTATGATGTTCTTTCAATTTTACCCCTTTTCAAGTAAGTATTTGTTAATTTAATAGTAAAAATTTAAGGCAGCGTTTAGTAATATATTTGGATAAGGAATGAGAGAAGAAATATGAAATTAGGGTTCTAAATTGGAGAAGAAAGCATCAATTTGAAAGGGAGGGTGGTTTAGCCATGTTGGACGCCTACGTGGACCAGAGGCGAATCTAGGATTTTAAGCTTGTGGGTTCCCAGTTGGAGTGCTTATAGGTTCCCAACTAAGAGTTCCTTAAATATTTACCAGATTCTAAATATAAATACAGGGTTCGGGTGAAAGTTACTGGGTTCCCGAGAACCCGCACCCGATACCCTGGAACCGCCCCTGACGTGGACAGCCATATGGGCATTTTTGTGACACGTCGATTGTCTAGTGGCAGTCCATTAAAAGAGAGGGCATTTGTGGTCCTTTAGTTAGACGGGAGGGGTATTTTTGATATCAAAGTCAAATGGAGGGTATATATGCTCCATTTCAGATAGTTCGGGGGTAATTTTGTCCCTTTTTCGAAACACTAATAAGGGATATATTAGTTAAATCACACTCCTAATTAATTTTTCTTTAAAAATTATATAAAATTTATATATATCAACTATTTTGAGATGGAGGAAGTATGACTTATAATTAATATGATCGATATAGTAAAATTAATTACTCTTTTTTTTATTATTTTTAAAGAATGTGTTAAATTAAATATAAATAATTAAAGATGAGCGAAGGAATTAGTTAAATTAATCACGTAAAAATTTGAAAGTTCAATTGAAATAAAATTTAATTCAAGTGGTTGAATGAAACACATATTCAGACAAAAGAAATTGACTACATGTCAAGCCAAATATATATGTACAAGAATTTTTTTCACTTAAATATGCTATACTATAATTTTTCAACGATGTAGAATGATTCTGCATCTGCCTATTTCCACGTGTCTGAAAAGATTGGTGTAGTCCCAACTTCCAACTTGCATTATCTTTAACTAAGTGAGATCTTATAAGTGGAATCAATAAGGGTAAAAGAGTAATTGTGCTTTTAAAAAGTTTTCAAATAAGAAAATGTGACATTTTTTTTGGAACGGACCAAAAAGAAAAATAGGCCACAAAAAATGAAATGAAGGGAGTATTATATACTATCTCTGTTAAAAAAATAATGATCTATTTTAACTTGACATAGAATTTAAAAAAATTCTTGAATCTTATAGGAGTAGTACTCAATTAAAGTTATATCAAATATATCAAAATGTCCTTTAATCTTGTGGTTTCAAGTATGCCACGTGAAAAATTGGAATTAAAATATTACTAAAAAAATAAAGGAATCATTCTTTTTGAAATAAACTAAAAAAAAAAGTAGATCATTTCATTTTAAACGAAGAGAGTATATAGTAAGGCCAAACTTTACCCAACTTTTTATGTCTACGTCTCATTCGATAGGTAAAATAGTCTAATAGATTCTTATAATTGTATGATTTTATATTTTAGATCCTCTTACTTACTCTTTTGCTAACTGAATTCTTAAACTTAATAAAACTCAATATTTTAAAGTTAGCTCAGTTAAAAATGATTACTAAAATCATCTAAAGAAACCAAAGCTCCACATACATCTCCCTCGATGTGGGAACTCTTTTAACATTTGTTTATACACATACAAACGATTTTTCACTGACAAAAATATTTGAAGGAAATTCAATTAAAATGGTTTCGCCACTACGTAACACGTGTTTTATATTATTTCCTCTATTTCAATTTATGTGATATTTTTTGAACTTCAAAATTCAAACAAATCTATATTTAATCATATATTTTTTATATATCTTTTAAATATTTTAAATTGTCAACTATTATGACATAATATCTTTTATGTATTTTTCAACTATATAAATTTTATTTTAAAAAAAAAATTAAAAATTTCATATTTAAATTTATGATCAAATTTAAATTATTTGACTATCAAAAAAACAAAAAGTAATACGAGACGAGACGAGACGAGACAAAGGGAGTATTTTGTTGGTGGCTTTAACCAACCTTTCATGTCTATTGTCTAAAAAACTCTAAACAATAAAAAAGCCTAGATCTCAATTAAAAGTCTTTTGTCTTTTTCCATGTCCTCTTCTCTATTATTCATATTTGTGTCCACCCAAATATAATAATAAAAAAAAACTCTAACCAGATGCAGTATTTGAATCGAGCTAAGGGTCCGTCACGGTGTCTGGTAAAAAAAAAAAAATGACGAAGAATGACTTCTTTAAAAAAAAATAAGAAAAATAAGTTTTATCAATGACACGTCAAAATTTATTTTCTCCTTCCCATTCTTCATCCCGATAATATTTCCCTGCATTATATTCCTTTAGTTTTAATGTGTTTGTTCTATTTTGACTTGACATAAAATTTAAGAAAGTAAAAAAAAAAAAAATTAATTTAGTAATTTTAAATTAAAAATTTATCAAAATGTATCAAAATTATCATTAATCTTGAGGTCACAAATATACCATGTAAAAAAATTGAAATTAAAGAAATGTCAACAAAAGAAAAAAAAGAAAAATTCTTTTTCAAACGAACTAAAAAAGAAATAGGACAAACAAACTAAAACGAAGATAGTGTATATATATAAATACTCTGATCTGGAGATAATAATTTACCCATTTTATCAAAAGAAAATTATTTTTTCTTCATATCAGGCACACCCTAACGCTGATTCTTGACTTGTAATTTTATACTATGATTTAAAATCAACGTTTGAACATGTAATTTGATATTATGATTTGATGAATTTTATATTCCAAATTCTCCACAGAAAGCACGATTTGAAATTTTAAATCATGATTTCAATTTCTTTTTTTAAATGTAAAACTTCACTCATAAATTAATATTTTATAATAAAAAAAAATCCATAACTTGATGAATAGATTTTTAATTGTACAGTGTCACATAATTTTTTGCTGGAAATATATACCAAATGAGTGATGAAATATTCATGAATGTGAATATGATAATATAATTGCTAATGATATTAACCAACAAATGGCTCAAAAATAACATTGTCGGTTCATTCTCTAGGTCAATTGATTGGAAAATATATGTTCAACATGAAAAAATTATTCGTACTTGTGGAAGGATTCTATTAAAGAGTAATACAATACAATTTTCGTCCAATTTTATTTTTCATTGAATTAAAGTTCATTCAATTAATATTATATTTTTTAAAAAATGACCTTGTAATAATGTATTATATTTTGTCATGAACGTTTGCTCAATTGTTGACGAGTTGTTTGTGATGAATGGAGATTGGTTTTCTATAGTGATTGTGGTGTTGGGAATGAAGAGAAAAGGCTAACGGTGGATGGGAAGAGGAACTATGTGATGAAGAATAGGCATATTTTTTCCATGTTAGGAGTAATTTTTTTGCTTTTATAATTGTCATCAATTTAAAAAGACCATATAAGAATTGAATTTTTTTTGATAATTTTCATAGTTTGTAGAATTTTTATATTTATAAAAAAAAAATATGATTTAAAAAATTTAAATTGTATACCCAAATAAAACTTCAACTTCGTATTAATCTGATTTCACTTCACATGTTTTAACGGACCCTAAATGATTATAAGGCTGGATTAGCAATGATTGTCATTCTACATGAATGCTAGGCAAGCAATAAGTACGTGGGATGTCACTTCGGTCTACATTATTACCATCCTTAATACAGCACATGAGTCAAATGAAATAACCAAAAGAAAAAAAAAACATATTACTAATTACTAGCCTGTCTGGTCAAACTTCTAAAATCAATTTATTTTCAGAAGTTTTTTTTTTTATAAGTGCATTTCAAAAAAGTATTTTTGGTGAGAAACAATTTGTGTTTGGCCAATAAAATTAAAAAATTATTTTTGAGCAGCAATTAGTGTTTGATCAAGTTTTTAAAAATACTTTTAAGTGTATTTTTTTCATAAGTATTTTTTTCAAAAGTGTTTTTGGAGAGAAACTATTTTTTTTAGCTTATGAAAAACTATTTTTTTTAGCTTATGAAAAACTATTTTTTTTACTCCCTAGAACACTTATTTTCTTCCATAAGCTTGACCAAACAACTCAATTTTTTAAAATAAACATTTTTGAGAAAAAATAAGCACTTTTGGGAAAAAATAAACTTGACCAAATGGGCTATACATGACTATAGTCAAATTTAAAATTTCAAGCAATCATTAATAATGTTAGTTTATTACTCCCTCCGTTTCTAATTAGATTTCGTCCTTACTATAAATAGATGTTCCTTAATACTCCCTCTGTCCATCTTTACTTGTTTACTTTTCTATTTTGGGATGACCAATAATACTTGTCCAGTTTATAAAATTAATGGATAATTTACCTATTTTTGTCCATTTTACCCTTACTATTAAATACCATTCAACACTCAATGCATTTTTCGAGACATAAAATTTATTATATTCAAAGGGTGATTTGATAAAATTACTCCTATCATTTACTGCTTCTTAATCCTTGTGTTAATAGAAAAGTGGACAAGTAAAGATGGACGGAGGGAGTACTTGTCATTTCAAAAAAACAATGCATAATTGACTACATTCTTCCCATTTTATCCTTGGAAGTCATTAAATAGTCTTGAAACTAAACATTTGACCAACATAAGAATTATAAGTGATTAATTTATCTCATTAATTACTTCGTCATATTAATCCTACCATTGTGCTTTTATAAAGTCGGATCTTTAAAATGGAATTTCAAGAAACAGACTAAAAACAAAAGGTGGAGAAAAAATCAAAACTTCTTTTGAAGAAGCTTCAACAAATATTAGGGAAATTGAAGATTTTATCAAGGAAGATGATGCTTCAAAAGGTTTAAACGAAGTTAAAATAAAAGACTCAATCAAAATATATGAAGACCAATCGAAGAAAAATTTGAGCTTGAATATTGTTGGAGCCAAAATTTCAATATGAATTGATCCAATGTTTAAACAATTTACTTAGTATGTACTCAAAGTGAAATGTATTGGACGAGTATTTAAACAATTTGTGATTTGGAATATTACATTTGTGTTGGTCTTCAAATAAAAGAATATGAAATGATTGTTTCACTTTGCAAGATTTTATATGCATTAATGTTAGGTTTAGACTTCCAACAAAGTACATAAATTCAAGAGAAAACTAGATGAGGATATAATGGTAAAACTACCTAGCTTCTTAATGGGATACTGAACTGCCTTTTTTTATTTTTGTCAAATCAATAAGAATCAAGTAAAATAAAATGAAGAGAGTATATATAAGAATCCTAAATACAAACAAGACTGAAGAAAAATAAACTACTCGTAAATTGAATAAATTTCTTTACAATTTTGATATTTATTTCTCTGCCACAAAAAAAAAATGTAAAATTTATTGATAGCTGCGGTACTACACAATCTAATAACTAATAAGGGATATTTTTGGCGAAAATAAAATACAAGGCTAAAACAGTAGATTTTTAAATTTGTGACTCAAAAGCAATGAATTCCCTTTGCCACTTCACTAGAAGATTTTCTCAACCAATATTAAGGAGTGATTCAAACAGAATCACTAGAATCTAACATGTACAATCAATTAGGGGTTGTTTGATTGATAGGTTAACAATTTTGAAATATTTTATAAGATTGTTTTATTTGGTATTGAATAAAGAATATTTTCCTTATTTTAATTTATTTATCGTACTTTTTTTTTAGTCTGTTTAAGAAAAATGTCTCCTTTTTTTGGATCATTTTTTAATTTCAATTTTTCATATAACAATTTAAGATCACAAGATTAAAAGGTAATTTTGACATATTCTACATATCTTTGGTTTAAGACCATAAGATTTTAAAGATTTGCTTACTTTTTAAACTTCGTACCAAATCAAAATCAATCAAATAAATTAAAATACAAAGTATAATTTAGTCTCAGAATTATTTTATTCTACTATTTTATTATAAATGATGAGAAAAATTATTTCATGTAAAAATAAGAAACAATAATCTCATAAAATATTCAAACTCATGAAATATCTTAGGACCCTTTTGACCATGAATTTTTTCACTTTTTTTTTCCAATTATTTTTACTTTATTAAAAATCAATGTCTCATCATGAAGTTTTATTTGAAATTGAGTAACACCCAAAACATTGTTTTCACTCTCACTATATTTTTATTTTTTCAAATTTGTCCTAAAATTTTTATTTTCATAAAAATAAAACCAATTAAATTATATTTTATATTTAGATTATACTTAATGTTTTTCTTAAAAGAAAAATACGTTCAAGCAATCAAATATTATTTTAAAAAGCTAAAATCAAACACAACTCCATCGTCGACTTCAACTTCAAAAACTTTAAATAAAGTAAAAAAAATATATTTGTAATAGTACATAATAACTTGTATATAAGATCTCATCTTTGACATTATGTGATTTTAAATGTAAAAATTGTTGGATTCTAGTGTACAATGTGTATGGAAAATGGAGGGAAGAAAATGAATGAAAAAGTGAATTGTGCTTTTAGTTAGTTAAAAGAGTGTTTCTCCCACATTGGTGGGAGAGAGGACCATTCTTGTATTTAAGTATAGAAACACTACTCTATATGTCTAGTGAGGCAAGAAGAAGCCAAGTCTCGCGCCGCCTCTGTCGTCGTTCGCTCAGTTTCGGATTTGTCAATTGATCGAGAAATTATCTTTTTGGACAAAATTCATTTGAAATTAAGTGTTAATGATTAAAAAATCTAATTTGAAATTTCTTCATTTACGGACACACACGAGCATGTGTGGACGAATGTCATAACGCACATGGAAGGGACGCGTTCCTTCAGTTCATTGTTTGAAGACAAAAATCCTAACATACCATGTGCTCGCATATGGCCATCTGCGGACGCATCTGGTTCTGCAGATGCCAACGCATATTGCTATCAACTTTCTGTTTTGACAGAAGTTGACATGTAACTGCGTGTGGCCCATGTGAGGACGCATGTGGGTCTGCATGTGAGCCGACGGTTCGAAACAGTGTGACATTTCGTGAACCATTGCTTCCTTTCTGAAGCAATACCTTTGGCTATAAATAGCTGATTTTTCCTAAGTTATAGAAACGACAATTTTGAAATTAAAAACACTCTTCTTCTTGAAAAACTCAAGTGTGATTTACTCCCATTAAGTGAGTTCGTAGTTCGACAGAATTTGAGGTACCGCCATTCTGTTGATGTGAATCATTTTATCCTGGAATGATATATTTCATAACCTCGGGTATTGAGGGAAATAATTTCCTTAAGGACACATCGTGAATTTGGTGGATTTAAATCTTTCTATCTTCATCTCTTTCTTGTTGATTTTTCTATTTTCCAGAAAATAGTTTTTTTGAACTTGTTGTTGAAGTTCATGTTGTTCCATATAGGGGTGTTCATGGTTCGGTTTGGATCGTTTTTTGACTAAAACCAAAACCAAACCAATTTAATATGTTTTTAAATTTCTAAAACCAAACCAAATAAAATAAAATACATCGGTTTGGTTATTATTGATTTCGGTTCGGTTCGATTTTTTAGTTTTTCGATTTTTAACTAGCTAATGATAAATTGATTATGGTAAAATAATGGAAACATGAGATAACTATTTTAATTGAATATTAGGAATCAATCAATTTCTATTTACTATGATCACAAGATGAATGTATATAAATCTTCTAGTTATTTTCAATACTATTATGATGTTTTAGCATGTTTAAGTTGCATAACTGTGGAAGTTACTCTACATCACATGTCTAACATCCATAAAACTAAGATATAATTTAAAATAGAATGGTTAATCCTACAAAAATCGAAGGGGCAAGACATTTAAGAGTAGATGAATGTCTTAGCAACGAAAATAAAAAATCGGTAATATATCACACCACATATAGACAATTAGATTTAGACATATTTTTTAAGAAATGAAACTTAAAAGTGTTGTAGTGCATGTGAAAGAAGTAGACTAAAATCAAATTAATAATTAAAAGATATAAAATATTTATAATTATTTATGAAAAAACTAATATCATATACTCAAATAATTATAAAATTTATATACATAGTTTATCGGTTCAGTTTATTTATTTATTCGGTTATTTTTTAGTAAAATCAAAATCAAAACAAACCAATTATCGGTTTTTTTAATCGGTTTGGTTTGGTTCGCGGTTCGGTTTGGTTTTTAACCAAACCATGAACACCCCTAGTTTCAGAAATAGTTTGAACTTCATTTGTTGTTCGTAATTGGTTTGAACTTCACTTTGTTGTTAATAAGTTGATTTGAACTTATTATTGAAGTTCATAATTGCGAATACAAAGTTAGAACTTCATTTGGTTGTTCATACTTTAGTTTGAACCTAATATTGAAGGTCATTGAATACAGATTTTACTAATCCATAAACAACAAAAATCGCATAACCAAAAGTAGTAGGATTGATTCTCATAATAATAAAATAACTAAATATGTCGTTATCCAATACTAGATAGATGGAAATGAGATCTTCTGACCTTTTAGAATTTGAATAGAAGAAAATGATCTTTTCAGATATCTTATGTGCAAAAATAAAAATCTTTTGTATGAGGGGCATAAACTAAAAAAAGGTTAATAAAGGGCTAGAAAATCATTTCTCCCTCACCGAACCTTCTTACTGGAAAAATGCATGTGAGAAATATATCAACGTTGAAACACTGGGAAACTTCCTAATTTTTTCGTTTGAAAATATTACTATTTTTTCTTTTTTCACCGATACAATCAAGATATTTGTGAGAATAGCCACCGAACATTTTTAGTGAGAAATTTAATATGAAAATAGTGATTAGTTTTTTTTTTTTGGTGAAACTATAAAACTTTCATTTAACCAAGTAAACGTTTGTGCACTGCTAGTTCATTTGGACTCCAGAACTAGTCCTCAGCTAAATTCTATCTAGCTATCAACTTCAATTACAAGACATTTAAACGGGATATGTATCTAATTGCTCAAGGATTGGCTTCCACTTCGGATTGTTCTGCCCTCTAATATGCAATTGTAAGCAAATTTCATTCAGTCTCTTAGCAGCCTGTGTAGAAACATGCAAGAACCGCCTTGAGTTCCTTTCTCTCCAGATATGGTATACGCATGCTGCATATAAACAACCCAGTATTTCTATGGGCTCTGTTCGAAATCCATTGTTGTTCATCCTCCCAACTTCCAACTTGCCTATGCCGATGCATCCAAGTCAAGAGTGAACCCCAAATAGTCATTTGTTAGTAGTGATCTATTTCGAGATACTATTCTTTTGAGAGCAAATTTGATTGTAAGTTTGAGGTAAATTAAGTAAGTTGAGTAATTTTGTTAGTTCTTAGGAATTAAGGGATATAAACACAACAACAACATACTCAGTGTATTCCCACAAAGTGGGATCTGAGAAGGGTAAAGTATATGCAGTCCACACCACTACCTCAAATGAAGTAGAGAGGTTGTTTTCGATAGACCTCTGACTCATTACACAAAAATTAAGGGATATAAAACATATTTTTAAAAAACTACAACCAAATTCTTAATAATTTTTGTATAAAATATGGCTTAATATAACTGTAACTTTGTAAATTTTAAATAACTTATTTTTCATGATCAAACACTCACTTAATCTATCCCATCCCGCCAAATCATTTAGAGGTTGTTTGATCATGAATTTTTTTAAAACTTTTTTTTTGAAGACAACTTTGAAAAACACGTCTAATCATAAAATTTTGAAAAAAATTAAGAGAACCTACAAACTACCGGAGAGAAAACAATATACCAATGCTAAGTATCCGTATAATTAATTGTGAATCCAAAACAATAATAGAAAAGAATTCAACTAAGTTGAACTTCAAAAACAATAATAGAAAAAAACTCAACTAAGTTGAACTTCAAATTTTTTAAGAATTTAAAAAATAATAAAAAGCTATTTAATTTTTTTTAATTTTAAATTACTCATAAGAATTCAAAAATAACTTTAATTTATATTCATTATCAAATATTATTTTTTTTACTTAGAAAGTAAAAATTATTTTATTTAAATTATTTGTGGCAGAAAAGAGAATCAAGTCATTTATTGTTTGACGAAAATAATGGCGAGCAAAGCGGACCCAATGTCACGTGGTGTTGCCAGCGCACTATATGTTACTTTGTCCTTCACAGCGTATTCCAGATTTCTTGAAAAATGTAATACAGCTATCTAAACAATATAGTGATACAACTTACAATAAAATTGTTTTTCTTTTTCTTTTTCAAGAATTAAAAAATATATTGGTATTGCAACGTATTAATGTAGAATTTATACATCCTCTAATTCAAAATAAGTAGATTTTTACCTCAATACACACCTATTAAGGAAAAGAAATTAGGACATAAAATCTACTTTACTTTTCAATTTTATCTTTTTAGATATTACTCCCTCCGTTTATTTTTATTTGTCACTGTTTCACTTTTCGAGGTCAACCTGTATGAACTTTAACTAACATTTTAAGATAGATTTTTTCATCATATTTGAGAAAGATTGCAACTTATAGCATTTTTCGTATAGTTTTCGACTATCTAAATTTAAATTTAAAATATTAAATTATGCATCTTAAAATATTGGTCAAAATTCATGCAAATGATCTCGAAAAGTGAAATAATGACAAATAAAAGTAAACGGAGGAAGTATCAAACTATTTTTGAAATTCCAGCCATATTAAAATAAAATCAATTAAGTCTTTTGAAACTCATAACTAGGGGTGTCAATGGTACGGTTTGGACGGTTATTTTAAAAAATTTATACCGTACCAATTTTTTGATTATTTTATTTTATATAACCAAAATTAGACTTTTCAAAATCATTCCATCATCTCGATTTTTCTTCAATATCAGTACGGTTCAATTCGGTTAATTTTTGGTTTTTTTTTTTTTTTCTACTTTTATAGTTTCACCTCAAAATACACCATTATTAAAACGTTTCTTTATTATTAAAAGGAATCAACTCAATAAAGTCCGTAGAAGGAAAAACACATTTCGTAGTTCTATAATTCTTCTACTATATGTTGATTAACTATCAAGAAATATTTAGCAACACAAAAATGAAGGCATCATCGTGATGTGAAACTTGAAGTTTGTTCTTGGAGAAGCACTTCAACTCTTCACCAAGAAGCCAAGAATGTAAAATCTTGATCTCAAACTTTCAATAAGAGTGTTTGCATTGATTTTGCCGTATTATTTGATTGAGTATCTATTGTAGTAATTAAAGGGCAAAGGTCCAAATAGGGTGTCACTAATGCCTAAGACCTAGGTTATATTTATATTTGAAAAATGTTATAATATATATATATATATATATATATATATATATATATATATATATTAAATTTAACATATTGTTAATATATAAAAATATATTTGCATACATGTAAAGTTATTCGGTTTGAAAATTATTTGTTTGTTTTTTATAAATTAAAAATACCATCTCAATTGTTCGGGACTGTTATACGTTTAAATAAAAGACCACTATTTTATTGAAAAAATGATATAAATCGATTTGGTATGGTTAGGTTCGGTTTATTCGGTCAGTTTTTCATATTTTTTTGACACCCTTACTCATAATCTAGAAAGTGTAAAATGAAGGTTAAAATTCGAAGAAATTTTCAATATCTCTCTTGAAAAATGAACAATTTACTTATTTTGGACATTAAAAAATAAATCAAAAATTTATTTATTTTGAACTAGAGAGAGTATATTTTTAAAAAAATTTCAATCTCAGTAGTTAACATTTGAGACATGATTCTTTATGAGTTCGCTTTTGAAGTAAAGTAATTTTTTTTTTTGAGTTGTATTAGATATATAGATATACTTTCTTTTGAGTTCATCCAAAAAAAATATTTTTGTTGTTTCAATTCACTTGTTTGATTTTGATTTGATATGAAATTTAAGAAGATAATTATTTTTTCTTCAAATTTTATGATTTTAAATTTAAAATGTATAAAATATATTAAAATAATTTTTAATCTTGTGACCTTAAATGTCGTTTGAAAAATTAAAATTAAAGAACAATTGAAAAAGGAAAAAAAAATAATATTTTTTTAAAAAATGAGTTAAATAATAAAATAAACAAATTATTAAAACTGAGAAAGTAACATACTTTCAAAAACAATTTGCACTTCAGAAATCTTACGTTTCTTGGATTCCAATGATTATAGAACAGAGCGATTCTCAAAAAGCGAAACAAGAATATAATAATATAGTGATACTAATTGTTCTATGTCCAATAATTGTAGTAAAGGTTAGTTTGGTTGGTAGAATAAAGATGTTAATTTTATGAAATTATTATATTTTGTACGGACTACTTAATAATAAAGATTATTTAATTATATTTTAGTATAAATTGTGAGATAAATTATATCATATCGAAAGTGAAATAAAATAATTTATGTGATATCAAATCCCACCAACTAAACTTCTTTTTTTCCGTAAATACCCCTAATATTGTAAGCTCTCTATAAAGCACACAATTGACCTTTCCAAAATCATATCTCCTTTAGGAGTAGTATATCCTGTGCACTCCATTTGTCAGGTACTACTTTTGTCTTCCCTTTCTCTCTCATTAATTCTTAGTTAGATTATTATTTTGTTAGGTTTAAGGAAATTTTAAAGCTATTTATTCTTGAAATCATAGAAAGTGTTGAGAATTTGGCAGCTAATTATGTGTTGAAAAGCCTTTGTTTTTGTACAATGCAAAACATATTTAGAGTAAAAAGGGCAGCCCGATGCACTCCTGCTATGCAAGGGGTTCAGGTCGAACCATAAGAGTTTATTATATAAAGTCTTATCTTGTATTTTTTTCAGAGGTTGTTTCCACAGTTTGAACTCGTGACCTCCAGATTACGTGATAACAACTTTAGCAGTTACACCAAGTCTCCCCTTCCGACATATTTAGAGTAGAACAAATTAAATTGTTGCTTAATCTGTTGCTATGTTTCATGCATGCTGTAGTTCTCACTTTAATTTTCAAGTTATAATACACCAAAGTCATAGAACTAATTTTTTGTAGTGAAGGAGCATTTTGTTATTGACAATGCTGCAATAGAAGCACATAACAGTAATTTGTTTGTTTTGCATGTTAACATGAATTGTTATTTTGCAATGAGTTACATACTCTGTTTTCTTTGACTGCTGTTCCTCCCTAATCCTACAAAGAACTTGAATAAATTATCTTCAAATATTGAGAATAAGATAAAGGCAGAATGGTCTGGTAGACCCTTATACTTTTTTTGAATTTTCATTTCGATTCCTGTATTTCACGAGGTTTCATCGAGACTTTATTGTGACTGTTTACCAAACTTACTATATGACACAAATGGACAAAAAGTCTTGAGTTTTCTTTAGATTTTCTTGTTCTAATATTTTCTTTTAATTTCCTAATTATTTTGTTTTGTTGAATTTTTGTATGGATGGATAAGTTTTTTTGAAAGAGGAATGAGGATGACATTATATTAGTATAAAATGAAAGAGTTGATATTGGAGGTGGTGGTCCTTATGGTGGAGGTGGAGGTCCATGGCAGTTGGTGAATGGATGTGAAGAAGGGAGGAGGGATTTTTCTTTAATTTTAATTTTTTGTCTTTTTCTTTTTCATTTATGAAATTAGAATTTTGTTAAATAATATGAAAATTAAATTGTTATTTTGGCATGGAATTTGACTTGGATTTCTGATTTTGTCATCCATGTTAAGCAAGTGAGCATCACACGAGTTCAGAGGGGTTTAAAATACATGTTTTGAACAGGTTCAGAGGTTTGGATGAAACCTCGTGAAGTACAAAAATTGGGAACAATCTGAAACAAAAAGAAAGATATCTTAGGCCATTCCGCCTAAGATAAATAACAAACAAGAATACATAATGATATTTACCCAATAATAATAATAATTAATAATGGTAGCAAATAAGAATAATGAAAAGAAAATTTTCAATAAATTAAAACCTTAATCTAGAATGAAATTTTCAGGGCTAAGATTAAATATTTCCGAGGGTCGAGGTTAGGCATTAACCTGTTGATTTATGGTGGGTCAACTTGGATCTGTTCGAGAATTAGGTTGTGTTTAGGGTGTGTTTGGGTCCAAATAAATTCAAGTATAAATGTTCATTTAATTTTTTTTAATGTAAAAAATTGTAGTTATGTCATTTAATAGATTCCAAAAATTATATTTTTGACTAATCTGACTATGGAGACCAACAAGGCAAAGTTAGATGACTTTTGAGAGACAAAATAAAGATTAGTGAATGGTCAAATATTGTATGTTGAGGTGACCATTAAGGCATTCAACTTGATCTTTAGTCAGTTTTACCTTTACATCAGTTGATTTTGCAATGATAAATTAGTAGCAAGAATGTCGCTTTTCGCCGAATGCTGTTACATCAAGTTGCTAATCTGACTTTCAATAGCATTATGCCTTTGGAAGAGCTTCTGCGTTATTTATATCATATCTATAGATGCTGTTTGCCAAAGAATGAGGTGCCTTAAGTTTCTTATATTCATCATCCTATGTTCTTATACTCTTCATGTAAAGAAGGAATTCCTTTTAGTAATGTTAACTTGAGGTGGCATTAGGACCCTGAGTAACAATGACACTCAAATTTACTTCAAATCTTTTACCGTTAACAGCTTCATTTCTGCTTTTACTAAATTTTCAAATTCGCTTTGTCTTTTGGATATTGGAACTTGGAAGTCTATTGATCTGCGTCAAGTTTTGATATAGAATATTACTATATGCTATTGATGACAAGATTGTTCTTATTTTCAGGATATAGAATATTGCTATATTATATGATTGATGACAACATTGTTCTTATTTTCTTTCTAGTTTATTTGTACTGATCTAAATTTCATTAGATATGGACTTTAAAGTCATAATCTGGAGACACAAGAAGTACATTTTATGGCTGTGGTTCTTAACTTGGTTTCATCGTTGTTACAGCTGTACGTCCTCAAGTTTCCAAGATGTCGGATGCAAAGGCCCTCGCGGCCCCCGTTCATCCCAAGAGGAAGATCCAGTTGGTGGACTTTCTTCTCAGTTTCAGATGGATCCTTGTTATCTTCTTTGTCCTTCCTTTCTCGTTCCTGTATTACTTCTCCATCTATCTAGGGGATCTGAAATCTGAGAGGAAATCTTACAAGCAGCGTCAGACGGAACACGAAGAAAATGTTAAAGAGGTTGTGAAGCGCCTTGGACAGAGGGATGCATCAAAGGATGGTCTTGTCTGCACGGCAAGGCCTCCCTGGGTTGTTGTTGGAATGAGAAACGTTGACTATAAACGTGCTCGTCATTTTGAAGTTGATCTTTCTAAGTTTAGAAATATACTTGAAATTGACACGGAACGAATGATTGCCAAAGTTGAGCCACTAGTCAATATGGGCCAAATCTCAAGGGTTACTGTCCCAATGAATCTTTCCCTCGCAGTTCTAGCAGAGCTCGATGATCTGACCGTTGGTGGTCTGATCAATGGGTTCGGGGTTGAAGGAAGCTCTCACATCTTTGGATTGTTCTCTGACACTGTTGTGTCACTTGAGGTTGTTCTAGCAGATGGACGGGTTGTTAGAGCTACAAAGGACAACGAATATTCTGATCTTTTCTACGCTATCCCGTGGTCTCAGGGCACATTAGGGCTTCTTGTTTCAGCTGAGATCAAGCTTATACCAGTTAAAGAATACGTAAAACTTACCTACAAACCTGTAACTGGTAATCTTAAAGAACTTGCACAGGCTTACGCAGATTCTTTTGCACCTAAAGATGGAGACCAGGACAATCCTTCTAAAGTTCCAGAGATGGTAGAAGGCATGATTTATAGTCCCACCGAAGGTGTTATGATGACCGGTGAATATGCTTCGAAGAAAGAAGCCAAGCAAAGGGGTAACATAATCAACAATTACGGTTTGTGGTTCAAGCCATGGTTTTATCAGCATGCTCAAACCGCGCTGAAAAGAGGGGAGTTTGTAGAGTACATTCCAACTAGGGACTACTACCACAGGCACACAAGATCCTTGTATTGGGAAGGGAAACTAATTCTTCCATTTGGTGATCAATTCTGGTTCAGGTTCCTCCTTGGCTGGCTCATGCCACCCAAGATTGCTCTGCTCAAAGCCACTCAAAGTGAGGCTATTAGGAACTATTACCATGACCATCATGTCATTCAGGATCTTCTTGTTCCTCTTTACAAGGTTGGCGATTGTCTAGAGTGGGTCCACCGCGAGATGGAGGTAAAACTCCTATACTCTCTCCATTTCAATTTGTTTGTTTTATTTCTTTTTTAGTCCGTTTCAAAAAAATATCTTTTTAATTCTAACTTTCCACACGACATGTTTAAGACCGCAAAACTAAAGGACATTTTGGTACATTCAATGTTTCCTAGTTTAAGACCACAAAATTCAAAAGTCTTTTTTAGTACTCTTAAACTCCATGTCAAGTCAAACCAGACAATCAAATAGTGATGGAATAATTTAGAAGAAATACTACCTTTGTATTAGCTTTAGTTGTTTTCAAGGTATTTTTGCATCTCATGTTCTGATAATACTTGAATTTTAAATTGGTTTAGGTATATCCCATCTGGCTCTGCCCACACAGAATTTACAAGCTGCCTATGAGACCAATGATCTACCCTGAACCAGGATTCGAGGAACACAAAAGGCAGGGTGACACCAAATATGCTCAAATGTATACTGATGTCGGTGTCTACTATGTTCCTGGAGCTGTCCTGAGGGGTGAGCCCTTTGATGGTGCAGAGAAATGCCGCCAGCTAGAGCTTTGGTTGATCGAAAACCATGGATTTCAGGCCCAGTACGCGGTGACTGAGCTGACAGAGAAGAACTTCTGGAGGATGTTTGATGGGGGCCTGTATGAGAACTGCAGACGAAAGTACAAAGCCATCGGAACGTTCATGAACGTGTACTATAAATCTAAGAAAGGAAGGAAGACGGAGAAGGAGGTGCAGGAAGCTGAGCAAGAGAAGGCTGAACAAGAGACTCCTGAAGTCGATGAGCCTGCAGAAGATTGATTGATTTTAGACTACTCGTTTCGTTAGATTTTCTCTGCATTTTATCAACCTTTTAGTTGTTCTAGTCTGAATTTTCATTTTGAATAACCAGCTACAATGGACTGCTTTTAGTAAGGTGTGCTTGCCTGTTCGAAATACAAACAATATTCCAAATAATGTTAAAGTGCAGTTCAATACTCATCATGGTACAAATAATGCAGGGTTGTATAAGTAGCCGTTTCCATTTCGCGTTATTTTTAAAATAATAGGATTGTCCAGGACTAAATAATGTCCCTTAACCCTCCAATGTGGAATGAGAAGAAAATTGGATCGGGTCATCTACGTAGGTCAACGAGATAAATAATACTTCCTCCATCCCATTTTAGTTGGACACATTATTAAAAATAAATGTCTCATATTAGTTGCGCACTTACTAAATTAGGATAGTATTAATTAATTTATTTCCATTTTACACTTATAATTAATAGTATACTCTTGGAAGTTTAAACAATTTTAAAAATCCCAATGTTTTTTATTTCCAAAACTTAATTAATTACGCCCTTCATTTTTCAAAACTTAATTTGCTAAACGACTCTTTTTTTCCATTTTTTTCATTCGTATAACTGTAGTACTCTCCAACCACTTTGGAGTACTATAAATCATTGAACAAGTTGAGCAAAAAGTATTGGGATAGTTTTCATTTTTAATCAAATTTGAAAAGTTTTCAACAATTTTAGTTTGAAAAGAAAAAGTTACTGTATGTTTGATAAAATATTCCATTTTTGCCTCCAAAAATTTGTAGTCACTTGAAAGGTTTTTAAAAAAATTATAGTTTGACACAATCTGTAACCATAAGTAATATTTGGATTTGAAATAATTATGTGATCAATTGGGATAGTAATATATAAACGTTGAGAATAGTTAATATTATCCCAAACTAAATGATATTCATTCATATCACATTAAATATGATCAACAATTTCAATTCCTGAAATATATACCCAATCACCTATAATTAATAGGGCTAAAGGGTAAAATAGTAAAAACAATCACATAAATTTCTTAATCACAGTGTAAAATGGAATGTACCCAACTAAAATAGGACGGAGGGAGTACTAGTCTGTAACTAGTTTAAATTTAAATTAAAAAGGAGAACCTCATAATGGTTAGGACTAGGGGTGACAATTGGGCGGGTTGGGTCAAGTTTGGACGGGTCAAGATAACAAATGGGTCAGGAAATTACATGGGATGATCTCCATAGAGAGTGATTTTGTTTTTTTATCCCTCATAATAAAAGTCTTTAAAAACCAGTCTTCCTTCTTATTTATGTATAGGACAAGTACCCTCTAGACCTCAAATATTTTTACACTTTTCATGCTCATTTGTCTCTCAACTTCTATTTTTTTTTCTTTTGTTTTCTCTTTCTTATTTTTCCTTGATTTTTATTTTTTTCTTGTTTCAATTAATTTTTCTCAACCTTTATTTTCTTTTATTTTTTTTCTTGTTTTTCTTTTTAAAATTCATTTGTCTCAACCTTTATTTTTTCTTTTCTTTTATTTTTTTTTCTTTTCTCACTTTTTTTTTTTACATTTTTCTCAAACTTTATTTTTTAAAAAAAAAATTTCTTCCCATTTTTGTTTTTGTCAACCTTTATTTTTGTCTTTTTTTTTTTTTTAGTTTTTTATTCTTTTCTTTTTTCTTAACCTTTATTTTTTTTTTCTCAATCTTTTTTCTTTTTCTTTTTTCTTTTTTCTCAACTTGTATTATTTTTTGCAAATGAACAGAAAGTTGGATAATCTGCAAGCAAGATCTTCTTTCTTTGACATCGAAGTAAACTTAAGGGCGTGACTTATTGTTTGGAAGTCCTTTGAGATAAGTCTTGCCTCTAAAGCAAAAGTTATAGAACATCTCATAAATCAAGAAACAATGTGGTAGTGTCAACTCTTGTCCATGGGGCGTAACTTCTTATTTGAAAGTCCTTGGGCTAAGTCTTGCCTCTAAGACAAGGGTTATAGAGTATCTCATAATGCAAGACACAATGTGGTAGTGTCAACTCTTGCCTATGGGGCGTAACTTGTTGTTTGGAAGTCCTTGGGCTAAGTCTTGCCTCTAAGACAGAGGCAAGAATTATAGAACATCTCATAAATCAAGACACAATGTGGTAGTGTCAACTCTTGCCCATTGGGCATAACTTGTTGTTTGAAAGTCCTTGGGTTATGTCTTGTCTCTAAGGCAAGAGTTATAGAGCATCTCATAATCAAGATACAATATGGTAGTGTCAACTCTTGCCTTAACTTGTTGTTTGAAAGTATTTGAGTTAAGTCTTGCCTCTAACGCAAGTGTTATAGAACACCTCATAAATCAAGACACAGTGTGGTAGTGTCAACTCTTGCCCATAGGGAGTAACTTGTTGTTTGAAAGTTCTTGGACTAAGTCTTGCCTCTCAGACAAGAGTTATAGAGCATCTCATAAATCAAAACACAATGTGGTAGTATCAACTCTTGCCCATGGGGCGTAACTTGTTGTTTGAAAGTCCTTGAGCTAAGTCCTGCCTCTAAGACAAGGGTTATAGAGCATCTCATAACTCAAAACACAATGTGGTAGCGTCAACTCATGTCCATGGGGCGTAACTTATTGTTTGAAAGTCCTTCGGCTAAGTCTTGCTTCTAAGGCAAGAGTTATAGAGCATCAGATAAATCAAGACACTATGTGGTAGTGTCAACTCTTGCCCATGGGGCATAACTTGTTGTTTGAAAGTCCTTGGACTAAGTCTTGCCTCTAAGGCAAGGTTATAGAACATCTTATAAATCAAAACACAATGTGGTTACGTCAACTCTTGCCCATGGGGCATATTTTATTGTTTGAAAATTCTTAGGCTATGTCTTGCCTCTAAGGCAAGAGTTATAAAACATCTCATAAATCAAGACACAAGATGATAGTGTTAACTTTTGCCCATGAGGTGTAACTTGTTGTTTGAAAGTCTTTGGGTTAAGTCTTGCCTCTAAGGCAAGAGTTATAGAACATCTTATAAATCAAAACACAATGTGGTTGTGTCAACTCTTGCCCATGGGGCATAATTTATTGTTTGAAAATTCTTAGGCTATGTCTTGCCTCTAAGGCAAGAGTTATAGAACATCTCATAAATCAAGACACAAGATAGTAGTGTTAACTTTTGCCCATAAGGCGTAACTTGTTGTTTGAAAGTCTTTGGGTTAAGTCTTGCCTCTAAGGCAAGAATTATAGAACATCTCATAATTAAGACACAATGTGATAGTGTCAACTCTTGCCCATGAGGCGTAACTTGTTGTTTGAAAGTCCTTGGGCTAAGTCTTTCATCTAAGGCAAGAGTTATAGAGCATTTCATAAATCAAGACACAATGTGGTAGTGTCAACTCTTGCCCATGGGCGTAATTTGTTGTTTGGAGGAATCGAAGAAAAAATGCAAGGGTTGAGGAAAAACAAAAAAATGAAGAAAAAAACAAAAAAAATAAAAATAAAGGTTGATAAAAAAAAAAAAAAAAAAAAGAAGAAGAAGAAAGAAAAAAAAATAAAAGTTGAGAGGAGAAAAGGAAAAAAATAAAAGAAAAAAACAAGGTTGAAAAAAAAAGATAAAAACGAAGAAAAAAAGGCCAAAAAAATAAAGGTTGAGAAAAAAAAAAGAGAAAAGAAAAAAAAAATAGAAGTTAAGAGGAGAAAGGAAAAAAGTAAAGATTAAAAGTAATGACAAAAAGAAAAAAAAATATTGAGAAAAGAAAAAATAAAATTAAAGAAAAAGAAAAAAGAAAAAAATAGAAGTTAAAAGACAAATAAGCTTGGAGAATTTAAAAATATTTAAGGTGTAGAGGGGCAAATATGTATTTGTTCTATACATAAAAAAGAAAGAAAGTTAGTTTTGTAGGACTTTTTTTTAAGGGAGACAAAAAAACAAAGTCACTCAACAAGAGGGTCATTTCTGTAGTTTGTTTGGGGTCAAGACCCAACCCATCCAAATTTGTTTGGGTCAAAATGGGTTGGGTCCAAACGGGTTAGGTAACGGATTATAACTCAACCCGCTTAATTCTTACTAAA